>JAESUZ010002436.1:0-600000 GCA_017311185.1 Proteles cristata cristata | reverse complement strand
AATCTTATGCATTCTGCTCTTTCTAATTTTGGATCTCTCCATCCATTCAAGAAATTGGAAAATTAGAATATACTGTTTTCATGGTTAAAATAGCGGTATATATATATATTTTTTTTTTAAAATTATATATATATTTTAATGAAAGCACATCCAAATTACACAAAATATTCTGCAATTTAAGAAGAACAACAAAAAATACAGGTAATATGTATGTGCTTTAAAAATGGCAGCAGTACTGAGATTTTTCTCTTAACTGTACATCAAAGTGCAAATCCAGTTAATTCTATCACTGACTAGAAGTGAAATGAAGATGCATTTGTAAACAGATTCTATGGCCTGGTGTGTATAAAGCATTTAAAGGATGTCTCATCATGCTCACAATCTTTCCTGACCTCAGTTTAATACTAGAGATGACCTTCACATTATGTTCACAGCTCCGCTGGGTGATGTCACCGTCTATCTACTGGGCCACCAAAAGAATGCCAGGGAAGAGAAGAGTTTCTAGTCACCGTGTTCACTCACTGTGCATCAAAATGGACAGAATTAAGGTGTCATCTACAAACTCACCATCTTCCATACAGGGAACAAAGACTGATTTGCTGAGGGACTGTGTTTTCCCAACTAAAAATTTTTTTTAAAAAACAGACTTTTCCTTCTTATAAAACATTAATTTCACATAGGCCAAACAGAGCATTGCAAAGCAAGAGTTTAGTGATTCTCAAATTTTTTAATTTTTTTGTATGTTAAAATACAAAGATTTACTTAACATTATACTAAAATTTTCTGTGATGATTCCTTTTATTTTGGAGCAAAATTGTCTAGGAGAAGTTTTCATGATAAACAAATAACTGAATTTAATATATAATAACTCTCCCACATGTACATGTTATATATATGTGTGTGCTTACACCGAGCACACAAATCCTATGTTTAAGATTTTTCTGATGTACAGACATATTAAGCTTGTCACTAAAGAGAAAGACTTTGGGGAGCCTGGGTGGCTTAGTTGGCTAAGCGTCCGACTTCAGCTCAGGTCATGATCTCACAGCCTCACATCGGGCTCTGTGCTGACAGCTAGCTCAGAGCCTGGAGCCTGTCTTCGGATTCTGTGTCTCCCTCTCTCTCTGACCCTCCCCTGCTCATGCTGTCTCTATCTCTCTCTCAGAAATAAATAAAACATTAAAATTTTTAAAAATAATAAAGAGAAAGACTTTGTGAAAGCCTGGATCATTTCTCTGACTCATGGTCCCTGGACAAGGAATCCTCACTGAGCATGGAGAACCATGGGACACCATTGCTTGGCTCTTGTAAGTTTTGGATCCTAAATGCAGAATTTATGAAGACACTTTGTTTAATTTACTTTTATCTTAAAATTTTTTATTTTATTTTTGAAAAAGAGAGAGACAGCATGTGCACAAGCAGGGAAGGGGCAGAAGGAGAAGAAGGGAAAAAAATCTTAACCAGGCTCCACACTCAGAACAGAGCCAGACACAAGGCTCCATCTCACTACCACTGGATCATAACTTGAGCCTAAATCAAGAGTCAGATGCTTACCTGACTGAGCCATCCAGGCACCCCCATGAAGATACCTTTAAATTAACACCTCACTTTCTGTACCTCATATAATCTCATTTTCTGAATTTACTATTTATATAAACAACATTTTCAAGCAGTTTTAATTTCACAATTAAAAAAAAAACACCCCTCCACACAGATGTAGTAACATATATAAACAAGATTTTGAAATGTTACCAATCACCATTAAAATTTATAACTTGCAAGGAATAATATTTTAATCAAGCCTCAGAAAATCATCAAGATTGTTAAGACAAGCTCCCTTCCAAACTAGATTCTAAGTAATGTTGGTTTACCCTCTTTATTTTCTTTGTAAGTATATATGGATTAATTAGAGTGGGTTTATCCTAAACATCTGGATAAATGTCACATTTTCCCAAAGAGACCTATATAGGCTAAGAAAGGAGTCTGCTATTAGTGTACTCCACAATAACTAAGTCATATGTGCTTTTAACCAACAGCCAGGGGAAACATGCCTGTCATAAAAACATCATATACATTATTATTACTTCTTGGTGAGCAGAAACACAGAAAAGGACCACCTTTGAAGAAGCAAAAAGAGATTTAAAGCAATGCCTCTGACCTTTATATAGAGAAAAGATTAAAAGGAAGTAAGAGAGAAAAATAGAAAATCATCAGTGGCTAAAATATCACCATGAGTAATATAATTCTGTTTATTTAGACTAAGTGGGCTTTGGGGTGTTGGCTTTGGAAGTCAATTGCCATTTACAGTACTGAATATGTGGAGAAAACAGTTCTTCACTCTACCTCACGACTCAGTTATGTAGGGACCTCTGTTTCTGAAATAGTATATAACCCTTCTCTGCCCATGACTCATTCAGTATCTACATGGCAGAGAAGACTGCACAAGCACTCATGATTTGGGAATGGCCTTCTGAAGTGATGGTGGCCAAAAAACCCAAGACAAAACAAAAAAGAACTCTAAAGGCATTGGTACTAAGGAGGTCTGAACTTCCTATATCGAAGTAGGGTGGCTAAGAAAGGCATGGACTTTATTGAAAGAGTAACTTGATTTAGCATATCAGATTCATCCTTTGTTAACCATATGACTTTCTGTAAATTGTTTATCTGTTCAAGTTTTAGATTCCTTAGTTTGAAATAATTATTTGCCTTAAAATGTATATAATAACAGCTAGGGCAAAGGATCACACAAGGTTTAAAAGGAAATATGGGCATGTAGCACAGCTTAGAGTGAAGCTTATAGAAAACAACCTACACATTTTTTTATTTTTCTCTCTGATGCTTAACTGCCTGAGCTACCCAGGTGCCTCCCCTCAACTTTTTCTTCTTTTTTCTTTCATAGTTTACTGTCAAGTTGGTTTCCATATAACACCCAGTGTTCATCCCAAAAAGTGCCCTCCTCCATGCCCATCACCCCCTTCCCCTCTCCCCCACCCCCAGCAGCTCTCAGTTTGTTCTCAGCATTCAAGAATCTCTCATGGTTTGCCTCCCTCCCTCTCCCCAACTATTTTTTCTCTTCTCCTCCCCCATGGTCCTCCATTAAGTTTCTCCTAATCCACCTATAAGTGAAAACATATAGTGTCTGTCTTTCTCTGACTTATTTCGCTCAGCATAACACCCTCAAGTTCCAACCACGTTGCTGCAAATGGCCAGATTTCATTCTTTCTCATTGCCATGTAGTATTCCATTGTATAGATAAATCACATCTTCTTGATCCATTCATCAGTTGATGGACACTTAGGCTCTTTCCATGATTTGGCTATTCCTTCAACTTTTTCTTAACTCATATACAAACTTATATCTCAGCTTAAATAATCACTTTGAGGAAAAATGTTCCTAACCCACTATTCTAGATCTGCTGTATGCTTCTATAACTCCATGATCTTTTTCTCCATAGGACTTATGAGAGTTTGGAATTACATTCTTGTGTAATTATTTGATTAGTGTATTCACTGCTAAACTGTAAGCTCTTTGATAACAAGATCCTTTTTGCTGAGCACTTTTTGTTTTCTTTGCTGTTTTAGTGACCATAATAATAACAACAACCAAGGGAGGGCCTAGCATAGGTAATCAAACATTATTTGTGGAAAAATAAAGCATATTTTCCTAAATTATATTCTTCATTATTTCTTTAATCTGGATAGATGGTAAAAGACTTACAAAATACAATGGGAAGATTAGAGAAAAAGGACAAAGTTTGTGGATAAGTTTATTGGAAAGGACATAACATATTAGAATATTTATATTTCATGATTTTTTTCACAAAAGAACACCCACTGCAGATAAGATTCTTAGGGTGGAAACAATGATCCATTTTATGAATTCCAATTGACTTTTTATCTGCAGTAACCCCAGTATAAGATCAATAGATTCATGTACAACATGACCATGGCTTCAAAAAAGGATGTTATAAATGAGCTCAGCAATAAATATTCTCTGGCACTTGCCACTAATGAGTGCCCAACTTGCCATTAACAAAGGCCAAAGCTGAATTCAAGATATGGCACCTGAATTCTGGGGACCATCTGTCCATCTGATGGCAAGGTGACTACATTGGCTACTTCCATCATGGAAGAGTCCTTGCAGATTGGATTTTTGTTTTACTTAATATTTTCTTTTCTTATCTGCTTTGCTTTTCTAGCACTACCATCTATGTATTTACTAAAGGCCTTATTTTCTATCATGGTATTCCATGTTTCTGACTAAGGAATTCATTTATTACCAAAAAACTCTCAATGGGTTCATATCCATGATATTCATTGCTCTTACGGCATCATACTAGAAGCAGGTGGCCTTGTAGAATGATGGAACATGAAATAATTTGCTGAAGATTCACTGACAGTTGAAGAGCAAATTTTGCAAATTTGTGCACTTTCCTGCAAAATTCAGTGCATACTTTGAACCAACAATCCTTTATGGCCAGTATATAAAGATCTAGAAATTAATAGATGGAAGTTAGAATGTCCTTTCTCTTACAAACTTAAAAACTCACTAATGTTTTCCTTCCTGTCTGAAACCTTTGGGCTCTTCTAGTTCAAAATCTTAGTTCAAAGGGGAGAAATAATACCAATAAGGGACAAAAAATGATTTTTGAAAATGGAAATTGTGATGGCTACCTGAGTATTGGGGGCTCATCATGCCAATAGGCAAAGAAGGTAATCTGCTTTGTTGTAATAGATGGAAATTATTAAAGGGAGAGAGAGCTTTGTATATGACCCAATGAATTATGTGGGATCTCTCTCAGTTTTTCAATATTAAGTGTTAAATGTTAATAGAAGACTACATATAAATAATAAAGGGAGGATCACTTAGAGATTAGACCTTGAGAAATAAATGTTCAGGTTGTTAGGCCACACAACTATGGAAAATCCTGGCCAGGTGACATTAAAGGAATAGATAGTAGAAGGAACTCATAAATTTAAAACACTATCTTATGATCAATGATAAATTTTATTCTTCCTTTTCCTACCATTTTAAATAAAGAATGTTGAGGATGAAACTGTAACTGAGCTAGAAAAGGAATTGATAGTCTCCAAAAATAGTTACAATGACTAAGACCATTTTCCTTATTTTGTTTGGGGGAGGGGATTAAAGTGCTGTCATTTATTTGAGCGAGAGTTGGGTCATGTTAGTAAAAATATGATGCTACATTATTATTGTTATTCAGAAGTTTAAATATGGCAAGAAAGTATATGGGTACTGAGTAATCAAAGTGTTGGAAGTTAACAGACATTATTAGTTGGCACTTGACCCTGTCATACTATCCTTTTTTCTATACTTTCTCTTGTACAGATTGTGTACAGTAAAGGTTGAAGACTGCAAATTACATTCCACATACTATCTTACCAAGGTTAAGATAACCTAACCAACCTTACTAGGTTCTGGCTCTCTTCTGGTAATGGAGACCCTGTACCAGATATGAGGCTGTTAGGTAGAAATTGTTCTCTTCTGACAGCAGTAGTTGAGTGACTATAGGCTCCTGCAAAAGCACAGGTGGTCCCAGTATTTGTCCCAGAGTTCTGAATGGAGCTGAGTTAGTGGCAGCAGTGGATGACTCTGGGCCACTGAAGGTTATTGTGGGATGTGCCAAGAGTTTTAGAGTTCTGGCAAGGCAACTGTAAATGTGGGCATTTTATGGATAATGTCCAGCAGGTGATGGAGCTTCTGGCCATATAATATTTCTACTTGAAAATACTCAAATGGTTTCTAGTTTTCTAACTGGATGCTGGTTCTTCTTTATCCCCCCTACCTCTTAATGTTTCCCCAGAACTCAGTAATTCATCCTCTTCTATCTATATTCACATCCTCTGTAATCTCTTCCAGGCTTATAGTTTTTATACATATATTTAGCTCTGTGTCAACAACTCCAATTTAAATCTTTAAACTCGTATATCCAATTGCCTACTTTGCTTCTCCGCTTCAATAGCTAATAGAAATCCCAAACTTGTGGCCTCCAAAAAATAACTTCTAAACTTTCCTCTCACACTTGCTTCCCTTCCACAATCTTTCTGATGTCAGGTCATGGAAAATCCACCTTACAACAATGATAGCATCCTTTCAAATGTATTTCTTTTATTCATATTCTGTATCAAATCCATCAATAAAATCTTTTTTCTACTTTCAAAATATTTCAGAACCTACTCACTCTTAACCACAATCTTTGCTATCACCATCATGATCTTTCAGCTGATTTACTTCAATAGTCTTCTAGATAGTCTATCCTTCTATCATGATTCTCAATACTACAAAGCAAGTGCCATTTTCAAAATGTCAGTGTGGGGTCCTATAACTCCTCTACTCAAAATCTTTCAGTGGCTCACTTCCATTCAAAATAAAATCCAAATTCCTTATATCTGACTCTAAATGGAAAAGCAACAGAAACAAAAACAAACAAGTGAGACTACATCAAACTCAAAAGTTTCTGCATAGCAAAAGGCAGAACAAAACAAAAATACAATCTACTGAATGAGATAAAGTATTTGAAAATCATATGTCCAATATGGGGTGAATAGGGTTAATATCTAAAATACATAAGAAACTCATACAAATCAGTAGCCAAAGAACCAATCCAATCTTAAAAAATGAGCAGAGGATCTGAATAGCCATGTTTCCAGAGAAAGCATACAGATAGCCAACAGGCACATGAAAAAACACTCAACTTTACTAATCATCAGAGAAATAAGATCAAAACCACAGTGAGTTATCACCTCAAGTCTGTTACAATGGCTATTATAAAAAAGACAACAAATAATAACTATTGAAGAGATATGGAAAAAGGGAACAGTTCAACTGTTGGTTGAAATGCAAAATGGTGCAGCCACTGTGGAAAACAGTACAGGAATTTCTCAGAAAATTAAAAATATAACTAACTACTATATGATCCAGCAATGCCACTTCTGGATATTTATCCAAAGGAAACCAAAACACTAATTCAAAAAGACAGATATACTCCTATGTTTATAGTAGCATTATTGCACCAGACAAGATATGGAAACAACCTAAATATCCATTGGTGGATGAATGGATAAAGATATATATAATAAAATATTACTCTACCATTAAAAAGAATAAAACCTTGCCATTTACAATAACTTGAATGGATATCAAGAGCTTTACACTGAATGAAATAAGTTAGAGAAAGACAAATACTAAATGATTTCACTTATATATGGAATCTAAAAACAAAACAACCTCATAATTACAGAGAACAGAATGGTGGTGTCAGGGGATGAAGAAAACTGGGGGGAGGGTGGGCATCATGGATGGAGGGTCAAAAGGTACTAACTTCTAATTACTAAATAAGTTAGTCACTAATACAAAAATCCTTAACAAAATATTAGCAAACTAAATTCAGCAATACATTAAAAAGATCATATACCATAACCAAGTGTTGATCATTTACTCCAGGTATATAAAAGTGGCTGAATATCCACAAATATATCAAAGTGATATTATACCATATTAACAAAAATCATATTATTATCTTAATAGTACAGAAAAAGCTATTTGATAAAATTCAACATCCATTCTTATGACTAAAACTCTCAACAAAGCAGGTATACAGGAACATACTTCAAATAATATAGACTATATATGACAAATCCACAGTTAACAACATACTCAACAGTGAAAAGCCCCAAAGGCTTTTTTCCTTTAAGATCAGGAACAAGACAGGATGCTTTTCTCACCACTTTTATTCAACATAGTACTCAAAGTCCTAGCCACAACAATCAGACAAGGACAAATAAAAGGCATCCAAGTTAGAAAAGAAGTAAAACAGTAACTATTTGTAGATGGCATGATACTGAATATAGAAAACCCTAAGGATCCACCAAAAAAAATCAGAACTAATAAATGAATTTAATGAAGCTGCAGGATACAATATTAATATAAATAAATCCACTGCATTTTATACACAATAGTGAACTATCAGAATGAGAAATTATGAAAATAATCCCATTTTCAATTGCATCATAGTTAATAAAAATCCCTAGCATTAAATTTAACCAAGGAGGTGAAAAGAACTGTATTCTTTTTTTATTTTTATTTTTTATAGTTTACTTATTTTTGAGACAGAGAATAAGTGGGGGAGGGGCAGAGAGAGAGGGAGACACAGAATCCTAAACAGGCTTCAGGCTCTGAGCCATCAGCACAGAGCCTGATGCAGGGCTTGAACTCACGAATCACGAGATCTGAGCTGAGCCAAAGTTGGATGCTTAACCGACTGAGCCATCCAGGTGCCCCAAAAGACCTATATTCTGAAAACTATAAGATATCACACAGTTGTTTTTACTATTGTTCACTTTCAATTCTCATACACACACAAAAAAGGAAATTAAGATAATACCAAAATAATCACTCTACAAGAGAATTTGGTGGGGGGGCGGGGATGCTTTCAACAACTAACGAATGAGACCACTAATTTGCATCAGAGTAGATTGTCATTTTGTATTCTGGAAATCCCTCCTAAAATATATTTTTAGAGCTTATATTATCTTGTGGTACTCAGGCAAATAATAGGAATATTTAATGGCTCATTTTAGCATTCTCCCTTTATACTTCTTTACCATACTTTTCTTGCCCCATCAAAGAGCTAGGACAGGTTTGGAATTTCTTAACAACCATAGGTTATTATGGAGACAACTACAATCTCTTTATGGTTCTTTTTTTCAATTCAATTTAAAATTTAAATTAAATTAATAAATTTAAATTTATTTATGTTATTTTGTTTTCTAGAGAGAGAGAGAGAGAGGGAGGGGCAGAAAGCGAGAGAGAGAGAGAGAGAGAGAGAATTCCAAGCAGGCTCCTAGCTGTTAGTGTAGAGTTCAAAACGGGGCTTAAATTCACAAACCATGAGATCACTAAAGAATCAGACACTTAACCAATTGAGCCACTCAAGCATCCCTCATCACAGTTCTTAATTAACAGTGATGCTGTATACATGATAAAGATAATAAAGTGTATGCATCTATACATATAGAAATATTTTGTTTAAAGACCTTTGAGAACA
The DNA here is from genome assembly GCA_017311185.1 of Proteles cristata cristata. Lineage (NCBI taxonomy): Eukaryota > Metazoa > Chordata > Mammalia > Carnivora > Hyaenidae > Proteles > Proteles cristata. Next base: position 590,933 of record JAESUZ010002436.1, on the reverse strand, counting down.
ACTAATCTATCAGACAAATATAAACATTATAAGCATGAGAGAAATTGATGATGACACAAATAGAAAGATATACTGTGTTTATGGGTTGTATGAATTAATATTGTTAAAATGTTCACACTACTCAAAGCCATTTACAGATTCCGTGCAAGCCCAATAAAAATACCAGTGACATTTTCCATGGCACTAAACAAATAATCTTAAAATTTGTATAGAAACATCAAAGACCCCCAATACCTGAAGCAATCTTGGGAAAGAACAAAGCTGGATGTATCATGCTCCTTGATTTCAAACTACAAAGGTATACTGCAAACGTATAGTAATCAAAACAGTATGGTACTGATACAAAAGCAGACACATAGATCAATGGAGCAGAGAGTCCAGAAACAAGCCCATGTCTATATGCTTAATTAATCTTTGACAGAGGAGGCAAAAATGTACAATACAATGGGGGGAAAGAGAGTCTCTTCAATAAATGGTTTTGGGAAATCTGGATGACATGCAATAAAATGAACTGGACCATTTGCTTATACTTATACAAAAATATAAAGTCAAAATGAATTAAGCGCTTAAATATAAGATTGGAAACAATAACAAATCTAGAATAAAACAAAGGCAGCCAGCTCGTGTACATCAGTCTGAGCAATATTTTTTCGGATTTATCTCTACAGACAAGGGTAACTAAAGCAAAAATTAACATATGGAACTGTATGGAACAAAAATGCTTTTGCAGAGCAAAGAAAGCAATCAACAGAGTGAAAGAGGAAACTGCTGAATTGGGAGAGGATATTTGCAAAGAATATAACTGAAAAGAGGTTAACATCCAGAATTTAAAGAACTTACACAACTAAAATTTTAAAAAATGGACAAACCAAACAAAAATAGAGGACCTGAATAGATATTTTTCCAAGGAAGATATACAGATGGGCCACAGATACATGAAACAATGCTCAATAATCAGGGAAATGGAAATGAGAAACAATATGATGTCACCTTATGCCTATTAGAATGGCTAGTATAAAAATGATAAAAAATGGTAAGTATTGGCAAGACTGGGGAGGAAAGGAAACCCTTGTGCACTGTTGGTGGGGATGCAAAATGCTGCAGCCACTATGGAAAACAGTATGGAGTTTCCTCAGAAAATAAAAAATAGAGCTACCATGTTAGTCCAGCAATTCTACTTTTGAGTATTTGAAGAAAACAAAAACACTAATTAAAAAAGATATATGTACCCCTGTATCTATTATTTACTGCAACATTCTTCAAAATAGCCAAGATATGAAAGCAACCTAAGTATTCATTAATAGGTTCATGGATAAAGAAAATATAGCATACACATGCATACACACACACACACACACACACACACACAAGGGGGATATAAAAAAATGAAATCTTGTCATTTGCAGTAATGTGGATGGATATGGAGAGTGTTATGCTAAGTGAAACTGTCAGACAGAGAAAGACAAATACTGCATTATTTCACTTATATTTGGACTCAAAGAAACAAAACAAATGAATAATAAAACCAAACCAGAAGTGGACTCGGATATACAGAACAACCTGGTGGTTGCCAGAGTGAGGAAGGTAGAAAGTTAGGCAAGAGCATTAAGAATTACAAATTTCCTGGGTGCCTTGGTGGCTCAGTCAAGTTGAGAATCTGACTCTTGGTTTCAGCTCAGGTCATGATCTCACAGTTTGTGAAGTGGAGCCCCAGTGTTTGGCTCTCCACTCATGGGCTCTGCACTGATGGGATTGGGATTTTCTTCCTTCTTCTCTCTCTGTCCCTCCCCTACTCATCTCTCTCTCTCTCTCTCTCTTTCAAAAATAAATAAATAAACATTAAAAAATTTAAGTTACAAACATCCAATTCTGGAATAAATAGCACAAGGATATACAACATGCAGCATAGGGAACACAGTTAATATGTAACAGCTTTGTATGGTGACAGATGGCAGCTAGATTTATCATGATGATCACTTTGTGATGTATATGTGTTGAATCATTACGTTGTATACCCATAATTAATATAATATTGTGTGTCAATGACACTTTAAAAAAAGTTCTCATCACAAGAAAAAAAATTGTAACTTTGCTGACAGATGGTAACTAGACTTACTGTAATGATCATTTTGTAGTATTTACAAAGATGGAATCATTATTCCATACACTTGAAACTAATATAATCAATTATATCCCAGTAAAACCTGTATTCCTTGTAATAGATTACAGGATCTGCTTCCTTCCGATTAGTATCTCTCTGACTTCAACTCCTATAAGCCCTCTCTTGATTTGTGTGGTTTTTTGATGTGCCGTGCCTACTCCCATTTCAAGCAAATTGTTCTAGCCACATGTTCTGCCTGGTACTCTCTTCCTCTAACACATCTATTAAGTCTAACCCACTCATTTTTTAAGTATTTATTCAATGTTGTCTTCTCAATTAGGCCTACCCTTACTGCCTGTCCCCAATACTGTAGATGCCATTTACCATGAGTTTTTTCTCAGCAACATACATATTTATCACATACCTAAAATTTTACAGTTTATTAGGTGTTGCCTCTCCCATAAGAATATAAATTTAATGAAAGCAGAGATTTATTTTTAACTATCTTTTTGACTTACACATCATTCCAAATACCTGGCATGTGTAGGTATTCAATGAATCTTTGTTAAACGGAATAATAAATTTATTTTCTTGCATAGCTATTGTCTCCTGAATTTAGGAGAATTCTTTGAGAATGGAGATTGCTGAAATGTGGAAGCAGATTATCTTTCCTCCCTGTGCTCTTATCTGACTCCTTCTGTTTCTCTCACAGACACAAAACCCCCCCACAGACATGTTTAGGGACACACATTGAAGAGGAGAAACTTGGTAAGCATGACGTGATATATAAATGGTTGATCTTCAAGTAAGAGTGGCAAGAAATAAAAATAAAGAGAAAAATAGAAGGAAGGAAGGAAAGAAGGAGGGAGAAAGACAGGGAGGAAAAACAGAAAAGAAGTCATGTGAAATTGATTATTTCTGATGAAATAAGGAGTAAGGTTTTAAGCAGCCACTTGAATCCTGGTGCACAGTATGCTTTCATTATTATTCACCCTCAGTTCTTCTCATGCACAAAGAAGGAAATTAAGATAATACCAAAACAATCATCCTACAAGAGAATTTTTTTTTTTATTTTTGGAGATGCTTTCAACAGCTAATGAATGAGACCACTAATTTGCATCAGAGTAGATTGTCATTCTGTATCCTGGAAACCTCTCTTAAAATATATTTTTAGAGCTTATATTGTGGCACTTGGGTGAATAATAAGAAGTTTAATGGTACATTTTAGCATTCTCCCTTTATGCTCCTTTATCTGACCCATCAAAAAGCTAGCACAGGTTTGGTATTTCCTAACGACCATAGATTATTATAGAGGCAACTATATTCTCATCACAGTTCTTAATTACCAACAATGTTGTATACATGATAAAGGTGATAAAGTGTGTGTGTCTATATATATATAGAAATATTTTGTTTAAGGTGCTTTGAGAGCAATTAATTTACCAGACAAATATAAGTATCTTCAAGACAAATGCCTACTATTTTGTGGCTACAAATTTGGATTTCAACGTTGTGGATATACATGGAAACTGAGGATGCTGAACCTTCTAAGAGTTGGCATAAAGACCACAGAAACAGACATGAACTCACATTGTCACAAGATATCTTTCCTTGTCCTAACCTAACCTTTCCTGGGCTATGCATTGTTAAACATTCTAGAAGTCACCAGAGTCTAGGCTAGAAGTTAACAAACGTAACCTGGTCTTAAGCTGGTTTGTTTCAAGGTGGGCAGGTGTTGGCTTAATTAACAAAGGCCTAAATGGAATGTTTAAATGGAATATTTTCAGTATCCTATTGGGCTTTTGGGCTGTGTGGATTGGAGCACAGAAACCAGAGGCTTAGGGGTTATGAAGCAATTGACATATTGTCCTTACTTAGAACAGGATAGATGTTTTGTTAAGGAAAACTATCTCTGTCTCTGTCTTTCTACCTCCTCCCTCTCAAAAGTAAAGCATATGAACTGGTAATAAGGATAAATACAGAGGCAGTTTTGCCTGCATTTAGCAGATACTGACAATGTGGCACAGGTAGATGGTCATGGATGAATCTCCCAGAAGACTGCTGTTCTCACTCCACCATCTGAAGACACGTCAAGCTCAATATCTAGAAATCTTCTCTGGATTCAGAAACTAGGTTTTCAATTATTAATCTTTGTTTTTAATTTCATAAAATCCCCTCTCATTAAATGCCTAAGTGATTGTACAATTCAGCAAAGATTCCTAATACCAAGTCTCAACAGACGGCTCAGCAGGTCCTTAATGATCATAGAACAACTGAAAGAGAAAATGGACTTATATTGTTCAGAGGAAGGAAAAATGTCTTTTCTTTCCTCTAATCGGAGGGGGAACTGACAGAGGTTTCTTGGCCAAACTTCAGTCAAGTTCCTCTGAGCCATTTTCTGGACTAGGCCTTGACCTTTGGACTTCCGAGTCAGTCTTTGCATTGCCCAGGAATCCTGCTAACTAGGTTTAGTCAGAACTCCACCTTAATATCTAATCATTCTTGCCTGCCTTCAGAAAGAATCTTGTTGAGTTGGTTTAGCAAGAATCTCCATTCCTCTTAATAATTTTCCATCCACACCCTGCTCCGTGGTTGTACGTACCGACTTATGGTTGAGCCCAACCTCCCCTCTCCCTTACTGCAAACCCCATTGCACTAGTCCATTGAATAAGGTGTTCTTTATCATCTTTAACAAGTATTGGAAAAATTTTTTCTTTAAAATTTTTTTCTCCTAGTATAGAAGAAAATACAGGTACCTAGGATGAAACAATAGTTTTCCTGAAATAGAGAACCATCATTGTCAAGGATTAAAAGAAAACCAAAGTATTTCAATCTTGTTGAACCCAATGTGCTGCATGTTTACCTTTTATCTGGTAATTAGTAGTAACATCCAGATAGTCTCCTAAATGAATGAAATAGTGTTTGTAATAATGGGTTTTAGAATCAGACAGACCTATGTTACTATCCTCACCATGTCACATTTTATTCTGTGATCTTTAGGCAATCACTTGACCTTTCTAAGATTTAATGCTTCATTTGTTAAATGAGCATAATGATGATATATATATATATATTAAATGAGATAATACATAAAAATATTATAATATAGTGCCTAAAACATAATAGGTTCCCAATAAATATTAGCTATTTGATTTTAAATATTAATAATAATTAAGTACTTTCCAAATATCTTGTTTTGAGTTGTTCCACTTGTTATATCAGAAATTCTCAGAAGTCTCTTTAAAGGGGATATGCTAGATAACACCATATTCTGAAATTAGTGATTTCATAGAAAAATGTGTTTGATATGTGAGTTATATATACATATACAATTTTTTCAAAATAAATCACTTCATAATTCGCTCTAAACAAATCATGGTCAAAATTTATTTCCTTTCTAAACATGAAAGCATTCATCTGGAGCCCCAGTAACATTCTGATATTTTATAGGTAATCACAGAAATATAGTAACTTCTGGCAGATAAGAATATTAATGTGGAAAAAATCCATTTTTCTGTAACTCTTAAGGATAAAATATGCCACAGAAAGCTGTAGTCAACTCAGTAAGATATTCTTCTTCTTCTTTTATTTTTTTTTAATGTTTTATTTATTTCTAGGAGAGAGAGAGAGAGACAGCGTGAGCAGGGGAGGGCCAGAGAGAGAGGGAGTCACAGACTGAAACAGGCTCCTGGCTCTGAGCTGGCAGTCAGCACAGAGCCCGACGCGGGGCCCGAACCCACGAACTGCGAGATCATGACCTAAGCGAAAGTCGGACGCTCAACCGACTAAGCCACCCAGGCGCCCCACAGTAAGATATTCTTATTGTTGGATTGAACCATATAGAATCACCACTGAATGTCAAAAATAATCAAGTATCAGCAATTTCATATTTCATACTAAAGGACTATCAAATGTATTTCCATGAATAATGTTAACTACATTTCTCCTTGTGGGTTCTAATTCTGAATGGATAACTTATTTACTTGAGCCCTGTATTTGTCCATGCCAAACCTAAACTATTACAGCTTAATTCCAATGCATATGAAGGTGAGGCAAAGTAAATTTGGGATTCTTAGATGTAAACAACAGAAACCATTTTGGATAGCTAAGCAATAAGGGAATTTCCTGGAAAGATTATCATGGGATAGAAAGGGAGGTTGGAAAACCAGGCTCCGGTACAAAGGCCAAGACCTTAACACTTGTCAATTTAGAACAATTCCATAGTTTGGGACTCTGCCGTCTCTGACATTAACTCATATGCTACTCCACTATATCTGCAAAAATTAATCTGTACTGGACCCTAAACTATTTCTCTCACTCTCTCAAGGTTTGAACTCCTGGGAGGAAGTGTCTGATGAGCTGACCACTCACTCTACCTTCTATATGACCACAGCTCCTCATTGTCTTCTGTAATGGAAGACAAAGCCCTGCCTCTGAACTTTACCATTATGAATGCCAAAGAGGAAGTTTGTATGTTGGGCACATGTACGTAGTTTTTAAGCTAAAACCCTCTAGATTTATTCCTACGTAACATTATGTCATGATAGTACCAGACTGCAAAAATAATTTCACTTTTAATTATTTTGGTTGTTTATATATACTATTTAAAAATACATCTGTACAAATGTGTAAATCCAAAAATAAAGTATGATGAACTAAATAAATGATGAACTAAAACAGTTTCTAGCCCATAAAAAGTCCGTGGTTCAGAATTGTCCCATATGTATTTGATATTTCTCAACTGTATTCTCAGTGTCAATTGCTGTTACACAAGAGTGATATGAAAGTAATACAAAGAACAATTTTTTGTGTGTTTTATTGTGCAAAATACACTTAAGAGAGGGCTGCCATGGATGCTATTCACATGTACAAGTCACACATTTGATCCTTACATAGAAAGTACAGACGATTATCAGTTTAACAAAAGGGAAACATAAATCAATTTTTAACCAATGCACTTGTGTGAACTTAATCAAAATTGAAAAGTAAATAAACCTGTCTGCTGATGAATATGATTTCTGTTTGAGGGGAAAACAAATGTTTGCATTGTCAATGAATAAATCATCTTTCTCAAAAAAAAAAAAAAGGATTTTGTTCTTTTCCAAGGTGAAGACTTTACTTCAGATTAACCTTAATTTTTGTGTTGTAGGAGAAGTTAATGCTTTACTAATAAATAATAAACTACATTTTATCAGAATTATTTCACAATAGGAATGAAACAGACTGAATCCTACTTTCCTGAATCAGGTATATTGTTTCAGCTCTGTGAAAGATGTCTAGAATCTCATAGGTAGTGTGTTCTTTACATCTGCACTTCTTAGCACATTATATTCCCCAGTCTCAGTTCTCTCTCCCTTTATTCATTTAAAAGAAGCCAGAAAAAAAAAAAAAACTTAGTTTCATAACATGCATCAAAATGTGACCCTTTCTTTCCATTGAATTAACATATTGAAATTATGTTGAGTTTCTATCCTAATTATACCTGTTTGTAAATGTTTCCTTCTCTACTTTAAAAAGGGAAAAGGTTTCTGTGTGGGTGTGATTTTTTTTGGTATTTTTGTTTTGTTTTGTTTTTATTCCTTTCGGGAGAGTAGAGAGGTTTGGGGGAAAGCTGCTTTTAATATTAAGGAAAAAGCAAGTTTATTGGTAGAAAACTGATTAGAAAGTAAATGAACACTCACTAAAGTATACTTTTAATGTAGCAGTTGGATGTATTTTAAAAAACTTTCTTAAGACTATTCAAAATATGGTGTTTTTCATTTAAACAATGCAAGCTCAACACATGAACTTATTGATTACAGTACTGGTGAGGTACTTTTCCTATAAAAGGAAGGGTGAAAAGGTCTATTGAACACTGATTTCCGATCTTGGTAAATTAGCATAATGTTCAATTAGATTTGGCCATTTGTTTTTTTCTTTTTAATATTTCAATGATGCTATATACATATTTCGTATCCTATGTCTGTGAGCTGGAAAGAACATTATTTTTAGGCAGGTCAAAAACTAAAATTCTAAGATTGTAATTTAAATTTTCCCCAGTTATTTTTACAGGGAACATTATTTTACAGATACCAGACATATTACCATGAAGGAAAACATTAACAGAGACAACAGTTTTGGATACTTTTATTTCTGTGAATAATACAGTCTTTTTTTCTGAGCATGAGCATGAATTCATGGTATGTAGCTAATAATAGAGACCTTGGCTAAAAGGGACTGTTGACAGTTTCAGGTGCGGTAGCTAAGTTGTTCTTATTGTTTCCCTGCCCCAATAGGATAGCAAAACAAAATACAAAGATATCAAAGGAGGGAATAAAAATGACTGTATGTATATCTGCTTTTGCCCCCAGGTATATTTAATATGAAGATGCATGTGTATGATGTGTGAGTGAGAGAAAAAGAGAATACTACATCTATATTTTAGGTGGCTCCTTTTAAGTTAGAGGAATTTGGAGCAAATATTAACCCTAAGGCACAAATATGTGCGACATCACTTGAGTATTCAGCATCAGATGTGCTGAAACAATAAAGAGAAGAAACAAACAAACATAACTAAAACTACCAAGAGAAGGCAAGGAAGCACTTGGTATAAGAAAGACATCTACATCTTCCTCTCCATCTCCTTGGTTTCAAATCTTCCCACTCTGTCCCCAAAGTGTTTTTACCTCTGAATGGAAGTCAGTGATAAAAGACATGATGTCAGCTAGTGGTGACCTTGACACCAACTCTGCACCTTTGGGCCTCTGACTTAGGTGCCTTGTACAAGTGCAAGTCAGAGAGTTCACATGCAATCTTATAGTATTGTATGAACAAGAATGAGGTGTACCACTCTGTGAGTGGGAAAGTCCTTTCTCTGAACTTCCCTCCTGATTCTGTCACCCAGGGCATCGGACGCAGGCATTTCTTGCATATTTGTTCATTTGCTTAGAATCCACTCAAACAGGCAAAACTTATTCCTGAATGATTCAAATGATCATATATTTATTAGGAAGACAAAGTTTAGTGAATACTAAAAGCAGACCTCTATTTCTAGCCAGCCCTTACTAACAATACAAAATTATCTAAGGCATGTGCTCAATATAGTGCATTCTATCAAAAACTTATTCAGGCTTACTCTACTTCAGCTTTATCTGAGATGAGATCATTATAAAAATAATCCAAGGGAGAAAAATTTCTCCAAGGAACCTGTATTTGTAACTCACATTCCTAAAAAATTGAGCAGTCTAGGAGTAAAGATAATGGCCTAACAAGAGTAATAAAACAGTATTTCTGTTTTTGTCACTCTGCATAAAATTTCAGAAGCTTCCACCTTGTTCAGATTTTTCCAGCAGATTTTAAGCTGTCCCCATGGGGATAGCCAAAAGCAGTCCATTCAGCTCACATGCAGAGAGTATGGTTTCCTCTTACATATTCTTCTTGGATACCCCAGGGAGTCCTCCATTTCTTTTGTCTCCTACTCCTGCTACTGGGAGGATATGTCTTTCTTCTATGGCTCTGATGTTCCAGCCCTGATATAGTTCTTTTCTTTTCCTTCCTTCTACACAGAGGCTGGCTGTTTTGCTGCTTCAGCTAATGTGGCTACAGAGGTGAATAATTACCTAAATTACGAAAAGCACTGTACTCTGCTATACAGACTACTGGGCTATGGTTGCTCTATTCTTTTTATGTTTTACAGAGATTTTAAGAAACCAGCTCTATTTAATTTATATCTCCGTCATATGTCTTTAAAGTAAGTGAGAAAACACATAACACCTGATCTGTACCCAAATTTTCCATCTTTCCTCAACACTCAGTTTGTATGCACTGACTCTCTTCATCAAAGGGATTTGCTCTTTAGTGCATTAGTCCTTTATGCAAATAGACCTGGATAAACATTTAAACAGACTCTCTAGAGGTGCTGAAACATATCTGAAACATACCTCTCAAGCTAAGATCCCATCACAGTATATGCACCATATATTAAGGTGATAAAATTCTACTTAAGAACAGGCTATTTTATTATTTTAAATATAATGGTGAATGGGCTTCAAATGAGTTATTATTGCATTTTTATTGTATTATTGTATTTATCCCATAATTTACATTTTGTTTATTAAAAATGTTTAATATTTAATATATTTTTGAGAGAGAGAGAGAGAGAGACAGAGTGTGAGTGGGGGAGGGTCAGAGAGAGAAGGAAACACAGAATCCATAACAGGCTCCAGGCTCTGAGCTTTCAGCACAGAGCCCGATGCAGGGCTCGAACCCACAAACAGTGAGATCATGACCTGAGATGAACTCAAACATCTAACAGACTGAGCCTCCCAGGCACCCCTCCCATAATTTACATTTAAGACTAATGAACATTTCTATTAGAGGAACAAAATGAGCATTGCTTCTTAATATCATTTTGACTGGCAGAATACCATGTTAACTGAGATTCCTGGAAAGAATTAGTGTTATTCCCAAGAACAGCCATCATGGCCATTCTCAAGGCCTGTTGGGGGATTGAAGCACCAGGTGCACCATTTTGATTTATTACAATGATTTACTCAAAGAAGCACTTCTCTAAGAAATTAGCCTTTTGCTTGATAGATTTTGACCATGCTTTTCAGGCTCAGTCTCTCCTAATCCTGTGTGCAACAAACAAATAACAGCACATGCCCATATCAGTCATTGTCACACATTTTCAAAGCTATTATACATGGGTTGTGCCTTGTTATTTTTACATATTCTATAAAAAGTACATACACAGGATAATGTTGATCTAGTAAGAAATTAAATCCTGAGTCTAAATGTGATATGATTTTTAAAAGGTGTTTATAAACCATATGTTGGTGTTCTTAGAGGGCTATAAGAAGTTTATAAAACCCTCCCCCACTTGGCTGTTAGGTTAAGTTCTGATCTTGGTTAGGATTCAGTCTTCACTCTAGAAAGACATTTAAGCCTCCGACCATCTGAGTGTATATCTAAATGAGGGAAGTAGAGGAGGTTCTGGAAGCCCTGGTCATAAAACTTACCAAGCATGATGTTTATTTGTATTCTTTTCAAAAGCTGTCTCCTTTAACCTTATAGCAGTAAAATGCAAGTTGATTAAAATTTTTGTTTTGGAATGACTAGTTTTATAAATTTTCAAAACGTTTCCTCTGTAAGTCTTAGCTGCCATGCAAATAAAGGTTTTGACAAGAAAAAAAAGACTATTTGATATTTCTATAATATATATTTAACCCATTCCTAAGTGAATATTAACCAAATTTATTATAATAATGAGGCTACATCCAATCATTCAAAGAGTCTTCAAATACCAAATTTATATCTTCCTTCTTATTCCCTGACTTTGACCTCAAGAGTTTGAAGTTGCCAAATGGGGTCCCTTAGACTTTTACATGGATGAAATGAAATAAAAGGAAAATGACCATATTTTTGAAGAGTTTGATGTATATCAACTGTGGTAGGCTTCCATGTTTGTTGGTTTGTTTTCCCTACTATCATATTTTGAGCCAACTTTTTGACAAAAGAAATCGATACAGTACATAAGATTCTAGAATCCCAAAGTCATCAAACACAAGGATAGAAATATCAACTCGAAGTTTTCCACGATGGAATCTGATTCATAAGACTAAAGATGTTAAAATATGGGTTATCTATAAGGAAAGAAAGAAAAAGGTCTCTATTGAAAAATGTCTAGAGTAGAGCAAAGAAGAAAAGAGACAGCCAGAAGGAAAATCTGTAAAAGATATCTCTGAGAAAGGTCACTTCAATTGATGTAGGTTTTTCTGTTATGAATTCCTTTTTATGTGTTTAGCTGTTAAATGTTAAAGCTTCCATTTTAAAATGGACTTCAGTTTCACTGTGGGATAGGGCTCTAACCCCTGCAAATGATGGTCAATCTCTACATATGTATTTCATTTTTTGTCATGTGCTCTTTGCTCATGCTTTCTATTTTTCTTATTTGGTGCATTGATATCAGGGCACTTATCTGTCTGAAATGTCATTGTGTGAATGTGTATTGATATCCTCTTGTGTAAGTGCCTCAGGGACATTCTTTTCTGAAGGACATCCCAGATGTCAGAGTTTACACCTGTTCCTAAGTGTAAAATGTATATGTTAACTAACAAAAATAAAGTTTTATAAGGCTAATATAATTTTAAATTAAGGAGCTCATGTAAATGGATATAGCAAGGTGTAGAAATAAAGCACCTCATATTTGCTTGAAAAACATATAATTTCCAGAAGAATGCAAATATGATATTTGAAGGAGAGGTCTGGATTAAATATCATATAATTAAGTGACTAAATAGGATAGCTTAAGTGAATGGTTTCCTGGTTCCCACAGGGTTATGATTTTTCTCCTTGCCCTCACATTAAATAACCAATAGTTTGGGGGTAGAGGGAAAAAAGGGAAAATTATAAATTTAATAAATGTCAATCTTTGAATATCAAGCTTAATAGTTTTGAGTCTTTTAAATCTAATATAATCAATAATACAGTTAGTAGTGATATAAGGGATAATAGAGAGAAGCTTAGATAATATTCTCCACTTTATCACTTACTAGTAATAGTTACTCAAACATCCATTCAACTAATATTTAAGTGCTTATATGTATAAACTCTATTTTCTATGTCTCCATGTCACAAACATAGATGATAGATAGATAGATAGATAGATAGATAGATAGATAGATAGATGATAGATAGATAGATAGATGGATAATATACAGACAGACATCACTCCTGCTCAAGACTTGCTGATAATTTAAATTCATAATAAAACACAAACTCCTTATATGCCTTTAAACCTTACTTGATCTGGATCTTGCCTCCCCCTTTGACTTCACTTCCTTTACCCATCTTCAATTCCCTGCCCCACACTCCTACTCCTGCCATCCATGGTCACCATGTTCCTTCCTTACGTGTATGCTCGCTGTCCTTGAATACATCTATCTAGCTTGTTTCTATTTCATGGCTTTTATACAAACCGTTACCTCTCATTCATTGTTCTCGTCAGATCGAATGTCATTTATTCTACCAATCACTTATCTTTTCCTAGTACTGAGCATTATATGAAAAGACTTTATGCATTTGTTTACCTTGTTTTATTCTATTTCCCTGACTAAAGTACAGGTTCCATGAGAGCAGATAACTTGTCCATTGTAATTTCTCATGCCAGATATTTCATATAAGCTTCCCAGGCTAGGTACTAATATAAGACTTAATATAAAATATAGCTAATTTACTGAATGAATGATTTAAGCTTTTATTGTTGATTGAAAACTATCATGCTAAATATTAGTTACTCTACTCTCTTGTAATATGGTAAGCTACTTCAGGAACTATTGAGAATCTAAGAACTCCAGATTTCAGTACATTTTGAGTACTAAGGTATTCGGGTTAGTCTTTCCGAAGTTCATTGATTTATCTCTCTGTTGACAGTAAGTGTTCTTTGAGTAACTAATACTTCCACCCTACCTCATCTACTACTGTTTTGAAATCAAGAAGAGGCAATTTGGTATGCACTGTATGTGAAGTAAAGGTGAGAAGGTTTAGATAGAGATCAATTTACAATCATCTGCTTGATAAAATTTTACCAAGTGAGCGCACCCCTGTAACTCCCTCACAAATCAATAAATATAAATATAATCTACAATTGGGAGGCTCATTTGACTTCATCCCAGTAATTATTTGTTTTCAAAGATTAGAAAATATCTTTGATTTCTATCACCATCAATTAGCTTTTGTTTAAACTTTTACAAAAAGAGAATCAGAAATAGGTTTGTTTTTATTTTTGTTTTTGTTTTTGCTTCTTTGGCTGATCAGGACCTTTACAAAATTTATTCGTATTGTTGCATGAACAGTAGTTCATGCTCATTGTTGTATAGCATTTCATGGCATATATATTTATTTACTATATATATACATATATATACTATATATATATATACCTCACTGTATTTATACTTTCTATTGCTGACAAACATTTGGGCCCTTTCTAGTTATTGGTTGTTACAAGTATTGCTACTGTGAAGATCCTGGTTCACATATGTTCATATATCTGATAGATATTTCTGTAGGATTGGAATTGCATATTTAGCTATAGTAGATCTAGCAAAACTAGATGTCCAAATGGTGTGATATTAGTTGCTGCACACCATTGTCAACTTTTGAAATTATCAGCCTTCTTAATTTGCCATTATAGTACTTGTGAAATTGCATCACATTGTCATATTAATGGGCCAATTCCTGATGAAGTCAAACTTCTTTTTATATGTTTATTGGCAATTCTGATTTTTTTAAAAGTTCCTGTTCAAATATTTTGATTTTTGTCTCTATTTGTCTTTGTAATTTAATTCTATCTCTATTTCTCTATTTGTCTTTGATGTGTAGAAGGTGTGTGTGTGAATACACATATCCTGGAAATGTCTTTTGTCAGATAATACATTGCAAATATGTTCTGCCATTCTGTGATGTCTTTTAACTTCTTTCTTTCATCTTTTAACATTCTTAACGGTGAGTCTTGGGCAAAATTTTAATTTTCATAAAAATAGCTTGATTTTTTTCTTTCTATGGTTAATCAATTTTGTGCTATGCTACTCCACATTCATGAAAATATTCTCCAATGTTTTGTTTTAGAAGGATTATCATTACAGCTTTGATATTTAGGCTTATTATCCATCTTAAATTAATTTTCATGTTTGATTTGAAGTACTAGTTAAGATTCATTTACAAACAAAACCACAACTAGGCAAATCATAATCAAATTGCTAAAAACTGATATGGTTATGTGAAATGGTAATCTATTAGAGGGATTTACATTTTGGATAGTGACTTTGAATAGCAGTTTAAAAGAATTTTGAGTCTTGATTAATTATCTGGCCTCAGAATTCCAAATGAAGCTTTAAGGTGGCAGGACAGATATATGTTTAATTTTCAGAGAAAATACCTGAACAATTTCCAAAGTGGTTGTTAAGATTTTCTACATCCAACAGCAATGTAGAAGAATTTTAGTTTCTCCATATTATTGCTAACACTTTTCAATCTTAGCTGGAGCAGTGGGTTATCTCATTATAGTTTTAACATTTTCCTAATAACTAGTGATGTTGAGTACCTTTTCATGCACTCATTTGAAATTCATGTATCTTCCTTTACTAAGTGCCTATTCAAATTTTTGCCCATTTTTAAAGTTTATTTATTTATTTTGAGAGAGAGGGAGGGGAGCAGGGGAAAGGAGGGAGGGAGAGGGAGAGGGAAAGGGAGAGGGAGAGGGAGAGGGGAGAGAGGAGAGAGAGAGAGAGAGAGAGAGAGAGAGAGAGAGAGAGAGAGAGGAGGAGAGATTGAGAATCCCAAGCAGGCTCTGCACTGCCAGAGTAAGCCCAACGTGGGGCTTGAATTCATGAACATGAAATCATGACCTGAGCTGAAAACAAGAGCTGGACACTTAACTGACTGAGACAGCCAGGTGCCCCTCTTTTGCCCATTTTAAAAATTAAGTTTTGCTGAGTATTTAGAACAAAAGTTGGCATTCTCAGTGTTAATACTGTTGAAAGGAGAAGAGTACAGACAAAATAGATAAGAATACAAGTGCAATAAAACTAGACTTGACCTCATGGAATCCAGTTGGGAATAATACGGGGACAGAGTGTTTGGATAGAATCCCAGAAGATTTAGAGTCAGAATTTAAGCCTATGAATCTGTTATTATTTACTACTTGAATATCAGCTTATTCACAACAAGGGGAGGTCTAGCTTAATAAAACACTGTTTTCTCTTTTTTTCTTAAATAATCTGAGGCTTAATCCTTTGTATTCAACTTTTAGAATATTTTCCTTTTCCTTTTTATTTTTTTTTAAATGTTTTATTTATTTCTAGGAGAGAGGAAGACAGCATGAACAGGGGAGGGTCAGAGAGAGAGGGAGTCACAGACTGAAGCAGGCTCCAGGCTCTGAGCTGGCAGTCAGCACAGAGCCCGACGCGGGGCTCGAACCCACGAACCGCGAGATCATGACCTAAGCGAAAGTCGGACGCTTAACCGACTAAGTCACCCAGGCGCCCCGAGAATATTTTCCTTTTTAAACATTAATAAATTATTTGCATTTCAAATGACACTTGGTAGCTATTAATAAGGTTTCACATATTTTGAAAATGTAACCTAATAAAATATTTATGTCCGGACACTGCTGAAATTGAAAGCATTCAATTTCTTTATATGTTCTACCATTCATCAGGTTCTTATCATGATATCCATGTCTTATTTTTCCTTTATTGTTAAAAGTAAAATGATACATTTCATAGGTAACTTATGAGAAATAGAGAATTGTGTGCACTTATAAGATATTCAGGAGCTCAGGATTCAATGGCATGTGGTGTGAAAAGAGAATTGAGGTCATTCACTTAAATCTAGATGTACAGGGCACCCAGTTTGACACATACGTTATGGAAATCAACATGTTTTGCAAATTTTTTTTTGGAACATCAAACTAAAATAAAACATCAAAATAAAAACTGTGTTTTTATCAAATATTGAACATTTTTTACAAATATGCTTCCAGAATAATGCTTTAGCAAGTTAAAGCAGGACAAGGAGTTCCCACCAGCGTTCTGGCACATTCACCTCAAAAGTACTCTGATGCTAGGTGTACCTGGGTCATTCAGTCGGTTGGGTGTCCAACTTCGGCTCGGGTCATGATCTCAAAGCTTGTGAGTTTGATCCCCACGTCGGGCTCTGTGCTGACAGCTCAGAGCCTGGAGTCTGCTGCAGATTCTGTGTTTCCCTCTCTCTCTGCCCTTCCTTTGCTCATGCGCTATTTCTTTCTCCTTCAAAAATATACATTAAAATTTTTTAAAGTACTCTGATGTTACTTAACATCCTCTGTCTTCCTTTAAGTTATATTAATTCCAAGATGCTTATCTTTATTTGATATCATAGCAATATAAAGAGAATCTCAATTTCCCAGATCATGTTACTGCCTTTGAAAAAAAAAACAAAAAACTGCCATCACTCCAAAAAAAGAAAAACCCAAGGTTGGCTATTATGCAAAGCTAGTAAATGAGAGTTCTATCTTTTCTGTTTCTCTATTTTCAATACTCTATTGTTATCAATTATCTATCAAAAGCTATAAAAGATGTTTACTGAAACGTGTGAAGTCTCAGAATACAGCTAAACATAAATGCTAAATTATATATAATGTAATCTGCCTGCATAAAAGAACAATATTGTAGATTACATTTTCAACTATGCCACACACTTATCATCAACAGAAAACAAGAGTTAGCCACGGAGTTACACCAGCCCATGCCAATTTTGTTATTTCATATGCTGTTCTCAAAGCAACAGCTCTGGAAGAAATCCAAATGGAAACTCAATTCAACAGCACTCTATTCCAAAGGGTTTGTGATGGGACTAGAAGTATAACAAATGTGACTTGAGGGCACAATGTACTAAGAAAAAAATAACATATCGCACATGAAAATGAGCTTCTTATAACTAGTGGGGGGCAAATTATAATATGCACATGGATATTCTGATAAATAAGAACACAAAAACATTTTAGCTACATGAAATAATATATCTACACACTCAAAATCTGAAGTTCTTCTATCTGATTTCATTTCCTTAGTAAATATTTCTTCTCTTTCCATTTATTGTAAACTAAATGAAGCTATTTATTGTCAGATGAGAAACATGCCAACAATATCTATTTGTATACAGAAGTAGAAAAGTGTCTTAGGAAGAAAGAGCATTTTCTTTTTCCTGAGGTAACAAAACATGTCATGCAAATACAAATGTTTCATTTACATTAGTGTAAATATGAGGTGAAAATATAAAATTCTCACCTATTTGGGAGCTCCCGGGTGGCTCAGTGAGTTAGGCGCATGACTTTGGCTTAGGTCATGGTCTCATGGTTCGTGAATTCAAGCCCCG
Source organism: Proteles cristata cristata (assembly GCA_017311185.1). Taxonomy (NCBI): domain Eukaryota; kingdom Metazoa; phylum Chordata; class Mammalia; order Carnivora; family Hyaenidae; genus Proteles; species Proteles cristata. The sequence continues at coordinate 572,935 of JAESUZ010002436.1, read as the reverse complement.
TGTCAGGCTCTGAGCTGTCAGCACAGCCTGCTTCAGATTTTGTGTCTCCCTCTTTCCCTGACCTCTCACTCAATCTCCCTCCCTCTCTCTCTCTCTGTCTCAAAATGCTAAACATTTAAAAAATTTTAAAGATTTAAAATTATCACCTTCTTAATGATTTCCTTGGGCATGAGACCAGCACAAATTGCTAGAGCAATTTTCTCATAAACTTGCTACAGATTTACTAGACAGATGTTGGTTAGAAATACTTGTGTGTGGGGGGTGGGGGGGAGTTATACAGTACTTAAGCCATCTTCCCTTGCATCACTCCAAAATCTGGACTCCAAGGATAAAAATTTGGTCCAAATATGAAACATGGCAATCAGAAGAAAGGAGTTCCCTTCTTTCTCTGTTACATTTAAGTTTCACCATAAAAGTGTCTGTATTTCCTTAAGAAAACACAAATATTCAGTGGGTTAAATTCACTAAAGTACACCAGAAAGCAGCTTCTCTTTCCCTCTACTTCACAGCCTTCCAACCTTCTTTCTGATCTCCCTGTCCTGACCTTTTGATGGCAACTGAAGCCTATCTTATGAGTTTACAGTGACTTTCAGATATTAGAAAAATCTCAATTTCATATATTAATAATTTCATCCCAACCCATATCAAAACATCAATTTCTCCATCCATTTAAATACTTCCCCAATCTAGTCTAACCCATGGCAAAGCAAGTAGCATTAAGGAAAGGGCCATACACTGTCTATTCTTTTACTCAGGTTTGTGGAGCCTAAAGCATTTACAATTTGGGGAGAGGCACTCTCTTTACAAAAAAATACTACAAATATAGTAATGCAAAATTTGGTCCATGGCAACCCCAGGTGATCTATGCAAATCAGACACTCTGATGTTTCAGCTTCATTAGCTTCAAGGTAAATCCATCCTTATATTCACCTTGCACTTCCTCTCTTCCTCCTCATCCTCTTGGTTTTTCCAAGAACTAAAGCACAATGAAGAACGTTTTGGTAAATGAAAAGTTTTTTTTAGGAGGTAGAATTATTGGCTGTTCTTTCTTGGTTCACACTGACTGTTTATTTGCCAAAGACTATGAATCTGGAGTTCTCACTTGTCCAGCAAGAATGGGGATTTAGAATTGAATACGAGAGAGGCTAATGTCCAGGAGGAGACAAGAGCCCCAAGCAGGGGTTTTGTCTCCATATTTACTGAGCTCTCAAGATATTACACTCGTGGTGAATGTGAACAAAACAATCAGACAGTAATTATTAACTTATATGTGTAAGAAGCAAAGGGTCAAAAAAAAAAAAAAAAGAAGCAAAAGGTCTGGTGGGAAAGTGGTGTTTGTGATCAAGTACAATAATATACTGGCATCATTGGGAAATAATTTCCTGCAGGTAACATAACAAGTTCCTCATGATCATGAGACTATCTCATTAGCTAACCTCGGGTATTTTTGCCCCAGAGTGTCAGCTTTCCACCCTAAACCTTTTTCTAACCCATTTATGTAAGTAGAACTCATTTCCCTGAAGTTATTGCCCTCTGTCATGGCAAACATCCAAACACTTGTACTTTTATGAAGCATGTTATCAGATCCTTTATGAACCACCTCCTCTCTCTATCCATACCATGATGATTTCCACTATTATATGTTCTATGGTGAAAATGTGGCAATCCTGAGCTAACATTTTGATTTCACTCTCGGTTAGTGCTTCTGACAGTATACCACACTCACTCTTCTCTATGGCAAGCATGCTTTTTATTTTAATTGGTGAGAGAGGGGCAGTACCTTCATTAATAGTTCAGTCTAGCTATCTTCCACAGCATCCACTTGGCTCAAAGAAACATAAACCGCCTTGTTTGTCAAATTATAGAATTTCAGCTTGCTTCTAAATATAGCTTCTCTTCTCTTTACCTCATCAATCTACGGGTACTCTGGGCATCCTCTGAGCTTCAGAATTTTCTTTTTGAATTTTTAAATGTTTATTTATTTATTTTGAGAGACAGAGAGCATGAGTGGGGGAGATGCAAAGAGAGAGGGAGAGAGAGAGAGTCCCAAGAAGGTTCTGCACTGTAAGCACAGAGCCAAAATCAAGAGTCCAGCGCTTAACTGACTGAGCCACCCAGGCACTCCCAGCTTGAGAACTTTCAATGGGAGAGTCAGGCTGAAGTTTCCTTGCCACCAAAGTTCAAGCTCTTCTAAAATCTCAATACTCTCTACCCTGATAGGAACACCCTGGGTTTCTGAGCTCAGGAGCATTCAGTCAGGAAGAAGAAAGTCAATTTCTCCTTCTTGACCCTGACTTCTCCTAATCTCTTCAAGGGTTTTTAGAGCTTTTTAATTTACTTTAAGGGGTATCTACAAGGTGGAGAGGGAAATGCTGACAGTTATCTTTATTCTTATAAATTCCTTCACTTGAAGAAATCCTATCCTCACCAATATACCCCTAGACTCAGTCTACATAGGTTTCAGGTGAGAAATGGTTACTGAACTATACTGACTTTTTTTTAATCAGTTCCACTATGATATGTTTAGTATCTCTCTTTGGTTTGTGATATTTTGATCAGCAACCAATAGCAGAAGCAATGTGGCTTTAGCCGAGATTATAAGGTAATGGAAAGGCCCCATTCTAAATGTTGTGATTTTCTTTCCTGCCTGTGAAATTTAGCCCAAATTAAACATGGGCTTCATGACCTAGAGATAGAGCAGTTATATGGATTCAACCAGAATTCTGTTCATTTATGGTTTATGGAATACCAGTGTGAAGGTTTGAAAAAAAATTGCACACACATTATTTAAGAGAGGAGATGGACTTTCAGTGATGTCTCAAAATTATCAGCGTTTAAGATATATGGGGGCTCAGACTCCTTCTCTTTTTTGCACCTGGATTCTTGATTGATCCTTATTAAAGGAAGTTTTTATAATTTCAAAAAAATTTTCCACTTTACACTTTCTAAAAATGTTTTAGCAGCTATTCATTGTGCATTGGTCAGAGTCCAGCTTTAGTCACTTGGTTATTTAAACCTCTTGTTATTAGAACTGAGCCTTCTGGACAGTCATATTTTTATTCTACTCCATCTTATTCTATCCATTCTAGATATTCAATTGCTCAAACACACCCCCATGAATTTATTTATACCCTCTCTACTCCCAGAATTCTCCTTTTTCTTCTACCTTATCTCTATTCATTCTTCAATAAAATCTCTGTAATACATCAACACAGAATAGATGATCATTGTTCAGAAATGCTAATATAATTTTTCTGCTTATGAGATACAATCAGTTGGTTATATATTGTTGTTGTTTCTTTCCAGGCACTAGTATTGAGCCAGTACCCTATTCTGAACATACATAGTGATTTGTCTTCCTAAAGGCATTGTAATCTATGAGACTTTGCCTTACATGCATAGAAGTATGTTTTCAAGGTCCTTATTAAATCTTGTATTCTTAAGAGTAACTAAGAATAGAATAATGAAGAGGTTCTTTTCATCTTGTATCAACCACATAAGAGTCACACGGTAAGAAGCGACAATCTCCTCTTCTTCTCCACCATTTGCTTGGCAGTCTCAAGGCAGCAACCATGCATGAATGCATCTCCATCCATGTTGGCCAGGCTGGTGTCCAGACTGGCAATTCCTGCTGCGAGCTATAATGCCTGGAACATGGTATCCTGCCCAATGATCAGATGCCAGTGACAAGACCATTGTGGTGGGGGGAGGATTCCTTCAACACCTTCTTCAGTGAAATGGGTGCTGGCAAGCATATGCCCAGGGCCGTATTTGTAGACCTGGAACCCATGGTCAGTGATGAGGTTCATACTGGCACATACCACCACCTTTTCCACCGTGAGTAGCTCATTGCAGGCAAGAAAGATATTGCAGTAACTGTGCCCAAGGACACCACACCATTGGCTACAAGATCACTGACTTTGTCTTGGACTGATATCAGAAACCTAACAACCATATGCAGACTTCAGGGTTTCTTGGTTTTCCACAGCTTTGCAGGGGGAACTGATTCTGGGTTCACCTTGCTAATGGACTGTCTCTCTGGTGATTATGGCAAGAAGTCCAAGTTCGAGTTCCGCATTTACCCAACTACTCAGGTTTGCAGAACTGTAGCTAAGCCCTATAACTCCATCCACACTTCCCACCAGCCCAGAGCACTCTGATTGTGCCTTCATGGTAGACAATGAGGACATCTATGACATCTGTCATAGAAACCTTAATATTGAACACCCAATTTACACTAACCTGAATAGATTGGTAGGTCAAATTGTGTTCTCTGTCACTGCTTCCCTCAGATTTGATGGAGCACTGAATGTTGATCTGACAGAATTTCAGGCCAACCCAGTGCCCTATCCTCACAACTACTACTCTCCAGCCACATATGCCCATGTCATGTCTGCTGAGAAAGCCTACCATGAACATCTCTCTGTAGTAGAGATCACTGATGTGTACTTAGAGCCAACAACCAGATGGTGAAATATGATCCTTGCCGTGGTGAATGCATGGCCTGATGCTTGTGATACCGTGGCAACATGGTTCCCAATGATATCAATGCTGCTATTGCCACCATAAAGACCAACTATACCATCCAGTTTGTGGACTGGTACTCCACTGGCTTCAAAGTTGTCATCAATTACCAGCCTCCCACTGCAGTGCCTGATGGAGACCTGGCCAAAGTACAATGAGCTGTGTGCATGCAGTACAGCCATTTTTGGGGCCTGGCCTTACCTGGACCACAAGTTTAACTTGATACATGCCAAATATGCCTTTGTTCACTGGTATGTGGGTGAGGGCATCGAGGGGAGGGAGGTTTCTGAAGCCTATGAGGACACAGTTGCCCTTGAGAAGGATTATGAGGAGCTTGGTGTGGTTTTGCTGAAGGAGAAGGTGAAGAAAAAGGAGAGGAAAACTATACTAAAGTAAAAAATGTCACATAGTTTTGCTTTTATAAGGAAGTTTACTCTGTTTTAAACATTGAAAAGTTGTACTCTGATCAGTTAATTTTTATGTAGCAGTGTATACTCATATACAATTACTGACCTATGCTTTAAAACAACACTTTGTTACAGATTCAGGCTGTCCATTATTCTGATGGGTTTGAATAAAACATTCCCTGTCTTATATGAAAAAAAAAAAAAGAAGAAGAAGAAGAAGAAGAAGAAGAAGAAGAAGAAGAACAGGGGCACCTGGGTAGCTCAGCAAGATAAGCAGCCAACTCTTGATTTTGGCTCAGGTCATGATCACACAGTTCATGAGATCCAGCCCCACATCAGGTTCTGTGCTGACAGAGAAAAGCCTGCTTGGGATTCTCTCTCCAAATCACTCTCTGTCTGCCCCTCCCCCACTCATGCTGTCTTTATTTCTCAAAATAAATAAATAAGGAAAAGAAAAGAATTAAGATAATTTACTTCTTTTTCTTTCAGAAAGCATATGCATGATGAACAAAGATAGATGGGAAACAATTCATCAAGGAAGCTGTGACAACTTGCCATGACATATTTTGCATTATCAACTATGTCTAGCCGAGCAAGGGGCAGTATCAGGTCAGTAAAAAGGGTTGGAGAAGATTTTTTTTCCTCCTCTTCCCTGCTCCTTCTTCATTCCATTTTGATTAGATCACATTAAATACTGTTTATTTGACTTTGTCACTCAAATCATCATTATAACAGACAAAGATGAGAATCGGAACTTCTCATTCTTTTCCAAGACCATAGAGTGTATACGTAGCTTATATTTCTGGCATTTGTGTTATTGGTTAGAAAGAGGGGTTAATAGAGATCCTATACAGTTATTTCCAGAATGCACCATACCCACTTATTCAAGTGTTCATATATTACAACTCTTTCCTTTGTTTCCACCCTTGACTCCCTTCAGTCCATTATAATTTCAGAAACTGATGTGATGCTTTAAATTACAATTCACACAATTTTCCTTTCTGGTCTAAAACTGACAATAATCTGCCATAATATCCAAATTAAAGTCAAAGTCCTTACAATTAACTTCAAAGTACCGTACGACTGCCCACTACTGTCCATTCCATCCTATAATTTCACTTCATTTACTACTACTTTCCCCCTTTCTCTTTCACCTTCAGCAGCAACTCCCCAGGGCCTTTGCACTTGCTGTCCCATCAGCCTGCAATGCTCATCTTCCCAATTGTCCCATGATCTTTACCACTTTCTTCAGCCTTTTTACTTTTTAAAATGTCATCTTCCCCTATACCACCCTATTTACAATGACATTTCCTCCACCTTGTTCACAGTTTTGTTTTTTCTGCAGCTCTACATTTTAACCAACTTCTTTTATTATGTTTTTCTTCAATGAATTGTACATTCCATGAGCACTGGAAGTATTGTGTATATGTTCATTGCTACATCTCTAGCCTTTAGCCCAGCACTTGACACCAAATAGGACCTCACTGAATACTTGTTGAATGAATGAAAGAGCACCTATATGAATGCCAGAGTACCAAGGCAATAGAGGATACACAAAAATGTGTAAAACATAACCTTTATGATCCAGGAGGCCACAATGTGTTTCAGGAGATCAATACAAACATAATGAAGATAAAATAATTAACGGAGGACTGTGCGGGAGAAGAAGGAGGGAAATGGGGGGCGGGAGAGGGATGGAGGCAAACCATGAGAGATTCTTGAATTCTGAGAACAAACTGAGGGCTGATGGGTGTGGAGGGGAGGGGAAGGGGGGTGATGGACATAGAGGAGGGCACTTGCAGGGATGAGCACTGGGTATTATGTGGAAACCAACTTGACAATAAACTATTTTAAAAAACGAAGATAAAACAAGTACAAAATGTGTTACAAAAAAGTACTATGGTTAAGACTTCTTTGAATTTGAGTAGAACAACAACAATAATTATGCTTAGTCCTATAGAATGAGATTTAAATATAAGACAAAGGAGGTAAAAACTAATTCTCAGCTAATAACCAAGCACAAGAAAAACTAAAAGGCAATGTTAGGCAAATATATTGCCCACTGAGGTGGAGTCAATAATGCAGTTTGATGAAAGTGTTGAGTATGAGGAAATAGAGTGCAGATAGAAAGGTTAGATTGGTGCTACATCAGAGAAGATTTTTAATGTCAGATGCAGAGAGTGAGTGGTATTTTATGGACAACCGGGGACCTTGTAAAATTTTCGAGCATGAAAATGGGATGCTCATGCCTGTGTTTTGGAGAAAGAAATGGTAGTGAGGGGAAGGGCAAGGACAGATTGGAAGCAGAGAGATTAGTTAGAAAATTATTAAAATATTTGGGGAAGCCCAAATAATGAGGGCTAAAGTAGATAGTAGCAATGGGAACAGAAATGAAGGAGTAGATTTCAGGGATAACAGAGGGTAGGATGGAAGGAACTAGGTGACTAATTTAATGTGTTTATTATAAATGTGCTGTCTATTATCCATGCTGATAATGTTTTGGCCCAACTCTCAATGAGAATGATCATCTGAATTAAAAATTTTGTTGTATTTCGACTCAGTCCTGGGATCTTACAGGTACTTGAATGTGAAAATATGTTTAGAAGCAGAAAGTCTAAGGATCCTTTTTTGTACTGCGGTAAGAATTCATATGGAATAAAAATGTACTCCTAGCCTGAAATTTCCAGTGATGTCAGGAGCTCAGAGTTAGACTAATTTGTGCCTGTAACCATCAGATTTAAACAATGGTCTGGCACATATGGGAAGCCAGTCATCCTCATTTGCCTCAATTCCACTAGGGAATGATAAAAGAAAAAAAAATATTCTTAACATGAAACATTTCATGCTTGCAAGAGGAAGATGAGCGTCTCTTTCGATGAGAATAAAACCTCCAAAAATATCCGTCAAATTTGAGCAGGAGGCTTGTATAGCAGAAAACAAAACACAACAAACAAATAAAGGTGATCAAAACATGCTCAGAATAGCTGAGCAGCAAACAAAGACAGAAAGGGTTATGTTGGGGACACAGAAACATAATTGGATTCCTCTGCCAATCCTGGTAATTAAAATAGAGACACTCCGTACCTTAGTTGCTCTGCAATCTCATAATATATTTGAGATTAACAACCCTTGAATCTTGGTTTTACTGCTATATTATTTGAATATACATTATGTATCTCTTGCCATTTTCAGAATACACACATCAAGGTTCCTGGAGGGCTGAGAAGATTTAGAAGCAGCTAATGAGAGAGCCTGACTCACGTTCTCCATCTCACTTTCCTTGCTGGCATGGATATTTTGGCCAAATTTGAACAGAAACAAACAGAAAAGCGGAAGTAGCAAGGTTTGGAGTGATTTAAACCTTCACTTTCCTATTTCAGAGGAAAAAAAACAAAACACCAAGTTGCTGCTCTATAGCTTCGCATAGTCTCTTCTGTTTTACCAGCATGGTGTGTGTGTGTGTGTGTGTGTGTGTGTGTGTGTGTGTGTGTGTGTGTGTGTGTGTGTGATCTCACCAGTGCCTTGTAAAAATGAAAGATATAAAATGCATTGTTGGCTTGGGCTGCCTGACTGGGTTATCTGTGAGGGACTGTTATCTTCGGTGATGCTGCCTTACCCCACACCCCAAAACACACTCCCTGTCTCAGATCTCATCTGTGGAGAGGGTGGGGGAACTCGGGTCTCCTCACTGGCCTTTGGCCTTACCTGGCTGTTGCCCACAGGTAATTCACAGCTGGCTGGCCACGCCAACCAGCCACACACAGTAGACTCTGCACATACAAGAGCCCCTCTGCTGCTGAAAGGCTTTTCCAAATATATATGGTCATTTCGGCCAAATTCCTGCTTGCGGGATGATGAGGGCTCCTCCATACTCTTGTGGATCTGCTTGTCAGGCGGCAGAGATGGTATTACAAAGGGGACAGGAAGTGCCCGCTAGTAATTAATATTATGTCTTGTCCCGAAAGATATTCCTGGTCTCTTTATATGTTAGTAAGCTGATCCTCCAAATCCTCTGAGAGGTAATGATGAAGTTCATATAAACACTGAGGTTTCTATCTAATTCCAGCTATTAAAAGGGAGGGGGGCAAACAAACACATAAAGCAGGTTGGTAATGCCCACGAAAAATCTCAGCAATATTGGGTGCGCAATCCAGAGGACAGGGACTTCAGGGGTAGTTTTTCTGGCTGCAGGGGTAGTTTCCAGTAGGTCTGATCATGGTGAGGGGTAGTCCAAGTAGCCTGGAGTAAAAGGAAGTTAGGCTCAAAGAGAAAGTGTAGGAAGTCTCTGCTAAATTTTACTTCTGTTTCATCCCTGGACTAACACCTTTTACAGAACAAAAGCCTGCCAACAGCAGGCTGGCACTAGTTCAGCCTGGCGTGGCAGAAAACAGAACCTCGTTTGTGGCCACCCTGTCTGGTTAGTGGACGAGCATGTGAGCAGATGACCGGAGGTAACTCAGTGATTGTTTTTACCTCAGTGTACACATCTGTCCATCTTTAGAGGGTCCCAGTGATAGTAAGAGAACACATGGAAATTCATACTTTTAAAAATGACTTAAATTATACTTCACATACATGTTGGCATTAAAACAATAGGCATTACTAAGGTAAATATCTAATCTAAGCCTGTGGAAAATCCTGTAATTCCTGCTTTTAATCATTCATTTATTCAATAGATATTTACTGCAAGCTTTGCTGTGGCATCAGTGGCTGTTGGGCAGTACATGTGATGATCACTGTTTTCAGAGGGTTTAAAGACTAGCGATCAAGTTGGTTGGATAATGCTTGAGAAAAACAGAATGTTATAAGTAGATGTGAATGCTGTTACCCTAATAAAACATTAGAAGTAGTGACTAGAGAGAACAAAGACTGATTTCTTTTTTAAAAATAAGAAAATGTATCCCTCCAACCCACCCACCCCTATCTCCTATGTTACTTTGTTACAATTTTAAAAGGACTAAGAGATTATAGGGGAGAGTCCGGCCCCACTACAGTTCCACGAATGCTGAATATGATCTCCCTCCAAAGAACAAAACTAACCAGTAGAAATCTGATCATTGTGCTGTCTCTAAGAGGAAATGCCATCCTATCTTTGTGACTTGGTTTAGGGGAAAAATTCCAATTTGTGATTTACCGGGTTATCTTCATTATTTCAGGGGGATCATGCCATCTCTTGATTCTCGACAGCCAAATATTTTTAATTCATAAAAAGAAAACATAAAAAATAAAAAGAAAACATGACACACTTTACCTTGAGGATGGAAGGCAAAGAACTAAAATAAAACAACTGATGAAGGGCCAAAACTCGTCCAATATGGACAATCTTTGCATTCATAAGATCTTTATTTTTTAAAGACACCATTTCTTTAGCACTTATTAGAAAAATCAAAATATATTTTTCATCCAGAAAAGTCACACTAACTTCTTGTAACTATTTCTGTCAGTGGAAAAATGCCCTTATTGAAACGAGCCTTACTTCTTCTGAACACCAATACTGTTCTAATGGCTGTTGGAGTCTGGGTATTTGAGTTCAAGTAGAATTTGAAGATCCAAAAATATCAGGGGAAAAATGCTCAAGTTTGGGTCCACATATGCTCTGCAGGAGTTACACTTCGCAGCAGATGCTACAGGGGAGAAGAGAAGCAGATGTAGCTGTGGAGAGGAGCTGGCCTCGGCTCTGGGATGCAGTTCCCCAAAGCCGGGGCTCAGTGCTTGTGAATCTGGGAGCTGCACCGCATTATGGTGGGTGCAGTGGTTCAGCTGTTATTAGTGTCATTGTGCCCTGATTGCAGGCACTCAAGTGTTCAGAGGGGGAATCAGGGATACCAAATGGAGAAAAACAATACACAGGAGCCTAATATCTTTAAGCGGGTAAATTATCTTTTCCTTGAGAAAGCAGAAAATGTTAATGGCTGAGTCTGCCAAGACATTTTATAATAGAGGTAAATAAAGAAACAAAAGATTGCTCCAGTACTTGTGTGTTCAATTAAAGCATGTCATTCGCTACCCTGAATGAATCTAGGATCGCTGACATAAATGTATGGATATATCATAAAAAGGTGCAATTTGGCTTGACTTTTGTCTTTATGAAAAGTACTTTGTAACTGGAGATGTTTCATTTGTGCAGTAACACTTGATATAATATTTCTACACTATCAAAATTTGAGTAAAAGTAAGCTTTATTCCTATATATCTTCTATCTTGTCCCTCTTAAAATCTATCTTATTGGTCCATTTTTACATCAAGACTAAATTTTGTTAGGGGTGCCTGGGTGGCTTAGTTGGTTGAGCATCCGACTTCAGCTCAGGTCATGATCAGTTCGTGGGTTCGAGCCCCGCATCGGGCTCTGTGCTGACAGCTAGCTCAGAGCCTGGAGCCTGTTTCAGATTCTGTATCTCCCTCTCTCTCTGATTCCCCCGCCCCCCCGCTCATCTCTCTCTCTCTCTCTCTCTCTCTCTCAGAAATAAATAAAAAACATTAATTCTTTAAAAAGACTAAATTTTGTTAATCAAAGTTTCTTTTGTTTTAGGTGATAAGATAGTTATCGATTTATAAAATTACATTAGGGAGAACAAAAGCAGAGTCTGTGAAATGAGGGGTTGCCTGAAATAGCAGAGCTGAGCAGGCTCGACCTGCTCAACCTGCTCATAGTGGCTGAGTCTCCCTGCCTGTCTCCTCTGTCTCAAGGGGGATGCTTTTACCTGTGACACTAAAAAAATTAGGCCTACCTTCCCTTCTGGGTTACTCCTAGACACGTTGAAGAACTGACCTTACCCCCAAAATGTGCCTGCACTTGACTAGTTCACTGGGCAAATGGTAAAGTTAATAAATAGAAGTTACTCTTCCAAGGTCACACGATGTACATTAGTATTTGACTGCTAAAATAATCTCCAGAGTGTCTTGCCCTCATCCCTCTCAAAATGACAAGTAGACTGATAGAAGAAAATATGTCATATTCTTAAGAGGAGGTGACATGACAAAGTAGAGTAATCATAGGATGTGTTTTCAGATCTCTTGGGTTCGTGTTCAAGCACTGCCTTTACCAGCTGTGACTAGTAAGTCATTTAATCTGCCAGAGCTTCATAACCCAAATATATTAAAGAATGATAATGCCTCTACCACCTAATTTACAGAGATCCCATGGTGATTGGATGGGAAATGGATATGCAAGCATATTTTCAACCCACAAGCATAAAATGTGCTATTGATATTTCCTTGTACGTGGCATGTTCTCAATATAATATGCACATATTCAGTGAAAGGTTTGTATCTTCTAAATAAGGCAAAATAAACAGGATGGGCCCTCCCTACCACTAAAAAGAAGGAGGAGGAGGAGGGAGGGGGGCAGACAAAAGGAAAGGTGGAAGGTACAAGCTCTTCAAAAAACATTTAGCTTATCTACTGAAACTGACATTTCATGTACGTTGAAAGTAGACTCTTCCCTCACACATATTGAAAATATATTCAATTTCCAGAATTCTCATCCTGGTTTGGAAGTTGATATCTTTTCTTGGTCTCACATCTCATTTTTATTTTTAGCTGAAAAGGGAAATTTGCACTCATTGAAAAGAAAGATATTTTGGATTTGCTACTTAAATGTCTACATTTAAGACATGGGTGTTTATTCAATATGTTTTTTATAATGACAGCTCTTAAAATATGGAATAAATATCATTTGATTATGACAAATAATATAATGAATCCAATTACAAAATATGAAAACTGATTGAATCATTTTACAATGCAAGTTAAATCATAATGAAATAATTTGAGTTTAATTTGAATGTAATAACCCATTACATCGTCACATCTTTTCTTTCTTTTAATATAGTTAACTAATTATGTCCTTAAAACCTTTATATACAAACATTTATAAGGGCCAGAAAAGTATTCTACTCTGTGGATTCCAAAAACACTTAGGATAAAAATATATGTTTCAGATAAATTCAGTAGATTACTGTTGAGAAATTATTTTTATACACTTCACTGTCATGTAGAGCATAGTGCTATTTTTTTCAGATTTTCCAGTCACTTTTATTTATTTTAAAATTTTTAAATCTTATGTTCTTCCCTTTTCCTGCTTATTTTTAATTCTTTGGTGATATGAAAAGTAAACAGCCTGCTTTAATTCTCTTAGAGTTTTCATTTACAATTTTAATGTTCATTTATTTTTGAGAGAGAGAGCAAGGGAGCAGGGAAGGGGCAAAGTGAGAGGTGGACAGAGGATCTGAAGTGGATTCTGCACTGACAGCAAAGAGTACTACGTGGGCTCAAATTCACGAACTCAAAAAACCATGAGATCATGACCTGAACCAATGTCAACGCTTAAGCAACTGAGCCATGCAAGCACCCCTACATTTTTTTTACTTAAAAAAAAAAGTTTATTTATTTATTTTGAGACAGAGAGAGACAGAGAGACTGTGAGAGAAAGAGAGGGGTGAGGAGAGAGGGAGAGAAAGGAACCCAAGCAGGATCAGCGCTGTAGGCACAGAGCCCAATGTGGGACTTGAACTTATGAACCATGAGATTATGACCTGAGCCAAAACCAAGAGCCTTCAAGGACTGAGCCACCTAGGTGCCCCTACATTTTTAAAGCATGGATTATTCTCTAATTATATTATCACAAGTTACCATAGTGGTTGAGTTCTCCTTTCTGTAAGATGAGGACATTTTACTATTTTTAACTCTTGCTTTCCAACTTCTGAATTTTAGTTCATATTAACTGGCGTTCCGACCCAGAGTACCCTTTCCACTGATAAGATTTTTTTCCCAGACATACTTTATCATAGAGTTCTATTAGAATTCCCGTTATAAATTTGACTCGTTTCAGCCTTTCAACTTTTCTAATAAACAAGACATAACAATAATAGATACTGCATACGTACACTGGAAAGTATTTTTAAAAATTTTCAGCATTATCTGGTGAAAAAACTGGCCACTTATTTTGAATCATTTGTTTCTATCATTGCGTCATTTATGATTTCCATTGTCTTATTCCAGACTTGATGAACCTATCAGTACTGTTTATAAAGGTTTTTGGAATTCATTTGTGATAGTTTTTAGTAAAGCATGCAGAAAAGAGAGGAAAAGAAAGACCATTGATGGTTTTCATGTCAACAAGAATTTAAGCCACAGTCTATCTTTTAAAAACATCATATACACTTAATCATGGAAGAGGTCAATTCAGGGAAGTTGGTCAGGCAGTTTTTGTCCTATACAACCTCAGTAACTAAATTCAATCATAAATCCTCATCGGCAAATTGGCAAGGCCCATTAAAAATCATGTGAACTTGAGAAATCTGGCCTTGTGTAGCAACATGGATGGACCTTGAGGGTGTTATGCTGAGCGAAATAAGTCAGGCAGAGAAGGACAAATATCATATGTGTGCACATATGGGAGGATTAGGAGGAACTTAACGGAGGACCATGGGGAAGAAGAAGGGGGGAAATAGTGGGGGAAAGGGAGAGAGCCAAACCATGAGAGACTCTTGAATGCTGATAAAAACTGAGGACTGATGGATGGGGGGGGAGGGGGGATGGGCACAGAGAGGGGCACTTGTGGGGATGAGCACTGGGTGTTATATGGAAACCAACTTGACAATAAACTATTTGTAAAAAACAAACAAACAAACAAACATGTGAACTTGAGACCATTCAATGCAATTCTGGTTCCATAACCCTCTCACTATTGCTGCCACAATAATTCTCACGTTGAGGGGCTCCTGGGTGGCTTAGTCGGTTAAGCGTCCGACTTTCGCTCAGGTCATGATCTCGCGGTTCGTGGGTTCGAGCCCTGCGTCGGGCTCTGTGCTGACTGCCAGCTCAGAGCCTGGAGCCTGTTTCAGTCTGTGTCTCCCTCTCTCTCTGACCCTCCCCTGCTCACGCTGTCTCTCTCTCTCTCCTAGAAATAAAATAAAAATATTAAAAAAAAATAATTCTCACATTGAACACAGATTCACATTATACCAGTCTTACTTAAGCAAAGACCGCCCCTTTCTTTTGGGCTTTCTTTTTGTCAGCCTTAATAAGGTGCTTCCTCTTACTGACCATGATGGTGCTACCCCAAGAACCAAAGATCTTTGATTATTATTTTTAAATTTATCTTAAAGAATATATTTTCCTCTTCAAAAATAATTTTTATCACTTGCTTTTTACTTTGGAATTAGACGTGTTTTGGAGTTACAGCCTTTTATACCTCAAACTTCTCTTCCACTTCCTTATTTTGGTTTATTTCTGGTTTAACTGCCATGTGCTTTTCATTGACTGTTTTTGCTGGGTAACACAAAGGCATATTTCCTGAGTTCCTACGTATGTGGGGTTGTTTTTCGATTAATTTCTCATGCGCTTGAAAGCTTAGATATTTGGAATTTTGGGTCAAACCATTACTTCAGCAAGAATTCTGGAGACATTGCCAAATCTTCTGCAGTTTTGGTTATAGAGTAGACATTTGAGGTGAATCCAATCAGTAACTTATAGGGTTTTTTTTGCAAATTTTATTTTATTCAGATGCCTATAGAATTTTGTTTAAAAAATGTATTAGATTCAAAAATATAACCAGAGTGAGCCCAACACTTCTTCAGGATTGCAGACTTCACTCTAGAGCAGTGTATGCTGTGTTGTTTACTTAGGTCACCTATCTATCATGCTAGATCATAACTTCCTGCTTTCTAGTGTGTCTGACAACTAGACGTGTCTCTTTAGCCTCAGTGATATTTTCATCTTCAACCCATATCTTTATCATGCTCCCCAGTACTTGGTACAATATAGCTTTCACAATATTTTGTTGAGGGAATGAGTAAGCAAGCAAATTAACTTTCCCTTCTAATTCCAGAATACAACATTTTTTTTTTCCCACTGAAGTTCAGTGCAAGCCAACAGATAAGCGGGAATAAGAATTAAAAGTCTGTATATCTTTAAAGATATTTTGAGAAAAACATAAAAATTTTGTAACAAATATGAAAACATTGTTCCTAATAAGATGCTATCTACTATTAAGATTGAATTCCAGTTGGTTTATCTTTGTTACATCTACTGATTCTTTCATAGAGGTTTACTTCTTTATGTGGTTGGTGATTTTGGGTGGTATGATTATTTCCAGTGGGTCTTGTGTTTCCTGGGAAAAGCCTGCTTTACAGATGTAAGTATACACATGATTTTTAAGTTTGCTCCCGAGAGGAGCAAAATTCACTTGCAAAACACTGAGAAAAATTTGAACCTCCTAGCTGCAAGTGGGTAGGCGTGGATTTCATTTCTGCCTCGTGACTTTTTCCACCAGAGCTGTGGAGAGACGGAAGGCTTTCACGATGCCCTTTAGGATAAAAAGCAGAGTATGGTTTTGGTTCCTAAGTGTATTTGGAGTCTTCACGCCTCTGAAGGCATTAGGGCTTTGTCGTGTACCTTTACTCGGGCATCAAAACCCATGATCCAACCTCAGATTTTAACCCATAGTTAAAATCTATGTTGGCAAACCTGAGGCCCACCCTGACATCAGTTCTGCATTGACTGTGTTCCTGCCTCATTCATAGCATCTGACAACTTTCTTTTCAATTTTGTTATTTGGGCTCAACCATATGATATGTACAAGTTTTTATCAATACATCATTTGTATGCATTTGAAGCAGTTCACTCTGCCACACTGACTTGACTTGCATTCATCTTTTTATTTCCAGTGCTTTCTCAACTGTAGGCTGCAGTTGCTCAATTGTTTGTTGAATTAATTATTTATGAGTGAATGAAGCAGATGTGAACACCTGAAGTACTGATGTTTGTTAGAAGGGGGTGGAGAATAAGCTCCAAAATGGTTTACTTTACAGGGCCAGGAAAAAGAAAACAATAAGAAAGAATAATGGGAACTACAATCGTGTAAAAAAGCAAACAACAAAGCACTAAGGAATAACTTCTCTGATTTGTAAAATTTGGTCTGAGACTTGGCTTCTATAGGGAAATAAAACAAAAGTCCCCATTATGACCCTAGAACCCTAAATTGTCACGTTGATACTTCACTTATTTTATTATATTAAGCTTCTGTTTCTCTTCACAAAATAAACACTATAAAACTCCTGCCAAAAATGAAGGAAGATGTCATTGAAAATAAATAGTGAAAATGCCATCTAATGCAAATTTCTTGTGGCAAACTCCTCTCCATGACACCCCCAGCTTGACAAATTTGGATCATACTGTGGATGTATAATTTTTTTGGCAATAATGCCAGTTTTCTCCCAAACAGAAACTATGTGTTCACCGCTTTCCAGATGTACAACTCCCTCTGGTTAATTCTTACAAAAATGGCTTTCATTGTTCAAAAACAACAACAACAACAAACAATTTGAACAAGTTTCTTTGTGTCTTTATTGTTTCATTTGATAAAAGCCAGTTTATCTACTCAGCACATACATTGCCTTCTCAGAGTACCTTGTGGCAGCCTAGCTTTTTTTTTTTTTTAATCTGCATTTGCTAAATTTAGTATGAACGGTAGGATAATCCTTGCTAGGAAAGTGGATTATAAAGATAAAAGAAAGAAGCATTAAGTTCTTTCCCCAACCAGTTCCAAATGTGCCTTTATGCCTATAATATCCCATAAACACCAGGGCAATTGCACCAGCTGCTCTTGACTCTCGGAGGGCATGATATTTCCTCTCATTCTGGCACCAGCCATCACCCCAAAGGAAAGAAACTCTCACAAGCCAGAAGTAGACAGGCGGCGTTTTCACCACGACTATAGATAAACACTAGGACCTGATAGCTCTCTGCTGACAGTGAATTCCTATAAAAATAAAAAAGTAAAATATAAAAAGACACTCCATCCAAACATAAAAACAGGTTTTGGGATATTTTTTCATTATATCCTTCTGATATTTTATTAGTGTGATATCCAGAACTCTTGGCAATGATGCATTAAATGGGAGTGAGGTGAAAAAAAAAGGGGGATTTAACTCACTGAGTAATACATGGTTTGCTCCCTTCCATTAGCAGGAGTGCTTTCTTTTGTGTTACTGTATTTCTGTACAGCTAAAAACAATGTATTGGCTTATGTTAAAGCAAGAAACACATGCAAATACCATAGAGCATGAGGTATACATCCTGCTTCACACTATGGTTTTATTTCATTCTGTCAAATGGTGAGATTAGACATTTTCTTACTCTTAAACATAAAACAAAACTGCACTCCCAAGAAAGACTGAGAAGCGCTGTCCCTAGCATCATTATCTCAACATTCTTGAACACTGGCCACAAATTACTATGTTGTTATTTGACACTGAAAAAAAAAATAACAATAGCAAAACAGATGAAAAACAAACAAAAAGAAAGTGCATCATCCCAAGCTTGAGCAACTAGATAAAGGGGCATCCATATATTGTGGCAATTCTTTTATAGGTATTCACTTCAACTCTTTGCTAAATTCCCATCATACCCCCAACCTTGTCCTACAGTGAAAGACTGAGGTCGGCTCTATGCTGGAGAAAGGCAGAAAAATCACAACCCACCAAATCCTCATTTCAATATGGTTAGTCCGTGTAGGGTACCCTGTCTACCTCTTTAGAACAGGCATATAAAACTTCAGGAAACTTTTCAGGAGAAAATCTAGCCTTCAGTCTTATCCCTAACCCTGTTGAGATTTAATGCTGGTTATTCAATTTTCTAAAACCCCTGGGTTTTTTTCATCTGTAAAATGAAAATACTGTAAAATATCCTACACCATTTCTTCCCCAATGCTTTTTGCCATGTAGGGTGATACATAGTGCATGAGAACCTTTTCAAGATCATTTACAATCTTCCCTATTTTGGGAAGGTTTACATTTGGTATATACAACTGCCAGCTAGAACTTCCTATGTGCTAGATATTGCTCTAAGTGATTTAAGTATTTAACTCACTCAGTGCTCAAAACAACCATAAAGTAGAGATGATTATTCCCCCTGTTTGACAGATAAGTAAATTGAGATACTAAGAGACTAAGTAACTCATTCATGTTATTAATCCTTACACTATACCAAAGCTTTATGGATGCCACTGACTGAACTGGTACCTGTTGTCGCTATGAGACAAGTAAACTGGAGTCTAAAGTGGTTTGGCTAGACTATTGTAAGACATAAATCCTCAAAATACAATACTAGCCAATCTCAGGGTAAGGTTGGAATTGATACACCAAGCGTCTGAACTGTCCATATGGAAACAATGGAGTCCAGCCATGGAAGGACAAAGGTTAATGATAGTGGCCTGATCTTGAATGGCCCACAACTGAATAGGATTGGACTTTTATGTCACAATCAGTCTATTAGTGTTATGACCATAGTCCATGGAAACAGCAGCAGGAAAAAAGGGTAGTGAAGGAGAATTTGGGAAATCCTATCACACCACAGTCTACTGGTAGGAGCAAGATGGTAAGACAAAAATGTCACCAAATAAAATTGCCTGCACAGGGGAAGCCTGAGAACAGGAAGAAATACATGTTATTAAATTGTTCATATAATCTGGAAGGAGGCCTCACAGAATACATTAGAGTCATTTTACACATATTGTACTATTTGACAAGAAAAGCAAGTCCTTTGTGCTGATCATAAGTAGTAATAGCAACAACAACACTTTTATGGGGAAGGCAGAAATTTGGGTGCATTCATGGATGTATTATGGGGTGTATGTTCCTCTTTTTAGCTATTTTCTCTGTTTTTCTTAGAGCCTCTATTTTTACTTCCAACTTAACAATTACCGAATTGCTGATCGTTAGTTCCCAGAGTTCATGTTAGTTTCCAAAGAAACAGACGATCTTCTCTTTTGGCCATAGATATGGTATCTTTTATCCATTGCTGAATAACAATCTTAATGGCTTAAAAAACAACTTTGATTTTCTCACAGTTTCTGAGGGGTCAGGAATCCAGACACACTTAGCCAGGTACCTCTGACTCAGAGCATCCTGTAAGATCACAGTCAAGGGTGTTATCTAGGACCTCTGTCATCTCAGGGTTCAACCGAGGAAGGATCTGCTTCCAAGCTCACTCCCATGGTTGTTGGCAGAGTTTGCTTCTTTGGCAGGCTGTTGGGCTGAGAGCCTCAGTTCCTCACTGGCTATCGGCTAGAGGCTGCCATCAGTCTGTTGCCACATCATCTCTTCATATCACAGCTCAAACATGATAGTCAGCTTCTGGGAACCATTGGACACAAGTGTCTTCTAGATTCGGGCCTTCATTTAGAACACTCATGACATTTAGTCGCCAGATACTTTCAGATATTGGTAAACTAAGCATTTAAGCTCAAACAGTGGAAGGTGAGAGTTAACCTCAAGGGTCCAAGGTCTTTGGGAACCAGAAGGTCCAGAAGCTGAGAGTCCACACAACTGGCACAGCTTTCACATGAATGCCAAAGTCATTATAATTGTTGACGGAAGTTGGAGTGCACAGAAAATTGTGAGAATCAAAGGGAAGCCATCACAAATGTAAAACAGGGTGACGACATAACAGAGGAAGCAAGGAAAATCCCTGATCTCACTGGGGACATAGATCCTGGAAGTGTGAGACATTAAGCTGCCTCTGCCTGGGTGGATTGCAAGACAAGTGGTGACCTCTAGGAGGCCCAGGTTATTTCGGTCCAGGAGGTGGAAGGCCATGTTCATTGCAGTTGTGGATCTAGAGGAGTTTCTTTATCATAAAGTATTAAGTCCAGAATTTCCCTACAGTAAGTGTCCTTCATTCAGTGCTTCGATTGCCCTGTTATCTCACCTACATCTTAGTTGTTCTCTATATAGAAGACTGGGAAGTAAATTTTTTAACAATGAGAAATTTAAAAAATTATAAACATGAGTAGATAATTGATAGCCAGAAAAATTATAGTTCAGAGCATGTATTGGTTTCCTAGAGCCACTGTAAAAAAAATTCCTACAAACTGGATGACTTAAAACAACAGGTATGTATTTGTCTTTCTCTGCCTGACTTATGGTGGGGGAAAGGGGGAGAGGCAAACCATGAGAGACTCTTGAATGCTGACAAAAACTGAGGACTGGTGGATGTGGGGGGGAGGAGGGGTGGGCATGGAGGAGGGCACTTGTGGGGATGAGCACTGGGTGTTACGTGGAAACTAATTTGACAATAAACTATTTGTAAAAAAAAAAACAAACAAAAAATAAATAAATAAAAAATAAAGTATACAGTTTATCAGTTAAAAAAAATAAATAAATAAAATACAGTCTACTACAAAAAAAAAAAAAAACAAAAAAACAGGTATGTATTCTCTCACAGTTCTGGAAGCTAGAAATCTGAAAGCAAGATATTTCCAGATCCCTGTTCTCTCTAAAATTTCTAGAGAAAAATTCTTCCTTGCTTCTCTCAAGCTTCTGGTGGCTGCAGGCAATCATTGTTATTCCTTGGCTCATAGCAGCATCACTTCAATATTTACCTCTGCTTTCCCATGCTCTCTTCCCTTTGTGTGTTTATTTGTCTCTAACTCTTTCTTTCCTTATAAAGTTTCCAGTCGTCTGACTTAGAGCTCAGTCTGACCTTACCTTAACTTGATTATATCTTCAAAAGCCCATTTCCAAATCAGGTCACATTCATAGGTACCAAGGGTTAGGACACTGTCTTTTGAGGGAACATAATTCAACCCACTACAGATAGTTATCAAATAATTCTTTGACTTTCAATACTAATTTCCATAAACCAAATCATCCACTAAAAGAAGAGATGAAGTAACGAAGCTTGGGGTATTTCTTATTCAGTTAAACTACAATCTCATGGCCTTGGAGAAGCAACTGAAAAGAAGTTATTTCCTCAACCCCAATTAAATGAGTTCTTTTTCGTGAAGTTGCTCAGCCTTTAATTGCGATATCTTCCCCTTGCAGAAAGTGTTGTACAATTAATGACTAAATGCATATGAACGAATTTAGATTAGACATATCCTTAACCTTGGTGATGTTTCTGTAGTGCTTTGCTCTTCACACTTCTATGGTTGAAAACACTGTAGGGAGCTGAGCAATTGAGGAAAACAGAGGGAAGAGGGGCAATACATCAGAGCTGTTTTCCCACTTCAAGTGACTTGACTCTAAGCTTTCCCACCAGCTCAGGGTTCTCTGGGGTGGAATGCTTAACATCCAAACAACTTGCAAATGCATACCATGAAACAATATGCAGCCTCTTTCCCATAAACACCACTGGGAAGAAAGAAAAAGGTGTTTTTTTCCAATTTGTCAAATGACTTTGGTCACAAAGGAAGTGTGAAAGCAAAGAGATTTTCCCCCCACCTTATCACTGCAAATATGAGCTGTCATGTGGACCGGCTCTCAGGTCTATAAAATATAAGACCTCTGAATAGAGCCACTATATGCAGAATGTACAAAGGGTGAGGTGTATTTAACATCTTTCCACCTGGGCAACTGAAATACATATAGCTTTTTTTTTTTTTTTAAAGGAAGCTATCATCTTTTATCCTTTTTTAAAAATTAAACGTTATATTTATCTCTGAGAGAGAGAGGCAGAGTGAGCAGGGGAGGGTCAGAGAGACAGAGGGAAACACAGAATCCAAGCCAGGCTCCAGCCTCCAAGCTGTCAGCACAGAGCCCGACACAGGGCTCGAACCCACAAACCGTGAGATCATGACCTGAGCTGAAGTCAGACGCTTAACCGACTGAGCCACCCAGGCGCCCCTCTTTTATCCTTTTTTAAACCACTGGTGAACAACAATTCCTGAGGAATTACAAGTGTGGAGTTAGTTCATTTATTTTACCAAAAAAAAAAATAATGAAGACCAAATTTTCTATATACATATATATATATTTCTTTTGTTTTTTTGAGAGAGAGAGAAAGAGAGAGCAAAAGCACAAACAGGGGAGAGGGAGAGATGGGGAGAGAAGAAAGAATCTCAAGCAAGCTCCTCTCTGAGCACAGAGTGCAACACAGGGCTTGATCCCATGACTCTAGGATCATCACCTGAGCTGAAATCGAGTCAGACGCACAACCAACTGAGCCACCCTGGCACCCCTAAATGTTTTCATCTTTAACTGTCTTTGTTCTCTTTGATGACAACCTTTTCCTACTTTTTTATTATTATTCTTTTGGATATTTTGACATTAGTTTCAATGTCATGAGGCTATGTTCAGAATATAATTTGTGAATATATGATGCAATTCCTATTATATTTTCTTCACCACATTTTTATCACCATAGTCTTTCCCCATATCCCATTTAACTCACAAATGTATCCTATGTAGTCATGTTCTCACAGGTGGCTTTTGCTTAACATCTCCCCTCATTAGTCCATTTTGTCAGCCAGCATTATCACAAACTATGAAAGCAAGTCATATCGAACTTTCGGTATACCATTTTTCAACTGACTCTCTTCTTTCAATACGCAAAACTCAATTTCCGATTGGCTTTAAAACCTACCACTAGTAACTCCACACTCCGCCTACTGAATTATTCTTGATGTATGCATGTTTACCTGCAAGCACAGTTATTTGTTCCTCAAGGGTCCTGTCTGGAACACTTTTCTCAAGCAATCTCTGAACCTAAAAATCAAAGCCCTTTCCACATCATTCTTCTTTATACAGCTTTTGCCTACGCTATCTCAGCTTTAGTGTTTTTTTACCTGTAAAACAAATGGCTGCAATAATTATTATAATCCATGAATTTAAGGGTGCCTGGGTGGCTCAGTTGGTTAAGTGCGGGACTCTTGATTTTGGCTCAAGTCATGATCTTATGGTTCATGAGATCAAAATTGCTCATGCTCTCTCTCAAAATAAATAATTTTTTTTAAAAGTCCATGAATTTGTCTTTTGCCTTTACTTATTTATTTATTTACTTGTTTGTTTACGAAAGAGAGAGTGGGAACAAAGGAGATGGGTAAAGGGGCACAGAGAGAGAGAGAGAGAGAGAGAGAGAGAGAATCTCAAGCAGACTCAGCACTCAGCTTAGAGCTGGACTGGGGCTTGATATCATGACCCTGCAATCATGACCTAAGACAAAATCGAGTCCAACACTCAACCACCTGAGCCACCCAAGAGCCGCAATCTTTTGTAATCTGTTAAACTTGGCACAAGCTCTATTGGCTAAGTAGATTTAAATTTAAATTAATTTTAAATTAATCTTATGAAAACTCAGTAAGAAATTCTATTTGATATAAGAATATACTGTTTAATCTCATAATTTTTAATCTACCCCAAATCTCATAAGTAAAAAATAATATAAAAATAAATTAAATAAACACAAATAAAGACTTTACCAACAACAGATGTTTAAAACAGATGTTTTGAGAGCCTTTGCTTATACTCTGATTCCATGCTGCTGGGATATTGCTAAGAGTAAACTACTCAGTTGAAATTCCAAGTGAAGGAATGCCTGGATGACTCAGTCAGTTAAATGTCCAAATTTTGATTTCAGCTCAGGTGTTGATATCAAGATTCATGAATTTGAGACCTGTGTTGGGATTGACAGCATGGAGCCTGCTTGGGATTCTTTCTCTCCCTCTGCCTCTCCCCTGCTCAGGCTCTCTCTCAAAATAAATAAATAAACTTAAAAATTAAATTTCAAGTAAAAACAAATGAGTGATTTTTGTCAACATAATGGATGAGTGATGAGCTATCTTATTTTTAAAGAGTCAAGTAGAAAATAATCATCTGATTAGACAGAATCTTGACAAGAATGTTGACGGTACACAGTAATGTGTAAAATAAGAAAATCTACACAAATGTTTCTTCTTTTCCTATTACCGCTATGTAAAAAAGAGAAAGCAGGAGATTTTAGAACAGAGGTGATAAAAGGTCCTGATGTTATGGTTGATGACATGTACAATGTGAAAAATAAAATTAAAAAATAAAAATTCAATGAAAACTACCTATTATTAGCATAAAGGCTTAAATAAATATTTAAAGTATGTATGCATGATGCAAAGATCCTTTCAGCAGCTAAATAAAATGTGATTTTTTTTTACTTCAAGCTAACTTAAAACGAGAAAGCCAGTTTTAAGTTGATTTAGTATAGTGTTAGTATATGATTAAGGGCAATAAATACCCACATTACATCTGGGTATATGAAGTAGGTCTGATTAAAGCTAACAATAAAGAAATAAGAAAAATATTCACTTCTACATATTTACTAAAAAGAGACATATATTTCTGAATAGAATTATTTCCTTAATTGCGGCATTGTGTAAGTTCAACTGTTTAAAATATTAACTTTTAAGTAATAAAGAATGGGCAATTTATCAGTTTGCATCTCAGAAACATCTCTAACTCTTAAATTTTCCTATTTAGGAAGGGTGATGGTGACCATCCGAGATATTAAACTTAAATTCATTTATTCTATCCATTACACTGATTCAAGAAAAGTTTGTTTGCCTAGATGTTGTCAGAATTGAATTTTGAAGGATGAAGAAATAAATATTTATTATCTATTTTTTTATAAATAGTTTGTCAAATTAGTTTTCACATAACACCCAAATATTTATTATCTATTAATGTATGTGGCCTGATGCTTGCTATTATGGGATATCTATCATGTGAGAGCTTACAATTCTCTAGATCCATGGTGTTATGGGCTGAGTTGTATCCTCCACAAATTCATATGTTGAAAACCTTACCTCTAGTACCTCCGAATAAGACTGTATTTGGAGACAAGACCATTAAAGAGGTGGTTAAGTTAAAATGAGGCTTCTGGGTGGGTCCTAATCCAACGTGCCTGGTGTCCTTACAAGAAGAAATAATTTGGCTACAGGATGGGACACCATGTGCACAGTGAAAAGATTATTTGAAGACACAACAAAAAGACAGCCAAGGAGCCAAGGGGCGAGACCTCAGAAGAAACCAAACCTGCGGCCACCTTGGCCTTAGACTTCTTGGCTCCAGGACTGTGAGAAAATACATTTCTGTTGCTTAAGCTCCCCTCTGTAATATCCCTAGAAAGTTGCCCTAGAAGACTAATACATATAGGCAAAAGCCTGAAGCAACTCCTATGATTTGCTTCTGAAACCTTTCCATTTATAACACTGCATTGTCAAGGTTCGGCCTAAAGGAATGATTGCACCAAAAGATATCTGCAGAGTAAATCCTGTTTTCAGCTCTCCTGGTGACTCACTGTTCTATTATAAAGAAATGCTGTCAGGAAAGCTCTGCCTACCCTAGCTTACTTCTGTTCTGGATTTCTGGACACCAGTTCTGTTTCTATCTGTTTGATTCTTCCGGCACTACCTAGGGTCTCCCTGGGCAGCCAAACTTCAGCAGACATCACTACTAAAATTTAATCTGGCTGAAATTCCAATGGTGCCAATGAACTACCTACCCCACAAGCTTCTCTGTGCTTCCCAGAGCCAAGGCTGGGGCAAGCTGACCCTACACTGGCATGACCCCAGGCATGAGTACCTCCTGGGGCCTTTGCACCTTGGCATTTCACTCTCCTCCTCAGAATTCCAGCACTGCTGGTATCACATATTTCCTGTCCATTCCTTAGTCCAAGTCTGTGACAATCCCTCAGAACATATATAGTTTGGCTGTACACAGGAGACATTTACAGAAGATTAAAAAATACACACACGCACACACACGTGCACACACACACACACACACACATCCTTGAGAATAAATGCTAAATGAATGATATAAGCGAATTCTTCAGAAGCTGAGGGAAAATTTGCTCTGCCTTCATGCTAGAAAAACAGCTTCATAACATGAGGAGCTCGAAGGATAGAATTTTACCAGTACCTAGAAGGTAGAATCTTCAAAACCAACCATATGAGGAGATGGATTATAAGTACCACAGGAACTTATTCAAAACCTTCAGAGAAAACATGGACTACAAGTGGGTCTGTCACATACCAGCTGTGTAGCGTGGAGCAAATTACAGCCTCTCTGAGCCTCTATCTCCTCATGGGTTTATTTAGATGATTAGAAATAATCCATGTAAAACTACTTACTTTGTGCCAGGCAAATGCCCTGAACTCATTAAATGGTTCTACGCTTATTATCATTGTTTCTTGATTAATGCAAATCTAACCGCCATCATCTCAGCAGGCCTCATTTTAGCACTCACATGACAGACATCAGAAATCAAAATTGACCTTAGCCATGATTTAGTCCAGTCTCCTCATTTTTCAGGGAAAATTAATGCCCAGAGAAATTAAATGACTAGCCTCAGGTTATAGAGTCAGTTGGTGGCAGTGACAGTGTTGGCCACAGAACATATGATTGCTTACTTGGGTTCAAAATATTTCTCATTTCAGAGAATTTCTTTAACAGTAGCGCACATATCTTAGTAAAGATGCATCTTTATATGTATACTAATTATATAGTGTCAGTGAACTGAAATAAATGGAATAATTATTAAATCTAAGCACTGTGGTAGTGCTGCACATGCATACTCAGGACCACCCAATGTACAAAGTAATTGAGGGTTCTTGACTGTCTAATCTTCATCACAAACTCAGACCCTGTCAGATAGGGACAGAGTTCATGGTAGAAATTGTAATTGGGTAATTAATAGTATCTTGGACTCTGGATTAAATGCTTTTTCAGGGAAGCACTTTGTGATCCAGACTGCTACTTGCAAGTCTCAAAATGACAAAATGGAATGTGGAGAGGGGACACAGGGAGCATTCTGCCTTTGCAGAAGTGGGGAAGAAACCTAGGGTTCCTGGGGTGACCCTTGGGCCCTGTGGCCAGTCCATCCTCAGGACGCTTGTACTATGTTTTGAGGTACAGCATAAACCCATGACTTGTCCTCTTATACACTTCAAGTCTCGATGGTTCTCTTCTCTTATTTTCAAAACCACCTCCCATGTGGTGCCAGATTGGGTCACTTGTGCTGTTGCTTCTGCACCATGATCACCTGTCTCTTGCAAGGGGAGTCCCAGGTAAGCCTCCTAACTCTGGTCTCAGCTACCTTCTATCTCCTCCATGGGGCTTGTGGGCACATCTGAGTCCCATCTATGCCCCACAAAACAAGGGCATCTCTGAGCATTTTTTTTCCCAGAAACCATTTTTTTCTGCTTAATTCTGCCATTTTCTCAGATACTCTGTCTGCTTAATGCTGCCATATCTTCATTTTTTTCTGTGCCATGTCTGACCCACGTTGCTATAAATACCACAGTGTGGAGGTTGTCTTTTCAGAGTTCAAAATAGAAGTGGGCAAAACCCCTTCTGATTTGTCTTTCCCCTCAATTAACTCCACACCTCTGACTGGGATTTCACAATAGCTGGTGAAAGCTCTGACCCTTTTGTCACACTCTGCTTTCTTCTCCACCTTGGTGTCTGTCTTTCTTCCCAGACTTCATTGGATCATAAGGAACTCTCATGACCCTTTCTCTTCAGTCTACTTCAAACTCTTCTTCTGACATAATTTCTTGTGCCTTCTCCGCACTTTGGATATTAAATACCTATGATTTGAGTCAGATAGGCTAGGATCTCAATACTGGAGTCTCCAGAATCTATAAACTAGTATTTAATTAGGACAAAGAGTATGATTATTTGTGTCAAAAATTGCTTAAAACTCTTCAAAGACTTTTCTTTTCACTTAAAATAAAATACAAACTTGTTACCATAACTTGTAGGGCCTGCTATTGTGCCCCCCTCCCAACCCCACCACCTTCCAACCTCATTTCAGTCCTCTCTTTGGTCACTCGTCCCAAACACATATATCAAGGATGCTAATTCCTCATTCAGAATCTTTTTTACACATTCTCTTTTTTGGAGCATTGCAGACCCAGCTTCTTCTTATTTTTAGGTCTCAGCTTAAAAATCACCTCTCCAGGGGCACCTGGGTGGCTCAGTCAGTAAGCATCTGACTCTTGATTTCAGTTCAGGACATGATCTCAGAGTTTACAAGTTCGAGCCCCACATCAGGCTCTGCATTGACAGTGCAGGGCCTGCTTGGGATTCTCTGTCTTGCTCTCTCTCTGCCTCTCTTTCTCTAAAATAAATATACATGAAGAAAGAAAAAAAAAAAAACTCTCCAAAGAGGAATACTTAAAAATTTTGGAAATAAATACTCATTGCCTCCAACCATTTGTTTCTAACTCAGCACCTTGGTTATATCCCTCATGTGCTTGAGACAATTTGAAACTATTTTGTTCATTAGTAGGGTTTTTTCATGCAATAGAAAAGAAAATCATGTAACCAGAGACTGTTCATTTACCTTGTTCACCATTTTTATCCCTAGAACTAAATAGTGTTTGGAGCATAGTAGTTACTCCATACTAAAGGAATTAATGAATTAATGAATATATGTTGACATGCTAGGAGTCATCAGAAAACTAACATTTCCTTATATACCTAGATTATTCATACTTTTGAGAATATTATAAATTCTATAATACAGAATTATGGCATATAAAAACTTAAAATCCTGTGATGATTTTACCTAAGGGTATAATTTTCCAGAAAGACTGAATGACATGTATTTAAAAAAAGAAAAACCTTAGAATATGACTATATTTCAGAGTAACATCTTATTTACTAATGACTTGATCCATTTTATTGCTACTTAGTCTGCAGTACTTCTGTTCTCTGTTGTACCTTCTTTTATATAAAACATCTGTTATCTCTGTTCCACAAACTTGAACATCCTCTTAATAAATGACAGTTATAGCTGACCCTTGAACAACAGGGATCTGAACTGTGCAGTTCCACTAACATGCAGATCTTTTACAATAAATACAGCACAGTATTGTAAATGTATTTTCTCTTCCTTATAAATTTCTTAATAGCATTTTCTTTTCTCTAGTTTACTTGATTTTAGAATATAGTATATATAACACATATAACATACAAAGTATGTTAATCAATTGTTTACGTTATTGGGAAAGCATCTCATGAACAGTAGGCCATTATTAAGTTGTGGGGGAGTCAAGAGTTATGCATGGACTTTGACCATGTGGGGGTTGGTAGCCCTTACCTCTACATTGTTCAAGGGTCAACTATTATCAAACGTCTGCTTTTCATCTATATAAATACATGCAGATACACATTAATGGAATTTTTACTAAAAGCTCAATTTATACTAAAAATATGCGGATTGATTATTCTATCTGGGGATACTGAGGCTGTAATTAAAGGTAACTGTCACCTGATATTGTTGGTACCTTGTAATGAATCACAGCAAAGCAGTTCTTTTAGTTAAAAGTGGTAGAAAAATGATAGAGCAATGGCTGTATCTTCATTAATTCCTCTCCTCTTTCTTCTTCTAGGACAAAAATGGAAAACATATTATTAAAATACCAATTATATTACTCAACTAGAATATACATAAACTTATAAGGAACAAGATTTAATAGAATTTTGTAACTAGGCTTGCATTGTAATTTTCATTTAATTGTCCGTTATTCAGAATTAAACCTCTGTTTTTCTGCTATAGCTCAATTACCTACTTAGAAAGTCATTTTATTGTCAGGCAGAAATTATTCATTTCTATATATTTTTTATTTTAATTAACCATTGCTTCATGTGGGTTCTAGATTTATAGTTTGAATCTTGAAACAACAGATTTTACATGCTTTGGGTTGGATTGGAGGTTAATGATTTTAATAGCTCAGTTATAATTTAGCTTCCTCCGTGTAAGCCTGTATGGTATTTTACGCTGGTGTTTTTCTGCGCCTATATGCTCCCCACTGTCCAAAAAGAAAATAGTAATTTTATCTTTGTTCCCTGCATGATTCAACAGAATTGAAATTTAAACAAGAAAAAATAACCACATTGAGACAGAGGCAAGATCTTCCTAGTCTGTAACAATATCTATTCATGAAGAAAAATGCATCACACTTCTGCCTTTTATTTCTAGGCATTCATTCATATGCCATATTAATCTAAAAAAACAGAATATACAGATATTAAATCTTTAATTATAAACATAACTGTTAATTTAAATTTTATTTTCTTTCCATATTGGCTAAAGAGAATTAAATAGGAAGAAAACGTTTCTTTCAAAATGGATAAATGTATTTATTTTATGAATAATATATGGAGTGTTAATTTCTTCACAGCCTCCCATGGCCAATTTAACTAGAAAATAAATTATATTACCTGCCCTCTAATGAATGTACAAACTGTGGTATTCATGGGTTAATTTTTTAGGTCTTTGCTTCATTCATGCCTTTTTTTATTTTTAACTTATTTATTTCTAAGAGTCAGAGACAGACAGAGC
Source organism: Proteles cristata cristata (assembly GCA_017311185.1). Taxonomy (NCBI): domain Eukaryota; kingdom Metazoa; phylum Chordata; class Mammalia; order Carnivora; family Hyaenidae; genus Proteles; species Proteles cristata. The sequence goes on along the minus strand of JAESUZ010002436.1, from coordinate 541,898 downwards.
ACGAGTGGGGGAAGAACAAAGAGAGAGGGAGACACAGAATATAAAGCAGACTTCTGGCTCTAAGCTGTCAGCACAGAGTCCAAGGCAGGGCTCGAACCCATGAACTGTGAGATCATGACCTGAGCCTAAATCAGTCGCTTAACTGAGTGAGCCACCCAAGCATCCCTCATCCATGTCTTTTGTACAGTACAATGTAAATGTTGTACCATTGTAAAAAAATTAGTTTTTACTAGTTTTCGCTTCATGATTTCCTTCATTCTCATAAAACACTGATGGATAACTGGAGAGTAATCAAAACTTAGATTGTTTTGTACTTGAAAGATTTTCTTTAAGGGAAGTTAAAATTGATGAATATATTGAAGCTCTAATACTCATGCTATTATGTTAGTAATGTTCCTATTTTATAAAAAAAATTATATATGATTAATTAACTCTTTAATTATATCAAGAGCACATGTAGCCAGTTTGTTACTGATTGAATTGAGACATTGGCTAGTGAGGTTAGATTTATCTTCTCACTTTCAAGCTCTGTATGAAATAAGTAAAAAACTGATTATATCTTATTCTTTATCACTAATTTTTTGCCTCTTCCTCCTCTTCCCTTCTTCCTCCTCCTTCCGCCTTACTTTTCCCCTCCTTCTCTTTTGCCTCCCTCCCCAGGCCCCATTTTTAATTTGTACCATTTACAGTAAGGAAAACAGCACCTCTCTAGCCACTTAGTGTTTGTCAGTACACCTTGACAAATACTTGTACTATTATTTTTTAAAGTTTATTTATTTATTTTGAGAGAGAGAAGAGAGAGTGGGTGAAAATGAGAGAGAACTTCAAGTGGGTTCCACACTGTCAATGCTGAACATAATACAGGGCTTGAACTCTCGAACTCTGTGAGATCACAACAGGAGTCAAAACCAAGAGCCAGACACTTAACTAATTGAGCCACCCAGGTGCCCCAACACGTGTTCTACTTTTTAAAAGTTTATTTATTTTGAGAGAGGAATCTGCAGGAGGGGCGGAGAGAGAGAGAGCATGAGAGAGAGGCAGGGGGTGGGGGAAATCCCAAGCAGGTTCTACACTGTCACTGTGGAGCCCGACATGAGGCTTGAACTCAGGCATCATGAAATCATGATTTGAGCTGAAAACAAGTGTCAGGTTTGTAACCGACTGTACCACCCATGGGACCCCACCTGTACTATTTTACTCTTGATCTCTTGAATATGGAATAATCCCTATTGGATTATCATTATTGCTTCAGTGCTCTGTGTAAAAAGTTTGTTCATATAGCTGTATTTTAACTAGATAAAAGTTAATAACAAATTTTAACAATTAAAAAGTATTTAACTGAATTTAATGTTCCCAAAGTTTGGAATTTTTATTGCTGTTTTTGATGGAGTCATATAAATTTGTTAAGGTAAGTTTTATAAATATATATTATAAAAGCTTTCAATTTCCATTGAAAAATGAATACAGACATATATAAAGGAAGAAAAAAGTCAAAGCTCTCTGCTTATCATCTTTAAATGTTCACACAGAAGGCAGTACTGATAAGTGTATACTTCCATAAGTTTTTAACTATATATACAGACATATCCATGCAAATATAAACACATAAATATATATTTTAAGTAACTTCATCATAAAATGCAGACTACTTTAAAACCAGATTTTTAAATTGGATACTTTTTCATAGATATCTATATTTTTTTAATTATTTAAAAATTTTTTTTTAATATTTTTATTTATTTCTAGGAGAGAGAGAGACAATGTGAGCAGGGGAGGGTCAGAGAGAGAGGGAATCACAGACTGAAACAGGCTCCAGGCTCTGAGCTGGCAGTCAGCACAGAGCCCGACGCGGGGCTCGAACCCACGAACCGCGAGATCATGACCTAAGTGAATGTCGGGCGCTTAACCGACTAAGCCACCCAGGCGCCCCTAAATTATTTTAAAATTAAATGCTTAGGCAAGTATTATAGGTATAGTAAGTGACATAGATACGCATTCATATTATTGAAATTATATGCTTTTTATCTTTAACTACAAAATGGAGGAGCGTAGCAAAAACAAAAACCTCAGCGTGGTTCAGGTGAAATTGCATCATATTGAAATAGGTGATTTATTTGAAATTCTAGAAGTTGCTATTTTGGGGGCTTAGATTCTTCATTTGACAAATATGCATGAGGTGAGAAGACATTGGTCTGGTTAGTGCCTGAAAACCTGTAATGATAGCACTTTATGATTCCACAATAAAGGTTATACACACAATAACATCAGTGGTGATAGCTATAGTGGAATAATTTGTAAATTGTATTGTTTATTAAAATATCATTTTAATATAACCTTAATGTTACCCAAAGTAGCTGTATTCTGAATAAAATAGAACTTTTTCTTTCGTGTACAGTTCTAAGCTGTGTGGTAGTTTTGTTGTCAAAGTTGTCAGAGATCTAGGCTCCTTCTTTGTCATTCTGCCATCCTGAACAGTAGCCCCCACTGCATGGACCATAAAGGCTGTTCTGGCTCCTACTCTCATGGCCACCTTCTAGCCAGCCAGACGAATAAGATGAGAAATAATGTGCTCTCTCATACCCTTTAAAAGCATTGTCCAGGGGCGCCTGGGTGGCTCAGTCAATCAAGTGTCCAACTTTGGCTCAGGTCACGATCTGAGCCCACTGGCTGTGCAGAGAGTGCTTGGGAGTCACTCTCAATCTCTCTTTCTCTCTCTCTCTCTCTCTCTCCCAAATAAATAATAATAAAAATTTTTCAAAAATTAAAAAAAAAATAAAAGCATTTTACAGAAGTTGCATACCTTTCTACTCTATTCCATTAGCCAGACATTTACCCCCTGGTTATACCTAACTCCAGGCAAAGCTGGGATACAAAGTGAGGATTCTATGTGTTCAGAAAAAACTTTTAAAAATGATAAGAATGGATATGAGGGACAATATTTCTGTCACATATTGACATTGTCGTGAACAGTTTGAAAAAGGTTTTGAAATGCTTTATCTTACTTGATCAGGAGGACCAAGGGTGATCCAAGATGGATGTTTTAATATTCATGAAATCTATGATTTTACTTTGACAAAGCAGGAAAGAATATCCGATGGAAAAACGACAGCCTTTTTAACAGATGGTGTTGGGAGAACTGGACAGCAACATGCAGAAGAATGAAACTAGATCATTTTCTCACACCATGCACAAAAATAAACTCAAAATGGATAAAGGACCTGAACGTGAGACAGGAAACTATCAACACCCTAGAGGAGAAAGCAGGAAACAACCTCCTTGACCTCCACCGCAGCAACTTCTTACTTGACACATCCCCAAAAGCAAGGGAATCAAGAGCAAAAATAAACTGTTGGGACCTCCTCAAGATTAAAAGCTTCTGCACAGCCAAGGAAACAACCCAGAAAATTAATAGGTAACCAACGGAATGGGAAAAGATAGTTGCAAATGACATATCAGATAAAGGGTTGATATCCAGAATCTACAAGGAACTCACCAAACTACACGCCCGAAAAACAAACAACCCAGTGAAGAAATGGGCAGAAGATATGAACAGACACTTCTCCAAAGAGGACATCCAGATGGCCAACAGACACATGAAACGATGCTCAGCATCGCTCCTCATCAGGGAAATACAAATCAAAACCACACTGAGATACCACCTCACGCCAGTCAGAGTGGCTAAAATGAGCCAATCAGAGAACTCTAGATGCTGGCGAGGATGTGGAGAAACGGGCACCCTTCTACACTGTTGGTGGGAATGTAAACTGGTACAGCCCCTCTGGAAAACAGTGTGGAGGTTCCTCAGGAAACTAACAATAGAACTCCCCTATGACCCAGCAATAGCACTGCTAGGAATTTACCCAAGGGATACAGAAATGCTGATGCATAGGAGCACATGTACCCCAATGTTCATAGCAGCACTCTCCACAATAGCTAAAACATGGAAAGAGCCTAAGTGTCCATCAACAGATGAATGGATCAAGAAGATGTGGTTTATCTATACCATGGAATACTACATGGCAATGAGAAACAATGAAATCTGGCCATGTGTAGCAACATGGATGGACCTTGAGGGTGTTATGCTGAGCGAAATAAGTCAGGCAGAGAAAGACAAATATCATATGTGTGCACGTATAGGAGGATTAGGAGGAGCTTAACAGAGGACCAAGGGGGAGAAGAAGGGCGGAAATGGTGGGGGAAAGGGGGAGAGGCAAACCATGAGAGACTCTTGAATGCTGACAAAAACTGAGGACTGGTGGATGTGGGGGGGAGGGGGGATGGGCATGTAGGAGGGCACTTGTGGGGATGAGCACTGGGTGTTATGTGGAAACTAATTTGACAATAAACTATTTGTAAAAAATAAAAAAAAAAAAGAAATCTATGATTTTATAAAGAAAAATGATGTGTCTAAGAGATTCTTGGATTAGAAATTAACATATCCTCTTTCACCCTGGTAATTTATCTCTCATGTCAATTATAATTTGACTCTTTTCATCCTTTGTGTATGCCACCATTCCCCCAATGCCATTAGTAGAAAATATGTGATTGTAACAGTAGAATTGTCCTATCTTTCCTACTCCTCTTGATTAAATCACTTAACTTCATTTTATCTTGGGTTTTTCTACCTGTTAAAGGCTGAGCACAACTATTTCTGGAGATATGCCTAGAGAACTATTACATAGAAAAAAATAAATAAAATTACAAGTATTAAGTAATTTGATAGATTCTATGCCTAAAGGAAATAGTTATAGCCACCAATTATGTATTGCCTACTATGAACCAGGAAGTCTTTTAGATCCTTTAAATTTATCTCATTTCATTTAGTCTTTACAGCAACCAACCACATAGTTCATTTCATAGTTTCTGTATTTTACATTTGAGGAAACCAAAGATCAAGAGAGGTCACATGATATACCTACAGTATCACTTCCACCATGCTCAGGCTTTGCTATTTCAAGCTTTTGGGGGGGTTATTCTTTTACACTTTTGAACAAAATACTAGAATACCCATCTGAATTGGTTTACTGTAGTGAGTTACTGTGTGAAATTATGTCAGTACTCATGAGAGTAATAACTCTATAGTGTGTAATAACTAAATAGTTCTAAGGCTGATGATATTTTCTAAGACAGATGATATTAAAATCAAATACTTTGGTTCCTTCTCCTGAAGATCATCCCTGTCACACTATTTTTGTACTCATTTAATGACTGACAAGTGATGTTGCATAAAGTCCACTGCACTCATTGTTAACTTGAACTGTCATCCATCTTAGTACAGCCCTTTGTGAAATTAGCATCGAAACCCAAGGATAGCCTGGCATGTGCTTGGTCTGGTTGAGTGCATGCTGGGGCCTATAAAGACATGGATGGAGGTTGAATTCTCATTTCGGTATTACCTTGTAAGGTGGGCAATGTGCACTGACATGGAAACCCAGAGATGGTTTCATCATGGCTAATGACAGTGTACCTAGCTGGTAGGTAATTGCAGCCCTTCAACCTACAGTACTTCACTCTTCATGAGACTAATGTTTATTCAGAACAATAAATATAAGGTCTATGACACCTTTAAAGTTACGCTTAAATGTGTTCTGGCCACTGATGAATGACGGTAGCTGTTTCATGCCTTGCTAAACATACTTGGTTTTTCACAAGCAGTAGGTTCGGAAAGGAGAAGCATTCACAGTGGGTGCTAGAAAAGCACACATACTAATTTTGTAAAATCTAGCTCAGACTGGTGTCCACTTCTTCAGGGGATGATGTTAATAGTTCAGCGATCCAATCTTGACTCTCATAAATGCTGAGCACCTGGGGGCTGGGGTGTTGTCTCTGCATCCAAATCTGCACTCTGTTTGAGCTTTGTTTCTGACAAGAAAGCTAAAGAATGTGGCTCACTGGCCCTTTTGGAAACACTGTGAGATACTGCACTTTTAAAAATTCCTTTTCTGGGGCGCCTGGGTGACTCAGTTAAGCGTGGGACTCTTGATTTCAGCTCAGGTCATGATCTCCCAGTGGTGAGATCAAGGACTGTGTCGGGCTCTGCACTGGGCATGGGGCCTGCTTAAGATTCTCTCTCACCGTCTGCCCCTTCCCCACTTGCATGCTCTTTCTCTGAAGAAAAAAAATCCTTTTATGTCTAAATTAATCACAATGGACTTTATTATTTGCAACCAAGAACCTTGAAGCTACATCCATGAAACCTGATTAAAAGTTTAGAAAGTGAGATTCAGTTATTCATTGGATCAGATGTTTGCTTTTTCCATTTATTAATTCTCTTGGCCCTTCTTGAGTAAATAATTGCCTTATTTATGATATTATTTTGAGCACCAACTGCATGTATGCCTTTTTATTAGTTCCTGTGGGAGGTTAAAAACAAATACATTAGACAGGGATTCTATTTGCAAGGAATTTGTATCAAGTTGATTCAACATGCTAGAAAACACAATGTGGCCAGTGTTGTGGAAGAAGTACAGAGAAGTACTTTGCTATGTATAAAGAATCAGAAGAGAGAGAGTGATAGATAGTCTCTATTTCAGAGAAAAAGATAGTCACCTCTCTCAGAGAAAAGATGGCATAGGATATGGGACTGAACATTTGGAACAATTGGGGCAAGAAGATGAAGAGATACGTATCTATCTTCGAAGATACCTATCTCTTCAGTAGAGAAGACATGAATGAAAGAAAATATATGGCATATATGAGCAACAGGCATAGTTAGTTTTAATGCATCATAAATGGACCCAAAAAGGAACAAAACAAGAAAGGCCAGATCACAGAGCTTTCAGTTTATGCCCTGGCATTTTGACTTTAATTTGTAGACCTGAGAGAACTCTTGAAAGATTTTGAAAAAGGAGCATTTTGAAAAGGTGTTATTTTATATATTTATTGGCTTAACTGACATTGAATGGGAGAAAATATTTGCAAATCATATGTCTGATTAAAGGCTAATACCCCCAAAATATACAGAACTCATACAACTTAATAGCAAAAACAAGACAATATAAAACAAAAACAATCAATTAAACATGAGCAAAAGGTCTGAACAATTTTCTGAAGACATACAAATGGACAATAGGCACATGAAAGGATGCTCGATATCATAAATCATCAGGGAAATGCAAATCAAAACCACCATGATATATTACCTCATACCTGCTAAAATAACTGCTATCCAAAAGAAATAACAAATAAAATATTAGCAAAGATGTGGAGAAAAGAGAACCTTTGTGCACTGTTTGTAGGAATGTGAATTGGTGTAGCCACTATGGACAATAGTATGCAGGTCCCTCAAAAAGTTAAAAGCAAAATTACCATATGATACTGCAGTTCCACTTCTGAGTATTCATCCAAAGAAAATTAAAACACCAACTAAAAAAGATATACGTACCCCAATGTTTACTGTGGCATTATTTACACTAACCAAGACAATGGAAGCAACCTAAGTGTTCATCATTGGATAAATGCATAAAGAAATGGAATATTATTCAACCATAAAAAAGAAGGAAATCCCAGAGAACAAATTTTAAAAGTACTCATCACAAGAAAAAAATTATAACTATTTTTGGTGAAGGATGTTAACTGGTTTGTTGTGACCATTTCACAATATATATAAATAATGCATCATTAAACTGTACACCTGAAACTAATATAATGTTATATGCCAGGTATATTGAAAGACAGAATGGAAAAGAAGGATGCAAGAAAGAAAGAAAGAAAGAAAGAAAGAAAGAAAGAAAGAAAGAAAGAAAGAAAGAAAGGAAGAAAGAAAAAAAGAAGAAAGAAAACTATGCCATTTGAGACAACATGGATGGAACTTGAGGGTATTAAGCTAAGTGAAATAAGTGAAACAGAGAAGGACAAATACTGTATAATCTTGCTAATATGTGGTCTAAAACAAACAAACAAGCCAACAAACAACAACAACAAAAGTCTGAGGCCATAAATACAGGGCACCGGGTACGAGAGGTGGGAAGAGGGGGAGGAGAACAAAACAGGTGAAGGAAGTTAAGCCTCCAGCTAAAAGATAAATAAGTAATGGGGACATAATGTACAACGTGGTAACTATAGTTAATACTGTATGGCATATTTGAAAGTTGCTAAGGGAGTAGATTTTAAAAGATTTTATCACAAGGGAGAAAAATGCAATAGATTTATTTGCATTCATCTTGTATCTTGAAACCTTGCTGAACTCATTTGTTAGTGAATATATCTTTATTGCTTTCCTTAGCATTTTCTACAGATAAGATAGATCTTGTCATCTGCAAATAGGGATATTTTTAATTTGTTTCCTTTCCAATACGGGTTTCTTTCTTTTTCTTGCCAATTGCTCTGGCGAAACTTCCAGGAAAAGACTGACTAGAAGTAGCAAGAATAAACCTGGAGTTTATGTTTTTCACTAGTAAGCTTGATGTTAGTTGTTCATTTTTCATAGATGTCATTTATTAGGATGAGGAAGTCCTCTTTTCATCTTAGGTTTGTTGGGTTTTTGTTTTGTTTTGTTTTTTAGTATTTTTGTTATGAAGGCCATAACAAAAATCTGTATTTTTGTTATATGTATATGCCAGGGATTGGAAATTGAAGACACTGAACATGTTATGCAAAAATCAAGGCCAAAGGTGGTGATGGTCTAAGTTAGATAACAAAATACAGCACATAGATGAGACAGACATCGAAGAGATTAAAATGATAAGTACTAGGGACTGAGTTGACAAGGGTGAAGTGCAGAGAGAGGGAGGTGCCCATGTGGATACCTGAGGGTGTTAAACATGATAGAACATGCTTAAGAAGAGTCTGGGTTAAAATCTTCGCTTGACTCTCAATTATCGGATCTTAGCCAAGCAACCAAGCCTCTTTGTGGCCTCATTTCCTTGGCTATAAAATGCTGATAATAAGAATTGCCTGACAGATTTTCTGCGAATATTAAACGCATCCTCATATGTAAAGTCTTAATCCCTGGTTCTGAGTGTTACCTCTAGTTATCATTATTCCAAAAGAATCTATTTTGTACCTTACTTTATGAACAAAGACAAATGTATAACCATCACATTGGTATTTTCCAGCCAAAAAGTAGAATACAAATAATTTTCTATTCACAGTGAAATGGAAAAATGCATTGACTTTATTGGTGCCAAGTATTATTTATCATAGATGAGGTAGGGAACCTTTATCTTTTGAAATGATATGTTCACATTTTCAGGGCAACAGCTTTTTTTCCTATCCAAAACTCTGACTATTAATGAGCAGACAGTACAAAATAAAGACTCAGAAATGTTTAGAAATAGGTATCCAGTTAATATATGTAAAATTTGTCTATAGAGAGTAAAAATGCATATTAAATAAATCTAGTGAAACATAACCATAGTTAAATTGTCTCATACTTGCCTAAGATGTGCACAGACCTGCTAAACAAAAGGAATAAAACGTCTCATCTCTAATAAACTACTGAAGTTAATCAGCTTCAACATATTTTATTTTTGAACTTTTCTTTTATCTGAATCCAGAATAGCATCTAATTAGAACATAGAAAATGGTGATACCTTGGATTATTTTATTTAAAATGGCTACATTTAATCCTTATCTCAACTTCTATGTTCATATAGCTGCTTAATACTGTAGAGTAATTCTTTAAGAAATATATTTGAACATTATTCAGAAATCATAATTTAAGAAATGGACTAAATAAAGCCTATATGCCCAGAAGAAAAATTATCCCATATAAAATAAGATTCAGGTCACATATTTATACTTTGCATTGATAAGTGTATAACTTGTTTTCATCTGAAACTAATAGGGATTAAAACCTTAACAAATGTTTTCCTCAATAGGCCCAACTTTTCTCTTTCTAATCGAAGTTTATTTTAAATGTCACCAATTTTAAACTAGATTGGAAAATTTAAATAAATATAATAGCATATCAAATGAAATTGTTTATGCAATGTACTTTTTATCTAATGTAGTTGCATCAGGAAAAAAATAATATATCATAAAATATGATACAATTATAGTGTTTCAAATTCCAAAATAAACTCAATAAAGTTTACAAAAGGAATACTGAGAATAAAGATGAAGTGAACACTACTATTAGAAACAAAGGAAAAAAAAAGAATTCAACTTTCTACAAGCAGTTTAGATTTAGGTTTCAAGAACTTAATACAGGATACGTTAAAAAAGAAGACTTCTTTGGGAGCCTGTATTACTAAAATAATCAGAGACATTGACAATGATGTAAGTTCAAAACTGTCTAGAAATTACAAAATAAAAAAGAATATTTTATGTACTTATAATAAATATCCTTGTTGTAGCTAACTATAACATATAAATATTGAAATTATCCTATACAGTGAACTCTTGAACAATGTGGGGGTTGGGGTGCCAGTCTTCTACACAAAAACTATGTATAACTTTAATTCCCTCAAAATTTAACTACAGATAGTCTACTGTTGACTGGAAGCCTTTCTGATAACATAGTCAATTAACACATATTTTGTGTTACACGTATTATACACAGTTTTATTATAATAAAGGTAGAGAAAAGAAAATGTTATTAAGGAAATCATAAGGAAGAGAATATACATCATAGTATTATACTATATTTATTGAAAAAAATCCACAAATAAGTGGACCCATGTAGTTCAAACGTGTGTTGTTTAAGGATCAACTGTATATTCCAAAATAGGGACATAATAGTACAATAGGATGAAACAGTTAGCAACTATTCAATAATGGTTTATTTAAAGACATTTCATTGACTTAATGAAACTATTCACTAATAAAGTAAAAAGGAACAACAAAACTCTAAATATTTCCTGTTCTAATTTGTAACATTCATATATTTTTATCTGCATGTTTTCTCACTTATGGTTAGTTATAAGAAATCTTTTTCTCTGAGGTCCAGGACTCCTGAAGCAAATGTCATGTTACAATGCACAGTTTTTAGTCAACTAAAGAATTTCAAGCCCAGAAGTCTTAAAGATTAAATTGATTTAGCAATTTAGTTACCACATACCTTTAAAGACCAGTAGAAGTTTAAAAATGCTGATGCATAGAAGCACATGTACCCCAGTGTTCATAGCAGCACTCTCAACAATAGCCAAAACATGGAAAGAGCCTAAGTGTCCATCAACGGACAAATGGATCAAGAAGATTTGGTTTATCTATATAATGGAATGCTACATGGCAATGAGAAAAAATGGAATCTGGCCAAGTGTAGCAACATGGATGGAACTTGAGGGTGTTACACTGAGCGAAATAAGTCAGGCAGAGAAGGACAGACACCATATGCCTGCACGTATAGGTGGATTAGGAGAAACTTAACCGTGGACCTGGGGGAGGAGAAGGGGGAAAATAGTTGAGGAGAGGGAGGGAGGAAAACCATGAGAGACTCTTGTTTTCATACTGAAAACAAACTGAAGGCTGATGTGGGGGGAGGAAGGGGGATGATGGGCATGGAGGAGGGCACTTGTTGGGATGAAGACTGGATGTTATATGGAATCCAACTTGACAATAAACTATGAAAGAAAAAAAAAGAAATGTAAAAATGTTGACTGGCTTTTAGCTGTGTTTTAAGAGGCCCAGGGAATTGTTGTTGCTCTGCAATCCATAGCTCCTGGACCACCTTAGATGTGATCAAGGAATCCTTCTCTTGTTGCCTTGCCACTTGTGACTAATGTAAGAACTAAATCCAGTTGTCCCCATAAAATGGAAGGCCTCATGACCATCTTTCTATAACAATCGAAAGTAAATATGATCTGCACTGGACCTGGACTCAAGACACCACCCTATACCTAGACCTGCTGATATAAATGTAGCTCCTCCTTCTGTCAAACAAGAACAGGTAACTGTGGGGTTCCCTATACTCACTTTTCTGTGCCAATAGCAAAAAGCCCTGCATTAGTCAGTCTGGGCTATTATAACAAAATGCCATACTGGGGTGCTTTAAACAAATAGACATTCCTTAAAGTTTAACTGTAAACAATTAAAAATTTCTTAGAGTCCTGTAGGCTAGAAAGACCAAGATCAAGGTGCCAGCTTGGTCACGTTCTTAGTGAAGGCTCTTTTTTTGACTTGCAGTCAGAACCACATTTTCATTGAGTCCCCACTTATAGCAAAAGACAGGGAGATCTAGTCTCTTCCTCTTCTGATAAGGACACTAACCTCATCATGGGGACCCACACTCATAACCTCATGTAAACCTAATTATCTCCCCAAACCTCATCTCCAAATATTATTATCACATTAGGGGTTAGGGCTTCAAAATAAAAATGTTGAGTGGACACAAACCTTCATTCCATTACACTAGGGCTCTGTTTTGCTCTTCCATAACATGGGTCAGAAAACTGAGAGCTGTCAATAAAGCTTGTATGTTTCAACAATATTCTGTGAGCTCATTGTAAAGATTCAGAAATTTTGAGAATAAACTGCTTCTGATTGTACTTCTAGACCTAGAAATCTATGTCAGACAGGACATATAAACATATAGATAGATGTGCAAATAATAGAAAGAAATCATTGGCATGTTTCTTGGAAGTGAAATTACATGCAAAAATTTTCTCTTAAACTATTCTAATTTAAAAATATAATCATAGGGGCACCTGGGAGGTGAAGTAAGGTAAGTGTCTGGCTCTTGATCTTAGCTCAGGTCATGATCTCAGAGTATGTGAGTTCGAGTCCCACATCAGGCTCTGCACTGATGGTGTGCAGCCTGCTTGGGATCTGTCTCTCCTTCTCTCTGCCCCTCCGCAGCTTGTGCTTGCGCTCTCTCTCTCTCTCTCTCTCTCTCTCTGTCACACACACACACACACACACACACACACACAACACATGCACAAAATGAATTTAAATTTTTGTAATTAAAAAATAAAAATCATAATCATAAAATATATATAAATCCAATGACAAAGTGTCTGCTACAGCTGTTAAGGGCTGGAGATTAGACTTAGGTCTATGGTAAAATCAGCCATGTTAAACAAGGGATCTGTTAAATAGATTACAAATGTATTATTTCTTTGTATTTTAGGTTCTGAAAGTTTCACATAAGGCATACTAACTGGCACACCAGTTTACATCATGCTAATCCCAAATCAACTCAGAATTCTGTCCCTGACAGCGGCAATGAGAGTTACCTCATACATCATACAGGACCTCTAGCATTTGTTTTGGAGACCAAGTATAACAGAAGTGAGACATATTAAAAGATGTGAGATGTGTGCGTGGCATTTACCTGTCATCATCTTTAATTCAGTATCATTCCATACTTAAACACAAAGATTTAAATTTACTTGCGCTATGTTCAGATGAATAAAATAAAGTAGCCCCTTTATTATGTCTCTAAGTTACTTGACCTTTCTCTTGAGCCTCCTGAACCTCAGAGGAGGGAAAAAATCTCATTCAGTTAATCAAATAGTCAGCTCAATGCAATAATGGAAATAGTCACCTTAAGCAAGATGCTCAATTTTCTTATTCTACTTCTCTTTTTGTTTTCTTATCCTGGATGACATCTGACATATGAGAGAGATTTTGTACTAGAGAAGAAAATTTTCTGCCGCTGTTTTTAATCATTGCAGCATCTTCTGATTACATTAGCTACCTCTCTCTTCTCCCTGCCTAGTGAGTGCTCACCTTGTTGCTATTTTTAGTTCCAGGGTAAAGTTTGTTTCAGGCCTTCCCATCTAGGCTTTGTCAGAGCCTGGTCTTTATCCCCAGTAACCCAGCCTTCTCTGCATTCATAAGAGACAGAAATCTCTCTAAAGCTTCCCCACACCTTCTGTCTAGACCATGGCCATGATGTCCTCTCCTCAGCCTCTCCAGGGTCCTGGGAAGGCTCTGACTGCTTCCTGTACACTGTGTCCCCCATGAGAAATGGGAGTCCCATCCATGTAAGACAAGAACTAGGTGCGGTGTAATACAGGTAAACATTAATCCATCCTTTCCTTAAGAACACTGAGATTCCAAGTTTACTTGCCATGGAGCAAGGGACCAAGGTCATGGAGGCACAGGATTCGGGGGTAAGAACTGGGAGAAAGAAGAAACTAACATTAAAGGAAATGTCTCCAAATTCTAACTCTCATATGAGCAAAGTATCCTTCCCTTTCCTCCTTTTCTTTTTTTTTAATGTTATTTCTTTATTTTGTGAGAAAGAGAGAGAGAGGGAGACACAGAGGGAGAGAGAGTGAAAAGGGGCAGAGAGAGAGGGGGAGAGAGAGAATCCCAAGTAGGCTGCGTGCTGTTAGGATGAGATCAGGTGAGATTATGACCTGAGCCAAAATCAAGAGTTAGTCACTTAACCAACTGAGCCACCCAGGTGCCTCCCGTCATTTTCTTTTTAATGCACCTCGCTTCTCTAGACTAAAACTCCAAAAGAAGAGAAAATCAGAATCTATTTCCCTGTCCTCTCTCTCTCTTTCATCTCTCATTCTTCTTATTCCTATGACCTTTATATTACTGAAAGGAACAAGAAACTCTTTTTATAAATTTTGTGCCTTTTCTCCTACCATATTCCTCCCAATCTCAATGCATTGCAACACTATCAATCAACTAGGTATGCCAGAAATCTAGGAATCATCCTTGACATTTCTTTTTTCTTCATTCCCCATTACTAATTCTACCAAGTCATTTTGACTGATCCTTATAAGAGTCTCTGTTTTATTAACACCTCCATTTCTACTTCCCTCAATAACTTACTTCAAGAAATAACCATCATCTTCTGTCCATACTATTGCAGTAGTCTCCTAATTGTTCTTTCTGCAACTACATTTTTTTCTAAGTATAGCTGATATACAATGTTATATTAGTTTCAGGTAGACAAGAAAATTGTTTGACAACTCTAAACATTGTGCTAGGCTCACCACAAATGTAACTGCCGTCTATCACCATATGCTTTTACATTACCATTGACTGTATTCCCTTTCGTGTACCATTTATCTCCATGACTTATTCATTCCAGAACTGGAGGTCTGTGCCTCCCACTTCCCTTCCCCATTTTGCCCATTCTCCAACTACTCTTCCCTTTGGCAACCATCCATTTGTTCTGTGTATTTATAGATCTACGTCTGCTTTTCGTTTGTTTATTCATTTGTTTTGGTTTTTAGTTTCCACATACAGGTGAAATCATATGTTATTTGTCTGTCTTTGTCTGACTTATATCACTTAGCATAACACACTCTAGGTCCATCTCTATTGTTGCAAAAATACAATGCAATATAACTCTACCATAAAAAATAATGAAATCTTGCTATTTCCTGCAACTACTTTTGCCCTCCACAACTTGTACTTTGTAGCTAGATTGCTTTTTAGAAACTTTTTGCTCTCTAAGGCTCTCCCTACTTAATTCCTGACTCACCTCATGCCATTTATTTCTTCACTCTCTATGCTGGCTGACCCATATTGACTTTTGATGCATCTTGAATGATTTCCTTCATTGTTCCTGATTCACTCTAACTCATTCTTCAGATCCGATTTAATTCAGATCTGATATAATTTCTTCAAGGAAGCCTTTCTTGAATTTGTTGGACTAGATGAGGTCCCTTTACTATAGACCATTAGAACATTTTTTCACAGCACAAAATAGTTTGTAATTATATGAGGTAATTTATTTCTTTGATAGCTGATACACTGTTAGTTCTATAGTGGTAGGGATCGTATCTATTTGGGTTTTTATTATTATATGTATTACTATATTTTTATTAGTTCTAACATTCTTTTAGAATAACGAATATAATGGGTATTTAATAACTGTTAAATAAATTAAATAATAGTGACATGATTTTGAATTTGATTCGATGTGGAATATAAATAATATGAAGAAGTCAAAGATGATTGTAAGTGATAAAAGGCTTGTACACATGATGTTCTTGTGTCAGATATTAAATATTTTGCTTCCCGAGTCACAAGGATTGGAGAAAATATTTTTATGCTGACCTTCACCGAGTTACAATTGATATTATAATTATTTTGAGATTTATCATGAACTTTAAGTCATTAAAACTGAAATTAAACACTTTCATGTGCTATGTGTGTATGTACACACACATATATAGTAGATGGGTCATGAAAATCTAATTATCCAGAGGTACTTCAAATGTTATGACATAAATATATACATGATCAATCCCATTTTCCACGTGATACGAAAATAAATAATCTAAAATTTTCTGTATTTTCTAATTGTGTATATTACCAGTTAATCTAAAAAGTAAAGATGATCATATGCAGTAATGTAATTGATTTAGTATTACTAATTAATTCAGCGATAACTTCACAGTACTTGAAGAGATTCAAATTATTACATGAAATACTAATTAAAATAGTTTTGACAGCTGATAATAAACTCTTCTTTGATTATCTTGCCCAAATTTTATGATAAATTTGTGCTTTTTAAATAGTGATACTGGGAAGAGATTAAGTGGTAAAACTAATTTTTGTAAATGACTCTAAGATTTTATTACTGTGCCATTTTTAATTTCATAAGAATATGTTAGTTTTAATTTGATCTGAGATTAAAATACAATACATGACTTTTTGAAGAGTTTCCCTAGTAACTGTGAAAAGTTGTTTCCATTTTATAAGGCTATTAAAATGTTGAAACTGCTAATATAAAAAATTATGGAAGGGCATATTTGCCAAACTCCAGGAAGTCAAAGATCATGTCACACAGCATAAATTTCAGTTTTATCACTACTTAAAACATATCATTTAAAAATTTTCCAAAACTGGTAGTATTTCATTTTACACACACACACACACACACACACACACACACACACACACACACCATAATAAACAGACTGTATGATATTAAAATTGACCTGAGTATATTTTTCATTTCCAAATTAGATTCAGATGAATTTTTTCAGGAGTGCTCCTGTTTACATATTTTAAAAGGTTACACATAACTCTTACATAAGTAAGGATATGAAGTTTGCCTTCTTAGAAAGTGTTTTTCCCATTAAAAAACAAACCAAAAAACAGATGCACCATTGCCTGTTTCACAGTCAGAGCCAATCTGAAATGGCTGATGCTAGCTCAGGGAAGACATAAAAAGATCAAATGACTTCTGGGCCAATGGAAAGCCCTACTGTCTAACTGCTTTTCAGGCCAATTTGAAGAAGTAATTAGACTTACTGGAAGCTTGTGTGAATAACGCTGCAAGTACAATTATGAATGCCCAGACATATTGCGTTCAATATAGAAGATCCTGTCTACTGATTCTGATAGGATAGATGCAAAATTCAAGACCTTAATATAAGAAAGAGTAAAATGATGGTGATGTTATGATATCTTAAAAATTGTGGTTCATTTCCAGAATAAGTGTCATTAGGTGAAAAGCCAGCTATTAGTCAACGGAAATATAAACATGCTGTTCTCCTATCTGTCTTCAGCACTCAGCTTTTCTTGGTCTAAATGTAGACAAATGACTGTAAATCTAAGGAGTTTACAGGTAACAATAGAAACGTCTTCTAAGAACTGAAAATCAATAAACACATGGCAATTGCAGGCCATTGTAATGTAATTAGGGGATGTTGTGTGGATGCCTCTGAAGTGCCTATAAATGAATGTGACTTCAGTACGGCTGCCAAATGAGTCCAATGTCCCACAAATGAACTGAAAACAAAGTGCCTGGAACACTGTATCTGCGGTGTCACTTTAAGATGACTGCTGTGCTATATTCCACAGCGATTTGCTGGAAATAGCATGGCATATATATATGCCCAGATACTGTATTTAAGCCTCATCTTATTCTAATGAAATAACATGTTCACCCTTCATGAGGGTCTGTATGTCACCAGTGTTAGTATTCAGCATGACTGAAAAAGATGGGAAAAAATGCTTTACTCAATGTATGACTAGAAGCTGATTCTGACAATAATAAAATATTCATTATGAAGTTGTAATAATAAAGATAGGAAAAAGAATATAGGAGGCAGTGTTGGTTTCTATTAATCTCAAACATGGAGTAATAGTGCAATATTCAATACTAGGATCCTTTCTAGGGAGTTCTGTTTTGTTTTGTTTTGTTTTCTAATAGAAAACTTGTGTTAACTAGGAACTGGTAGTTCAAATAAACATGGACTATTTTATTTTCCTTTTACAAACTTCATTTTATTAGTGCTTATTATGTTCCTGGAAACAATTAATTTATAAACGTGAATTCATATAATCCTTATAATAATCCTGTGACATAGGTACATTAGCCCCATTGGCAATTGAGGAAGATAAAACACAGAGTAATTAATGAACTGAGGGGTCCCAGAACTGAGTGCAGGAGCCCTTAAACCCAGGTCTGCCTTCGAGTACTGGATTTGAGTGTCGACGTGCAACACATATATTAGTATGTATGCAATGAAAATCATCAGAGTTTTAAAAAACGTTTTGATATCCAGATCTACCCACCTCCAACTCCCCACCCCAGATTTGAATTAGGGAGTCTGGGATTAGGCCCAGGCATCGCCAATTTTAATAAGATTTTACAGTGATTTTTGTACTGGTATTTTGTTGGCCACCCTTAGAGACATACTGATTTAGAAATGCCAGGTTATGTCCATCACACTGGATTCTTTATTCTTGTTCCATTTTATGTTAATTCACAGTAATTTTTGTAACCAAATGATTAAAGCTACTCCAGCACTCGTCCTGCTCCCAAATAGAGCGAGTTCAGAGACAAAAAGCCCATATGGCTCATGCTGCCATTTTCAATTATCGCTGAAGTCTGGCCCTTCACAGATCAAACACTTTTAGGGATATTATTTATTAATCTACAGTAATTAGTGAGCCAAGAACTATATAAATTTGTGTTAACAGAAATAGTCATGAGCATCTTTTCTTAATACGACTAAGATGCATGTCTTCCAAAGTCTCTCTTCTATTAAACTTTTTCTTTATTTCATCCACAATGATCTAGGATGAAAATTTCTTTTTGTTTTTTTCAAATGAGTACTCCCTACTAGCACCACAACAGTTAATTGAGTAGTTTCATTTTATAAAATATCTTTGAGTGTAATGACTGCAAATACTTTGTTGAATATTCATTAACTATCCTTTTCTCACAGGGCATATAAATCCTCTGAAATGCAATACATATACACTTTAAACTTTGACATAAAATACTCATATTTCTAAGATAAAGGAGTTTTTCTTCTTTAAGCACTCTCTCAAATCATATATAATCAGGAACACTGGCAACATTGCCGCTATGAGAAGGACAGAGAGAACATCAAGAAATCCAAATGAATTCAAACCCATTAAATGTAATGGTGTGGTAAATCTCAATGTACCATCTGCTGTAGAACGCTGATACACTATTGGAATTCCACATCTTATTTACATAACAGATAAGAATGCGATAGTGGATTTATATGGTGAATAAATACCCGGAGACAAAACTAAGTTTTTCCTATATTCACATCTGGGGATATCCACATCTGTATGAAATTTACGCTATTTCTGGTTAGCTATTCCAGTACAATTTAAAATGCCATCTTATCCAAATGTTATCAGTAATGTCTGTACTAACTAATCAATAAAAGAAAAGAAGAGTTCATATACAATACTGTATAAAATGTGAAGTTCATGAAAAGAATTTTATCTCCTCAATACTGATATGCATATTTAAGGAACAGAACTCTAAGACTACAGTAGATGCTTAATATATCTGTGCTTACATTTCACAAATAACTTGGTAGTAATTCTTTCAAGGTATGTTAGACTTCTACTTACTCATAAACACTTAAGGAATTTTAGGGTAGTAATTAAAATCCCACTAAAGTTATACAACTAATTAAGTTCAAATGCTTTAAAATCTATAATATTTAAGTGAGATCCTAAAAACTAGAACAAGTTTGAAAGAAACATAAAATCACATTTTAAAGTGGAGTAGTCTCTTGCCCTGGAATTCAGAGTAATGTCCCCTTTCTTCCTTTGTTCTTACTTAAGGATTTACCTTAAATATACATGAATCATAAAGCCTATAGATGTTTTCATGAAGCATATTCTCCAAGAGATCACACTATCTATTTCCATATGTATCTTTCAGCAGCTGGAATTAACAAGGTGTTCTGATGGGTTATGCATACTTTCATCTGCATTATTTTTAAAGTATTTTTTAATTTAAAGGAGATAAAGAGAAAATGGATATTCTTTTCAGGATTACTTAAATTGATTATTTT
Organism: Proteles cristata cristata; assembly: GCA_017311185.1. Taxonomy (NCBI): domain Eukaryota; kingdom Metazoa; phylum Chordata; class Mammalia; order Carnivora; family Hyaenidae; genus Proteles; species Proteles cristata. The sequence continues at coordinate 521,742 of JAESUZ010002436.1, read as the reverse complement.
TTTCAAAGCTCATGAGATACCAAATTCCTGCTGGATCCTCTTGTGTGACTTTCCTCACTAGCGATGTTGAATAATTAAGCACTTTTGCATTTATATCCGGCGACCAGGATTTAATTAAACACAGTTCTCATCTCTTCAACTGCTCTTACCAAACCTCCCGAAGTTGAAGAGTGTTGCTGTTGACAATGGCAGTCCACCAAGTGGAAAATTATGCAAAGAAAATTGGGAAAGTAGGAAAAATGCCAGGCCTGGTGCCTTAGGGAGGGTGGAGAATATGAAAGTAAATACAGTACAGAGTATTTTGGTTATTGCTGTTGGCACTCTCCTTGATTATGTAATTGACTTTGTAAATTGATATATTACATGTTTATTACTTACTATCAAATCACAGGAATAGGAAACAATTTTGTTCTTGAAAGAATGATGGCCCATTACACAAGTCCCATCAAGAATGTATTTGGCTATGTAATTGACCATGGTGGCAAATTGAGCTAATTTTAATATGGGCTTTGTAAAGCAATATTTATCTGTCATTCCCAATAGTCAGAGACAATCTTTTTACTATATTCGCATATTTCACATCTTACAGAGGCCCAATTCTTTTTCATACAATTAGAATTTTGCTAACAGGGACAATTAATGATTATGTAAGTAGACTCCAGATTCACATTTTAAATGCTGTGAATCTGTGGTCTTCTACTGATTTGTTAACTTTAAGAAATTAGTTTAACTTTATTATTTAACAAAATGCTAGAAAAACTTTAATTATTGGTCACAAATGTTATTCTGATTCTTGAAATAATTGTTAAATACCTATTGTCTGCAGATATGCTGCAAAATACACAATGCCACAAAGATGAAGAGAGTCTTTGCTCTCAGTATGACTCCATTTCCAAATTTTATTTTACTGAAGCCATATTTGGTTATTATAAATAATGCTGCAATAAATAAAGGGGCACATTTATCTTTTCAAATAAGTGTTTTCGTTTTCTTTGGGTAAATACTCACTTGGAAAAATGGGATCATAGGTGAATTCTATTTTTAACTTTTTAAGGAAACTCCATACTGTATTCCACAGGGGCTACACTAATTTGCTTTCCTACCAGCAGTGCACACAGGTTCCTTTTTCTTCTCCTCTTCTCCAACACTTATTATTTTTTGTGTTTTTGATTCTAGCCATTGTGACATGTGCACATTGATATCTCATTGGGCTTTTGAGTTTTATTTTCCTGACAATTAATGATGCTGAGCTTCTTTTCATATACGATGACCTCAGTTTAAATGTGTTTAACTCAGAAACATATGTGTAGTGATTGAATGGTGACACTCCTTCCTATGCCCTTGCCTTAAAACATGTGCATGTGACTTTATTCAGAAAATAAAGTCTTTAAAGATGAAAGATTTTAATATGAGACTGTCCTAGATTATGGTGGGCCCTAAATCCAGTGATATGTACTTTTCTTTTTTTTTTTAAGTGAGTTGAGAAAGAGAGCAAGTTAGGGGAGGGGCAGAGACAGAAAGAGAGAATCCCAAGCAGGCTCTGTGCTGTCAGCACAGGTATTTAGGTATCTTTCAGGTATGAAAGATAAATAAGTTCTGGATATCTACTATACTATGGTATTGTGCCTATAGCTAACAATACTGTATTATATACTTAAAATGTTCTAAGAGGGTAGACTTATGTTAAATATTTTTACTACACACTTTTCTTCCTTTTCTTCTTATCATCATCATCACCATTATCATCATCAAAGGGGCAAAAGGTAATGGCAGGTAATAGATATGACTATGGCCTTGATGTTGGTGATGGTTTTATAGGTGAATACTTATTCCCAAACTATGTAGTATACATTAAATATGCACAGTTCTTTAAATGTCAATCATACGTCAATGAAGTAGTTTAAAACAGAGAGAGAGAGAGAGAGAACAGAGACACAGAGGAGAAGGCCATGTGAAGATGCATACAAAGATTGGAATTATGTAGTCCTTAGGACTCTTTCCAGGAGCTGGAAGAGGCTAGGAACGACTTTATCCTAGAGTGCTCAGAAGGAGCATGGCTTTGCCAATGCCTTGATCTTCTGGCCTCCAGAACTGTGAGAAAACTTGTCTCTTAAGCCAGGAAATTTGTAGTAATGTATATGGACTCCCTAGGAAACCGATGCAACATATTTAATACAAAGCATGTATGTCTGTAGCATAGAAAGATATGGGCTTTGGTGTTAGAAGGATTAAGGACTTAACACAACTATTAATTATTTATGATTTTAGGCAAGTTATGTAACTCTCCCAAGCTTGTTTCCTAAACTGTAAAATGAAAATGGCAGAGTTCGATTACTGTGAGAATTAAATGCAATTAAACTATGGGTGTGGTATGCCTGGAACAATAAGTTCCAGTAAGTAAGTTCTCAATACATTCTTACTCCTTCATTTTCCTCTCTCTTCCTTTTTATTTTTCTTCTTTTCTCCTGTCCAACTAATTGATTTGTTAGTATTTCATTTGTTATTAACTTCTGGGAAAATGATAACAGGAAAGAAAACATAAACTTAACATTAAAAGAAAAGAGGACATTTTAAAATCGTGTATTCCTTTTATAATCATAGTGCTATTTATGAGTAGACAGAACAGATAGATAAGAATATTTTCTCTGCTGGGGGTGCATGAGTGACTCAGTGGGTTAAGTGTCCGCCTTTTGATTTCTGCAGAGGTCATTATCTCATAGTTTGTGAGACGGAGCCCTGGGTCTGACTCTGCACTGAGAGCAAGAAGCCTGCTTGGGATTTTTCTCCCTCTGCCCCTCCCTCATCCTTGCATACAAACATATTCTGTCTCTCTCTCAAATTAAAAAGTTACTTAAAAATTTTTTCTACTTTCCTCAGTAAAATATTTAGTCTCTAAAAATAATTTTACATACCATTATAAATCATCTTTATAACATACAAATAAAGAATACAATATAAAATAAACTTCCCTTCATTTAATGGATGAATGACTTGAGCCTCAGAGAGGTGAAAATAAAAATCAATAGAGAAAAGAGACAGTTTCAGAATGTATAACTGGTAGAATAATGGACCCCAAGATGTCTACGTTTTAAATGTTAAAACCTGTAAGTATACTCTCTTACATAGTAAAAGAAAATTTAAGATATGATTAAATTAAGGGTCTTAAAATAAGCTTTTCTGGGAGTATCTGAGTGGGCCCAATGTAAGTTCAAGAGGCCTTATGAAAGGAAAGCAAGGAGGCCAGAATTAGTAAAGGCAACATAACAGTGGAAGCAGAAATGAGATAGATGAAGAGAGAGAAACAAAGAGAAAAAAGAAGAGAGAGAGGGATGAAGGGAAGGAGAAGTGGAGGGAAGGAATGAGAAAGGGAGGAAGGGAGGGAGGGAGAAAGATTGAAAGAGGATATACTTCTGGCTTTGAAGATGGAGAAAGAAAGGGGTGATGGGCAGGAATGAAGATGGCCTCTAGATACTGGAAAAGGCAAGAAAATGGATCCTTCCTAGACCTTCCAGAAGGAGTGCAGTACCTTGATTTTGGGATTTTTGCTCTCTAAGACTATAAGACAATAAATTTGTATTATTTAATATATTAATCTTGTGGTATCTGGTTAAAGCAGCAGTAGGAAACTAACACAGAGTCCGTGACTCCTTTTTCTAACTAATATTTATTCCCCTCTTAAAAACTTCCTCCAAATGTGCTTGAAGTCACCAATTTCCAAAAACAAAACAAAACAGTGTAAAGCTATTTTTTCCTCTCAAATTTTTTTCTGTCCTACATCTCAGTTTATTAAAACAAATCAGAGGATTAAATATATGTAGACTTAAAATAATGTAATTTCTGTCATGAAATTTGGAAAAGGTCATACTTATCTGGCCCTTCATGTCTGAAATTGAATTCAGTCAATTTTACATTTTCCAAAATATGGGTTTTTTGGAACATTAGCCCTGGGATAAGGAGTCTGAGGTCATACATATTTGAGGCATTCTACACATCACCTCTTCCCCTGGGACGCTCACGGAGAATTTCCCTGTAACTTTACATACATAGGAAAGATATTGCATATGTTAACCACTTTTTCACTCACTGTTTACCTTTGATGACCATCTACTCTGACTTACGCCCCTCTCCCTCTACTGAAATTATTCTTCTTTAAAGAAGTCCATGATGTCAAATCCAAGGGACATTTTCCCCCTGCTCTGATGTTTCTCTAGTTTTTAGGAACAGTGGATTTAACTGATGACTCCCTCTAACTATTCAATAATTTGTTAGATTTACATATATTTATCTAAAGAACAGAGTTGACTTAAGATACTCTTATGTTCATGGTACATGATTACTATCAATTGATGTAAATGTCTTTTGTTATTTATTTTCATCTTCTTCTCTAAGTCTGTCCCTATTTATTGCCAAATTAGGTAACCACTTTAATATATCTGGCATACACTTTGAGAAATACATACTATTTTGTGTATGTTCTTTAAATGTACATAAATTGTATTGTGGTATGTATTCATTCTATAGAATTCATTCTGTTTCTTAACTTTTCTCCTGGCATTTGGTTTTAACATCTATCCATATTGTTGAGTATATTTTTAATTCATTGTTTCCAATTGAAGCATTTTTTTTCCTAAAGAACTCACCTATTTTCCTTTACTCATTCCTTTTGTAATAGGCACCTACTTTACTTACAGATGCTTACTATCATAAATATTGCCATAATAAATATCTTTACACTCCTTCCTCTAAAACCTATATACTGGGTGTCTCTGGGGGTATATATCCAAGAATGGAAAGACTGGAAATGAAGATAATGCAGAGATTTTGACTAAGAGTTTAGTAAATCTGCTAATATATTTGTTAAAAAATTAATTTTTAAAAATACTAATTTTTACAGTCCATGAATATATTATATCTCTCTTGTTATTTAACTTTTTAAAATGTATTTCAATAATTTATACTTTTTTGTAAGAAGTCTTGTAAATCTGTATTAGGTTTATACCTAGGTATTGGATAATTTATATATTAGTGTAAATGCTGTATTTTTAAATTTCATTATTTTCTTTTTTTTCCCTGTTATAAAGAAATTAAACCAGAGGTGATCTTCACTGTTTCATTTTCCTGTGTCTCTTGGGAGAAAAACTGGCTTCTAATGCTCTATTGTATCCACAGGGAAGAATGCAATGTATGTGCTAAACAAAATGCTGCTGAAAATATAAATGAAAATTTTGCAGGAGTATTGATACCTGTGTAGTCAGGGTGCTCACCTCCAGGCTTTGTTGGTGCTTCTTGTATGTGTTTTAAGGTTTCTTTATTTTTGAGAGAGAGAGTGAGAGTATGAGCAGGGGAGGGGCATAGAGGGAGGGAGACAGAGAATCTAAAGCAGGCTCTGCACTGTCAGCACAAAGCTCAATGTGGGGCTTAAACCCAGGAACCATGATATGATCTGAGCTGAAGTCAGATGCTCAACCAGCTGAGCCACCCAGGTGCCCTGATGCTCCACCTGATGCTCCTTGTGGTTTTAATCAATAAGTCCTTAGCAACAGCTTCCTGTCATCCTAAAATGGATGTGATTTGGCCCAAATGCATAGTGTTAAATTATTTTGCCATAAATCATAAGTCTCAACTCTCAATACCAAAGACAAACATTATCTCCAATACTAAACACACAAAAGAGTGTAATGAAAAGGAGCTGCATAAAAATTACAGCCTTGTCTACTGACTGTCAAATTCTGTCAAACTGACATCTCTGAAAATTTTTAGAGATGGTCCAAAAGCTTAAAGCACAAACAGGACAACAATTCTAAGTTGAATTCTCTGTAACAAAGTACTTGCTTTTTGCAATGAAAGAAATGAGCTGGTCTAGTTTATATCTCTCAGAAAGCCCCCAAAAAGAATTCCTGATTTTCTTCATTCAAAACCTAATAAACCATCCAATGTTCTGACTGTTTTTAATAAATATTTTCACATAATCCAAGACATAATCCAATAAATAAAAAATGCAAACAAGTTGGTCATGGGCATTAAACTGACAGTTTCTATGTGACTATTCAAATCAAATATTTGGCTCTGCTTCTTCAGACGAGGTATCTGCCAACTGTCAAATGTCAGGGTAGATGAGGTTGGAGGAGAGGAGAGGAAGAGCAGACTGGAAAGAGGGATTCCTTCTGTTTATATCGTCACATTTCAGCACCATCCATGCAATGTTGTCATGAAGAATCAGTATCGTTTGTCTGACATGCAGTCCAGTCCTACCATCTGGACAGTTCAGCCCACTTCTGCAGATGAAAAACCCAATGTAGTCAGGGTTTGGGATTTTGGTATTTGGGTAGCTTTTCCTTTGTTTTGTTTTGTTTCTGTTGTAATAAAAAAGGTGTGTCATTTTTACTCTTCTACTATTCTTGATTTCCACATCAACATAGAAGGTAAAAATCATTTGCTTTCTTCTCAGATATCACCAGAAAAGACATCTTTTGGCATTTCATTAGATAAGATTTTTTTTAAGTTTATTTATTTTTAAGAGGAGAGAGAGAGACAGACAGAGACAGAAAGGGCACGAGCTGGGCAGGAGCAGAGATAGAGGGGGGTAGAGGATCTGAGGCCAGGCTCTGTGCTCACAGGACAGAGACTGATGTGGGGCTTGAACTGTGAGCACATGACCTGAGCTGAAGGCAAACCCTTAAACAACTGAGCTACCCAGGCGCCCCTAGATGAGATATTTTTCTAATGAGAAAGAAGTTTACCTGCTCCTTATTAATGTAATCTCTCATTTGACTTAAATCTTTGGGGCATGTTACCATTTACTGATTTTTACTGGATTTTCTCTGAAAATTCCTAACCCCCAGTTTTATCTGTCAAGACATCATTTCAAGTAACTAAGCTGCTAGATATACAACAATCATTTTTTTTAAATGTTTTATTTATTTCTAGGAGAGAGAGAGCGTGAGCAGGGGAGGGTCAGAGAGAGAGGGAGTCACAGACTGAAACAGGCTCCAGGCTCTGAGCTGGCAGTCAGCACAGAGCCTGACGCGGGGCTCGAACCCACGAACCGTGAGATCATGACCTAAGCGAAAGTCGGACACTTAACCGACTAAGCCACCCAGGTGCCCCTACAACAATCATTTCTGAAATCAAGCATATTATTAGTTTTTCCCAAGATTCAGAGATTTTATAAACTAAAACTAAAAGTAAACTAGGTAAGCTGAGATATAAGCTTTATGTACACATCTGACAAAATTTATACTCATTACCAAAAGTGTGCTTTGAAGTAGCAAATAGGATCTTCTCATTGGATTTTGATTATACGATATTATACAAGGAAAAGGATTGTTTCTACTCTACTACAAGCTTCATCAGTGGAGGAAAATAGTTCAATCCTCCTCAGAAAGGTCAGGATCAAATTTCATCTTTACAATGCACATAGAAAGAATCTGAAATCAATTATTTTGGCAGAAAAAGTTTTAGAAAGGAAAATGAATTTGCCATTTGGAATGGTTCAGAACTTGTCAAACATATGAAAATATATTGAGACCCAAAATAGCATGCCACTAATCTATTATAAATCCAGTGGCAACTTCTTAATATCCATTATTGGCAAGCAATCCTACGAAAACACTCTTAAAAATATTTTGTTGTTATGATATAGACAAGGGTACCAGAATGCTTTTAATCAAATTATATTAATTACTGTCTTACTAAACATAATCAGAAGACAATGTAGAAAATCTTGATTTATAAAATTATGTAATATGTATAATATTGTATACTATTAATATATTTGTATTATATATTGTTATATATTCAATATTCATTGAAGGTGAAAGCTAATTCAATGAAAAATCTTTGGAGCTTTTTATGATACAATAGCACTCACTTCGCTATCTGCTGTGTATTAATATATAGACATTCATTGGTTACTTTATGGCATAACATTGTGAAAAACCCATGAAATTTTGTTTATTTTGGATATAAAAACTCATCTTCTTCAAAGAAGATGTTATTGACACTACTCTCAAATGTGTCTGTGAAGCCCCTGGTGGAGGCTGAGGTAGAGCAAGAAGGAAACATAAATTCAAGGCCCTGGGGAGAGTGTCTAGAACAGGTGCCCCTGGTACCAAGAGGGTCCCCAGAAAATGGGGGAAATGAGTGTGTCGAGGCACACAGACACTATTTTGGATTTGGAATAGTAAGTACACCTTATGGAGGTTGCTAGTGGCTGGCTGAATATAAACGTGGAACAAATTCCAAGAACAAGAAATATGTAGTTAAGAAGGAAATCAAGAAACTTAGAATTACAGGAGATCAGTAAAGAAAATTGTGGATATGGCACAAGTTGGCTCAGACAGGATTCCTGGTACTCCTAGGCTTTACGGACACGACAGAATTTCTGATGGGTATCAATTTAGTACAACACCCAACCTTGTGTCTTATTGTTTCTAAAATGACATGTTACTTAAGTAAATTAGATAATATTTTGAATACTCCCATTTTTTTTTTCATAACATATCTTTTAGAGTCTACAACGGAAGCTAGAATGGGGGTAATATCCAGCCACAAATGTTCAATGTTTCAAAGATAGGTAGTGATATGTGACAGATAATTTATCCTCACTTTAAAAACAAAACCTTAGATTTCATCCTATTAAATTATTTTGCCATCCATGTTTCTTCAAATTTTTCTCGGTAGTATACATTATGGGGAAATGCATTAATTAAAATCGATATACTTTATATGAAGTAGATACACCTCATTCATGAAATGAATACCATTCATTTTCTCTGGGTTCAGAAGTAACAAACTTCAAAGTCAAATGCATACATTTTTTTACATTAAGATAGCTGCATAACTACTGTCTTTCACATGTTCTTTTTTTCCCGTTTGCAACCAAATACTGATAATCAAACACAATCTCAATACTACAGAATTTTTACATAAATCATTTATACTTGGAGAGTCTCAAAATGAGTACTAGACCAGATATTTCACAGTTAGAAATATTGGCAGGAGCAGTTTAAAAGCAGCAGCAGCATCCAAAATTTAGGAATTACACAATATAATGGATCATGAGTGAGAGCCATATGAGGAAAAAAAAAACCAAACCATCAGACCAAACAGAAGTTTTATTGTGGTGATGTTATTTTAAATTTTTTCTATTTCTTTTTTTCCTCCATATCTTCAGGCAAGATACCTGTCTTTTCACCTAGCTGTCTATCTGAAAAGTATCTTGGAGCCTTTCTTGTAAATCTGTTCAATATTTTTCAAGTCTTCCCACCTAAATATATTCTGAGTATTGGACTTCCTTTTTGTGACTTAGTCTGATTTTCTTATGTTTTCTTTTCAGTGGATACATAAAAGTGCCAGGATTCCTCCCACCCCCGCCCCAGGGGCAATCTTCACATTTCCTGCTCATTGACTGCCATGGATGTGGAATAGATCAAACGTTTTCCTTCCCTAAGGGCCATGATGTCATTATTCTACCACCACTCACAGAACAAGGTCTTTCTGTGAGAATGCAAACATGAGAGTTTCTGAAGTGAGCTCTCCCACCCAGTCCTACTCAGCCTTTTCATGGTATGCACATTACTGTTCAAGGAATCTTGTCATAGAAGTAACTCCTGAAAAAATCCAGTTTCCATGGACTTACTTCCAGCATCCATTCCCTTTAGACAAATAGATGATATTTCTTCCAGTTACTCAAATATTTTTCAAGATGATTTCAATCACAGCTCAGCCTCTTAGTTCAAGTGAGAATTCATCTCATTTCTCCAAAGACATGCAACACACATTCCCTTAACCACAAATGTACCTGACCAGTTCCCCCTTGTTAATAGGTACTTTGCAACGTTCTTACAAGTATTTGGGAAATAATCCATGTAGCACAGCAAAGGCAAGGCTTTACAGGTAAACACTTGATAAACTAAAGCTGTTACTACTTTAGTCTGACTAGTGCCTTCTTGAAGTCAGTTCTACCTCCCCTTTCAAAGTCTATGTTTAAAAAAAAAGTTTATCTTTCTTGGTTTATACTTATTTCCTGAAATAATCTCAGGCACAAAATGCTTTTACTTCTATTGTTCTGTTTGTTTGGGTTTGGTTCAATCAAATAATTTAAGTCCCTATATTTTCAGTTTTTAAGTACCAGTATGTCCAGTAAAAAAGTTACAGTTAACTATGGAGGGAAATAAGATATATCTACATATACCAAATTCAAATGGAAATAAAAGTATTGTTAAGTCAATAAAAGTATCTTATGTTTATAGAAGGATAAAAATATGAGGCTTTTTAAGAAGATATTGCTAAATAAGAACAACAGGAAAAGATGGCCTAGCAGATATTAAAACTTAGTAAAAAACTAGTATAATAATAAAATCACATGGCTAGCACAGGAAATAGAAATATTTATCAATGGAACCGAATTAAACCTAGAAAGAGGTTAAAGTTTATATAGGAACCTAAAAACGTCCGTGGGATATCAAGGTGCCTGGGTGGCTCAGTCAGTTGGCTGACTTTGGCTCAGGTCATGATCTCTTGGGTCAGGGGATCAAGGTCCACATCAGGCTCTGTGCTGTTAGTGCAGAACCTACTTAGGATTCTCTCTCTCTTCGGTCTCTGCCCCGCTCCCCTGCTTGCACTTTCTTTCTCAAAATAAATAAATAAACTTTGAAAAATGTCCATAGGATATAGGCACATTATTCAATAAACTGTGCTAAATACAATTTACATTGGGAAAAATTACATCAGGTCCTATAATACATTGTATAGAGAAATAACCTCTTCATGAAGTAAAAACATATATGTAAAAACAACTAAAGATCCTAGAAGAAAATAGAAAAATGTTAACTATGAGGAGACTATTAATTCACACTGAGAACCCAGAACACATGAAAGGAAAAATGTACATATTTAATTACTTAAATATAAAAAAATCCCTTATTTGGCAAAAAGTCATAAAATTGATAGATCAGGAGAGAATGACTAGAAAAAAATGTTAAAGAGTTAACCTCTCTAAGGTACATCATGCTTCTACCAATTATTAAGAAAGGTAGGTAATGCAATTTGTTTCATTTTGTCTTTAAAGGTAAAGGAAATAAAGTTACTTCACCAAAATATAGATTAGATATGACAGGCTATTATTAGTTCTCAGGTAAATGAAATTAAATAGATACTACACTCATTGGGTTGTCAAAAATTTTTTAAATGATAGTTACATCTAAAGTTGCTAGAGCTGTGGGTACTATTCTAATATTCTAATGTGAATTACTACATACTTTTTTGGAAAGCAACCCAGTATTTAAATAATTATTACTGGATATTTAATTTTATTTTAATTTGGTATTTAAATTAATATTTCAATAATTTAAATAATTAGTATTTAAAATGTGTATAGCATTTGCCCTAATTCTCTCATTTCTTAGCATTTACCAAAAAGAAATAAAATTACTCTGATATTTATTATATCATTGTTAGTAATAGCAAAGACTTGAAACAATCTGAATTGTGTCCCAAATTGGAATGATTAAATGGTACATTCATTGCTACCTTGATGCATATGCAACATTAAGTACTGTGCAGCCATTAACACAAATGGAGTTGACATATGTATTCCTTAGAAAGATATTTAAAATATACTGTTAGGTCCCAAAAGTAAGCTGGAGGATGTACTTGTATTGTGTGTGTGTGTGTGTGTGTGTGCGTGTATAGTAATCTCACTTTTATAAAATGGGACCATAATGTTTGGAAATGTTTTATATTCAAAATGAAATGTATGAAAGTTTACAAATCAAAATGCTATTAGTGGTTATATTTGATAGAAGAAAATAAAATTATTAGTTTTATTTTAAATACATCTATTTATTTTCAAAGTTCCAGCTTTTGGTGTAATAACAGACCCCTGAGGGGAAAAAAGGCAATTAATTTTTAATTTCATAGTCAAAATAATGTGATTATTATACTTACAACAATGATGTGGATAAGTATTAACATTTACATTCTACTTATGAAAACTCTGAGTTTCAGAAAAGTTAAACAATGTATCCGATGACACATACTGGAAAATGCTAGTGACATCATGACTCCAAAGTTATCTGTGTCTCCAAATCCAGGTATTTCTAAATCATCCCACTGTTTCTTGACTCTGTGTGCTGAATTTTTCAGACTGGCATGACTGGATAATTTAAACTGACTATAAAAGTGATCCACTCCATATTTCTTAAATGTATAGACCCCCCAGAAATAGAGTGAAAGTCTTAGGTATCTCAGAGAATCACAAAGTTGAGAGGAATCCTAGTGGTTTAATGTCTTTCCTTTTCAGATAAGAGAACCTGGGACACAGAGGGAACACTTTTTCAGTATGGTGCAGTCATTAATATAAAGTGCTTTGAAGCCAAGAAGATATAACATCAATTACAACTAAGTTATCTATTAACAAAGTGACATTCAGTAGTCACAAAACATCCCACCATTATTAACCACTCAGGCCAAAACCTCTAAGGTTTATCTGCCTTATCAATTTCTGCCTTATCAAACACTTTACATCAAATCCATCAAGTCCTACGAACTTGACTTTTAAAGTGTATCTAATCAATGCATACCCTTCATCTGCACTGTAAATCAAAGCATCATTACGTTCTGATTCATCTACTGACATGGACTCCCAAAAGTTTAATTTCTTTTCACTTTTACCTTTTTCAAATTTATTCTTTGTAATACTCTATACTTTTAAAATGTACATCACATCAAGTCAATCCTCCACTTAAAAGACCTTCATGGAGCATACATCTCAGAAAAAATTATATGTATTCCCATGATCTCCAAGCTTCTCTTGATCTGGTTCCTGCTTCATGCTGGTCTCATCTCTCAAACCCACTGACTAGTCCAAAGTTATATGGATTCACTTAAGTTCCTAAGGTATGTCAAGTTCTTTCTTGACTCAGAGCCTTTCTCCTCACCTTTCCCCAAACTTGGAAGTCTTTTCCCTTCACTGTTCATACTGGCAATTTCTTACTCTTCAGGTTAAATTTCACTTACTCACAGTTCTGAAGGTCAGAAGTCTCAAAAGTGACATTTCACTGCCATGTTAGTTTGCATATTCCTGACATCTAGTGAGTTCAGCATATTTTTTTGCATGTTAATAACCACATGTATTTCTTCTGTGACTTGGTCATACTTGAATTTTTGACCAGTTTTTAAAGTGTAGTTATAATTTTTCTATTCATTTTTAAATACTTAGACAAATTATGTTTGGCAAATATTTGTCTTATATATGTTTGAAGTATTTTTTTCTAAATTTGTTGGGTTTTGTTCATGATGTCTTTTATCCTATAGCATTTTAAAAGTTCTGTATAACCAATGTTACTATCATCTCTGCTTCATTCAGTCATGACAGTTGACATGTACTTTTCAGGTTCAAGGTCTTGATAGAAAATGCTGAGGTTCTGTAACAAAATACTGGGCAAGAAGCACTACTGACTTTTTAAAAAATACAATCTGCCACAGGATACATTCGAAAAAGTACTTCTCATATATAGGTAAGGTAGGTAGATAGAGAAACAGAGAAAAATATATATTGGAAAATAACTTGGGTTTTGTTTGTTTTACAGAAAGAGTGTGTGTGAGCAGGGAAAAAGGGCAAGAGAGAGAGAGAGAGAAAGCGAGAGAGAGAGAGAGAGAGAGAGAGAAAATCTTAAGCAGGCTCCACGCTCAGCACAGAACCTGGTGTGAGGCTGTATCCCACAACCCTGGGATCATGACCTGAGCCACAATCAAGAATTGGACACTTGGGGTGCTTGGGTGGCTCAGTCAAGCCTCTGACTCTTGATATTGGCTCTGGTCATCAACTCATGGTCATGTCATCATCTCATGGCAGTGAAATCAAGCCCAGAGTCAGGCTGAGCATGGAGCCTCCTTGGGATTCTCTCTCTCTTTCTCTCTCTGACCCTCCCCTGCTTACACACTCTCTCTCAAAACAGATAAACAACAACAACAAAAGGGTTGGAGGTTTAACCAACTGAGCCATCCTGGCACCCATGGAATAGAACTAAGACAAGAACATAAGTTTAAAATATAGTACTTTTGCCTCAGAACACTGATGAAGTTGCTTCATTGCTTTCTCAATTCAATTTTGCTGAGGGAATATCTGATGCTACTTTGATCCTTCTTTGTAGAGAACCTAAGTTTATGAGTGTGTGCATGCACATTTGTGTGCATATGTGTAATGGCCATATTTATTTACTTGCTTTTTTTTCTGCAGAAATATTTTTTACAGTTTTACAATTATTTTCTTTGCTCTGAAAATTCACTACATTGAATCTACTTGTCTGTGTTTTTATTGCACCTCGGTGGCTGCTTTCAGTGTGAAGGCTTGTCTTCCTTCAACTCTATAGTTATTTATCTTCTCTCATTTACTATTTCTGCCTTTTAGAATGCAACTCAGTCAATACTGGGCTTCGAAATCTATCAACACGTCTTCATCCATCTCTTTGCAATTTTATTTTTTGCCACTTGGGGTATATTTTCCATCTTAATATCCAAATTCAATTACTTTAAAAATTGTTCTGCTTCAAAATGCAAACCTAGAAGCTAAAACTAATTTCTCATAACCTCTGTAAGCACTCATCCTCCTTGTCAACACTATATATGCTTTAAAAATGTCTGCACATGAGTCTGACACGCAGCCAAATTTTAACTCAAAATATTTCCCACATTGCTTTGTTGGAAATGTTGTATTTAGTTTTGGGTAACTACACATTTTGCAAGAGAAACACCAGACAAAATGGTAAGTTCCATTTGGTATCCATTTGATATCCAAATGGAAGTTTGGATATCAGAGAGGCATTCAGTCCTGTATGGTTCTAATTCCTTAGCACAATCTTTTCAGCTCACTAGTTTTATCTTCTGTTTTGACAATTTGGTTACTCTTCCCTTAATTAAAAATTTATGTTTTATTGATCAGTTTCTTCTTTCTTTTCATAGCTTGTTCTTGTTATTGTTGTTAATGAATGTTTTATTTTACTGCCTTCTTCCTTCCCTCAAAGTTTACTGCTTATATTTAAAATTTTCTGTTTTCCCTAAAAACTGTTCATTGGGACCAATTATTTCCTATTTTATTCCTTTTGTCCCTCTCATTGTTCCAGGTTTTTTTCTCTCTCAAAAGATAGATGATTTTATTTTTTATTTTTATTTTTTTTACAAATAGTTTATTGTCAAATTAGTTTCCACATAACACCCAGTGCTCATCCCCACAAGTGTCCTCCTCCATGCCCATCCCTCCTCCCCACCACATCCATCAGTCCTCAGTTTTGTCAGCATTCAAGAGTCTCTCATGGTTTGCCTCTCTCCCTTTCCCCCACCATTTCCGCCCTTCTTCTCCCCCTTGGTCCTCTGTTAAGTTCCTCCTAATCCTCCTATACGTGCACACATATGATATTTGTCCTTCTCTGCCTGACTTATTTCGCTCAGCATAACACCCTCAAGGTCCATCCATGTTGCTACACATGGCCAGATTTCATTGTTTCTCATTGCCATGTAGTATTCCATGGTATAGATAAACCACATCTTCTTGATCCATTCATCTGTTGATGGATACTTAGGCTCTTTCCATGTTTTAGCTATTGTGGAGAGTGCTGCTATGAACATTGGGGTACACGTGCTCCTATGCCTCAGCATTTCTGTATCCCTTGGGTAAATTCCTAGCAGTGCTATTGCTGGGTCATAGGGGAGTTCTATTGTTAGTTTCCTGAGGAACCTCCACACTGTTTTCCAGAGGGGCTGTACCAGTTTACATTCCCACCAACAGTGTAGGAGGGTGCCCGTTTCTCCACATCCTCGCCAGCATCTAGAGTTCTCTGATTTGCTCATTTTAGCCACTCTGACTGGTGTGAGGTGGTATCTCAGTGTGGTTTTGATTTGTATTTCCCTGATGAGGAGGGATGCTGAGCATCGTTTCATGTGTCTGTTGGCCAAAAAGATAGATGATTTTAGAGTATCTGTTCTTTTTTTAAAATTTTTAATGTTTTTATTTATTTCTGAGAGAGAAAGAGACAGCATGAGCAGGGGAGGGTCAGAGAGAAAGGGAGACTCAGAATCCGAAACAGGCTCCAGGCTCTGAGCTGGCTGTCAACACAGAGCCCAACGTGGGCCTCGAACCCACAAACTGTGAGATCATGACCTGAGCTGAAGTTGGACGCTTAACTGACTGAGCCACCCAGGCGGCCCTAGATTATCTGTTCTTATTTTCTATCAAAGTTCTAGTTTGAATAGTGCATTTATCCCACCGAAATAGAATTTTATTTTTCCTTTTTAGAAGCTTTATTATGCATGTATTCTTTGCTGTGGTTTATTCAGGTCTTGTTTTTATATTAATTCAATTTTAGCTATTTGCTAATTTATAGGAATTTATCATAATTTCTGGCTTACTTAAGAAATCTATATCTATATATATGTGTGTGTGTGTATATATATATATATATATATACACACATATGAAAGAGGCTAAGTATATGCTTGCCTTAGCTTTATAATTCTTTCTTTTTAAAAGTTTATTTATTTTGAGAGAGGGAGAGAGAGAGAGACAGAGACAGAGAGAGAGTGAAAGAATCCCAAGCATACTCTGCACTGTCATCGTGAAGCCCAATATGGGGCTCGATTCCACATACTATGAGATCAGGACCTGAGCCAAAATCAAGAGTCAGACGCTCAACCAACTGAGCCACCCAAGTGCCCTAGCTTTATAATTCTTTAAAATATTTTTTCTTAAGTACATGATATTTTTAATTGTAAGGGAGGTGAATTTATTTCTTTACAATCTGTTATTTGGGATCAATTTCCATCTACTTAACAACCTTTTAGTCAAATTGTCAATATAAATTTTACATCTTTCCATTATATTAGTATATAGTTCTGACAACCAGTCTCCATGTATAAGGGTTTCTCCCCACACTACCAAGAAATTCTCCAACACTAGCTAGGTGTCCTTATAATTCAACTCAGTGCTGATACTACCTTGAGCTAGCATCAGATTCCACAGGTTAAGGCTCAGTCCTACAGGACTGCCCTGCCTCTTCCGTTTCGGGGGCCAACCACAAGTTCCAACAATCTTCTCCTTGGGTTAGATTAATTTGTTAAAGTGGATCCCAGAACTAGATACATCAGTTTATTGCAAAAGGATATAATTTAGAATAGATAGATGGAAGAGATGCATAGGGCAAAGTAGTGGGGAAGGGTGTGGAGCTTCGATCCTCTTCCCAAGCACACCACTCTCACCAAACCCCCACATGTTCCCCAGCCCAGATGCTCTCCAAACCGGTCCTTTGGGGAATTTTATGGAGGATTCACCACTTAGCCATGAGTGATTAAATCACTGGACCTTGGTGAACTCCATTTCCAAACCCTTGGTGCTCCCTACATCTGGGGGTGAGGGGGTGGAGACTGAAAGGTCCAAACTTCAAACCTCAGGGTTGGTTCTCCAGGCAAATAGCCATCCACAGGTGCTTCATCAAGGTCATTAACATGACAAAAGATACATTTACTGCTCTTATTTTAGGAAATTCCAAGAATCTGAGTAACTGTGTCAGAAATGGGGATGAAGACCAAATAAATATTTACATATTTATTATATTTTACAATATCATAACTAAGAATTATTGTTTTTAATTACTTATTCCTGTTGATGATTTGGTGACCTAAGGAGAGAACTATTGAAGCATTATTTGCATTAGGTGATTTTTAATCCAGATAATATTTTTTAGTTGAAAAGAAGTGGATATCATTTAACATTTTGTTTGTGTTTTCAGATTTAAAATATAGATGTAATCTATGATAGAACCCCAGCCTTACTTTCCTCATTGGATAATCTGCAAATTAAATGACAGGGGTGAATTCTGCGATGGTGTAAGATCATATACATGAAAGGTATTATTTCACTCTTTCTTGTTAAATTAAATCCCTTTGAGGGAAAGGATGATTTTTATTTTTTCACATGCATCTGCTGTCTATATCATGGACAAAACACTGGGAGTTCATCAAACAGTTAACATTTTCCTGTCTTTGATACTTTTATCTAGGATGATCCCTCAGCCTGGAGTTCTCAAACTCCTCTTCTCCTGACTGATGCACAGTCTGCAAGACCCAGTTAAACTCCTAGGTCTTTATGGAATTGGTTCCCTATAGCCCAACCTTCATCCACTGTACAACCTGCAGGCTAGATTGGTGTCCCATCCTGTGTGCTGTTTACTAGCCAGAGCATAGCTCTGTCACTTCTCTTATTTCATTGCATTATAACTCTCCCACCTGTGCCTGTGAGCATCTTGAATTGCATTTATCTCCTAAGCCAGTTTATTATCTTCTTGAGAGCAGGGACTCTGGGTCTTTTCTCTTTATTTTCATGGTAAATAGAAATAATTGAAATATTTATCATGTATCATCACTCTTCTAAGTAATAATTTCTATATTTTTTTCTTCATCTACTCCTTATGACAAACCTGAGAGACAGGTAATAGTATTCCATTACATTTTGTAGAGAAACAAAATGATGTCACAGAGAGATCAAGTAAACTCCCCAAGGTCACACAGCTAGTCAGTATCGGGACCAATATTCAAACCCAAGGGTATTCAGCTCCAGAGTATACTACTATGCTTAAGCACAGACTTGATAACACTGACTCAATGCAAATGCATCAGAAGAATATAATGCACACGGAAAATTCTCAACTAGACAGCATGGCTTTTAAGCTACCTCTTTTTGCATATCCATTCCAACATTTAATATAAAAAGCTGTATTTTTTTTCTGTTTTTAGTCTTTATTCTCCATGTATGTTGAGAGTCGGAGTTCTTTCTGTTTCTTTTAAGCTATTAACAAGTAGGAATACTAAGCCTCCAGTAACTTTTCAATCAGTTTGTGAAATATAAGCCCTTTAATGAGGCCTAATGTGGCTAGCCTGCAGGCTTCAGCCTAGGTTTCAGGTCGGCATTAGTGTGAAAATATGAAACTAGTTTATGATCTTAATTTTTCCTTAGTTTATTGTCAAGTTGGTTTCCAACAACACCCAGTGCTCATCCCAGCAAGTGCTCTCCTCCATGCCCATCACCCCGCTTCCCCTCTCCCCCACCCCTATCAGCCCTCAGTTTGTTCTCAACATTCAAGAGTCTCTCATGGTTTGCCTCCCTCCATCTCCCCAACTATTTTGCCCTTCTTCTCCCCCATGGTCCTCCGTTAAGTTCCTCCTAATCCACCTATAAGTGCAAACATATGGTATCTGTCCTTCTCTGCCTGACTTACTTCTCTCAGCATAACACCCTCAAGGTCCATCCATGTTGCTACACATGGCCAGATTTCATTCTTTCTCATTGCCATGTATTATTCCATTGGGTATATAGAACACATCTTCTTGATCCATTTATCAATTGATGGACACTTAGGTTCTTTCCATGTTTTGGCTATTGTGGAGATTGCTTCTATGAACATTGGAGTATATGTGCCTCTGTGCATCAGCACTCCTGTATCCCTTGGGTAAATTCCTAGCAGTACTATTGCTGGGTCACAGGGAAGTTCTATTGTTATTTTTTTGGAGAACCTCCACACTGTTTTCCAGAGGGGCTGCACCAGTTTACATTCCCACCAACAGTGTAGAAGGGTAAAAAGCTGTATTTTTAAAAGTGAACATGATAAAGTCAGGTAATTTCTTCAAAGACAGGAAGCAATTTTCCTATAATATTCATGAACAATTAAACAGGTGTTTTCAATAGTTTAACCATTAATTTTAAGGAAGTGTTTGCAACATGACCTGGTTATTGAGAATACCTCTGACTATATCACTATCTTTCTAAAAGAATGTAAATAATCAAACAAATTTAGATAGGTAGTGCCTCAATACAAAAAAATACCTGGTTTATGCAGGTATTTTTGCAAATACTGTCTTAAATTTCAGGGTAAAATCAGCTTATTCTTTGAATGAATACATCATCAAATAGAGATTAAGACTCAAGCATCAATCTTGCAGTCCCTTGAAAAAAGATACTTTTGTTTTAATGCTGTATATAATGACAAAATATCTAAATTCTAAAATTCTATATCTATGTATATTTGTGACTCATTTTTACATATTTTTCAACCATGACTTTTTGAGAATGACACATGTAGAAAAATATGTTACAATCTTATCTATCCTGACAAAACTTCTATAGGATAAACTTTTAAAATATTGCCATATATCAATTTAAATGCATGTTCAATCACTTTATTTGCATCAGAAATAAACTAACTCAATAAAACAAGACTTGCAAAAATCGTGTGCTACAACACACACACACACACACACACACACACGCACGCACAAAGTTAAATGTACCTTTTTCTGCATGTCGAAGTATTTCATGCCATCCTTCTTGACCCCCTGTGCATGGAAGTAATAATACAACATATCCCTGGTTTTATTTCACTTCCTTTTTTCCTCTTCTCAAGCACTGTCATAAAAATAAATGAATATTGTTCCACTGTGCATGCTTTTTACACTTCTCATGATGAGAATGGATTCATGATAACCCATTTATTTTCTTTTCTTCTAACAACCTCTGCAGCAAGAATGAGATGCCTGAATTTTAATGCCTAATATGATCTTTGGAAGACTATAAACTTTTAATAGACTTTAAACATAAAGTGAGGGAGAGGATAAATGCAAGGAAGTCTGTGGTTTGTCCCAGGAAATCCTGATTAATAGCCTTCTGATTGTGTCAGACCACCCTGAATATTTTCTGAAAACAATTGGTTCATTTTATTGCCAAATAAATTGTAATTGAACTTACCAACTTCTAACAAAATAAAAATTTAAGTGGAGAGAGGGGACAGAAGAACACACATTTCTTATGTGATACAGCATCTAGGATACGTCTCCTTTTATTTACTCTGCAACATTCATTCTTGTTAATTTCACATGATAAACACAACAGGTTTAAAATGACAAAGTTTTTCTTTTTATAGATTTGTCCTCTCTGTGAATCTTTCTTAGGTATCCATACCTAACAGGAAGTCAGAAATATTCAACATTGTTTTAAAAATCTCAAGGGCAAAATATTGACTGATTTCAGTGCTATGTAGGCACAGAATTTAAAGCTTCCTTGGAAAAAAATCTCTTCTGTAACACCACTTTTAGCAATGTTTATAATATGATTTGATATTTTGGTCTCTTTTTACACTTTAAAAAAATAAAGCATAAGCATTGTGATGCTTACAGCTCTTTAAATACGTTAGCCTTTCAAGGCCTGAGTGAGACAAAACGTAAGCATGCTTTATAAGCAGGGGAAAAATTTTTTTAATTAAAAAAAAGAGCACTTGGGGCATTATGAATGTACAAAAGGTCTAAATCATAAATATTTGTTAATTTCCTTTTATTGACTTCCTTTTAAAACATAAAATGAAATTTTCCAGTACATATAAGACAAGCAAGAACATGATCTCTTGGAGTGATAAAATACTATAAATGACTCTTCTAGAATTGCATCTCCCTTTAAATGGAGAAGAGAAGAAAACAGTTTAAAGAATTAAGTTGGTATTGCTACAATATACACAACCCCCTGAGCTTTGCCTTTTAAATCAGCATTCTGCTGTTAAATAATAAAAGAAAAGTCCCATTATTTTCCCAGCTTCACTTTGCTTAAAGTGATTGATGTAGAATTTTACTGCCATCCAATGGCAGCTGCCTAATATAGCTCAAGTAAATGTCTAAAGCTTTTTGATCAAATTGCAGTCTAGGGAATTTAACTTATGTAGTACACTCAGAACTTACATCAATACATCTCTGTTTGTTACACAGTGAGAAAGAAATATGACTACAGTTTCAATTTATTGTGCGTTCTTCAAATTCAATTTAACAGTGAATTACTAATATTGCTGAACATAATTACCTAAATGAATAAATCAACCTAGGCTACTCACTAGAGAGAACATTACAGCGTAATATTAATTTTTACATGCACCTCATCATATTAGTTTAAAAGGTTTCTTTTTACAATTAACAATCTTTTCCTACCAGGCAAAATGGCCTTTATTAAAAGACTGTTCTCAGCTTTACTTCTGTTATTTGGAAGTCATTTGAATCTTTTTAGCTGCTACTGTATATCATATAATTTCTGATTAACATCAAATCGCATACTGTTTTAATTATAATCTCCATTCCTAAATGATTGAGTATTTAGATCATTTCTCAAAAAGGCAAAATAAAAATTATGTCTGATTGATATGAATGAGTTTGTGCTCCTAAATATTCAAGCTTAGTTATTTAAAATTCCCAATTTGGCATAGAAGAGTTGATGGATAATAAACCAATTTTATTTTTCATTAACATTAACTAAAATATGTTTAATACTTTAGGTAAATTGCTATTACAAGATGATATTATTTGAGTAAGACTTCACAAAAATATATGGTTTATTTATATATGAATGACACTTTGCTAAAATACAAGAAGTTTCGTTCAGTAATTATTTTAAATAAAAGGCAAATTCAGATAAATATCTGGCTTATAATTTTAAAAGTATTGCCAATGTTATTTTATTGAACTGAATGTTTTAGAAGTGTGTGTGTGTGTGTGTGTGTGTGTGTGTGTGTGTGTGTGTGTGTGTTTAAAAACAGCCTCAGGCTTGAAATATGTTTTAGTACTCTTGAACATCTGAGACCAATAATTCAGTGGAATTGAAACACAATAACATAGTTATTTTAATTGATTTGTATTAGAATCTTTAATTCCAACATTTCTTTCAGATAAAATCTTACATTTTTGTTTTTCTAAAAGATTTCCAAATTAAGTCCAAAATATTTTTTAGAAAAATCCAGGCTAACTTCATGCTGAGAGAGATTTTGTAAGGAGCTTCAAATAATTCTAGGAATTTGGAATAGAAATAGATAAACTGATGAGCATTTTCTAATCTCAGATAAATTTGAAGACTTGGTCTTTATAGAATAAATGCAAGGAGCCTCTGTGTGTACTGGGAAACTTAGCAGTATAATATCTGGCTTATACAGAGGTGTACAAAATCACAACTCTGAAGAAAACATCATGACTTTGACAGATACCAACAATGAAATTCTATGTAATCGTAGAAATACCAAGCTAGTAAATATTGAAAAGAATTATTCTTTTTGTCTAAAGGGTTTTTCAAATTTTTCATTTCTCTACACAGGATTTTATTCTTGTTTTACACACGTAAAATTACACCACCATTGAATCCGTCTTTCTGGTGGATTTGGGTCTGACCACTGAAAATTTCAGTTTTAAATATCTGTAAAGAAAATGTAAAGTTTACTCTAGCTCAGCTGTGTTATTTACAAGATTAGAAACTAAACCTCAAAGGTAATATGGTCAATAGATAACTCAGATGCTTAGTGTATTCAAACATTTTAAGAAGTTTGAAAAATATTTAAATGAATTTGCATCAAAAGTTCCATTCTACCTATACTATATTTTATATATTATATATTCATAAATTATAATTTAAATAAATACATTTCTATACTATAACATGTCACTTTCAGAAAGTTTTATATTTGACTCCCATTATTAAAATTTAGGAATCAGTTTCATTTGTGAACAATGTTTCAAAGGTACCAATTATATTTTCTTCACTCAGTTGATATTACTCTATAAATTCTCTTTACAACGGAAGGGCATTTTGCTTAACCACCAAACAATCACCCTGTTCTTTAGGTACAAGTTAGTATTTTCTCCACCTGCATGTGTTTTCAAGCAATCAACCCAAAGTATAAACAGCATACGCAGTTTTACTACTTGAAACTCATTTGTGAATAAGAACATTTCCATTGATATGATTTCTATAACTCCTCCTATCATCTTCTCATCCAGTGTAACAAACAAGTGAGACAAGTTAATTTCTTTATTCTTTGCAATATACGGAGAGTTTTGAAAGTTTCAATTACTTGAAACATCTTTTATAGTGATCTTAATTTCCTTTTCATTACCAAGAATGCAAAGGAATGTTTAACTATTATTTGCCAATATATAAATTATTACACACAATGTACTCAATCACTACATTTTGAAGACATTTCTGTTTTGTTTTTAATCTAAGATAATAAAGGAACCAATAATCAATCACATCTACATCTTTTGTTTAATGTGATAAAAGGACTGTCACGAAAATTGGTAAAGAAAAATATTTAATGAGCTTGTGATCCTTTTATCTATCAATGGCATAGAGTACTGTATTTTATATTAGGTCTTAAATCTAACTTTAGAGAGACAAATTTTAATGTGAAATTAATAGTATGTCAACATATAAACTTTTCCTATATGTTCATTTTTGTGCCCAGAGTTATCACAGTTATGGTGCCTTTTTCAGATGTGGAGAGGAAAACAAATAAAGAAAAAATGATGTTACATCCCCTGAGAGACAAGAATGGGTAAATTTCTAAGCTGTATGTCTTTGATGAAATAAATGTTCTAAGACATACCTAGATACTTGCTTTATTATCCAATAAGCATCTTGCTGCCAAACTCATGCTCTTATATTTGCAAAACATTTAAAAAATTATTTGGATAAAACCTATTTACATTAAAGCTATGATTAGTTACAACATTCTGGTTGCTTCTTTCCCTGAAAACAAAAATCTTACACTGTGGGTAACACCATTCCTATGCCATGACACAGAAGTTCCCACAGCTTTCCAATTTCATCAGAAATGGAAAAGCCCATTATGTTTCTGCAAGACAGCATTGCTGATGGCTGCCCGCCATCTAATAAAATGATAGCTATTTTGAGGTAAGCATGCTAATATCAGATCCGATGAAACCAAAGAATTTCAGAAGCAGAGAGTTTGGTCTTTCTTCCTCCAAAGACAGCATCAAAATCTGATCAAGATAAAAGCAAAAACTTCTGATGAATATACACTACATGATTAAAACCCTAAGTCCCTATGGTTTAAACCTTGAAGACATTTTAATTATCTATTTAACATCTTGCTATTTCTGGAATTCTGACTGAGAATGTTTCTGACATAGTATTTCATGGAATGTCCTTTTCTCATACTGAGCTGCTTTTATACTCCAGATGTAAACACAAAAGCTTGCCTTTCATCTTTTTAAACTCTATCACATAAAAGGAAAGGTAAGAATCTTAAAGATCGCTTTTTCACAGAGTTTTTAATGTAGACTATAACACAGAAAACTTTCTCTTAAAACAGAAATCTTGTTATTTTCCTGGAATGTATATACTTCTGGTGTATTTTAAAATTCTCTGATTGTCATGATCTAATTTTATTTCTTTGAGAAAGGAAAAATATTTTAGATACGGTATGCGCTGGGATGTTTGCTTTATCCACAGGAATTAAATCATTACACAAAATTTCCACTAATTTTTTAATGTAACCAAATAAACAGACTATAATTTTAAAAAATCTTTCCCTAAAATTCCAAAGTAGTATTTACTAAATAAATTTCCACCTAAGACAAAGTTTGCCTCAGCTAAGATTAATTCTAGCTAAACTAGGTTCTATGAAAACCTGAGGAGGAAATTTAAAACATCATGTATTAAGGAGATTAGTGTCACATTTTCATATACTCTTAAGTAATTTACTGATATTTTACAAGGATAAAAGTGATACTGCTAGAGTTTGGTTTTTCTTCACATTTTTTGTCATTTCTTTATATTCCTGCCAGGGTTAGTTGTATGTCTCTGTCTATCTATATCCCAATGAAGATTTAATTGTATGGTTTTGTAATTGCATATTCATTTTGCCTTTGAAAAGATGAATAGCATATCATGATACATTTTACACTTGTACGCATATTCCAAAATGCATATGGTCATGAACCTTAACTTTTTGCATTTGGTTAAAAAATAAGCAAAGTTAAACAGTATTCATTTCTAAAATGTGCCTAATTTATAACAGGATTTGGACAGAAAATACACTTTCGTTTGGGTTTATCGACCTTATGGCCCTGATGGCTACTCATAGGAGACAGATTTCATCTTAGAAGGGGGTATTTGCTAACTAGAATTGAAAGCATCATGGCGGTGGCATGCTCCCAGATTACCACTTGAGATCTATTGCTGGCTGATCAACAGAGCAGCTTTGATTGCAATTTTACAAAGCCAGGTTCCTGCTGTCCTGGCTACAAAGTTTGTTTTCTTTTGTTTGTAGCAAGAGGGGAGGTGATGCTTGATTTTTCTGCTTACCTCTAAACCTTAAAGCTTAATTTTGGCCTAAGGAAAGAAGAGAATTTCTTAAAACGGAAGTGTTTCAATTAGGTTCATGAAAGTGGACAATAAGAAACAGCCCCTGTTGTTTCCTTGTTCATATTCCGTCTACTAACTGCTGGAGTAAACCTCTTTTGCAATTTCAGGATGGCCTCTGAATCAAAGTAACAAGATAACCAAGGTCCTGAGCCCTGAAAACAGAAAAAGAGCTTTCACAGGGGGGGAAAAAAAAGATGGAAAGAGAAAATACAGAGGCTCTGAGGTGTCCATCAAATCAATTCTAAGCTCCCTTGACTGACAGTCAAGACCTTTTTGCAACTGGTTAGAGTTCAGGACATAGCTCATATCCCATTTCCTCTGTGATCTTCTTCATCTTTTCCTTATGTAACTTTACTTCATTGAGTATGAATAAAATCATGTGAAGACTATATAATACTAAGTAGATTGTGAAATAAAACACCGAATTACAAAATAATATAGAAAATAATGGAAGATGGGATAAAAATTATGTGAGTTTTCAATTTCTAAGAGATTTGAATGACAGTTTTAAGGTGAGTTTAGACTTAAAAGAACCATTAAAAGGATACTTTGATATGATGCATATTATTATAATATAATGTCCTTAAAATGTATATCATACATTTCACACTTTGGTGTGGCTTGTTTTTCAAAATGGATTATATATTTGATGTCAGAGATGACAATTTTCATATATTTTGCATTAGTGGATTGATTTCCACATTCCAAATGTGAAGTACATGTCCAACAAAATATTCTTGAACAGAATAATAAATGAATAGGACTAACTGTAATATTTAGTAAAATTAGCAGTATTCAGTGTAACATACATGTTTCTCACAAATCTTAATCGCTAATATTAAAAGAGTAGTGAATTTTATTTATTCAAATAATTCATCACAAATATAATGTCATTCATCTCAGATACAATAATTAGTTCAATGATAAAATTATTAACAGGGTAGTGTATATTCTTTGTACCTAACTATAATTTACAGAAAGTATAAATAGATGTCATCTAAGTTTGTCTCTGTGAGAGGCTTAGTAACAAATGCATTTCTTACTGAGTTTGCTCTGTATGAAGTTCTGAAGAGGAGACACCTTAACACTATACATTATAAACATTTGCTGACTGAATTTTGAAAATGATACAAGCACCAAGAAATACATTAAAATTTTAAAAACAAGTATTATCTATCCGGCATTAATTAGAGACATTGATAAATTAATAGGCAGATTTTTTGCTAGATCATAAGATATTTGAGTGTTCACTGGGACTGGATATGTGAAACCATGGCCAACTGAACTTTGAGAAAACATACACAAGTATATTATATGCACGGAAGATGGAAGACGGCCCACTAGTAAAAATTTTTTGATATCTCAACTTGGTCACATTTGTCCCTGCAAGGGTGTGGAGAAAGCCAGGCTCCCCTAGGTTGCTAGAGATATAGTTCTTATGTCCCAATCAGTTCATTTTTAGAACTGTCAGTTTCTAGTGTCACTTAAATGTCTCAGTCGTTGTGCCTTATCAGGAAAAGTCAGTATGGGACCTCTACATGCCTAGAATATTCAAAATGTTTAAAGTGGTCAGTGTACAGGAACAAAAAAATCTTGAGGACCTTTCAAGTGGGAGTGGTCTTCACAGTCCCCTGTAGGGGCAGTCCATTAAGACTGGTGGGCATGTATTTTACATTTTATTTATACACAGTATTTGGTGGAATAAAAATGTATTAAGTGATAGCCAAATATACAGAACTATCAGGAATGTTTCCCCAAATTGTCAGCTGGGTATGATTTTATATTATCACAGTATCCCTATAAGAATACCATATTCAGTGAAATGTTAGGGAAACATATACCACTGCTTCATGTAATGAGAGTAATTGAATGTCTCCTAGTTTAGCCAAGGCTGTAAGAACACTTGCAGTGTAAACGTTTATCACAGAGACTGCACTTGTGGATCTATTTATGTTATGTACTATGAAGAGGTCTGCCATAATTGTAATAATGGTAAAAACAGCAACAATTTATTGAGCCCTTACTAGAAATCAGATGTCAAAGACAGAGTTAGAGATAAAGGTATTTAGAAAAGAAAATAAGTTGACTTGAAGAAAAGTTTTCATTGGAGTGCAGATTTTATCAAAAACTAGTTAATAGATGAAGGATTTTTCAAATTTGTACTGAGTGTTCACAGTAACTTTCTGACATGATTATCATATTAACGATTTGCAGCAACACTTTGCACAGGGCAGGATAAAATTATTTTTGTTAGAGTCAGAACCTTAAAAGAAAGCTCAAGATTTGTTTTAGTTTGTGGACAAAAGCTAGACAGAATGATTCTTTTTGTTGTTGTTGGCATTATTTACTTGCTTTGTTTTTATTTATCTAAGGGTACAAAGTAGATTTTGTTTCTTTCCCTGATACGAACACTTATTCTTTAAATGAAGCAGTGCAAAGTATCAGATTATTTCTTCATACAGATTATGCTGGCCACCTCATTTCACTTAATTCTCACAAAAGGCTATGATGTTCATAGGGTACTATTTACTCATCAAATTTAAAATTACACTGGAGGTGAAATTTAATTTCAATCAGTAATACATTAGGCTTAGTAAATAACTTAGTGAGCCCCCTTGAGAATGATCTAAAATGCCAGCACCCACTTGTACCATATGTATGGTCAATATTATTTTCTGTTAGAGACTCATGATGAGATTACAGAGAAATTAGAAACTAATTAAGCATATAGAACCAAACTTTTCACTCCCTAGTCCATTATATGCAGCCTATTACTCCTCCAGGAGCTTCTTAAACTTCATTTTAACAAGCTGAAAAGACATTATGAAGATGAATGTATCAACAGTTCTAATACATATTTGCATATGATTAACAATGCAAAAATAAAACACTCTCAGAACTCTACTTAGTGGATTGTAGCCTTTTTATATCTTCCTTACCTATTTATTGGTGAATGATAATATAACTTTGTACATTAAATTACCTTCAATATTGAAAAATTAGTTTAAAGAGCAGTCTGGATGAAAATAGAAAGTAGTGTATATTAAGTCAACTTTACATTTTTAAAGATCTAATTTACTTTTCCCCCCAAATATAGTCATAATGAATTAACTAACAGTATTTTCAAGCAAGACCTCCTTCTGAACTTAACCAGTGAAGAATCGACTTTGTGGGTAAGTGGCATTTATTTGTTCACCAGTAATTAAAGTTCTAACATTTTTAGAAATTGTGTGTAAGCTAAATACGGTCTATTGGAATCAAGAAAAAATTTGATAATAAAATAAAAATTTAACCTTGGTTTTCTTGGGTTTGATTACCACATTTTTCCTTTTCATTCCATTCAGTAAAGGATCACAAAGACAAGGCAAGAATCTGGGTCTGGAACTTAATATTGGAATGGAGACCACAGAAAGGGAGTGGGCTAAACAGCTTATATTTGAGCTGCTTTCTGGGGTGTCTCAAATTTATCTCTCTTCCCCATCCTCAAAATCTCTATGAGGATTCAAAATTGCCATGTCTCATCTGAAATATTAGAGTAACCTCTTCTATTCCTAATTGGTCTGCCTGGCCCTAGATTCTTCCCACCACTAACTCTTTTCCATATCAACATCAGAGTTTGTTTCCAAAAAATAGATAAAATCAAATTTCACTTACTTACCTAAAAACTGCACATAGATTAAATAAGTACCTGATTTCAAATGGCTAGTCTACATTTCTACCTTAAGCTTTAAAGACCAGTATCTCCCTCTACTACCCATCTCCACAACCTTACACCCCTGCTCTAGTCTATTTGCTATTCTTACCACCTTTTCTCCTGTTCTCCAGTGGGCTTCAGTATTCCATCTCTCAACACTCTTTTCCTTTGCTGAGGATGTGACCAAACTTCTTCTCTCTTTGACATCATTAGACTTAATGGCTTTAAGATGCAGAAATAATCCCTTGTTTTTTTAAAATTCCTTAATTCTAATAATTTATTTTCCTGTGTCTGTTTCTTGTCTGAACTCCCTTCATCTCTCTCCCAGTCTCTCCTTTCCTCCCAGTAGTGAATAGATGAAATTACTTCTATTGTCCTGTAATACTTAAGCAAATCACATTATATGCTACTGAGAGGATGAAGCAGTATATTCCCCAAGGTCATTTGCCTGTTTGAAGAGTTAAGGATGGCCCAACTAAAATAATAAACACCAAGAGTCACAAAGGCAGAGTGATAAAGCATCAGTGACAAGATCTATCTGTTGTCACTTCTATTTCATCCAGGAAGCCAATTTTTTTTTTCATACAAAGACAGAATTTACTCCCATGTCTGCAGTGGGGTCAGTTCAACCATAATAAAGAGTTGGCTACATTGATCTGAGTGGGAAATACAAGCCCCAAGTTATATGTAAATACGCGTGTATGTATTTCTTGTTGTTTCATCTGTAGATCATCTGTGGTTTGGCTCCTCTAAGCTGGACTCGGTTGTATTTCAGTCTGCTCCATTGTGTCCTCTCCAAACCAATAGCTAACCAAGTTAGTTTCTTCTCATGAAGAAGGAAAAGAAGGCAAGAAAGCAAGTCTAATTGTCAAGCACATTTTAAGTCCTTGCCCCTGCCCCATGTACTAATACCCCACGAGGATCTTGACCAGAGGCAAGGAGCTGGGAGGTATAATTCACCCATGGAAAGGGTGAATATTTGCTAAACAATAGAAATATCATTAATTTTATCTTTCTAAAGGCTAGTACCTTTATTTGGGGAAAACTCAGTTTATAAGTGACTTGCACATACAGCATTTCCTTTCCTCCAGGAATCCACACCCTGAGAGCATTTCCTTGGTCCTGACCTTAGAGGTATTCAGTTGCCAGATCTCACCTCCAGAGATTGCTCTCCTGCAAAACTCCTACCCTCTCCTAATTTATTTTAGGGTCAAAGTGAATCATACTTTGTAAAGGCTCATTGTTTATCTTGCATTTGGCAAATATGTAATTATAAAGACTGCTGTATTAGTACTACCTGCAACATTATTTTTATGGGAAAATGTAGTATTGTTCCAAACAACTAATTTGCAAGTAATTTTGTAACACAACCTATTTTACATGTGATAATATACATTGTATGTTATATATAATTTATTTAAATAAATGCTATCTAGGGCTAATTTGTTATCTAGTATTAATAATTCAAATAAACTGTGAAATATTGAAGAAGTTAATCCCATAAGTAGTAAGGTTTTCTTAATAACTTAAGATTATTTTCTTATTCTAAAATTTATTATCTACTTAGGGAGAATTTTAATCTTTTAATGACCAAAAACAGTTGCCAAAAGAATCTATCTATAGTACTTGTCCCAAATGACAAACTTTGACATTAATTTGTCTTCAGATTCTAACATTCTTCCTATTTTAATAAGATGCACAGGGCAATCTAATCTGTCTTGTGCCTTTTTAGGACTCCTTTTAATAATGGGCCAGGATATGAAATTAAATACATATATATTTAATAGTGTTATTGTTATAGTTTCATTTTTATAAGTAGGCTTGGTGTCATTTCAATGATGACACCTGATATGCAGAACTTTCTTAAGCCTTTACTAATTTTGTTCAGATGTTATATATAGCTCATTGTGGATAAAGAGCCAGGAATTAATCAACACATCATAGATTTAAAGCATTAAATATCCCAAATGAAAGGAATATATTTCCCAGATCCGAGATCAAGTAAGTTACCACGGAAAATTATTAACAAAGGTCTCATTCAAGAGGATTTCAGACACTAACCTATGCTTAGCAGGATTAGTAGCATAATGTGGTCCAAGGGCACTGAATAAAATTTTGTGATTAATGTTTTCTTCTGGCTGCAGGTAGGCTCTTGTTTCTTAGAGTGAGAAATGTGTCCCATTCAAATGTGAATTGCAGTGAGCCCCTGAAGTTTAACAGGAAAATCTGACACGTAGAATCAGAGCAAAAGGGAAGAATGCTGGATTTGCCTGTAAGTGTCCATGATCTTTCACAAGGTTAACTGTAAAATGATGGGCCAGACAGCGTATCTTCTGCTTTAAATTTGATTTTTCAACTAAAAGACATTACTTTAAATTTACTCTTCTTACACTAAATAGTTAAATCTACCTTTATTCAAGGTTTAAAATTTAATCAAAAGATCTTTACTCTTACAAAGAAATATAATTTTTATCCTAAGTTAAAATAGATTAGTGAACACAGAAATAATGACAAACACCTCCAAAATTCTTCTTACTGTGGACATGAATAAAATTATTCTAAGATTTTGTTTTGATTTGTGTCTCAATAATGATTTCCCCATTAGGAGACCCTAGGAATAAATGAATCAATAAATTTTAACTACACTGAAATGATTCAGGAGACAGATTTACTCATGCTTTAAAAAGTATACTCTTTAAAATTTTTCATTGGAGGTGATGAATCTCTGAAAGGAAAGAACAGTTTTTTTTTTTAATTCCTAAATACCTGACTAGTAGTATCATTTTTATATCAGCCATTTTCATTCATCATGAATTATTCATGCACCTATCTTAATTTTAATTACCGACCCAACAAAGTTAAAAATCACACTGTACCTAAAAATATAAACACTATCACACTGAAGCTGAGAATGCATTATTCTTTATACATAATTGCTATCATGCTGAGGTTGGGTTGCCACCTTTTCCTGTGAAACCACAAAGAGGTTCTGTATGTATGCCTTCAACATATGCACGTGTTAGTTTCTCTAACTCTTGTTAAACACGGACCCTTTTGGCAATCTTCTCTTTCCTAATACTTTTTATCCTAGACGGTTTATTAGCTTTACTTTATAGAACCATTCAGCACATAGTGCCACTAAATAGAAGACTTCTCACCAGATACTTGAGTCAGTAATTCAAAGAAAAACAAAAGCCGAGACTCCAAGAACCCTAAATTAGATGTCCTTCCAAGAATTACAGTAGTTCTAAGGCATTGTTTGCTAGGAACAAAGACTGGGGGATAGGGGGTTGGTGGGGAGAGGTACTACCCCTGTGGCATTACCTCTAGCAAAGGTAAAGCATATTCAAGATGGATACCGGTTTCACTTATTCCATTTATATACCCATGGATCAAATGGTGTAGATTAAATGGTATAGATCGTCTTTTCCATGAGACAGAGAAAATAAACAGCATACTGCATTCCAAACATTGTATAGTTAACTCTCCCAAACACATCCAAATAAGTACAGGTGAAATAGTAGCTACCCATTTCTTGTTTATAGAAAATATATTTTAAACCTTAAAAAATGTCATTATAGTATGAACCATTAAATAAATGGCCTCTATTTTGATAGTTTCAAAAAACTTAAAAATTGACTGTTGGATCTATCTATATCAGTAACTATCAGAACTTAAAGTACAAAATATTTAAACTCCGTTAGAATAATCACATCAGCATTGTTTATACAGGCTATGTTTGAAAACTTATACCACATACATATTATTGGGACATTTTTAAAGAACCAGGCTGACAGGTAAAATGAAGGAACTATATTAGTAAACCATAAAAGGAAATTCCAGAAGAGGATTTTTAGTATGGCACTTTTTTGGTTAAAATATGTACATCAATTCTTTAATGTTCATGACAACCACAGGGAGTAGGTGCTATTATTATAATAGTATTTGTAGTATGTTTACAGATGTGTTAAGTGAAGGACAAATAAGTTAAAAAATAAAACAAAACTGCCCAAGGAACTAGGATTTCCAGGCAATCTGGTACAAGAGTATAATTTTCCTCATCAAACTACTCACTTTTAGAAGAAGAGTAATTTCACTGAGTTAATGAAAAAAGAATATGTGTGTATCAAAACTTAAAATATTTCAATATATAAAAACTCATTTCAAAAAGTTCTTAAACTGATTTACCAAAATGTACTTTTGTTGCTACACACTAACTTCAAATCAAAATCTCCAACCTACTCCAGTCATATTTTTCTGGAATGTTTCTGATTATATGCTCTCCCTTCACATAATAAAATGAACCCCCTTAAAACACAAATATATTAGAAATGACATGAGCAATTCAAGTCTACCTACTGATTATGAAAACAACTCACATGTCTTTTTAGTCATTTTTTAATATAAGGGTTATGTTCTTGGGAAACAGATACTGAATTGATCTAGACAACCTAGTTGTATTAAAAATACTGATTTTTAAAATTTTTTACTAATTACATGAGCAGTCATTTTCATGGAACTTTATGAAGCAGAAATAAAAATATCAATAACCTCTGCAATCAGACACCTCTGTTTCATTCTTAAGAATCTGGTAACTCTCACATGCTTTATAGATTGCTTCTCTAGTCAATTCTTGCATTCTTTTTGGGATTCAGATGTCAACTGCTCAAATATGCATAGGAATCTACTCATTCATTCTTACATTTCTTTTTTTTTTTTTTTTTATTATATGCTTTTATTTTTTTTTGCAAGTTTCTTTACAATCGTCTTTTTTTTTTTTTTTTTTTTACAAATAGTTTATTGTCAAATTAGTTTCCACATAACACCCAGTGCTCATCCCCACAAGTGCCCTCCTTCATGCCCACCCCTCCTCCCCCCCACATCCACCAGTCCTCACTACCAGTAAGATCAGCAGCTGAATTCAGAGAAACACAGAGCTATTTAAGTGATTTCCTTGTATAATTGTTATTACTGTATTTTAGGAATACTTAGTGCATTTTCACCTTATGTTGTTGACCAAAACTGACCACCATCCCTACACTCCAACTTTGCTACAAGTGTTTTAAGCTATCCTAAACACAAAAATTGTATAAGAAAATTCCTATGCAACACAGTCCAACAACGTGCTTACTAGTTTATTGTAAAAGCAATAAAAGGCCTTTGAACCACATTCCTTTGTGTGCTTGTGCAAGATCATTCCAAGGAATGTCATGCTTATTGTATGTATTAGGATTCCTTTCCATCATGACTTCACAAGAAACTCCTTCCATCTCAAAACATACCTGCTATACACCATGACTGTGCTGCCTATTTGCAACATGTCCAGAGGTGAGCCGGAGCTCGCAAAATTGAGGCTTCTGAGAGCTGAATTTTAAATTCAGGAAATTGTCAAGCCTATGTTTAAGTTGCTGGTTGTTTATACATGCCACAGGTTACATTATGAAACTCTATAGAGCCTACAGATCAGGGGTTTTCCCCACTTTAGAGAGCTGGCTTACCAAAGTGCCACTGGGTTTACCAGATGTGATCCCTTCTGAACAACGCTACCTGTTTCAATAATTCCTTATTGAAACTAAGTAATTTGTGAATCATATACAGACTGTCACCCTTATGCCTTATCAACCGCATGCAAAAGGTTGAGTATATTACAAAGGATGATTTCCTGCAGACTGCCAGAGGAAAAAAATGAATTTTCACAGCTTTTCTAGATTTCTTATTACCAACCGGTCACTTATCGTGAAGTAATAGGAGAAAGTTCTGCTGATTTAAAAATGATGTATCGATTTGTCTTAAATGTCTCCCTTCTGTTTTAACTGAGGTCTTATTAGTCTCTGAGCATATTCAACACATTGCCTTGTCTGTTCTTTCCTCATTTATGCCCCAACGGTTACTTTTTTATTAGGCACTGTGGAGTCAGAACAAGGTACTTTGCTACTCAGTTAAACTTAACCCAGGGCACAAGTGCTCTTACACAAGATCTAGGGAACAGATGGGCCAGTGAAGCAGGACCATGGTGACCAGTCATAAAAGAGCTCCTCCCAGGGTGTCTTAACAACAGCCGAAGCATTAGAGGCATTTCCTCCAGAGCCATCTGGCTTTGATTTTTTTTAGCTATTTTTTCTGTCGACAGACAGAGCCACAAAGTTAAGGAAGCAATAATTCTTCTCTAGTTACTGTAACTGCTGATGTAAAACCACCAATCTTTCTAAAGCCACTCACAGAGTACAGGGACCCATCTCTCACAGAGAAGTGTTCTGTGGGTTAAAAGACGAAGTTATCTAAGGGAAGAGTGGTACAATAGACACAGTGGTTTAAAGTCAGTGTACATGGTCTTCAAGACTTCTTATAACTACAGGTTGAAATGGCATTTATTTGTTTTATTCCAACTGTAACTGAACACCTAGGTATTCCCTTCCATTATACTGTCCCCCACACCCCCCCAAAAAATGTTTCTAAAAATGAAGCAAAGTAATGGTGCCTTTAGAAAAGCACTCCCCGTCTTACCCTCTTCCTAGGATTTATTCTGGCTATATTTGAAGTCGTTTCAGAGGTACCTAGGTAATGCATTGAGTTGTATTTGCTAAAGCTTTATGAAGTTCTGATTAGATCTGTCACTGCAGTTAGATGAAAGGTCTCACATACATTGCTGAAGGAGAAGTTTCCCACTAGGGATGGGGAGGTGACTGGCAAGGTCCAATTAGAAAAATACTGAGAAGATGAGGAGGTCAATTATCATAATGGGAAGAAGAGGTGAACGAAAATATATAGGATTACTTGCAAGTTTTTCAGGAGTAATGGGGCTCAAATCATAGGTTTCATATGATTATAAACACAAAAGATTGATGGCTCAGTATCAACCTTGGTGCCAGAGAAAAACAAAAGGAGGTGCCAAGCACAGTGGTCCCTCCTAACAGGGTTTCAGAAAATAATAATAATAATAATAATAATAATAATAATAATAATAATAAAGTATTCTAAAAATAGTAAATTAAAAGGCCGAGACTTTAATTTGTAAGACTCTGTAGAGGGCACTGAAGAAAGAAGGCCATAAATGGAAAAATGAACCATATTTCCAAAGCTGCCAGAACATGGTCACTTAGTCCAGATGGTGCAAGTTGGGTCTGGTTGGGTCCACTGAGGTCAGAAACCGGACAATGCAGGAATAACAGAGGTCCACTCCTCTTTTATGCTTCCTTCCCGCCACGGACAGGAGGTTTCCAGTTTAATGGAGTAATACG
The DNA here is from genome assembly GCA_017311185.1 of Proteles cristata cristata. Lineage (NCBI taxonomy): Eukaryota > Metazoa > Chordata > Mammalia > Carnivora > Hyaenidae > Proteles > Proteles cristata. The sequence continues at coordinate 484,574 of JAESUZ010002436.1, read as the reverse complement.
GGAACAGAGCTGGTGCTAAGGGCAATCTTTCTGTTATCTTAGATTTTTGTTGGCCCTTGGCTCTTCATTTTGGTTTAAAATAGCGGCCCAATGGTACTGTGCCTTGTGCTTATTCTGACACAAAGTACTAGCTTTAAATATACCTGATTGGACTTCGTGGCAAGTGGTCAAGAAGAAACAGTTATGGGGCGCCTGGGTGGCTTAGTCGGTTAAGCGATCGACTTTCGCTTAGGTCATGATCTCGCGGTTTGTGGGTTCGAGCCCCACGTCGGGCTCTGTGCTGACTGCCAGCTCAGAGCCTGGAGCCTGTTTCAGAGTCTGTGACTCCCTCTCTCTCTGACCCTCCCCTGCTCACGCTGTCTCTCTCTCTCTCCTTGAAATAAATAAAACATAAAAAAAAAGAAAAAAAGAAAAAAAAAACAATTATGGATTGGGTCTGGTTTCATTTCTCTTTGATTTAAAACTTAAAGCATGGAAATGAGATTGCCTACAGCACTCTGAGTGCGAGTAATTCTGCTGAAGACCCAAACGATAATTAGCATAGTAAATCACTTTGGTCTTCTATTAATATATTTTATCTTTTAAAGAAGTTTTAGGTTCACAGCAAAAGTGAACTAAAAGGAAAAAAAAGAGCTTCTAAATACCCCTTGTCCCCACACATACACAACCTTTCCCACTATCAATATTCCGTAACATGCAGTACATTTGACACAGTCTATGAACGTATATTGACACATGATTATGACCCACAGTCCATAGTTTTCATTAGGTCTCACTCTTGGTATTGTAAATTCTATGGATATTGAAAAATGTATAAAGACACAGATCTGTAGTATCATGCAGAATAGTTTCACTCCCTAAAAGTCCTCTTTACTCTACCTATTCACCCCTCTCTTGCCCTAATTCCTGGCAATCATGGATCCTTTCACTGTCTACATAGTTTTGCCTTTCCGGAATGTCATGTAGTTGAAACCATATAGCATATAACCCTTTCAGATTGGCTTCTTTCACTTAGTAATATGCATTTAAGTCTCCTCCATGCATTTTTTTGGGGCTTGACAACTCATTTCTCTTCCGTGCTGAGTAATATTCCATCATTTGGATGTATCATAGTTTATTTATGCATTCCCTTGCAAGGATATCTTGGTTGTTTCCAACTTTTAGCAATTTCTAAAAATATTTTGAAGTTCATTTATATTTGAGAGAGACAGAGACAGCTTGAGTGGGGGAGGGAAAAAGATAGAGGAAGAGAGAAAGAATCCCAAGCAGGCCACACTGCCAGCACAGAGCCCAGTCTGGGGCTCAGACTCATGAAACCGTGAGATCATGACCACAGCCAAAACCAAGAGTCAGACCCTCAACTAACTGAGCAACCCAGGCACCCACCAAGATTTAACAAGTATGAATTAAGCTGCTATTTTTGTGCGGACATAAGTTCTAAATTCATTTGGGTAAATATCAAGGAAGCCATTCCTTGTATTATGACTGCCATTCATTTCATCTGTGGGGTGTGTGTGTAACTGTACACAAAATGTGTTTGGTTATATATAATACCTATGTAATCAAATACATTGTGGCTAATATTATTTTGAACAAAGGCTTTTCTATGGAATAAATTAACAGCAAGAAAAATTAAAATTTTAATTTCATTTTTACCTATGCAATCTCTGCTGGCCTTCCTTTCTTTATGTAGATCCCCGTTTGTCACCTATATTATTTCAATTCCTTCTAAAGAACTTCTTTTAACAGTTCTTATAAAGCGGACCTACAAGCAACAAATCTCCTTAATTTTTGTTTATCTCAGAAAGTATTTTTTCCTTCACTTTTATAGAATAATTCTGCAGCATACAAAATTCTAGGGTGGCGGGTTTTTTCTCTTAACACTTGAAACATTTCACTCCATTTTCTTCGTGTTTCCAAGACTGCTGAGAAGTGAGATGTAATTCATACCTCTGCTCCTCTACAAGTGAGGTGCTTTATTCCTCTGGGTTCTTTCAGGATTTTGTCTTTTGTTTTTGGTTTTATCTTTCATTCTCTAAAATCTGAATATGGTTTCCTTGGTACCGTTTTCTGTTTGGTTGGTTGTGTTTTTTGTTTGTTTTTGCATTTATCCTGCTTAGTGCTCTCTGAGCTTTCTGGACCTGTGGGCTGGTGTCTAACGTTAACGTGGGGGAAATTCTCAGTCTTTATGGCTTCAAATACTGTTTCTGTGTCTTTTACTTTCCCCTCTCTTTCTGACATTCCCATCATTCGTATGCTACACTGTTTATAATTGCCCCCACAGTTCTTGTATATTCTGGCATTTTTTGCTTTCCAGTTTTGTAATTTTTATTGACCTATCATCAGGCTCAGAGATTGTGACCTCAGTCAAGCTCAACCTCCTGCTGAGCCCCATCAAAAGCATCCTTTATTTCTCTAACAGTGTTGCTCTCCAGCATTCCTTTCTAATTCTTTTTTAGAATTTCCATTTCTCTGCTTAAAATCTATCTGATCGTGCATGTTGTCCAGTCTTTCATTAAAGTCCTTTGCATATTAATGATAGCTTTATTTTGCTTTGTTTTGTTTTAATCCCTGGTCTGATTATTCCAACATTCTGGCCATATCTGACTCCAGTTCTGCTTGTTTAGTTTCTGCAAACTGTTTTTGTTTTTTGTCTTTTCAGTATGCACTGTGATTTTTTTGTTGAAATGTAGACAAGTTGTAGGAGGGTAAAAGTAACTGCATTAAATAGGCCTTTAGTCAAGTCACAGAAAGGTGCAAGGGAAAGGGAAGTCTTCCATGGTCCTACAGCTAGGGCTCAGTCTTTTCGTGAGCCTATCCTCAAAGTTCACCAGTCCCTTCCAGCCCTGAGGGGAGACAGGAAGGCAACAGTGAACTGGAGTTGGGTGTTGCCCTCCCCCTAGGCAGATTTCAAATTGTGATACAACCCCCAGAGTACATTAGGTTTACTAAAATAGCTTCCCCTTGTGGGCAGACCTTGGTAAAAAGAGCAGAATTTTTAAGAAAATCTAGTGTATTTTTAAATATTTCCTTTTCCCCTCTTTCTGCTAGAAGCATGAAGGGATTTTTCTCTGATGTTCACTCTGAGGATCTGGTCAAGTCCTGGGAGTTAAAACTCACAAAACTGTGAGGATGTGAGGATCTCATCTCCCTGGAGTTTTTAATTTTCACCCTGAACCTTTAGCAATTTGTTGACTACTGTTTGGGTTTTCCTGTCCAGTCACCAGTTTCCTACTGATGTTTCTGCTCCTGGATTTCTGCCCTGGTAAACTGTACCTCTCCGTATGGTACCCGTCTGCCTCTCCAATGTTTAGGGTCGTGGCTTGCCCTGTGACCTCCCTTGTCTGATGGGTCTAAGAAGGGTTGTTGATCTTTTAGTTTGTACAGTTTTTCATTTTTGTTAGGATGGAGTGGCAACTTCTAAGCCTCTTAAGTGCTGAACTGGAAACCAGAAAAAAGTTAACCACTCTGTTTTGAAATCCTGAAGAACTTAGCTGAAACAAAAACTGTAATGTCTACCAATAAAATGAGCTGATAAATGGGATCAGGCAGAGGAGCACATTAAAAATTTTGAGTTGCTAAAGCTGATCTTCTAGTTTTCTCTGAGAAGATGACAGGGTGCAGGATTAAGGAATATCAAGCAAGAGAGAGCTGCTTAACTGAATTAAAAAGGAGTTAGATATCTTAGCATTGGTTTAAAAGTATTCTGAAACTATTTTTCATTTCACACACACAAAATAAAACTACTTGTCAATAAATTGATAGTTTTCTAAAGAAAGTAATTTATTTTTTAACATTATACACTCCAGACCTACACATAAATGTGAAAGAACACAGTGCTATCTAGTAATTTAATGGCAAAATACAGCCATACCTTAAAGATATCATAGGTTTGGTTTCAGACTGCTGCCGTAAAGCAAATATCACAATAAAGTGAGTCAAATGAATTTTTTAGTTTCCGAGGGTATATAAATGGTATGTTCACACTCTATTGTAATCTATTAAATGTGCAACAGCATTATGTCTAAAAAGCAATGTACATACCTTATTTTAAAAAATACTGATAAAAAATGCTCATCATCATCTGAGTTTTCAGAGAGTTGTAGTATTTTGCTTGTTGAGGGTCTTGCTGGCTACTGACTGATCAGTGTGCTGGTGGCTAAAGGCTGTGGTGGCTGTGGAAATTTCTTAAAATAAGACAACAGTGACACTTACAACATCAACGGACTCTTCCTTTTATGAATGCCTTCTCTAGAGCACGCGAAGCTGTTCGATAGCATTTTACCCACAGTAGAACCTCTTTCAAAATTGGGGTCATTCCTCTCAAACCCTGCCACAGCTTTGTCAACTAAGTGGATGTAACATTCTAAAGCCTTTGTTTGCATTACAACAATCTGCACAGCATCTTTACCAGGAGTAGGTTCCCTCTCAAGAAACTACTTTCTCTGCTCATCCATAAGAAGGAACTCCTCATCCCTTAATGATTAACCATAAGATTGCAACAACTCAGTCACATCTTCAGGCTCCACTGCTAACTGTTCTCTTGCTGTTTCCACAACATCTGAAGTCACTTCCTCCAGAGAAGCTTTGAATCCCTCAAAGTCCTCCTTGAGCATTGGAATCAACTTCTTCCAAACTTCTGTTCATATTCATATTTTTATCTCTTTCCATAAGTCAATGAATGCCCTTAGCGGCCTCTAGAATGGTGAACCCTTTCCAGAATGCTTTCAATTTCCTTTGTCCAGATCCCCAGATGGAATGTTATCTATGGCAGCTATGAAACGTATTTCTTAAATAATAAGACCTACAAGTCAAAATCACTACTTGATGCAAGGGCTGCACAAAGGATACTGTGTTTGGCAGAAATTAAAGCAATATTATATTAATCTCATTCTATATATTCATCAGAACTCTTGGGTGACCAGGTGCATTGACAATGAGCAGTAATCCTTTGAATTGAATCATTTTTTTTGAGCAGTAGGGCTCAAAAATGGACGTCACATAGTCAGTAAATGATGAGGTAAACAAACACGCTGTCATCTAGGCTCTGTTGTTCCATTCTAGAGCACAGGAAGAATGGATTTATCATAATACTTAAGGGTCCTCGCATTTTCCAAATGGTCAATGAGCAATGGCTTCAACTGACACCTTCATTAGCTCCTAACAGGAAAGTCAGCCTGTCCTTTGACTACTGTCCTTAGCCAGGCAATGACTTCTCTCTAGCTATGAACATCCTAGATAGCATCTTCCATTAGAAGGCTGCGCATTGGAAATATGTTGCTTAGTGTAACCACCTGTATTAATTACCTTGGCTAGATCTTCTGGATAACTTGCTGCAGCATCTCCATCACTGCTTGCTGCTTTGCCTTGCACTTTTTTATTATGGAGATGGCTTCTTTCCTTAAACCTCATGAACTAATTCCTAAATCTTAGAATTTCAGAGGAGCATAGGATATGGGATTGCAGGAGGAATAGTGCAGCTGCCATGTTTGCAGGAACTAACTGGGTTTTTTTTTCTGTTTGTTTTTGTTAGGACAATCAAAAAATACTGGGGAGAAGCAAGCTATACAATTATTGATATAAGACATGTGGAGAGAAGAAAATTCCTTATTCACAGCAAGAGTTAAGACCTGGGACTCCACAAATAGCCCACGAAAACATTCTCCCAACCTAAGGAAAGGATAAAGTCCAAATTTAGAGTCTAGAAGAGAAAGGGTTCTCCTCTCCCAGCTCATTCTCCAGGCAACTTCCCTACACATAGCATATGCATATTTTCTATAGCACAGAGAACACCAGAAGAATGAAGCCATGCAGGATTAGTACTTAATAGAAAGCAACCAACATAGCTCTGTAAGGAAATGGGAGGGGTAAAAAGGGAAAAAAATAAATAAATGAAAAATTCACAATAGAAGAATTATATCATAAAGCAGACAAAACAGAGCAAATATTTCACATTAAAATCCAAAACAGTAAAGACAGCAAGTATGGCATCTCTGAAACAAAACTGAAAAATGAGTTGCAATGGCTCAAAGGAAAGAAGATAGGAAACAAAGAGCTGGGAAAAAAAACTCAGAAGAGAAATGGAAATGGAAACAGAAAATAATGGATAGAATGGAAAAAGAATATCATCATGAAGTTTTGACTCATATTAAAGGCATAAAAATATACCAACAGCAATTGAGAAAATTTAGGCAAATCAAAAAAGATGTAGAAAAAGAAAAAAAGAAAAAGAAATACCCATAATATTCTCCACATATATAATTGTTGCCCCTAGTGAAAAAGAGAGCAAATGAAATAAATAATATTCAAATCTGTAAAAGAGGTATTTTGTGTAATAAAGAAAATTTGATTATAGAGAAAATGTATAGAAAAAATTCAAGAATATATAGTAAAGGGATGTTTACAAAATCCTTAGAAAAAGGATTTCATACTAGTTCAAATAAAAATATGTATTTTCAAATGTGAAATAACTCAATAATATACTGCTGATTGGTATCTATTATAAAATAAACCATTTAGCTGGTATTGCACACTAGATAATGTATAAACTTTATATCATAATTGATGATAAATGGTTGGTTCAAGGGCAATATTTTAAATAGTACTGAACTCACTGATGATAAAAGCCCTTAGAACCTGGTCTTAAAGAGGAACCTATAAGCAGAGCTAAGAATGAGGAAATGAGCTGAGGTATGTTCTGGGCAGTAGGGAGATTTCTTACCTAGGAGAATTATGGGAATGAATTTCAAGGTCCACATAAGACAGGAGAGGAGATCTTGAGCTCTGCAAGAAGTGAAATTTCAGGAGGATTTGTTCATCTCTGCATTTCGTTCTCAGAAGAAAAAGAAAATATAGTACCTGAGAATTCCAAGTAGTAGGTCAGGACCTCATGATTTTAGGATCAAATTTACAACACCTACAGAATGCAGGAACTTTCAGCTTTTTACACAGAAATTCAGGTAAAAACTAGTCTCTAGTCAGCAGTGTCCTAAGAGACTTTGGTATAAGAATATGAAAACTGCTCTGGAAAGATGTTTCCACAAAATAGCCACACATGATTGTCATGCATGCGCACACATACACACACACTTCACTAAAGGTGAATTTACTATGTAGTATAAAACACAAAAGGATGTGTGTATGTCGTATTTACCCATATTTAGATGAATTTTCACATATTTGGATATCTGGAAACAATGGAATTATTTTATTATTAAAATTGTAATCAGCTCATTTTTCTTTCTAAAGAATAGAAAGAGAAAGGTTGTATCTTACAATTGATGACATTATAGCTTTGATAATCCATGCAAATCCCTGATGAGGAAAGTAAAACAGTGGACAGCCTACTACAAAAGCAAGTGTTTGGAAGATAGAACGATAACTGAAAACAATATGAAATTAGAGTTAAAATGATTTTTTGAGGGGCCACCTGCATGGCTCAGTTGGTTAAATGGCTGACTCTTGATTTCAACTCAGGTCATGATCTCACAGTTTATGAGTTCGAGCTCCATGTCAGGCTCTCTGCTGACAGCATGGAGCTTGCTTGGGATTCTCTTTCTCCCTCTTTCTCTGCCCTTCCCCTGCATTCTCTCTCTCTGTCTCAAGAAAAACAAACTTTAAAAAAAAATTTTTTTAATATTTAGAGAGAGGATGTGAGCATGTATGTTAGCCTGGGAAGGGCAGAGAGAGACAGAGAGAGACAGAGAGAGAGAGAGAGAGAGAGGGAGAGAAAGAGAATCCTAATCAGTCTCTGTTCAGTCAGCACAGAGCCCATGGCAGAGTTCTTGATCTCATGAGCCATGAGCTCATGATATGAGCTGAAATCAAGACTCAGAGGCTTACTCAATAGAGGCACCCAGGTGCCCCAGTGATTTTTTTTTTTAAGTAACTGGTATAGTAAGAAAGAATAAGACATTTTAAAAAAAAAAAGCATGTTTAAAAAATCACCTAAATAACATCAAATGGATTAACATGTTAAAGATAAAAGGAGACAAAGATGAAGACAGTAATAAAATATTAGAAAACAAGCCAGGGAAAATTCTTAGAGATGTCACAGAGAGTGCAGAGACAGAAAATAAAAGCAAGAGATGAAGGGGCCATGGAGGAAAGTATGACAAGTCTAACATCAGTTAAATGGGAATGAGAAGTAATCAGAGAAAAGAGATGAGGGGTGATGATCAAGAAACCAATCACTGACAATATATTGGAATGAATAAAATATATATTAATACTTAGTCTCCAAAGCACAATAAGTTTTAAGTAGAGTAGTTAAATATCAAAGGGTACCTAAACAGAATGCCAGACTACACCTAGAGATAACAAGAATGCTAGAAAACATTTAGAGACAAAAGGAAAAAAAAAAACCCTCTAGTTTAGCTTATGTAATATGGATGAGCTGGAGAAATTACAGTCCATTTTGAGGCGTTAAGTGAATATATTAGAGGGAAAAAATGGACTGAAAATTCATGATCTCTCTATATCCACATTCAAAAAAGTATAAAATAATAATAAAGTAAACCCAAAGAAAACAGAAGGAGGGAAATATATAAAATTAAAAACATGGAAACAAGGACAGAACGAATCAAGAGAATCAGAAGCTGGTTCTTTGAAAAGGATAATTAAAGAGATGTTTCTCAGGGAAATGTATAGAAGAAGAAGGAAACCAAGACAAAAGCAAATGGAGGAATGAATGACAAAAGAGACAATCATGAAATATATTTTTATATATCTTTAAAAATACTATGAACAATTAAGGGGGTTCCTGGGTGGCTAAGTCCGTTACGTATCCAATTTCAGCTCAGGTCATGATCTCGCGATCTATGAGTTAGGGCCCTGCATGAGCATGATTCGAATTCTTTCTCTCTCTCTCTCTCTCTGACCCTCCCCTGCTCACTCACTCATTCATTCATTCATTCATCCTCTCAAAAATAAACTGAAAAATTTTATAATTTAAAATTTTTATAGATAAAAATCATGAGACTTAATTAAAAGAAATAAGAGAGAACCTAAATAAACATGGAGAGACATACCATGTAATGACTAAGAAAGCTTTGTATGATACAGACAACACTTCTCTCTAACTTATTCTAGACATTCACTATAGACACACTCAGGCACTACGTGTCCAGTGAAAGTAAAACACACAAGGAAGAAGGGGAGGCAAGACAGGAAGGTAAAATTTATCTACTTGAGAGTTTGGTTTTGACAAAATTCCATGTTGAGAATTCATGGGATGATGTGAATTTTTAAGGTTTTTTTACATTCCTTACCTTTATAGATAAAAAATCTCAAGTTTAACAGGGCACCTGGGTAGCTCAGTCAGCTGAGTGTCTGACCTCGGCTCAAGGTCATGATCCCATAGCCTATGGGTTCGAGCCTCACATCGGACTCTGTGCCGACAGCTCAGAGCCTGGAGCCTGCTTCAGATTCTATGTCTCCCTCTCTCTCTACTCCTCCCAATAAATAATAAACATTAAATTAAAAAAAAATGAATCTCAAGCCTACAATGTTCTCAGTTGTATTATCTGGTCTGAGAGTGGAAAAACAAGATTGAAATTCTGGGAAAAGTGAGAGGAGAACTCACTTAGATGAAAGCAATGCTATTAAGGACTCAAATTTAAGCGGCTGGAATTCTCTTACACATAATTTTCTTATAAGCCTGCATAAGTTTAATTTTATTGTAGTCATCACCTTCAGACACTGATTATTTTGGAGAAGCAATCACAGAAACCTGAAAAATCAAGGTCTGATGAGAACCCCTAAATTAACCACATTTCAGAAGCCCAACTCTAAAAAGTAAAGAAAGGTGTTTTAAATTTTTTTTTAAATTTTTATTTTTTTAAAAAAATATTTTTATTTCTAGGGAGAGAGAGAGAGACAGCGTGAGCAGGGAGGGTCAGAGAGAGAGGGAGACACAGACTCTGAAACAGGCTCCAGGCTCTGAGCTGGCAGCACAGAGCCCGACGCGGGTCTCGAACCCACGAACCGCGAGATCATGACCTAAGCGAAAGCCGGACGCTCAACCGACTAAGTCACCCAGGCGCCCCAAGGTGTTTTAAATTTAACATCCCAAATTCTGCATTTCTTCTCTGAGGAATGTGATGGTGCACGTATTAAAAGCAGAGAGGAAGTATTAAATAAGAATTTAATTGAGTTAAGAGAAGTACTTGTTTGGTGAGTTTATATGACATATGGATAAAGAAGTAAAGCAAAGGAATAATAGAAAACATCTGCTAATAGAATTTACAGTAATTAGTTGATTTTGGCTTATACAATGCTGGCATTAAAAAATAATTTCATTTTATATACTTACTTCTAGCATGTAAGTGGTTTCATCATTTTGCATTTGGATACCTGATCAAAGACACTCTATAAATTACATTATTTCTCCAATTTGCTAACTAATAGCTACTTGTCTTCATACCTCTTACTAAATAATGTCTTTTATCCGTTCATTTTAAAGTGAAATTCATTTGTCTTTTGTTGACTCCTCTACCAAATCCTTGTATGTTGTTACTGCTAGGTCTTAATCATGGGTCCTCCTTGCTTTCCTTCCCAGGTGTATGTGTTCCTGGGGCTTTAAACATCATTTCTATGCTGACCACTAACAAATTCACATGCCAGGCCAGATCTTTCTTCTGCCAGCCAGACAGGACATGTACAACTTCCTACTTTGTATCTCTGCATATCAAAACAAGACCTTTTATCTTGCCCACAAAACATGGGTCCTTCTATGGTCTTCCTCTAGCTCAGAAATTAGCGGCACTGCACACCCAGTATTTCAAACTAGAAATTTAGAGGGTCACCCTTGAGGCAGGGTTTTCTCAATGACTCTTCTTCCTTCGCATCTCACTCTTCAGTGCAAGCTGTATGTCCTCTCTGAAAATTGTATAGACATAGCAAATAATGACTGTATCCTAAATAACTCACAATTATCCACTTTTTTTGCAAGTCATGTCAATTTCCTTATAGAACAGCTGGAGCCCTGGAAAGTCAATGTTGGACCAAGTACCCATTTTGCTAGAATAACTATTCTTTTCTTCATCACCAGGAAGGTATTCTTAAAAATACCAATATCAAGCTATACAGAGTAACTAAGTTAAATGGGGTCTTTGTTTTAAGGAAAAATACAGGGCAAATACAATCAATTGCCATTATTTTATTATAGAATTTTTATAACCATCCTCTCTGGTAGTAGATATCTTTAACTCCATTTCACAAACCTGAAATTTGAGACTTAAAACAGTTAGCTAACTTCTCAAAGTCTGTTATCTGACTACAAAATTGGCCTTTTTCCACAATATTGTTGCTATCTCCCCTTACAAGCCTACTAGAGAATCAATGAAAAATCAGATATATCTTTGTCTTCGAAATCTCCCAGCTGAGCCAAGGTCTAAATTTCCTGTGGAGATCTTACCATGTGCAATCTCACCAAAGCTTTTACAACTTGAACTACAGTTATCCTTCAGTGACCTACCTGTTCATCCAATACCTGCACGTCTACTTCAACACAAAACAATTTAGAATTAATAAGAATAAGAACCCTTCTCATTATAGCTTCTGATATCTCAAGCTGCTTTTTTATAGCCCATGAATATCTGAAATTCTAAATGTCATTCTTCAAATTTCAATATAATTTTAGCTGCAAGTGGAATATTTACAGAGGTTATTTTGCCACAGTGGCAAAACATTTTTGTTAAATACTGCTATTTTATAGCAAGAAATAAGCATTAACTGACACATGAGTGTGTAGCCAGAAATTTTATGTTCCCAAGGAAAATGCTCAGAAATAGGTTTCTTACTCTGCTAAATTGCAAACCAACAGATTTCTGACTCTCATGAAATGCTGGATGCCTGGAGCATTATTTACCAAGATTGAGAAAGAAAATGAAGGTAGATGATTGGGGAAGGAGCAAGGTGGGAAGATAGGTATTTCTTTCTGACTCTAACTTGCTTTCCATTGTTGTCGCTATTTATGTCAGAGTTTCCCAAACTTTTCCAAACATAAAAATGACTTGAGTCTTTTTTAAAATCCAGAGTTTGAGGAATTTTCTTTGGAACTTCTGACTCAGTGATCTGAAATAGGGCTTGAAGAACCTGCATTTTTAGCAAAGAGTCTAAGTGGTTATTTATTACCAAAAAGACAATTGTGAATATTAGTAGATCATCCATGAGCTAGGTAATTGACATTTAATAAGTAGGTTCTTTTTTATAAGGGCAAGGGATTCTGTTGAAATAGCTATTTAAATGAAGCATTTTATATGACAGCATTTAGTGCTTTAGAGCTTTTAAATGAAGATCTTTAAATATGTTTTGCCAAGATGGCAAAATACTTTAATTCATTTGCAGTTCCCATTATAGCCCCAGAATGTTGCGAACGAAATGACACAAAGACAAGACACACACAAAAGACAGACACAGACACAACTCCAGCTGGAGGAACAATTCTACGCAAGCTTTGTGGTTTATTTTACACCCCGGTAACTGGATACAGACTGAAATCTACAAGATGCATTCCTTTACCAAATAAGGGCAAGTAGCCAAACACATTTCAAGGACAGGGGGGAGCAAACGGAGGAAGCGACCACACATGTTTACTAAGAGGCCTGCCCACAATTCCAGCCTTCTCCTTACTTCTAAGGAGGGCATGTTCCCTCGTTTGCGAGCGGACCATTAAACTTGGATATTGTGTGCAGGCCTCCTGGCAGAGCATCCTGTTTGCAGGCATGATCTGCCCAGGCAGGGAGTCCCATGTGCAGGCACATCTTTGCGTCTCTAACCACACTTTCTCGTGGTCACTGTCGGGCTCTCACACAGAATAACTTCTGAGTTGGCTTTGTGAAACCTTCACATCATGGGTTCCAAAGCTTACCTTGGCTGTCCATCAAATTCCAGTTAAACATTATTAAATGTGTATGTGTATGTGTGTGTATATATATACACACATTTCCATATATATATGTTTTATATATGTATGTGTGTGTGTGAGGAAAAAATAATAATATCCCCCAAATATCAAAATAACTCTTGCAAAACAAGGAAAAAAAGACAATCTAACCTGATAGAAAAAAGAAGGTAGACAAAAAGAAAACACTAATCACCAATAAGAAAGGAAAAGAGGCCCAAGTTCATTAATAATTAAGAGGATACAACTCAAAACCATATGAAGTTCAACCTTTCATTCATTATCCTGGCCACTTTTAAAGTAATACCAATTGTCAAGAAGGAATAAATTTAGGGGTACCTGGGTTGTTCAATCGGTTAAGCGTCTGACTTCGGCTCAGGTCATGATCTCACATTTCATGGGTTCAAGCCCCACATCGGGCTCTGTGCTGACAGCTAGCTCAGAGCCTGGACCCTGGTTCTGGATTCTGTATCTCCCTCTCTCTCTGACCTTCCCCTGCTCATGCTGTCTCTCTCTCTCTCTCTCTCAGAAATAAATAAAACATGAAAAAAATTTTTAAAAAGAAGGAACAAATTTGTTCATCAACCTACAGAGTAATTTAATGACATCTAGTAAAGCTAGGGTGACCATAAAAATGTATTTGCAAACCATGAAGTTTTTAGAATAAAAGAGTTTACTAAAACGTATAAAATCGTGTGATATTTAATATTTGTTTTCATATTCACTGACAAATTGTTTTGATAACATGGATGGACTTATAAGTAGTCCTCTTCAGAATTGTTTTTGAAAATAAAAGTTCTCAAAAATTTGAAATCATAATGTACACCTCGAAGCAAAACAGAAAAACAACTTGATATTTATTTAAACTTTAAAATTAGCAAACACAGTAGTTATTCTAGGACATTTTTATATACTTAAAGTGGTTTGTTAGCCATAATTATCTTTGGTTCATTTCTGAAAATTTATATTTCTTTTAACGTGGATTGTTATTGATATTTTATGAAATTACATATAATCTCATCCAAACTTGCTGCACGTCTCACCAAGAAAAAGAGTTATCACCAACTGTTTACTTTTATGAACGGACTTTAAAAAGCATTCATAATACTGTCAAATGTGTCATTTCTAGCAGAATAAACTCCCAAAGCTTTATCTTGGTTCCATTAACTAGCTGGATAGTCAGTTGAAGCATTTTTAGATCAATTTTCTGTGTGAAATACCTAAATGGCAATATCCAACTGTTTGTGAATCTCCTCTACTGCTAATGGGGCTCACATACTAACAGCCATTGCTGCATATTTCATAAGTGAAGAAGTGATTTGAAATAAAACATGAACCCAATTTATTTAAGAAAACAGCGATTTGATCTAAATGAAAAGCCATGCTTCTTAGAGTGATATAGTTACACTCTCTCTCCAGATTAACATATTACCAGTAAAAAGAACATCTCCAGGCAGTTTTCTTAATGCAGCTATTAACTTTTGAAATAACAACTCATTTTTTCCTTAGATTTTTATAATCTGAATTTCATGAGATCCGTCCTAACTTAAGGGCACCAGGCCTACAGTGGCTAGAAAAGACCAACAGATACATTGTGTGAGTTTTATGACTGCCATAAACTTTCCTGAAAGGGAAATTCGGTACCCAGTTTTTAAATTTTTTAAAAATGTTTTATTTATTTCTAGGGGAGAGAGAGAGAGAGAGACAGCATGAGCAGGGGAGGGTCAGAGAGAGAGGGAGTCACAGCCTGAAACAGGCTCCAGGCTCTGAGCTGGCAGTCAGCACAGAGCCCGACGCGGGGCTCGAACCCACGAACCGCGAGATCATGACCTAAGCGAAAGTCGGATGCTTAACTGACTAAGCCACCCAGGCGCCCCTTGGTACCCAGTTTTTAATTAAACATGCATGCACTTTTACTCTTTTAACTCACTGGTGAAACACTGTTTCAAAATAAGTAACTATTACCAAACAAAGGGCTGTAGGTGTTTGGGGCAGATAGAACCGCTGTAGTGAGAGGAGTTAACCAACCCCGGTGCCCTCCGGTGCCCTGCTTCCATCTCTGCACATTATTCACATATACCTAATGCCCTCATTCCTTTATGTTCCCTAAACCCACCATATGGTTGCCTGCTAGTTTCAGCTAAGTGGATGGCATGAATATGTCCAATACTTCCACCACCACTGTGCAAGGCTGGAAGGAGTTAGTTGTGCCTAGCCACTACTGACCCAGTCCATACTGCTTTATCACCCAGCATTCTGCAGGCTGTCCTTGAACACTTGCTTTAATTGAAATGGATCCGAAAACTAGAGCAAATTTTCACATTTAGCCCCATATTATAGTTAGAACTCCATTAACATGTTATTTGCCCCGTATTCTACTGAAGCCATGACAAAGGTGCAAGAATTACACAACATGGACGTTTAACAAACCCACACTAGTTTTTCTTATTGCAATTTATGATAATACTTCATTTGAAAAGAGAAATCCAGGATAGATGCTAAAGGCAATCAGGATGTGTGGACAAGAGTAAATAGCTCACCTGGGAGCAAATGAGGATGCTTGTTTGATCTCCCCAAAACTGAAGTTGTGTGCACCCTACACCCTAGCTCTTCCTTCTCTATACATTCATTAGAAACTCTTACATAGGGGTACCTGGAAGCATAAAGAAGGGTTGTCTTTACAGCACTTGTATAAACACATCACGGAACAAGAAAGAATATAGCAAATTGGGACCTATGGTATCAATATTCCCAGCTCCCAACAAGGATATTAAGTGGGAAAAAAGTAACATATTGATACCTTATGTTAATAGTCAGATAAACATTTAAAAGTCATAAAACACTAATATGTATTATTTATAAACCTATATAGTTCAGTGAAACTATGAAAACATGAAGGTAAAGTTAAATTCCAGGTTCATAATAATGTCCAGGGAAAGGGAATGGATCGAAGCAGACATACCACAACTATAACTGAATGTAATGCAAATGGAAGAAGGTATGCATTTACAGTGATTTCTGGGTGGAGCCAAATAGATATTTATGATACTATTTTGTATTTTATGTTCTAAAATTTCACTCAGAAACAAAATAGTTTCATAATGAGCAATATCCAGTTTAACTCAGAATTGGCTTGTTACCTAACTACTTTGCTTAAAACAAAATCCCCTACCTTCCTTACTACTTCCAAGGAGTTTGAAAAGGAAACCTGGATGTGGAAATTAATTTGACAATAAACTATTTGTAAAAAAAAAAAAAAAATCCTCTAAAATTTTCCAAAAAAAAAGGAGACCTGGAAAATATGGCATTTATCAAGGAAAAACTTTTTATAAATATGAAATAAATTGTATAACCAGCATATCACTGTTCTTGGCACATTACCATACACAATCATACAGAAGAAGGTGAGAGAAGGATGTATGCAGATTTTGACTTACGAATAAAGGAAATCATTATATTTAACTATTTTAAACTTGTTAAAAGACATAATAAATAATACTTCAAAACTGACATTATTACAGTGAGAAATGATTAAAACTGCAGCTAAAATCTATATAAGCTTTATAGAAATCTACATAAACTTTATATTAATATAAAAGATAGGAATAGCTACCTTCATGCAAATGAACTAGACTTTAGTTGCACCAATTAAGAGAACTACAGCTTAGTCAATCTAATGATAATACATGAGTTATAATGGATGTCAAAAATCATGCTTTATTAAATTATCTTCAGGATCATATCTCAAGTTTCCTTCTATTTTGAGAAACACTATTAAATACATAGAAAAAAAGATTGATCATGCAGATTAATGTGATTTCAGTAGAACATGTTTCATCTTCGAAATCTGATAAGAACTTTCCAATCCATAAAACACTGTAAGAGAAAACTGTGAATCAGGCTAGACACACATTTCAAAGAGCTGATGAGGTTGCAAATCACTTATGCCTCCCTCTCGAGTTACCAAGATAATGCTTAGCACTTGCACAGTGTTTTCTAGCTTCAAAGAGCCTTCAAACTTTAACTAATTAATCCTTACACTACCCAGTGAGATAGTGATAAGAAAGCCCTTGAAGAGAGCATCTAACTACATAATTCACATTTGCTTATACAGAATTCGGCATATATACCACATTGTGTTTTCCTATCTTTCTATTTCAATAAATCTTGAGAGAGATGATATCCATATGTGAATAGATGATACATAGCCATCTATTGTGAATAAAATGATGTACATTGCACTCAATCTGCAACTAAAAGCTAACAAAGAAAGATATATGTGCAGCCAACACGTGAAAAACATCTGGTACACTCTGCTGTATTTTCGTTTTTCATTCATTTTACATCTTGTTCTCAGCCATTCCAGAGTTGACTTGTTAGATTTGAATAGGTGAAAACTTTTTCATGGAGGATATATAATTCTCTTGCTAATTTAAAAATTGTTTGTATTTATTTTGAAATAAAGTGCTTTAAAATTAAATGTCTATATGTTAGGCTGAAAATAAGAGAATACCATATGGGATAGCTTCACCAAATGAAAGAATATTTAACTACTGTATTAAGAATTCTCTCTACTAGGATTCCCTTCTCTCTGCAGGTCGCTGGCTACAGCAGTCTACCAAAACAAATCTATTCCTGCAGAAAAGGCCAACCTGGGGTCACTCGGGAGAGAGCACTTTCTGCCTGAAAAGTATTCTACTTCTTTTCGCTGAAATAGGGAAAATCTTTATCTCATTTTCCTGTTTAACTGAAAATTCCTTTAAAAATTAATTCTTTTCTTTCCCATTTCAAAGAAATTCTGCTTCCCTTCAATTGCTTGGCCCTTATCTAATCTCTCTAACTATCTAAAATCATACAGACATACACACATGTAAAAGAGACAGTACAATTGGAAGACCATCCAATGTGTACATGTGCTGTTTTAAAAATTCTCCAGTGTACTATTTGCATTAAGGTTTTAGTTACTATTATGGATGATCTACTTTACTAATGTCCCTAGGATATCACTCGCACATGTACGTACACTGTGAGCAACATGATTTTTATATGCATATACTTTGTAACTAAATTTCTATAGTTAAAATGGTCAGCTTTAGTGTAAAAGACAGATACTGTCTACGGTTTAATTTTTTTAATATTTTTTTTATTTTCAAGTACTAAGCACTTGTCCACGTAAATTGACCTAAAACAGACTGTTAAATATTAAAATGGAATGAAAAAAGCAACCTGAAAATATTTGATTTCATAATGTAAATACTATTTTGAATCATTTCAGTTGTTCTTTAAGTTAATAAATTACATGGGACAAGTTAAAGAGCTAATTATGTCACATTGATATGCTTTTGAGACTCTAAAGAAAATAACACTTAATTCATTAGTAAGAGGAAATAAATTAAGGGTTTTGGCATGCATCTACCTTGTAAAACAATTGAGAGTTTTACAAATACTATGCTTAAATTCTTGCCAGTTACAATTAAATTTATCCTTTCTCTTCTTTCCTCTCTTCTATCTTAATATAGATGGAAAGAGGCAGGATTGGAACATGGAACAGAGAGTTTGCTTATCAAAAGAGTTATGGAGATTTTCCAAAGGAGTCTGAAGTCTCGGGTGAACAGCAGAAATGATATGGGAATGTAAATTGTGCAGCCACACTGGAAAAGAGCACGGATGTTCCTCAAACAAATAAATAAATATAGAACTAACTACCTGGGGCGCCTGGGTGGCTTAGTCGGTTAAGCGTCCGACTTTCGCTTAGGTCATGATCTCGCGGTTCGTGGGTTCGAGCCCCGCGTCGGGCTCTGTGCTGACTGCCAGCTCAGAGCCTGGAGCCTATTTCAGAATCTGTATCTCCCTCTCTCTCTGACCCTCCCCTGCTCACGCTGTCTCTCTCTCTCCTAGAAATAAATAAAACATTAAAAAAAAAAAAGAACTAACTACCTTATGTCCCAGTAATGCAGTTTCTCATATATAACTAAAATGAAATCACTGTCTCAAAGAGATATCTGCACCCCAATGTTCATCACAATATTATTTACAGTAGCCAAGACATGGAAACAATGTAAGTGTCCACTGACAGTTAGTGGACAACCCAAGTGTCTTTCAAAGGTAATTTCCTGATAAAATGTGGTCTGTACATACACAAACACACACAAACGTGTGCACATGCATGCAAACACACACAAAAACACACACTGGAATACTATTCAGCCATAAAAATAAGGAGATCCTGATATTTATGACAATATCAATATATCTTTTTAAAAATATAGATGGATCTTAAGAATATTTGGCTAGTGAAATAAGTCAGGCAGAGAAAGACAAATGTTATATTTCCTCACTTACATGTAGGATCTTAAAAAGATGTCAAACTCATAGAAACAGAGTAGAATGGTGGTTTCCAGTGGCTGGGGTTTGTGGGGAAGTGGGGAGATTTGAACGAGGCGTACAAACTGCTAGTTTCAAGATGAGTGAGTCCTGAGGATCTAATGTACAGGGAGGTCACTACACTTAATAATATTGTATTACATACTTGAAAGTTGATGAGAGAATAGATCTCAACTGTTTTTACTCCACCACCACTCCAAAAATGATGGTAGTTAAGTGAGGTGATTGATATGTTAACCTTATTTTGGTAATTATTTTACAGTATATGCTTGTATCAAATCATCATACGATTTCACGTCAGTATATATTAATAAAGCGAGGGGTAGCAGACAATATCAAGGGATCTTTAAGAGTAGAAACAATAACAGCTTTGGCAATTGTATTAAGACGGTTCACTGAGAAACAGAACTAACAGAATCATAGTAGTGCATATAGTTGTGCATATATGTATGTGTATATGTATATAGATGTTTGTATATATGTATATATAGATGGATATAGAGAGACAGGTTTTAAGGAATTCGCTCACATGATTGTGGAGGTTTGCCAAGTCCATACTCTGCAGGCTAGGCCAGTAGGCTGGAAATCCAGGGAAGGGCTACAGTTTGAGTCCAAAAGTAGTCTGTGGGCAGAATTTCCTCTTCTGGAGAGGTCAATCTTTTCTGTTATGGCCTTTAACTGATTGAATGAGGCCCACCAAACATAATAAAAAGGTAGTCTGCTTAACTCAAAATTTAATGATTTAAATGTTAACCTCATCTAAAATATGCTTTCACAGAAACCAAATATCTGAACACTGACCTAGACAGGTGGACACATAAAATTATTATAGCAGAAAAGGAAAATTTGTAAAATCTAGTATGTATTAAAACAGTCTTCATGTATTTAGTCTGATTTCATCTGATTTCATTTCATCTGGGTATATACAGCTGAGGAAAGAGGAAGAATACAATATAGACAAGGTCATGACTCCCCTAACTCAGTTCTAGGATTGTCATAGAAAGGAGAAATCCATCTACTGCTCATACATCAGGACCAGTTTCTATACTAATAGATCACAAACTTGAAAAATTCTGCCTACACAGAGCCACTGTTTTGGGGAACAATGGCACCAGAGCTTGAACTTGAACCCTAATGATTGGCTTTCAGTTATTTAACCTTAGTCAAACTAATTTCAAAGCCTATGAAGGGGCTCTTTTTTTCAAGAATTGCTGTCCCTTCAGTGAAACATTCTATCCTTGAAAATCTAGTCAAGTGGTATATTTGGTTATAAGATGGTATATAAATTAAAAAAAAAAAACCTAGACCGCAGATGGCCAGGACAGTGAGCCTCAAGGAAAAGTGCTCTGCATAATAACATGAAATTTTGTCTGAATTAAGACAAATGCAGCATTTTGATAAATTTTTTCCTGGTTTGAATTGCTTCATTTTTGAGTATGGATTTATCTTTAAAAATTATTGGTTTCTGTGACTGTATGTGTGTGTGAGCTCTGTAATAGTTTTTATGCAAGGTCAGAAATGGAGGACTCATACACAGTCAATAATGAGATAAGAATTTGGGTCTTGTGAGATGATTTTGTCTAAAGTGAAAGGGGCCACGTTCATCACCTTGGATCTCTCAGTTGTGATAAGGCAAACTACAAAATAATTCCAAGTAAGAGCTAAACAAAGAAGGACTCATTCTCCAAATTCTGATTTATTATTCTCTCTCCTGTAAACCCATTATGCTATCTCAAAGACCTCATTTCAATGCCTTTAAATATTAGATATTGGTCTTGTAAGCTTAGATGAGGAGGATCCAGGCAGTAGCTGCTTAGGGGGAGCTGGTCTAAGCATAGAAATAAATGGCATTAGATAAATGGGCAGTGGTCCATCCCCAGTAAAGGCATGGGTAAGCCTATCAGGGATTTCTAGAAGTATGGGGGGAAATGGAACTGGTTAACTCATAAAATTAATCAAGAGGACATCACAGACTACAGTATTCTGAGCAGAAAAGTGAGGTTGCATATAGCAATCCAATTTGGGCTTTGGGGTAAATTCCCCAATATCCCAAATCAATGTTACATCATAAAATATATTTGAAGTGAGTTAAATAAAAATCATTTGATTTCTAATTGTTTTCTATCATTAATGGAAATAAAACCTCATGAAATCTAACTTTAAATTGTATATTTGTATATTTCAACTTCAAAAACTTACTTAACCTGGAATAAACGTGGCTTTTTTTATGTTAAGATGCTATGATTAAAAGAGTACTTCCTTGGGATTTTTAATCTGCCTGGTGTCATGTCCACCATGTGAAATGAATGTGCAAAATTAACAAACTATGAATGCAGCAAGATTTCTCCTCTTCAGAACAAGAGTTGCTTCATTTTTACTTATTTTAATTCTTGTTTGAGAGAGAGAGAGAGTGAGAAGGTCAACAGGAAAAGGGGCGGAAGGGAGAGAATCTTTAGCAGGCTCCACACTCAGCACATTTTCCCTCGATTGATGATGAGTTTTGAAGCCTCTTCTGCTTTTTAAAAATTTAAGTATGGAGCACCCGGCTGGCTCAAGTCAGTAGAGCATGCGGCTCTTGATCTTGGGGTCATGAGTTTAGTCCCACACTGGGTGTAGAGATTACTTAAATACATAAATTTAAAAAAATGTTTTAAAGAAAAATAAAAATTCAAGCATATAATTAAATATAATTTATACTCACTTAAGTATATATTTGTTCATTTTATCTTAGTCTCTGGGCTGGCATCATATTCCCTTTATGGACAAGTGTGCTTTCTCACTTTATTCTCTGAAATTAAATAAAAAGGATTTGAGTGATTTCACAACTTTTGGAAAGAGATCTCAAAACTAACTTCTTTCATTTTATCTTTCCATATGAGTCATGAATAACTCAATTGTCTGAGCAAAGGTGATTCACAAGTAACTGGAATTTTTCATAATTCATGTTCTTCTGGAGCTAAGAGTCTTTAAAAATATTAGCTAGAAACTTCTCTGGATTACAATAATGTTAATAGAGATTGTTACAAAGTTTTCTTGGGGTGAGTAGGGTTTCTAATTACATACAAATAATGAAAACATAAAGGTTGAAAAATATGGTAATGAAAGAAACCCTAACTATTAGAATTAGTGAAATATATACAGTGCCTTTTTCATCCAAATTACATATATCTTTTAAAAAGGAACAACTCCTAATGCACTTTTTTGGTTCTTTCTCTGCAATTATGCTAACAAGTATCATGCTGAGAAAGGATTAGTCCTGATGGACAATCAAAGACAATGCTTCCTTCCTGGTAAAAAGGTGAGAAAAGATGTAGGCATCTGAGCTGCAGTTATTAGGCTTAGCAGCAGGGGGTCCATATGACCAGTTAGTGAGCAAGATCAGAGTTTGCAAAGAAAGTAGGGAAACTGCCTAGTCATTATTGCATTCCCCTCAGTAACATCATATATGTAACGTCTCTGACTTGGTGGGTGGAAACCACACTGCACACATCTCCCTGACCATTCAACTTAGTGTTCTGTCAGCTTGGCAGCCATGACACCTGGCCAGGTAAAAACTCCTGCTGGGATAAGGCATTTGGCAGAGCAGCGGGACATGTGCACCTGCAAAATCTGAAGACACAGAAAACATCCCTAACAGGAAGAACCAGGAAGGTCCTATTCATTTAACGGCATATTAACAACAACAACAAATGAGAAAGCAAGATTTTAAAAACAAGCCTAGAGTTTCGCTTCACTGCATCCTTATAATGTCCCTTAAGTAGCTAATACAGCAAAATGCTAAAAAATGTAGAAGAAAATCTCTTGCTAATTTTAATAATAGTGCTGAGTTGTGATGTATGTTTTTATTCATTTTTATTTCAGTTAGTGTTTTGTTCAATACGACCTCTGAAAATATTTTCCTTAATATCAAAGTTTGAAACCTAAAAAGCATGTTAAGATTTATTATCTCTTTAGTGTTAATTGTTGACATATGTCAGAATTCAATTTCATCATTTTTTAGATGTTCATTTAAGTAGCATAATAGATATGTGTTAGCTAGCCCCATATATATTGTATAGACTATTCATATTAACATGAGAAAACCGTAGGTCTCCAAATGAACTGACCATATAATACTAAGTCAACATGCCTTGTCTAAAGAATATGGGTTAGATTACATTCCAAAAGGACAACGTGGAATAAAAACATGGTATTTTAGAAATGGATGTCTAATACAATCATTTTGAATGTACCTCCCAGAGATTGCTTTAAGGCAAAGGTGACCATAAGGCCAGTGGTAGATGGTTACAAGCCGTCTTCCCCAACATCTGTGTAAATAGATTCAAAGAACTAAAGGCTGCAGTTTCAAAATTTAAACTACAAAAGGCCATATCTATAACTGTACACAAAATCGCCTTGTCTACCCCTTCTTGTTACCCCCCACTACTTCTGCTGCTATTAAAGAAAAAGAATGTATGAGGACCACCAAGGAGAAAAAGGGCAGAAAGAGGACATGGGAATAATTACTTTCAAGGGTGCCTCAAAATAGGCACTAATGACTACTAGTCCTTTTTGTATTCTGTAGAAGCAATACCTGCGTATATAAATCAAGCCAATGGGTTCAGACTACCTGTATTCATAAAAGTGAGTAGTTTCTACTGAATTTGTATTTCTTCCTATTTTCCAACTGTTTTAATTTGTAACAAGATGGTTAAACACGACCTATAGAAATGACATGCTACCTTGCTAGAACTTGTGAACACAAAAACTGTGACTACCCAACTTCTCAGCAAGAAGACTGGAAGAATCCTTCCGTGTATCTTTAACTTACCAATCAAAAAAGATCTTCTACAATCAAACTTAAGGAAAAACAATCTATATATTGACCAAGACAAAAAAAACTCTATGTGTGTACGAGACTGCGGAGGGTAGCAGAAAAGTGATAATGGTGGTGGTAATGTATGTCAGCTTTTGAAAATTTAGCAGCCTTTAATGAACCCTGTGTCTCAGATGCACAACATATTACTAATCCCCTTCAAGGTAAAATGAGAAAGTACACTCAGAGTTTCCTCAGGACAGCAGAGTTAGCAGGAGGCAGTGCCAAGACCAAATTTTCCTCACTCCCAGATCTGTTTTCATTCCTCCAAACCCTACTGAATTTCATCCAGAACTACTAATTTACAAATGTGAAATTTGCCAGCATTAGAAAAATTTTATATTAAGGTTCAGAAGAAATAAAAAATATAGCTTTCCTAAGTAACTAGTATTCTCACTACTACTACTTTCATAACAAACTGCTTTCTTGACAGGTGCAAAGGTCACGAAATTCACTGTGTCTTCTTTGGTTTACAAAGCGCTCAGAGCGCCACCCATTCTCTACCCAAATAGGAGATGGTGAATGGCACGTTTATTTGCTGCATTCCATGGCCTTTGCTTTCTCTCTCTGTAGCTTTATTATGTATCACCTTTTTGTTTCTGAAGCAGCTAAAGTCCTTTTTCTTTTTCCATCAGCAAGGAAATGAAAAGAAATCTGTTGTCTGATCTATTACATCTCTGTCATCAGAGACTACATTTTCACATTCTCATTTTATTTTTCAGTGTTTTTTCGTTTTGGTCTGTCCCTCTGACAGAATGGTAAAATGAGACCTTGTTCAATCAGCTCAGTGCTCAAGTCTTCAGTGATGCCTGGAGGCTGACATGTAAAGCATCAATGCCTTGAGCTGGCAGACACAATCCTTCATGATCCCGCTTCTTTCCAGCTCCTTTGCCCTGCACTGGAAGCACTAAGCAAACACCGCAGCTAATAGCTGCCAACACTTAAACTTACACTGCTTGAGATAGTCCTATAAAGAACCTCTCCTTGCTTAGTAGGTATTGAAGTAACATAAACTGATGAGTCAGGACTATGGCCTCTTCAAATGGCAGTTCCCAGGGGTGTTAAGACCAGAGCACTGAGCCACACTAGAAAATTTTCCTGAAAACTACAGGTAAAAGTGACAGGCCTACCCCATCTTTTTTTCTCCACTTACTCTTCTGAGACCTACATTAATACCACAAATGACAGTTAATGGAAATAAGAAACATGTACATTCCTAATGATAAACAACTTGGAAGTCATAAAACGAATGAAGAAAGCCACCTGCAGGACAGACTAAACCATAGCCTAGAAAATGTTTGAAGGAATCCAACCAAGGAGGAAGAGTCTCTAGACTTATAATAGAGTTGCCTGAGAACAGAAATAAGGCCTAAGGTATAGGACATGATTAAGCCCTTCACCTTTTCCTGTATTCTGAGAAACATCTGCAGTCAAGTATGTGTCTTAGACACCTTCCGCCAAAGGAAATAACAGAATGGTTCTATTCTATTCAATTAAACGCCTTGCACACCTATGCAACTATACTCCCTTCTAAAACATAAATCCTATATCTCTTTCATTTAGGAGAATTTCAACTTAAAAATTGATTTGACCTATGATAGCTCCATTTTTAAGTTTTTGGGGAACATCCACAGTTTTCCATAGTGGCTGCACCGATTTACATTCTCAGCAATCATACTTCTAGGTATCTGAAGGAAATGAAATCACTATCTAGGGGAGACATTTGCTCCCACATGTTCATTACAGCATTATTTACAATAGCCAAGACATGGAAACCATATTATTTCTAATTACAGAATATTATTCAGCCACATACACACACACACACCAACATCTTGCCATTTGTGACCATATGGATGGACCCTGAGCGCACTATGCTAAGTGAAATAAGTCATAAATACCACATGATCTCACCTATAGGTGGAATACTAAAAAAAAAAAAAAAAAAAAAAAGCAGAAAATTCTTAGAAACACAAAACAGATTGGTGGTTGCCAGAAGTGGAAGGTAAGAATTAGGAGAAATAGGTGAAAGTGGTCAAAAGGTACAAACTTTCAGTTATAAATTCTAATGATATAATATACAACATGGTGCCTATAGTGAACAATACTATATTGTATATTCGAAAGCTGTAAATGAATAAATCTTAAAAGTTCTCAGCACAATTAAAAACAAAACTATGTGAGGGCGTAGATGTCAACTAAACTTATTATGATATCATTTTGCTAAATATACATATATAAAATTGTTGCATACTTTATTATATGTCAATTAATCTCAATAAAAGTAGAAAAATTAAAATAGTTGACTTGAGTCTCAAACATTGAGGGTTAACATTCTACAGTCTTTATTAAGCCTTGTCCCATGCCAGATTTCAGTCAGTGTTTTATTACATCAGTCTTAAATATGAAAAACAAACAGGATAGCCAGACTTTTGAAGAAAGCTTCCAACATGCTAGATCAAGACACAAATTCTGTGGGGCACTTGAGTGGCTCAGTTGGTTAAGCAGCCGACTTTGGCTCAGAGCATGATCTCATGGTTCGTGGGTTCGAGCCCGTGTTGGGCTCTGTGCTGACAGCTAGCTCAGAGTCTGAAGTCTATTTCTGATTCTGTATCTCCCTCTCTGTCTGACCCTCCCCTGCTCGCGCTGTCTCTATCTCTCTCTCAAAAATAAATTTTAAAAAAAAATTTTTTAAATTTAAAAAAAGACACAAATTCTGTGTGCGCCCTCATGGAACCTATATTTTAGAAGAATCAAAAGTAACTGCTGAATGTTTTTAGGTCATTGCTGTAGTAAGGGAACAGGGAGGAAGAAAGGGCCATGTAGGAAACAGCTGCATTAAACGTTAATCTATAGAGTTTTCATTTTAAATTATGTGTACCTAAGGGCACCTGGGTGGCTCAGTTGGGTAAGCATCTGACTTCGGCTCAGGTCACGATCTCATGGCTCTTGCGAGCTCAAGCCCCAAGCTGGGCTCTATGCTGACAGTTCAGAGCCTTGAGGCTCTTTCACATTCTGTGTCTCAGTCTCTCTCTGCCCCTACCCTGCTCACACGCTGGCTCTCTCTCTCGCTCTCAAAAATAAACACTAAATTTTTTTTAAATTATGTGCACCTATTATTTGAAAAAATAAATGTAAATAAGTTTGAGTGTATATCACTCCACACAATCTATGGAGTTGCTTGTTTGGGGCTTGACCCTGTCTTAGTTCTCTTTTATCAGTACTCTGGGAGGAGACCTCAGTCTGGCTCTGTGAGCGGCTATACTATATAGTCAAAAAACAAGGGCTCACATTTGTCAGCCGGAGGCCTTAAAGAAGCTTCCATTTAACTATCCCATCAGAAGGATAAAGGGCCCCAAGAAAGCTTACATCTGGCTTTGGAGCTGGAAATACAGGTATGAAAAGATTATATGTTAGTGTGGGTCTCTGTGGTCACATGGGGCTCCTCCTTCATGCCCTCCCCCTGAAAGAGTCAAATACTCCCACTAGGCAGACAAATGAACACATAAAGAGAGCTGAGAAAGCAGAGTTCCGTCCGGGAAAGAATCCTGGGAATTAGGGACAAGGCCCTGGGCTGAACAGAGGCCTCCCTCAAGCAGCTGAAATGTCCATTACTTCAGGAAAAGATGACAGGTGTGTGTGTGTGTGTGTACACACACATGAATGACAGAATGAAAGAGTGAGAGAGAGAGAATGCAAGAGAAAGCTGGGAGAGAAAGAGCCAATAGTTCTTTCTGAGTAGGAAAAAGTCATGATTTAAAAAAAAAAAAAGATCATTTTATGGGGAAAGAATAGTTTTCTCAACCAGTAGCACTGAGATAACTGGATACACATATGCAAAGAAATAAGTTCCACTTGCACTTCACGTCCTACACAAAAACTCGCCCCAAAAGATCACAGCCCTAAATGTAAGAGCATTACAAACTCTTAGACAACACAGGACTAAATCCTTGTAACCCTGGATGAAGCCATAGTTTCTCAGTTATGACACAAAAGCACATTCAATGAAATGATAAAGAAATAAGGATACACTGGACTCCATCAAAGTCAAAAATAATTAATTAATAATAAAGAAAAAAACCCAACGGCTCAAAAATCAAATGAATGAACATGTACAAAAATTTATTTTCTGTTTTGATGAATACAACAGACTGCCTCCAATTTTGGCGACAAATATTTTCCTCCTCTCCCTTTGGTTTTGGCAAACTCAAAACTACAGATTGGGTGAATAGTGAAAATAATCTTATTTATATTAGTCATCCCTTAATAATATCCCTTAATGCCTGAAGATATTAGGCAATAATTCTTCAGCCAGTAACATAAATTTTTCAGTTTGATATCTTTCTTTTGAAGAGGTTTTCCCCATAAGGGTTTAGTTGTATTCAACTATGAGTTTGTTTTCTCTTGGGCACTTATACTCTCTCTGCAGTATGGGGGGAGGATCCAGGACAGTACTCAATGTTGATCTCTCCTTTGAAAGCACTCCACCAGCAATAGCTAATATCAGGGCTATAGCTTTTAACTCTCGATGGTGAAACAACATTGGTTATGAGCCTTGTGCCTGGTTAAATTCTATCAGCCCAGAGGATTTGGAGGAGTAAATGTAGAAGTTGATCAGTACTATTTATACATAATAACTTACATATAAATTATTTACCTATTCAAGGCTCTATTATTAACCAAGGGCGGCATGCCGTAGAGGTAGGGGACAAAGTTTAAAAGGATTTTCCCCACAATTCTCTTCCCCAGGTTATAACCACATGACCAGATAAAGACACTCATTATTCTTTCTAGAGCTTTCACAAAGGAACTATTGTGTGGTGGTTGCTGTCAATTCCTAATCTAACTTTCACATCCATAGTTACTGCAGGTTGATTTTGGAGGCAGAAAGCCACCCAGCCCTGACAAGTTCACCATCTTGGCATTGACAAGAAATCAAAGGGTAAAACAATTTTTTTAAAATATAACTCAAAACTGTATTTTTGTATAAATGTACATAGTGCTTATAACTTGTTCTGGTTGTTTATTGTTCAATTATAGCTATGGAGAACATAAAGTTTAGGCAGAGTGAATGGTGGATTTAAGAAGGAATATGAGGTCCTTTGTGGGAAGGTTACTCAAATGGAAAATGGGGAGATGATCAGAATGCTGGAAATCTAGGTGAATATGTGGCTATTCCAAAAGATGACAAGAGTCACATATATCACTTATTTTGTTTCTGATAGGGATATTTTCTCTCTTAATATTATTAACACCTCAGAAAAATTAGTGTTAATGTGGCTGACTCTGGAACATCCTCCTCCCCATGTGATACTCTGAGATCGGAATTTTGAAATACTGATTATAAGGCTGCCAGAAAAGTAACTTAATTTTAAACCAAGAGCAAATACCATAAAGTCAACTTAGAAAGTGACATTATAATTCTAACAAAATTGCCAATTCAATCTCAGCTGTCTACCTTCAGGAGAAATCTCATGTGTTTTCTCATCTTGTTTACTGTAAAACTAAATCAGGTGATTTATGCAATACGTGTAACTTTTCAAATAAATCAACTGTACAAAAATGTGTCTACTGCTTTCTCATCTAAGTACTGTGACAAATGTTTTGAGCACTGCAAGTGGACTGAATAAACATTTACTTTCACAGATAGAGGAATGTTTATTTGCTTCATTTAATTCTGGGAGTATGATACACATATGAGAATATTAAATTATTGGATAAATATTGAAAATCCAATATTAAATCCTATAAAGATGCTCAATATTTAGGGGGAAAATGTCCTTAATATAGCCCTATTATGTTATTACAGCTCATTAACATATAGATTGTTATCTTAAAAAAATTCTCTTAAGGTTGTTAGATGGTACTATTGACCCAAATATTGTATATTCAGAAACTGGATTATGAGTCAGTAAAGTGATAACATTTCACTGAATAATGTTAATAGTTAAGGTTTTAAAATGCAATGCTTTAAAAATGCAAAACTTTAACATCTTGTTTAGATGTTTGGTCATTACAGAAGAATAAAGCCACTAACACAGAGGGAACAAGTTTGTGTTAACCGCTTTAAATAAAACTATATAGCAAATATAATAAAAGTCAATGCATATAGGAGAGTATCCATAGATCTCAGTTTTGGACAGCTTATGGTAACTTCAAAATCTCCAAGAATCAGTTTCTCATCATAAAATAAGAGTTACTTCAAAAAGTCAGTGTGAACATTTAACAAAAGGGTGCACCCAAAACTCTGAAAAAATTGTCTGGCACATGAGACATTAGTAAATATGAGCTACTATTATTTTCATAGTTTATTATTGTAGCTCTTAATTTGGAGTACCCTATTTTAAAACACTTCTCTAAATTGAAGTCAG
The DNA here is from genome assembly GCA_017311185.1 of Proteles cristata cristata. Classification (NCBI taxonomy): domain Eukaryota; kingdom Metazoa; phylum Chordata; class Mammalia; order Carnivora; family Hyaenidae; genus Proteles; species Proteles cristata. Next base: position 454,060 of record JAESUZ010002436.1, on the reverse strand, counting down.
CTTTGTTGAAGGATGACCAAGAAAAAGACCTGAAAACCAATCATGGAGGAAATAGTTAAAAGATGCAGCTAATAGTCAACAAAAATATCACGTAAGTACCAAATACTAAAACTGCATTAGCCTCTGAGAACGTATAGCTCAATGTCTTCACTTAATATAAAACATGTGAAGAAATAGACTCCCTTGTCTTTAAGCAACAGTGTCTTATAGAAGAAAGCCTAACCAAAGACAGAACCAACTCCAATTAATTTAGGTGAGAAGGGCTCCCTATTAAGGTGTCCAAAATTGAAAACCTACAGATAGAGAAGGCAATGCATCTCTCACTCCAGGTATTTAAGCAAAAATGGAAGAGTCACCTTCCCATAATAATATAGTAGACAGGCAAGTTATAAACCTGGATTAATAAAGAATCCAGTAAAGAATGTTAAGTGAGCCTCTCTTCTGTGTTAGATACCAGAATAAATGCTGTAGGGAATATAAAGTTTAATAAAACTGGGATATTTACATAACATTCAAGTAGGCATAATGAGCAAAATATTAGTTATATTTACCATGTTTCATTCCATTTTATTAGAAATCATCAGAATTAAGTATGTATAGTACACTTAAAGGGCATAACCTATACCAGTTTGGTGCAAAAATATCCTTGAGGGCAACAGTGAACCAAAGTGTGAACATAGGCTATGTTATTATTAAATCATCCTGAGAGTTGTCCTATTATTAAAATCTATTTTTCTGTGTTGTGTAAAACTCAGTATCATTCCTAAAAGATGATAGGGAAAACTAGTTTTCTTAGGGAAAACTAAAATATTATTATTTTGCTTACTCTAAATATTTCATAGAAATGAAATCTTTTTTTTTTTTTTTTTGAAGTAGAGAGCAGCTTTGAAATACGAACCTCATAGTGATCCTGTGGGGGTGGGGAGGGTAATAAGAAGTGTGTACACTGGTTGTATGAATGATAAACTTAAGGAATTCTTTGGTAGCAGCTAACAAACCCCAGCATGACTGTATAGGATAGTATAAAGTTTGAAGGCACTGGAGTTAAAACAAAGATAGTCCTGAACACTGGCATTGACCTTTACCAGGTGCATTATCTTGGGACAATTCATCCGCGTTCTCAGAGCCTCAGTTTCCACAAATGAAAATATGTCAGGTAACTTGTGTTTTGTCCAACACTTTCAACTTGATTTGCTCCAAACTGGGACATTAGCCAAGTTATTTCTTAACACAGAGTTTTTTTCAAGAACACAACTTACTTCTCTCAAAGCTGTCATTTGCTCATGTATTCTGGTTGAAATTGCTCCCTCTTTCCTTCCTCTCTTGGCTGGCTAACACACTGTCAGCTTCTTTTCAGTTGCAACCTTCACTGAAAAGATTAACAAATCTAATTGGTCCTGGGGAGCCTGGGTGGTTCGTTCAGTCAGATAAGCGTCTCAGTCAGCTGAGCATCCAACTTTTGGTTCAGATAATGGTCTTAGGGTTTGTGGGTTCGAGCCCCGTGTTGGGCTCTGTGTTGACAATGCAAAACTTGCTTGGGATTCTCTCTCTTCCTCTCTCTCTACCACCCCTCTCTTGCTTGCACTCCCCCTGTCTCTCTTGCAAAATAAATAAACTTAAAAAATGAAAAAAACAAAGATTAATAAATCTAAGCATTCACTTCTTCAGCCTCCACTGTAACTTTAGTCCGCATGTCTAGCCAGTAAGATTTAAGTCAAGTCCTCTGAGAACACTAGGAAAATTTGTTTTCAAGATAAAAAGGGACAGACTTGGCTTGGGAAGCCCTTATCTTCTTTCGTCATTAAGCATGAACAGAATATCTGGAACTGCATGTTCTATGGAGACAATAGCAAAAGAATCACTGAAATGTTACCACATCATTGACCAACTGAGCCAGAGGCAGTCACTGCCTAACTCTGGTTCATATGTAAGAAAAAAAAATCCCCATTTATTTATTTTTATATTTTTAAAAAAATTTTTTAATATTTTTTTTTTATTTCTAGGAGAGAGAGAGACAGCATGAGCAGGGGAGGGTCAGAGAGAGAGGGAGTCACAGACTGAAACGGGCTCCAGGCTCCGAGCTGGCAGTCAGCACAGAGCCCGACGCGGGGCTCGAGCCCACGAACCGCGAGATCATGACCAAGTGAAAGTCGGACGCTTAACCGACTAAGCCACCCAGGCGCCTCCCCATTTATTTAATCTATGGTTAGTTTTCAGTTATGTGAAGGCAAGAGCATTTATTTCTGACACAATGTTTCTTCTGCTCCTTCTTCCTCAATTATTTTCCCAAATCTTCTCACATTAGTTGTAATGGGTAGTTTCTTTGTCAAATATATTCAATGAAGTGATACTGAAGTATTGTGGAAAGAATACTGCATGAGAAATCAAAAAGATGGTTTTACTCCCTTTTAATATCTACTAGTATATGAAACTTTGGAGAAGTTAATATTTCTTACCTTCAGTTTCATCTTACACATAGTAATTGAACTAGATAATGAGTATTTTACACTTAATTCTCTAAAAATAATCTCAGAATCCTTCAAAGGAGACAAGTGGAGGAAATTGTGTTATTGGAGCCCAGGTTAGGGTCAACACATAGAAGATGGAAGCATGTAGGTTAGGGTCAACACATAGAAGATGGAAGCATGTAGGTTAGGGTCAACACGTAGAAGATGGAAGCATGGTGAACTTGTCTGGCAGAATATGGAACCACGTGGAACATAACCTTTCAAAGTACAGGCACCCTCTGGCTTCTCTCATTCCGCCCCTCTACTCTGTCTCAGCGTCACCCTTTGGCTGAACTCTACCAAGAAGCAATTTCTGTGGGAACCTAGGAACCACAGCTCAAAGCTCTGTCATACAGAGCAGGGCCAGGAAGAGCTGAAGGCCACATCTGGGCACATAGGTCCAGGACCACACACAATGAAATATCAGAAATAATTTCACATCAGGGGATTAAAGGCGGAATGAACTCAGCAAGCACTTATGGATAACATTTGTGAAGGAATCAAGAGAGTAAAACAAAGCTTGAGAAATGGGGGGTAAAAAACAACAATAACAACACAAAAATGTTGAGAAAAATAGGCAAAATTATACAAAGGTCTTCACCTTCGGTAAAAAGTCTCTTCTAGGATCTTTCTTCCATTTTCTTTCATTCTTTGATTTGTTCATTCACTGATCATTCAACATTGAACCCCTAGAATCTTCCAGGGACTAGGCACCTTGAATCATATGCACTCTTATTACTCTACTCTATTATAAACCATGTTTCTTTTTCCTGGAATGCTTTTCTCCTAAATACTGTTCTAGCAAATTCTCATTCTTCAATATCCCATCAACTGTCTCAGTCTGAAGCAGGTTCCTAAAACCCCTGTAAACCCAGTTAAGAATTTCCTTCCTATCCACTTAAGATATTCACTTTGGATGCATTTTAGCATTGTCACTATACATTGCAATTACTAAAATATATTCTCCAACTGGGCTATATTTTGAGATGAAAACCTATGAAAACAACATCTTGACCTTTGTTAGAATTTATTTTACAAAAGTATATTTGTATATAAAGATTCATATACAATATTTTACTTTTTAACAAATTCATGCCGATTTTTAGAAAATAACATGTGGTAAAAATTCTGTCTCCTGCCAATTCCCCCTACACCATTCAACTAAAAAACAAACAATTTTATTTGTTCAGAAAAAATTTCAAAGAGTACACTTTAGATTTTGTGATATTTCAATATTTTAGGCTTAATGTTTCTTTTGGATTTCCTGTATTCTCCATGGGACTTGGAAATAATCACATACTAATTGTGACAACATGTGGTTTCTTATATCTAAGCATCTACTTTTCAATTTCTACTCTGTTTACTTAAACCATAAGAATTGGCAGGCAACTCAATTGAAAACCAAGCACATGGGTGTTTTTGTCTCTTTTTTTTTTTTTTTGGTTTTTGGTTTTTAATTTATGAAGACTAATATAGAGAGATATTAAGGATCAAAAGGATATTTCTTTTTCGTTTTAAAAAATTTTTAAGTTTATTTCTTTATTTTGAGAGAGTGGGAAAGTTGGGGAGGGGCAGAAAGGGAGAGGGAGAGAGTCCCAAGCAGGCTCAGCACTGTTAGCACAACATCTGATGTAGGGCTCCATCTCCAGAACTGTGAGATCATGAACCGAAATTAAGAGTTGGACACTTAGCCAACTGAGCCACCCAGGTGCCCCAGGACAATTTTTTTTTTCTACATAGAAACACTGATCTTTGTGTACCGGTCAGATATTTGAAGGATTACACTACAAAATACTAGGAGAATCATTATTTATTGCTTACTATATCCTGTATATTATCAACGCCCTCTAGATCCCTGGAGTCATGTTACCCATAGCACAGCTTTACAGGCTCCGTATAGTTACTTTCCCAGTTTACAGCTAAAACTTAGAAACTGAACGTTATCTAAGAATTCACAGTTATAATGAAGATTCCAGTAAGTCAATGGAAAACAAAATGCACAACTGAGACCAAGGACTCAGTTTTCACTCATAAGCACTGAAACTTTTGGTTTATTTTAAATAAAAGAGGTACTGGGGTGATTAAAAATTGTAATGTTAAAGACCATTTAAATTGTCGGCCTAGAGTCACAAATGTGTACTTGAGCACTCGGCTGGGATGCCATATTGCCGATATAATTCAGATTCCCTTCTTTAAAACATTTATGTGAGAGCTTTATCATTACAGCTGATGGATTCTACATGGCATGAATATTTTTATAAAACACCCTGAAATACATATCTTAGTGATCAATTCAGCACTTGTAATCTCCCAAACTTTATTTTAATCAGGAGTTAATGATGTATGGCACTTCTAGTAAGTAAATGAATGTCTGAATTGCTGTAAGTTATTTTAATAATTGCTCAGCTAACCATTTAAATTATCAAAGATCTTTACTTGTGCAATGTCATATAAATGATGGAAATTAAAAATTAATCAACACGATTTACGTAACTAAAAGCTGCCATCTAATGGGATATTTTTCAATAAGACGACAGCAGTAATTATGCTGAAAAATATTCGTTCCTGTAGTTTGAACGATTATAGCAATTTCCACCAGGGGATTTCGCAGTCAGATTCTAGTTCTGGGCAACAGTGATTAATATAATGGTTATTAATGAGAAGTAATTTTGATACTTCTCGCAGTGTTTAGGTGTCGATGCCTTGAAAGCAATATGTTTAGCATATTAATAATAAAGCTTGCACTCCACTGGCTACTAAGTAACCTTATGGATTTTTTTTTCTTATCTTCTATAATATGAAAGGTCAATTAGATATATAGAAACAATGGAAATTTTCACAGCAGGACTTAACATTTCTCTGTGCTGACCTCTTTTTAACTGTGTACAAAGTTCATTAAATGTGCAAAGGTAGTACTGTTACAGGAAGAAAGGGGTGGGGTCAGAGGTCACAATCCACAGCAAAGTGACAGTCCCCTGTGGATGGCACCCTGGGAGCGGAGTTAGAGTGAGAATTGTCTTTCAGGTTGACAACAGAGAGAGAGAGAGAATAAAGCCATCAGCAGCTATTATTAGAGTAATTAAAATGAATATTGACAGAAATTTTTGGCTTTATATCAAGTTGAAGACAGAGCAGTCCCACATCTGATTCCATAAATGTAAAATTGTGAATTAATGATTATACAACATACATGATTTGGGGAACACTACATAAATATATATACACATTGGGAAATTTACAGTCTGTGACAATGTATATATATTTAAATGCATCCAAATCTATTGGCCCAAAATTAGAAAAGAAATTATTCTTTCACTTTGCCCATTCCCTTTCCTAGGATTTATCAAATATACACTTTCCCCATTTATTTGAACTTTGCTGTTTGGAGATACATAATATACAGATACAGTAAAACTATATCCTACTATTTGTGGAAAAAAAAAAAAAGAGAGAGAGATTTGTGTTGTAGGAGTCCTATATTGCAGGAGAGCACTAAATTAGGTATCATTATGGATACAGAAGTATGATTTCACCTAAACCATAAATAAGTCCATGAAAGGCTTCCAATGTTTTATTAAAAATATGTAATCTAAGGGGCGCCTGGGTGGCTTAGTCGGTTAAGCATCCGACTTTCGCTTAGGTCATGATCTCGCGGTTGGTGGGTTCGGGCCCCGCATCGGGCTCTGTGCTGACTGCCAGCTCAGAGCCTGGAGCCTGTTTCAGTCTGTGACTCCCTCTCTCTCTGACCCTCCCCTGCTCACGCTGTCTCTCTCTCTCCTAGAAATAAATAAAAAACATTAAATTTAAAAAAAATTAAAAATTAAAAAAATATGTAATCTAAAAAATATGTATTCTAAAGAGATTTCAAATAGAATGATAGTATAGGCAAAATCAATGTTTAAGGATTACCTTTCGTTTGTTAATCATTGCAAATGTAATATATGAATAATTACTGTATAACAGAGTTGCATAAAAGATTAATTAGGATTTTTGTCAAATGGTCTGAAGGGTATTATTTCTTGAGACTGAGAAATTCTTGTGTTATGTTTTATGATACTTTCACATTCTTTGTTGTTTAGATGTTGTTATTAACATAAATACAAATTTTTATCTATATGTGAAACGAATTTTGTTTCTATTTCTTAGTAATCCAAGTCATTGCTAATGTTAATTGTATTGAATCATTTTTATTTGCTTGAGGTATTTATCTTAACTTTCCTTTCTTAAAGTCTCACATTGCAGTAGGGGTCTGACATGGTAGTGAGTGTGATCACTCTTTGATTTCACATGAGTGATGAGTTCTTAATGTAGCGTCAGGGAACGGATAGACTTTAAAGCTTACTTTCTTCTTCCTGCTCTCCATCGCTCTTTGGACTTCTATGTCTGACTTCTACAGTAATATATGCATCATTATCTGATATAAGGTTGGTAAAAAATACAAGGGTAGATAGGACTCTATTTTCTGATTATTTTGGAACTGACAACATAACACTAAAATAACTGTGCTCTGAATATAAGTCAGTGATTTATCACAGAGGAGCAAATGGAGTGTGAGAATAACTAACTAAACACTCATCCCAAACATGAAGTGATAAAAAATAATTTAACACAAAATATATTTTAAAAATTTAAGATGGTTTCTGCTGAGAGTAAATGGCATAAAAATCTTATTTTTACTATATTATCATATGGAAACATCACTGCATCTTCAGGCTTTACAATAAAAGTGCATTGTTACATGAGCTGTATTTCAAATGGATGTGCGGTATTTTAAAAGTTCTAAGGATATCTTTGGGGATTAATATAAGTTAGCCTCTTTAATAATTAAATTACCTCCATGAAATTATTGGGACTGGTAGTCTCATAATTTAATGATGTACCTTTTATTCCTTTTATTATATAAATGCCATTCAAAAGCCTACTACAAATAATAATGACTAAAACCAGTTATGAAATAAATTGAGCTGAACAGATATTTTCAAGGTTTCTATTGAGAATTCACATTAACCATGTGATATGCACATGTTAGAGATAATTGTCAGAGTAATGACTAACATTTGTGTCGCACTTGATGGTATAAACAGAAATCTCAAATATTCTCATTTGACCTTCAAAAAGATCTTAAGCTGTTTCATAAATGTGGAAACAGAGTCAATAATACAAATCAGAACTGTTACAGCTCCTTATGATCACATCAGTCAATAAAGCAGGGCATTTTTTTCTTTTCTGGAGGGGGGAAGAAAGAAAAATATATTAAAATCATGAATCCTTTTCTTCCCCATTTCAGTTTTTTATTAATGCTAAATTTATGAACCTGTTGCTCTTGTCTTCAGTTATATGTTACCTATATTGGCCTGTGATAGCAGTTATCATACTATTATTATTTCTCATTTATCTTTTTGCCTGCTAGAACTGCATATGCTCAGTAAGCCCAAGGAATACGATTTTCTGAATATCTCACAAAGTGTCAGGCCCATCTTGACATTTAGACTATCTGTTGAATATTCATGTTTCCAAGTAAGTATACATTCTACAACACTTAATAATACTTTTATTTAGTATTTGTGTGGAGAGTCCTTGTTCTTATTAATATTTTTAAAAATATATTTATCCTCGGGGTGCCTGGGTAGCTCAGTCAGTTAAGCGTCCAGTAACTCAGGTCATGATCTCACATTTCATGGGTTTGACCCCTGCATCAGGCTCTGCGCTGACAGCTCAGAGCCTGGAGCCTGCTTTGGATTCTGTGTCTGCCTCTCTTTCCACCCCTCCACTTCTGGTGCTCGGTCTCTCTCTCTCTCTCTCTCTCTCTCTCAAAAATAAATAAAAATTAAAAAATTAATGTATTTATCCTCCTCAGGTGAAAAAGAGAAACATGAAGCTATTTTTCAGTGTTATCTCATACCATTTTATTTGTGATTGCTTCTCTACTCATTAGCTGCATTTTCCCTGATTTTATTTTTTCCTTTTCTTTAAGTTTGTTTATTTTGAGCAAGGGGGTGAGCAAGCAGGGGAGGGATAGAGAGAAAGAATGCCAAGCAGGCTCTGTGCTGTCAGTGCACCTGACAAAGGACTAGATCTCAGGAACCATCAGATCATGACTTGAGCCAAAATTAAGAGTTGGACACTGAATCAACTTAGCCACCCAGGCACCCCTATATCTTCTTTTAAAGTGATAAATATCTATTCTAATTTAGGCAATAAAGTGATTTATTTTTAGAAATATTAAGTAATGTATTATTGGTAATAATCTCAAAATAAATTATAATTTTGGCAATACCCCCAAATCACTTTAATATGTAAATATTTAAAAATAAATATACGTTTTTCTTTGTTCTCTTTTTCTTTCTTTCTTTACTTAATTTTTTTTAAATAAATAATTACTGAGCCTCTACAATGTACTCATTCTTGGGAAATCTCAGGCATAGTGGAGAATAAACCTTACCCTCCTGGAACTTACATTCTAGTGCTAATAACAAGTGTGAGCCCTCTTTTATGAAAGAGTTACAAATGCACTTTTATGAAAATGTCACAAATCTAAGGACCAAGAAAGAGTCATGAATGTCAAACAGCTACTTTGATAAAATTATAAAATAATAAGTATAATTTTAAATGAAAGCATCTATGATAGAATGTTCATGAATTCACTCTTAATAGAAGACTAGTTGTCCAAGCAAAATTAGTGAAAATCCTTTGTTGTTTTTCACAATTGACTAGGTCTATAATATAGATTTGAGTATTTTTTTTCCAATTTAAATACATCCAACACCTAAACACTTGAAAATTTCATAAGAAAACTCCGTCCGTAAAATGCTGGTACTGGAATAATTTTCAACCAAATACTGTCAATATCAAAGTTGAGAATGTATTCTGAGTAAGTAGATGATAAATCAGAAAGATTCTGAATTTCAAAACATTCTGCTAGCAACAGAGAAATCACATACAGTTTCATTAATCAGATTTTTCTTTATTAAATCCATATTTCAACTAATACTTCCAACATCCTCAGAGAAAGGAAAGTTATGTACAAATGATCCCAGTCTGAGAAAGGCTGTGATCTGAATGATAGTGAAAAGTGCACAAGATTCCATTGGAATGAACACAGCAGTTGTTCCTCCTTTGTATGTTATTATAAAGAGAACTGGGGGTCAAATTGCATGAATGATAAATGGAAGGTACTTGAATTGGGTTGGTTCTTTTATGAACATTATACATTGACCTTGGCAGTTTTGACAATTACATCCATCATTTCTAAGAATCCATTCCAACACCCCAGCCTGTTCTCTAACGTGACCAAATAAACAGAGTTTGTGAATATAAGAATCAAGGATTGATCTTCTGTGCCACTGGACTGATTAACAGTTTGTTACTTTCTGTAGCTTTTTCAATCTATGGATTATGCAAGGATCATAACTCACTATGGCACACCTGTAGATAGCATGTTAGAATGCTTTAATCTTCACTTACAGGCTTCAAAAGGATCAATATTAGACTTCTATGTTTGAAAATCAAAATGAAGTAAAACCTTTATGGAGCTCATTGCATACTTTTAAGGTGCATTTTAATTATTTCCATGTTGCTTCTATAAAAACAGCTGGTTGAAGATGGAAGACGACCAACCATTTCAATTTTTATACCATTTTAACCTGTGGGTAACCTACTTTTAGGTTAAAAAGAATTTTTCTTTCTCAAATCTTTCCTGTATGAGTAGAATTATATGTAGCCTGAGATCCATCCCCCACTCCATCACCAAAAACATTAAATGCCACATTATTTGAAGTCACAGAAATTTTCTCAGAATGTGTATTATCACCTTAACAGTCTGGAGTAATTTATGTGTTTGTGAGCAGAGAGAAATCCAAGTCATCAGCTGTTTTCAAATCAAAAAAGTTTTTAAATAATGACTTGGGTTTCTTCAAATCGATGTGGTGATAATGGCTTCATGTCAGAGCTAGGTGGGTTGTAACATTAACAAAAGCTTCACATTTCAACTGACAGGCAAATTTACAAGAGTCAGGGATGCAGTATGTATTCCCAAGTCCCCATTTCACTTTGCTTTCAAACATGTGATCTGGCATATATCAAGCATTCAGTCCAATTCAGTCATTTCTCTTACATATTTTCTCCACCGTTTTTGTTCCTTCTACAAAGGGACACGCACAAATTATGATATTTATCTTTTAAGAAAAGACTTCAGGGAAGAGACAGAAAGATGGTGGCAGAGTAGGAGAACCCTAGGCTTGCCCTATGAATACAACTAGATAACTATCAATCATCCTAAATACCTCAGAAATCAACCTGAAAACTGACAGAACAAACTTTACAACTAACAGGAGAGAAGAGGTCATCCTGAAGAAGGTAGGAAGTATGGAGAAATGGTTTGAGGGAGAAATGGATCCTAACTGATACAGAGGGATCCTAACTGCTACAAGACAGCCATTGTCACAGAAAAAAGCGAGAAAGAGAGAGAGAGGAGCACCCAAAGAATACACAAAGAGAACGTTTCCCCATAGCTGCTGGTTTTAAAAATGAGAGGGGCTGAACTTCAAGAGATCTTGAAACCAGCAAGGCTTTAAGCCTGAGGTATTAAAGTTCATGGGCTTGGCTAGGTTATAGCCTAGAAGGCACTGGGCTGCTCTTAGAGAGAAGGAAACAATCATCAGAAGAGCACCTGGGGCAAACGGTGGGGAGATTATTTGTTCTTCTTAGAACATATACCTGAGAGGCAACCTTCAGGGAGACATTGTTATGGGAACAAGGGAGCTGGCTGGTGCAATTTCCTTCCCTCATCCCTCAGCATAACCTGGAGTCATCTGAGGGGAGCAGAACAGCATGGACACTGGCTGCCTAACTTACTTACACTAAGCTCTACCTTCATGCACTTCAGTGGAACTTACCTTCTCAGTCACACCTACCTCAGTCACAGCCTTGTGGACCCCTCCCCAAGAAGATCAGCACAAAGCCCTGTCCACACCACATCTCACAAATGGGGAGTTTTACAAAGCCTCAGTTCTGGTGGAGATGGTGACAGGTCTCATTTCACAAACAAACCAGAGTACACCTAGTTAAAACTTATCACATTCAGCCCAGGGACCAAACTCTGCCCACAGCAGGCAAGGAGGGCCTCTGCAGATGGCTAGTCTGAAGGACAGACACAGCCTATCACACAGCACACACTGGAGGTACTCCCTGACATGCCAGCTCTGGGTACTACCTGACCTCTTCTTCATAAGACTACTACATTCAGGGTCAGGAGACATAATTGGCTTTTATAACACAGAGAAGCCACCAAAAACTTAGACAATATGAAAGAACAGAAGAAATTATCCCAAATGAAAGAACAAGATAAAGTCACAGCCAGAGATCTATATAAAACAGACATAAGTAACCTGCCTGATGGAGAATTTAAAGCAACAATCATAAGGATATTCACTGGCCTTGAGAAAAGAATGGAAGACATCAGTGAGACTCTTACCACAGAGATAAGAGTTAAAGAATCAATCTGAGATGAAGAGTACAATAAACTAGATTAGAAATACACTTGATGCAATGAACTGTAGGCTGAGAGGAGCAAAGGAATGAATTAATGATCTAGTAGACAAAGTAATGGAAAGCAATGAAGCTGAACAAAAGAGAGAAAAAAGAATTATGCAACATGAGAACAAACTCAGAGAACTCAATGACTTCATCAAACGTAATCACATTCATTATCATGTGGGACTCATTGTCAATGAGTCCCAGAAGAAGAAGAGAGAGAAATGAGGGCAGAAAATTTATTTGAGGAAATTATAGCTGAAAACTTTTCTAATCTGGGCAAGGAAACAGACACCAGACCAGGAGGCAAAGAGAATTCCCAACAAAATCAGCAAAACCAGGTCTACACCAAGATACACTGTAGTTAAATTTTTTTTAAAAAATCCTAAAAGCATCAAGACAAAAGGAGTCCATAGGCCACCTGGATGGCTCAGTTGGTTGGGTATCCAACTTCATCTCAGGTCATGATCTTGCAATTTGTGGCTTCAGGACCCATATTGGGCTCTGTGCTAACATCTCAGAGCCTGAAGCCTCCTTCAGAATCTGTCTGTCTGTCTGTCTCTCTCTCTCCCTACCCCTTCCTCACTCATTCTCTGTTTCTCTCAAAAATGAATAAACATTAAAAAATTAAAACAAAACAAAAAGACAAAAGAAGTCCCTAAACTACATGGGAGGACCTATAAGACTAGCTAAAGATCTCTCCATGGAAACCTAGCAAACCAGAAGGGAGTGGCATGATATATTCAATGTGCTGAATGGGAAAAAAATCTACAACCAAGAATACTGTATCCAGCAAAGCTATCATTCAGAACAGAAGGAGAGAGAAAGAATTTCCCCAAACAAAAACGAAAGGATTTCATGACCACTAAACCAGCCCTGCAAGAAAGATTAAGGGGGAACTCTGAATAGAAAAGAAAGACCAAAAGTTACAGAAAAAAGGTAGAACACAAAAACAGTGAAAAGAAATATTTCTGTAAAATACTAGCCAAGAAACTCACACACAAAAAGATAAATATAATAACATACCTAAAATGTGGGGAGGAGAGGAGAAAAGAATGTGTTCAAGCTAAAAAACTATATATCCAAAACCACTAATAAACATGCAAATAATAATGAGAAAGATATCCAAATATATCACCAAAGAAAATCAACAAAATATGAAAAAGAGAAATAATCAGAGAAAATATACCAAAACAACCATAAGACAAGTAATAAAATGACAATAAATACATATCTATCAGTAATTCCTTTGAATGTAAATGGACTAGCCACTCCAATCAAAAGACACAAGGTGTCAGAATGGATTTTAAAAAAAGATCCATTTATATGCTGACTACAAGAGACTTATTTCAGGGGGTGCCTGGGTGGCTAAGTTGGTTAAGTGTCTGACTTTGGCTCAAGTCATGATCTCACAGTTCGTGGGTTTGAGCCCCATATCAGGCTCTGTGCTAACAGCTGGCTCAGAGTCTGGACCCAGTTTTGGATTCTGTGTCTCCCTCTCTCTCTGACCCTCCCCTGCTCATGCTCTCTCTCTCTCTCTCTCTCTCTCTCTCTCAGAAAGAAATAAAAAACATTACATTTTTTTTTAAAAAGAGACTTATTTCAGACCTAAACACACACTGATTGAAAGTAAGGAGATGGAGAAATACTTATCATGCAAACGGCCATCAAAAGAATACCAGAGTAACAATACTAATATCAGGCAAACAAGGTTTTAAAACAAACATTGTTACAAGAGACAAAGAAGGGCACTATATAATAATAAAAGGGACAATTCCAAAAGAAGACATAACAATTGTAAATATTCATGCACCCAACATGAAGAACCCAAATACATAAAACAATTAATAACAAACATATAGGATCTAACTGAAAGTAATACAATAATAGTAGGGAACATTAACATCTACTTACATCAATGGACAGCTTATTTAAACAGAAAATCAACAAGGGAACAATGACTCTAAATGATACTGGACCAAATGGACTGAACAGACATATTCAGAACATTGAATCCTAAAACAGCAAAATATACATTCTTTTCAAGTTCAGATAGAATATTTTCCAGAATAGATAACACATTCGGCAAGAAAAATGGGCCTCAACAAATACAAGAAGATTTAAGTCATACCATGCACCTTTTTCTCACCATAACCCTAGGAAACTAGAAATCAACCACAGAACAAATCCAGTAAGAACACAAATACATGGAGCTTAAAACATTCTACTACACAATGAATGGGTCAATAAGGAAATCAAAGAGGATTTTTTAAAAACTACATGGAAACAAATGAAAATTAAAATACATGGTTTAAAATCTTTGGGATGCAGCAAAAGCTGTTTTAAGAGAGTAGTTTATAGCAATACAGGCCTACCTCAAGAAGCAAGAAAAATCTCAAACGATCTAACTTTACACCTAAAGGAGCTAGAAAAAGCACAACAAACTAAGCCCAAAGCCAGCAGAAGTAAGGAAATAATAAAGATTAAAGCCAAAATAAATGATAGAGAACTAAAACAAAACAAAACAAAACAAAAAAAAAACGGATCAATGAAATCAGCAGCTAGTACTTAGGAAAAAGTTGATAAACTTTTAGTCATACATCAAAAAGATAAAAAAAGGACCCAAGTAAATAAAATCACAAATGAGAGAGGAGAAATAACAAAAACACCATAGCAATATAAACAATTAAAAGAGAATATTATGAAAACCTATATGCCAACAAATTGGACAACCAAGAAGGAAAATATAAATTCCTAGAAACATAAATTACCAAAACTGAAACAGGAAGAAATAAATAACTTTAATAGACTGATAACAAGCAAAGAAATTGAATCAATAATTTAAAAACTCCTAACAAACACAAGTCCAAGACCAAACTGCTTCACAGATGAATCCTATCAAATATTTAAAGAGTTAATACCTATTCTTCTCAAAATAGTCCAAAAAATAGACAAGGAAGATAAACTTCCAAATTCATTCTATGAGGCCATCATTACCCTGATATCATATCCAGATAGAAAAAAGAGAGAGAGAGAACTGCAGACCAGTATCTCTGATAAACATAGATGCAAATAATCTCAATAAAATACTATCAAAACCAGATTCAACAAAACATTTAAAAAATTATTCACTACTATCAAATAGGATTTATTCCTGGGTGCAAGGGTGGTTCAATCTTTGCAAATCAATCAACATGACACATCACATTAGCAGAAGAAAGGATAAGAACTTTATGATCATTTCAATAGATGTAAAAAAAGCATTTGTCAAACTACAACAACCACTCATGATAAAAACCTTCAACAAAGTAGGTTTAGAGGGAATATACCTCAACATAATAAAAGCCATGTATGAAAAATGCACAACTAGTATAATCTTAAATGAAGAAACTTCGAGCATTTTCTCTAGAATCAGGAATAAGACAGGGATGTCCACTGCCACCACTTTTATTCAACACAGTGCTAGAAGTGTTATCCAGAGCAATCAAACAAGAAGAAATAAAATGCATCCAGATCCACAAGGAAGAAGTCAAACCTTCAATATTCACAGATGACATGATACCAAATTTAGAAAAAAACTCAGCAGGCGCCACCAAAAAAAAAAAAAAAAAAAAAAACCCAAAAGAAATAAACAAAAAAAAAAAATCAAAAACTACTAGAACTGATAAATGAATTCAGTAAAGTCCGAGATACAAAATCAATATACAGAGTCTGTTGCATTTCTATACACCCAGGATGAAGCAGCAGAAAGAGAAATTAAGGAATCATCACATATACAGTTGCAACAAAAACAATAAGATACTTTGAAATAAATCTAACCAAAGTGGTGAAAGATCTGGAAATTATAAAACACTGATGAAAGAAACTGAAGTTGACATAAAGAAATGGAAAGATACTCCATGTTCATAGACTGGAAGAATATTAGTAAAATGTCAATATTAGGAAAGCTATCTACACATTTAATGCAACCCCTATAAAAATATCACTAGCATGTTTCACAGAGCCAGAAAAAAACAATCCTAAAATTTGTTGGGAACTATAAAAGACCCCAATGCCAAAGCAATATTGAAAAAGAAAAAACAAAGTTGGAGGCATTACAATTCCAAACTTCAAGTTACATTACAAAGCTGTAGTAATCAAAATGCTACGGTTTTGGCACAAAGCAGACACAAAGATTAATAGAAACAGAATAGAAAACCCAGAAATGGATTCACAGTTATATGGTCAACTAATCTTTGACAAAATAGGAAAGAATATCAATGGCCAAAAGACTGTCTCTTTTACAAATGGTATAAGGAAAACTGGACACCAAAATGCGAAAGAATGTAACTGGACCACTTTCTTACACTATACACAAAAATAAATTCAAAATACATTAAATACATAAATGTGAGACCTGAAACCATTAAAATCCTAGAAAAGAATATAGGTAGTAACTTCTCTGACATTGGTGGTAGCAACTTCTTTCTGGATAGGTCTCCTGAGGCAATGCAAACAAAAGCAAAAATAAACTATTGGGAATACATCAAAATAAAAAGCTTTAGCACAGTGAAGGAAACAATCAACAAAACTAAAGGGTAACCTACAAAATGTGAAAAGATATTTGCAAATGACAAATCCAATAAAGGATTAGTATCTAAAATATATAAGGAACTTATAAAACTCAACACCTAAGAAATGAATAATCCAATTAAAATATGTGCAGAAGACAATGAAAAGACATTTGTTTTTACCAAGAAGATATACAGATAGCCAACAGGCACATGAAAAGATGCTCAACAGCACTGATCATCATGGCAATGCAGATCAAAACTACAACAAGATACCATCTCGCACTGTCCAAGTTGCTAAAATCAGCAACATAAGAAACAACAGGTGTTGGTGAGCATGTGGAGAAAGAGGAATCCTCCTCTTCACTGCTGGTGGGAATGCGAACTGGTGCAGCCACTCTGGAAAACAGTATGGATAGTCCTCAAAAAGTTAAAAACAGAAGTACCCTATGATCCAGCCATTGTACTGCTAGATATTTCTCCAAAGGATACAAAAACAGTAATTCAAAATGATACACATTTATGGCAGCATTATCTACAACAGCAAAATTATGGAAAGAGCCTAAGTGTCCATTGACCGATGAGTAGACAAATAAGAAGTGGTGTGTGTGTGTGTGTAATGGGATATTACTCAGCCATAAAAAAGAATATAATCTTGCCATTTCTAACAACATGGACAAAGCTAGGGAGTATTATGCTATGTGAAATAAGGCAGTCAGCGGGAAACAAATATCGTATGATTTCACTCACATGTGGAACTTAAGAAACAAAACAAATGAACAAAGAAAAAAAGAGATAAACAGAAAAATAGACTCTTAAATACAGAGAACAAACTGACAGCTGCCAGCAGGAAGGCAAATGGAAGGATGAGTGAAATAGGTGCAGGAGATGGAAAGTACACTTGTGATGAGTACTGAGAAATCTACAGAATTATTGAATCATTGTACTGTATACCTGAAACTAATACAACACTGTTCATTAATTTTATTTCGTAAAGACATATCTACTAATATATGTTAACAATGAATTGAGAATTATTTAAATTTCAGAGTACCTTAACTTTTTGTGCATTTTAAAGATATAATATATGATGAAAATAATAAAATAGGTATATTGGGTTGGTATTCAAAGTATTTTATTGCTAAATATTCAAATATATTTGAAATCTTTTTTTGTTTTTATAATTCCAGATAATTAACATAGAGTGTAATATTAGTTTCAGGTGTACAAATATAATGATTCAACACTTCCATATAATACCAGGTGCTCATCACAAGTGTACTCCTTAAACCTTATCACCTACATTTTATATATATATATATGTATATATATATATAATTTTATATATATATCATCATTATATATATAATATAAAATATAATATTTATAATATAAATATATTATTAATATAATATAATATATAAAATAAAATATATTATATATAAATATATATTTTATATATAATGATTATATATATATACACACACACACACACATATATATATATATATATATATATATATATATATAATCTTCTTTATCCACCCATCAGTTAGTGGACACTTGAGCTGTTTCCATATCAAGGCTATTGTAAATAGTGCAGTAAACATAGGGGTACATATATCTTTCAAATTACTATTTTTGTATTCTTTGGATAAATATCAGTAGTGCAATTACTGGATAATATGGTAATTCTATTTTTAATTTTTTCAGGAAACTACACTGCTTTCCACATTTTCTGCACCAATTTGCATTCTCACCAACAATGCACAAGGGTTTCTTTTTCTCCACATTCTCACCAGTACTTGTTTCTTGTGTTTTTGATAGTAACCATTCTAACAGGTATATAAAAAGTGATATTTCATGGTGGCTTGAATTTGGATATCCCTGATGACTGGTGATGTTGAGCATCTTTTCATGTATCTGTTGGCTGTCTCTGTTTTCTTTGGAATAATGTCTATTCAAGTCCTTTGTCTAATTTTATTTATTTAGGCTTTTGATATTGAATTGTATAAATTCTTTATGTATTTTGAATATTACCTTATCATATAAGTCATTGCAAATATCTCCTTTCATTCAGTTGGTTGCCTTTTAAATATTGTTTGATGTCTCCTTCACTGTGCTAAAGATTTTTATTTTGATATACTCCCAATAGTTTATTTTTGTTTTTGTTCACCATTGCCTGAGGGGATATATCCAGAAAAATGTCTATGGTTAATGTCAAAGAAATTACTGCCTATGTTTTCATTTAGGAAATGTATGGTTTCAAGTCTCACATTTGGATATTTAATCTATTTTGAGTGTTTTTGTCTATGGTATAAGAAAGTGGTCCAGTTTCACTTTTCTGCTTGAAGCTGTCCAGTTTTCCCAAAACCATCTGGTGAAGAGGCTGTCTTTTCCCATTGCATATTCTTGCTTCCTTTGTTGTAGATTAATTTGACCATATAAGCTTGGGTTTATCTCTGGAGTTTCTGTTTTGTTCTATTCACCTCTCTATTTTGGCGTCAATACCATATTGCTTTGATTGCTACAGCTTTTTAGTTTATCTTGAAATCTGGAATTATAGTACATTCAGCTCTATTTTTCTTTCTCAAGATACTTTGGCTATTTGGGGTCTTTTGCGGTTCCATGTAAATTTTAGTATTGTTTGTTCAAGTTCTGTGAAAAATGTTGTTGGTATTTTAATAGGGATAGCATTAAATTGTAGACTGCTTTGGGTAGTATGGACACTTTAATAATATTCATTCTTCCAATCCATGAGCATAGGATATCTTTCCATTTGTTTGGGTCACCTTCAGTTTCTTTCATCAGTTCTTTATAGTTCTTGAAGTACAGACCTATCACCTCCTTGGTTAAGTTAATTCCTAGGTCTTTTGTAAATTTTGCTGCAATTGTACATGGGATTATTTTATTAATTTCTCTTTCTGCTACTTTGCTATTAGTGTATAAAATGCAACAGATTTCTGTACATTAATGTTGTATCCTGTGAGTACTGAATTTATTTATAATAGTAATATATATTATATATTAATATAATCAATATCATTAAAATATATTAATATTGTACAATATATTACTATAATAACATATTAATGTTATTATATTGGTTTTTATTTGCTAACTAATGTCACAAAATCTTTTTACATGAATATCTATGATTTCTAATTACATAATTTCCTATGGGCTATTTAATTATATATGCTTCATGTTTTCCCAAAATATAAAACACTGTTTAATATTTGTGGATAAATAACTTTCAGTGTCTGGTTCTAAATTTGGTTTATTTATCTGTTGGTAGTTAATAGTAGTAATAGATGAAAATGATATATCATTGCATAATATGTACATCATAATATATACACATGAGATGAGGCTCAGTCTTCATAATAGTATATATAAATGAACAGTTCCAAGAGTCTTGAAAAGTGTTAATATCACCTGTGTTTGCTCACTTTTCTCCACTATCATTATTTCAGCATGTGTTATAACTGAAAGAAATTGTAGAGGAAATATAAGCACTATCTCTTTTTGTTATTGCTGTTGTTGTTAATATTTACTTTGGAGAGACAGAGGGTGAATGGGGGAGGAACAGAGAGAAAGGGAGACAAAGAAACTGAAGAAGGCTCCAGCCTCTGAGCTGTCAGCACAGAGCCCGACGCGGGGATTGAACTGACAAACTGCGAGATAATGACCTGAGCTGAAGTCTGACACTTAACCGATTGAGTCACCCAGGTACCCGGTAAGCACCGTCTCTTGATCATTTATTTGGTTATTTGTACTTGTATTATTTGTGTTCTCTTCTTTACAAGAGTCATTTTAAGCCATTTGTAAATTTTATGGGGGCTAGATTACTTCCAAACCATATAAAATTATGAATAAATTCCATTATTTGCTTATACACATAGGATATCACATTGAAATCCCATGAAGGCAAACAAATGTACTGTAGATCTTCCTCTCTTTTCCTTCCCTCTCATCTGTCTCCACCATTCCCTTGCTCTTTCTTCTTTACTTCACCTAAGACTTTACTGACACAGGTAATGATAAACAGAAGAATCCAAAACAAAATCTCTAACATTTACTTAAGATTTAGAACTTATAGGAGCAAATAGATGCAATTACACTTTCATATAACTACTACCTGCTGTCACCGCAACACACCTGCATTAGCATCCAAAACAAGCTCCATATTCTACCCTAAATTTCTTTAAAATGTTTTCATTTCACAGAGCTCCTAACATTAACATTTTCTCAAAATTTTCTGAGAGATTCCTGTCAACAACTGTCCAGCCTAAAGCATGGTCATTTCCTTCTGCCTCACTGTAATTTAAATGACCTCATACTATTTCAGGAGTGGAAATAATCTTAGAGTTTAGCTCTTTGAAAAAACATTTAGAAGTGGGCTAGGATAATTGCCTACCTCCTTCTGATGATTTCACATGTGCCATCAATTCTCTAGGATTATTTGATTTGTTTATATGAAATTTTATGTAACTGAACCAGTCATATTAGCAGCATATTGTCAACAAAAAAATCCCACTAAATTCAAATAATTAATATTTTAAATAAATTTTATTAATATCATATCTTATCATTGCTATTGGCTTTTCACGTGTGGTTCCTGCATTAATTCCATAAATTAGGAATATCTTCATGCTTTAAAATTATAAAGTATTAAAACAATAAGGACTCTCCATTTTCTTCCACTTCTCTTCTAATGAATATATTATTAAAAGAACAAAAATAATTGCCTAGTGTAGATAAGAAGAATTAAATAATTTACTAAACATAGCATTAAGTAAAAATCTCCTGAATATCAATTAATTTTAAATTGGAGAAAAGAGGTAATAAATCAGCCTCAAGCATATAAGATTATTATCAAATGTCAGTTGTGCTTTTCTTTGAAGTAGCAGGTTCATCTCTTTTTAACAATTGAATGCCATTGGTTAATTTGATATAGAAGGTTTGTGATTTCCAGATAGCAAAAGAGTACTCATTAAAAATATTTAAATAATTAAAGTGTCCTTTTTCTATTTCAACATGCTGTTATTGAACCAGTGTTCTCAGACCAGCTCTTGACTTGAATCAGAGGATATGTCTCCTGCTCTGTTTCCTTATAATCAAGAATTTTTGAAACAACAAACTCTAGTTAAGGGGCAGAATGCATTTTACAAGGGTTTGACATCAAGGCCTTTGCCAAATTAACAAGCAGGTTACAGTATGGACAGGATAATAAAGTCATTGAATTTTATATAGAGTGGATGTCATAAAATGAATATGTTGCACAAAGAAAATCAATTAAATGTGAAGGAAGTTTATCCGACCATTTTACCCAATATTTATGCCATTGTGAATATAATATTGAAGGCATAACTCAGCTCTTCTCTTGTTCCATATTAGTTCTAATGTTGTTCTCATGGTTTAGTATACATTTTTTCATACAAAATGATCCCTAGTGAAGATCAAATTCTTTACTGAGTGTTCACATGAAGGAACAGCAATATATCTTAAAGTTGGAAATACTGACAGATTTCATGTTGAGCTCCAAGGTAGCATCTTTATAAGGGATTTTCAAGGGTAGTTTTTATTATACTGATCCTCAATTACCCTGAAGATCTAATACCCACATCTTCCACAGCTGTGCTACCACTAGAGTCGACACAATTTAAATATGAATTTCATTGTTTCCTCCAACTCAATCTCATCACAGTAAACTTTAGCACTGTCATATATCTCTGGAACTTTCACTATTTTATGCCCCATTTTAGATTAGTTTACATGACAAATCATGGCTCTTTGGTGCCTCGGGTATTTTCTTAGCCAGATTTCTGCATTCCATTTATATCCTTTAGATTGTTGTTGTAAATTGTACGGCTTCAGGATTTCCTATACCTGCTCAAGAAGCTAATATCAAACCCATTTTTGCAATACACAATGTATTCCTATATAAAATAAATGCACTAAGTCCCAAATCCCACACAGCTTCAGTATCACTGGAAATTATTTGAACTATATCTAATGAATAACTACTGCATTCTTAAATCCCAACAGATTTTTCAGAATACTTTTTGCCACAATTTCTAGTCAAAATCACATGAAAGTACCTATTCTGAAAAGTAAATCCCTCCTCCATCAACTGAGATTCCTAGTTTTTAGCCTCCTGCTATAGAAACCAGCAACAACTCTTTATTAAAAACATATATAACAGAATACATTTAATTTTATTTATTTTCAGAAGACTTCTTATTGGGGTACCTGGGTGGCTCAGTTGGTTAAGCATCCAACACTTGGTTTTGGCTCAGGTCATGATCTCACAGTTTGTGGAATGGATCTCCATGTCAGGTTCCACACTGACGGGGTGGAGCCTGCTTGGGATTCTCTCTTCTCTCTCTGGACCTGACCCACACACAATCTCAATATCTCTCTCTCTCTTTCTCTCTCTCTCTCTCTCTCTCTCTCAAAATAAATAAATAAATAAAGGCTTCTTATTGATTGGTCCTGAGAGTGCAGGATGAATATTTTATACCCTCCTCCTCAGAAGTTATAATAAAAAAAAGTAAAGTGGAATATAAAAGTTAATTTTAAAAACTTAAGTGATATTAAGTGTATGAAAAATATACCTAGGGAGTTTAGAAAAGAAAGGAACCTACAATATCAAAAGAAATTTGTGGTAACATAGCAGAGTTACAGTGAACAGGGACCTTGAGGGAAGAGAATACTTTTTGCCAAACAGAGGAGTGAAGAGTGTCTATGCAAAGGAGAGAGTCCATGCATCAAGGTGTGAGCAAGCATGTATATCAGGATATAAGTGCAAAGCAAAAAACGGGGTGGGATTGAAACCTGAGCATGAGAAGAAAGAGTGGCAGGAATCAATGCTAACTATGTAGACCATAAGACATTGATCATTGTAAGACTTTAGAGTCTTCATCCAAATGACAATGATACCTTGGAGGTTTTTAAGCAGAGAAAAGACGTGATGATGTGAGCAATCCCGGAGGAATGTACAGAATGGATGCAGCAGGAGAAACAAGATGTCCTGAATCTATAACCCAAGTAAGAAATATTAACAGTTTTAACCAAAGTAATTAGTACAGAGACTATGGAGTAGGATCTCCATTATATCCCATTCATTTGGGATGAATTTTATTTGAGAAACAAAGGGAAAAATGAATTTAGGATGACTCAAAGCTTTGTAGCTAGGTAGATTCTACAGATACTTCTATTACCTAAGAAAGGAGGAGAACATGTTTGGTCAGGGAGGAAACGAACAAGGTAAAGATGAAGAGGTAGATTTCAAAGAATTCCAACTTTAAGATGTCCACATGAAGATATATCAAGTACATAACTGAAATGATCTCATAGGGAAATTTTCAATATAATATTAGAAAAATATTCCATAGAAAACACTCAAAAAATCAACATGTATAAGTCACACATAACAAACTGTTGCTACATTATTTCAATACTATACTATTTCAACCACAAAAATATCTGAAAAGTACAATTCAGAGACTAGCTGTTTTGAGTCCCCACCCCCCCAAACTGCAGAAACTTGTATCAGTTTTCCCTAAATGTAAGATTAATAAAATAACACTAAGCAACTATACAAAATAACTAACATTTTCAGTACTGGTCTAGCTACATACATTTTATGTCTTTGCTAAATTTATGTCAATTTTCTCAGTGGTGATATGACAGGAAAGCCATAATGTAAGGATATATGAGTCAAGATGAGCTAAGTTACACTGTGGTAAAATATACTCTTAAAGCTCAGTTGTTTATCACAGCTAGTACTTCAACCAAAGTTCATTGTGGGTAAAGAGGACACAGAGATACAGGCCAACCTTCATGGTAATCTGAAATTTGCCATGCTAACATGTGGCCTCCTATGTTTTCTCAGCCAGGAAAAGAAAGATCAAGGAGAAACACAGTGCTACAGAAGTAACTCATCACTTCCACTGACGTTCCTGTTCGCCAGAACATGATCACATGGTCATAGCCAACTGCAACAGATGCTAGAAAATATAGAAAAGCACATGGATATTTAATGAGCATTATCTGTCTCTGTTGATAGAGACATTCATAGAGAGGTGAACTCAGTGTGGAATGTTTCAATAATATCTTAATTGCCTCTTATAGAAACTAGATCATACTAGAAATCTAGACTCTAGTTACCAGAGATTCTGCTTCTTCTTGCAGAGGCACTTTTCTTTGAAGAGTATCAGGTAATAGGTTCTTAAAAAGAAAAGAGTAGAGAATCCAACTTGTTCATGTTACCATTTTTAATAATAGATCATTTTCTCATGGTAGATCCAAGGGAAGTTTAGAATTTGAAGGGGTTTTTAAAATAATGTTTAAGTACTGAGAAATTTTAAATCTTAAATCCAAAGAAAGAATAAAAAAATTTATCCTGTGTCACAAAGTAATTTAGTGGTAAAGATGGGATTAACACCCAACTCTTGATTTCCAATCCAGTGATCTTTTTTACTGCATAGTAACTCTCTAGAAGAGTCATTCATTTTCTTCCTGTAAATACACAAGATTCTAGCATTAGTTGGAATTATATCCAAGACTATCTGGAATCACTACACACAAAAATTTGCCTTTCTCTATCATTCTTGCCACTGTTGACATTCATGCTCATTTTATAAAACAGCTATCTAAGAAAAAGAATCAGAGAATAACTCAATTGCTCTTACATATAGGTGATCAAATCTGATAGCCCAGTAAGTATCATCCATGTGCTAGGTGTACACAGCTGGTCTCCAAATGCTTCTTCATACACTTACATAACACATTCACCTATTTATTTATGTATTTACTTATTTATGCAGGAATTATTTGTGTATGCCTGTGTGTGTTTTCAATGTCTTAATCTCTGAAATTAAGAATGAATAAGTCAGCAGGTGATCACCAAAAATGTTGCCAAATAATGCTGAATCAAAGAGCCAATAACATGGTGAGAGTGAAATGAACCTGACCCAGGAAACCAGGAGACCCTCATTCTAACTCTTCTTCTGTCATTGATCTACTATCAAATTCCTCAATCTGTCTAGAGTCCGATTCCTCCACAGAAGGAAAGGTGGGTGGACCTGGAGGTTATGAGCCTGAACCAGTACCCTAAGCTCTGCGCTCTCCATCCAGCTCCCATTTTCAATTCTTAGTCTTGGTATTCTTCCATGCATTTAAACGCCATTTCCTTTTTACTTAACTTGAATAAATGTATATACATTACAAATCAGACATTATTGACACAAATAGAAATAAAAACAACACTTCTGCTTCTATTGGTCTCCTACAAATAAAAAATAAATATCTAAATACCATGAAAGTCTTCTGTCTCTCAATCTCTCTCTCTTCTAGAATTTACCCTTGGGATATAACATGGGGTAAGCTCAATGACTTAGATGCAGTGATACACTTCTCAACATCATTTACAACATGCAGAAATGTATATTTATGTGATGTAATGCTATGCAGCCATCTAAAAGAATTTCATTAAAACTATCTTGGGGCACCTGGGTGTCTCAGTTGGTTGAGCATCTGACTTCAGCTCAGGTCATGATCTCATGGTCCATGAGTTTGAGCCCCTCATTGGGCTCTGTGCTGACAGCTCAGAGCCTGGAGCCTGCTTTGGATTCTGTGCCTCCCTTTCTCTCTGCTCCTTCCCCATTCATGCTCTGTCTCTGTCTCTCAAAAATAAATAAAAGTTTAAAAATTAAAAAAAATATGTCTTATACCTTATAAAATTGTTCTTGATTTATTTTGTAGTTAGGAAAAATATATACGCAATATATGCAATTTGACATCTTAAAATATGTATATACACAGACACACAAGCCTAAAAAGAGAAATATCAAAATGTAATAGTATGACTCTCTGGAGGAATATTACCTTTGCTTTTAATTTTGTTCTTTGGACATTTCTATTATGAATATGCAGTGTATTTGTAATTGGAAAAAACTAGTTCATAAGCATAAAAATGGAGCTTTACAAAAAATATACTATAGATTTGGGGTAATATTTCTAAAACTATGACATAAAATATACATTTAAAATATCAAAAACGTAGCAAGTAAAATAAAAATTGTTAAACTCTTCTAGAAAAGTCAGAAAGACTTTAAAAAGATTTCTCAAGAAAAATGTTATGGCACTTGGGGTGGTAGGACTCTTCCAGGGGCTAGACTGTCCTTGGAATCACAGGACATGCGGCACTTCTGCCTCCCCTTCACTAAATGCCCGCAGCCTACTCCAGCCACTGAGAGAGATAAAATGCCCTCATTATTTCTAAATGCTCAGTGGTTGAGAACCATGGCTAGATGATACCTGTATCAATGAAAGAAAATCAACTGGTGATATTTATGAATGGGTTTGCCTGTAAGCTGACTACATCAGATCAAAGATTAAGATCAAAAATAACTCCCAACTGATCTTTCTGATGTTCAATGTCCTTGGGTTAAAGCCTCACTCGAAGATTTCTGCATTCCTGCTACCCCAAATCTCAGTTAGTTCTGAGCTTCAGGTTTTAGCTGAATCACTTCCCTAAACTCCCTCTATGACCCCAGATGTCACTTTGCTTCATTCTCATTAACTTTTCTGAATCTTTTTTTTTAATGTTTTTTTTTTTTTTTTTATTTCTAGGAGAGAGAGAGAGACAGCGTGAGCAGGGGAGGGTCAGAGAGAGAGGGAGTCACAGACTGAAACAGGCTCCAGGCTCTGAGCCGGCAGTCAGCACGGAGCCCGACGTGGGGCTCGAACCCACGAACCGCGAGATCATGACCTAAGCGAAAGTCGGACGCTTAACCGACTAAGCCACCCAGGCGCCCTTTCTGAATCTTTTTGAAATCAGGCTAATAAAAATTCCAGCTCTAAAATCCCAATGTTAATTGATCTATGAGCAAAAATCATAATTTAGGAAAACAGGACTCAGAGATATGGGAGAAAAACAAAGATCCACAGATAGAAAAATCATGATATGTTCAAATCAACTGGTTTAACAAACTCAACTTCAAAAACCAGTCTCAAACAATCCATTTTCCATAATTATGTTGTCCTAGAATTTTTAGAGCACTGCCCTTGCCATATGCATCCTTAGTATTTCTATTACTATCCTCAACACTATTATTTTTTTACTATATTTTTTTTCCTTCTCACTAAACTATGGGTGCTGTGAGGGAAGGCACAGATCTGTACTAAAGATGACTATATATTCAGTGTCCCAACAGCTCGTGGGTACTTTACCTTACACTGTTTTATTATGGCCACTTTTTATGGATAATCTGTTTATGACTTCCTCTTATGCCCTTGCTTTTCACTTTAGTGCTCTTGTACAGGCACTGACAGTGAAGAGTTGCACAGACAGGAAAGCAAGTTGTACGTGCAAAAGCAGCAGCAGCGTATGGGTCATTATACCCTCTTTCACGTCAGTTCCATACATAGAGCGGTCTTGCTCTGTGCCATTCCACGCTCGGGACTCTTACTGCTTCTAGCCTGCCTTCAGGGTGAGAGCGGATGTGACAAGAAACTTGAGAGCAGTACAGCCTTGTCGAACCCCTTCTACCACAGCTCCCTGAGAAGGGCTCACTGCCTGATGTTAATCCATTTGTTTGTATCTATCTTAATTACTCTGGATATTCCGCGGTCATGGAAAATCACTTTTTTAACCTCAGACAGAATGCTTTGTCATATCAAAATAATGTTTTACATTGTAAGGTCAGAGTACTTTTTTTTTTTTTGCTTATTAAGGATTTTTGTTAATTATGTACTAAATAAATAAATTTTATTTATTAAGGGTTTTTATTTGTGAAGCATTTTTAAAAATAAGAAAACTTTGATATGACATAATTTTATATATAAGCTTTATTATGTCTATCACTAAATCACACTTTGCTCACACTAAAGTGGGTCTTCTGTCAATCCTTTAAAATAAAAATTTTGGTTTTTATTTATAAGCATGTTTTATGTTATATCAATTAGTGATTTTTATGAAATGTACATGTTTCTCAGATAATATATTCTCAAATAAAACTACCCATATAGCTATTGGAATTAGGAGTAAATGGAAAAATAATGTGACAACATTTGAATTATCTAAAGGGAATTTAGATTAGAATTCTGGATACGTTTGGAGACATCAGAATAACTCAGAAAGCCAAAAAATTAATGAGCACATCTGAGTGAATTTCTCACATTTGTTCTTGATTTTTCTTTCTTAATTAAGATGATAGAAATATATTCCAAAGAGACAGCAAACAGCAAATGTCTGTATTCTCATTATTGTCCTATTAATTGTGTATTTATGTAATTTATGTTAGATAGTCTTTTATAAAGACACTATGTCAAAAAGCATGCCAGATAATTAATACATGAGATATTAAACAAAAGCAGAAAAAATCATATTCCATCGAAATCTTACACTCATTCATACCAAACCAAAGACAAGTACGTTCAACCATCTCTTTCCCAACATTTGCAGCCTTAGTTTTAGAAATGTAGCTGAATGAAATGGAGTTTTGATGTTCATGCTGCATTTCTCAGTATAATGTGGGCAGAGAGCACCCTCTACTTTCTTCTGATTAAATAGCACTCCTAGTCTGGAAGAAAGGAGATGCTGGATCTACACGGATATTTTGCTCAGAAAATCAGAAGGGATTTGTCTATAAGGTTCATTAACTCTTGGCCTCTATTGGCAATAACCCATATTCAGGAGGCCACCATTGTGACACCCTCAAAGGAACTCCCTGAAGGAGGCAAAGTCTAGAAGGAGAATACCTGCTCTGAAGTTTCCCACCTTCCCTGAACTGAATCTGCACAGCCACCCCAGGAGGGAAGAATGCAGCTTTGAAAAATAACACCTTTGTTATTCCAAGTGTTAGAGATGAAGCTGAGTTTTCAGATGGCCTCAAGGTTGGTGCACCCTTCACCAAACACAGATGGAAACTGGACTCTTTGAACTGCTTTGAAAATCTGTTACTAAGTATTGCTGTGGGTCTGTGAAGCAGCCATTGCTAACTTCTGACTGCCTGCAATTTTTATGGCTATGTGATGACAAGGAATGAAATAGCTTCATCTTAGAAGTAAATGGCTGATATGCCAGGGATGGATAACCCATCATCCAAGCAAGATTTACTCTTAACGATAGTGATTCTAGATGGTGGTCTTTTTAAAAGACTGACATAAACATCAGCATTAAAAACAAGTCAGAGAACTGGTAGATATTATTAATTCATTCATATTATTTTACTGATAATTTTCACTTTTTATGGTTTCAATACTTTTCTCTGAAAACACTAAAATATACAAAGATGAATATCACCTATTTATATATCCATGATTGGCATTACAGTTCCTTAGAGCTTTGCAGTTCCATCAGAATATATTGACTCTTGAATCTAGAATCAGAAATGTTTGCAGTAGTAAGTCACTGTCACACTCTGTTACATAGTAGTTCCATTAAAAATGTTTAGATTTAACAGAACCACTTTCATCTGCCTAATTTAGGAATGACCATTCCATAAATAGATAATCTTACTTAAGTTAGATTTGAGGCAACAGAATTCACAATGTACCATCTGAATTCATTACATACACAGCAGATAACCAGTTAGGTTGCTCTTATTTTTTTCCCCTTCTAAGAAAATTGAATATTTGTAGAGCAACAAAGACATTCCTACAAATTCACAAAAAGCCATGAGAATTTTGGTTATACTATTCTTAATAAGGAAATCAAGGTCTGGTCAGTGCAACTGACAGCATAAAACTGTATGTTCTCAAGGTAGTTTACCGTGGTTTTACAAATACTTAAAATTGCACTGTGTACTTGTGTCTGGGCCAAGAAAAAAAAAAACAAAAACAAAAACATAAAAGAACTACCACTTAGGTTAATATTATATTAAGCAACTTTTAATGCTAAGGTTCCTGAGGAAACATTAATTTAGCTCTTTTGTTTATATGCAACTTTTTTATGGTAGAAGTTTAGCAATATCAACAGAGGTACATCATGATATATATTTAATAAGAACACATACTTTAGCCACAGCAGGCCTCCTCCTTGGAGCATGGCAAGGAGAGCTGTGTGACCCTCTACCCCATCTCAGCAGGCAGACACCAGCAGGACTGAGCAGGCTCAGTAATCTCTTCCCTGGACCTATTGAACTTTTTTTTTTTTTTCAAAAAAATTGATGTATATATAAAGAGAACAGGAATCTGATCTTTCTTGCAACTTCCACCCCCCAGGGTACATGAGTGACTGTAAAATTCCAGCATGCACAATATTCTTTATTCCATCCTTCCTGCCACAAGTATTAATCATGGTGAAAGGAAGAGCCTCCCATCATGGGAATTTATAATCTCTACATCTTCCTTGAGTTTAAAATGCTTGTATAATTCAAAAGTGGCACTAAAATTTAAATGATGTTTCAAGAAGAGGCCAGTGGAACTCCTACCAGTGCCTGATAATAACTACCTGATGTAAGAGAAGGAAAGGTATCCTGGAACTAAAAAGAAGAAGCGGAAGTAAAGAAAGAATGCTTTGTCACTTGGCTCCCCCCATCTATTATTTCACTAACAAAGAAGTCAGGAAGATGTGTAAAACCTCATTCACATTCTTGAGGGGAAAAAGAAAAAAGACTTGAATGGGAAGAAAAATTACAGACTAGTCTGCTGATGTTCACACATCATTCTTAAAAATACGCTCAGGAAAAATAAGAACACGTATGATGATACACAAATGATAGGATCATCAAATAAGTAAACTCACATAATGACCTGAGACATCTGTAAATTCATTCTATGTCCATTATTTTAGAATTGCAAACTATAGTACCGGCTAGAAATAAAATGATCAAGGCAGAACCCATGCCAAGGCCACCCT
The DNA here is from genome assembly GCA_017311185.1 of Proteles cristata cristata. NCBI lineage: Eukaryota > Metazoa > Chordata > Mammalia > Carnivora > Hyaenidae > Proteles > Proteles cristata. The sequence goes on along the minus strand of JAESUZ010002436.1, from coordinate 422,600 downwards.
GTGGGATCATATGCCAGTTGTGACTAGCAAGGACAGGAGCGGGGCTGTAACATGGCTAAGCTTTGCTCACCAAGCCGAGGACTCATGATGTTGGACCTGCCCAGGGGAGGTGGCGCAGGGAATACATTTCTTTTAAATTCACAAAAAGTAAGGAGACACATTTTAGAAACTCATACACTGTCATACTGCACATGCTGACCTACATGTAGTTCAAAGAACATTGGTATGTCAGACATAAAAACTTTAGTAGATACTTTCCTGTGGAAGATGCGAGCTATCTGTCACACACTTTATGCATTATAGGCTACATAATACACATATGTATATTTATATGTTTGTATTTATATTTAAATATACATATTTAGGTCTCAAAACAATGAAAAGTCTTTATCAGAGCCAAAATGTTGTAGTCCCCAAGCTTGTTCCCTCCCCTCACCCGTCCCCATTCTCTCCTGCGCCTCCTTTGCTCCTCACTGTTCTAGAGGTCTCTGCAGTGGGTAGTCCCTCGCCTAGAACACTTCTTCCACACACTGGCGTGTGGTTTATTTCCTCACTTCATGCAGATGCTGGACAATCCTCTCATCGGGAAAGCCTTCCTGACACATCTACTTAAGAGGGAGCCACCTCTCTGAAAACCTGCAAGCACTCTGAACCCACAGTCCTCTCATTCTGCCCAATTTTTCTTCATTTGTTTTTTTAATATTTATTTATTTTTGAGAGAGAGACAGGGCGTGAAAGGGGAAGGGGCAGAGAAAGAGAAAGACACGGAAGGCTCCAGGCTCTGAGCTGTCAGCACAGAGCCTGATGGGCAGCTCAAACCCATGAACTGTGAGATCATGACCTGAGCCAAAGCCGGACACTTAACCAACTGAGTCCCCCAGGTGCCCCTAATTTTTATTCATTTAATTTGCCATTCCCTGTTTTATGTAATGAGAGCTCTATTAATAGTCTGTCTTCTAAAACTGCAACCTAAGTTTCAGAAAAGCAGGAATTTTACCTGTTTTGTTTTCTGCAATATCCCCACTTCTGGCAACTCTGGGTTGTCACTTGTAACCTAAGCTCCCTCTGTAGACTTGTCCTTGACTTTATCCTTCCAATCAAATATACCTAAAAAAAAAAGAAAGGCAATATTTACTGGAAGGAACTTGATCTCACATTTCATCAATATTAAGATATTTTGTACTAACATGTTCTCTTCTGGAGAAATCTAATTTGAATATATGATATAAAATGTTAAAAATTTTCTTAGGAAGTAATTTATGGTATAGGACTTTTCTGCCATCCTAAGCAAAATCAAAGTTCTTAAAGCCCCTTTATCAGTTAGGAGTTGTGCTAGGCTACATGTAACAGCAACACTATGGAATGGGCTTTTAATCCATTGGGAATTTTTCTGCAGCAATAAATTTTAAAGTTGACAGTCTAGTAAAAAAGCATCCCTTCTACAGAACCTTTATTACTTTAGTTCCTTTATTTTTGATCTCCATTGTCAGGGTATGTCTTTCACCTCAGGGTCAGAGTAATGCCTTCTCCACCATCCCCTATCACCGAGACCATGCTGCAGGCAGGAAGGGGAAGTAGGGTGAAATTCAAACATATATTCTAGTTTAGTTTGACCCCTCTAAAGGAGCTTTTCCAGAATTCTACACAGAAATTCCTATCTCATAGGAGAGCATTGTCTCATGCTTGTCTATTCTACAAAAAGAACCAGGAAGTAGCTTTTTAGATAAATTCATTTCCACCTCCATTTAAATCATGTTTGCTGGTAAGAAAGAAAGACAGAATGAAAAAGGAGAAGGCCACCAGTAGATAACATATCATCGTCTATGCAAGAGGGTCGTACATAGTACCAGGTTGTCAACCAACAGAGCTGCGATGGTGAGCTCCCAGTCTTCTAACACAGTTGATATAATTTTTACAGAAATTTAATTTATAAAGAATTATACTAAATCAACAATAAAAAGACAAATATCCTAATAGAAAAATGACAAGGAGAGAGCTTCTTTAGTAGGAAGATCCTGAGCTCACCTTGTCCCACAGACACATCAAGGCAATAGATACATCTGTGCAACTAAATCTGAAAATGAGCTGCACCCCGGCAAAACAAATCTTCCATAGGTAGTCCTAGTGAGACCACGTGAAAATGGCAGGAGGGGAAGAGATGTGTGGTTGGGAACCAAACCTCTGGAGTGACTAACCACAAATGAGAGGGACATCATAAGCATCAAGAAGCAAGAAGATCATGCCCCCACTCTGGGCATCCCCAGGGCTGGGGACCCACACTGGGAAGACAAGTCCCCATAATGCCTTGCCTTGAAAATCAGTGATACTTAACTCTAGGAGCTTTAAAAATCAGCAGGCTTAATGCCAGGAGAGACCGAGGGCAACAGGAAACCAAGACCCCACCCTTAAAGAGCCAGCATATTAAATAACTTGGCAGGAGGCACAGCACAGAAGCAGCAATTTGAAAATTGCCTCAGGTATACTTATAGATTTATTAACTATCATTAGAACTTGCACTAGAGAGGCAGGGATCTGTAGATCTCTCTGGGAACAAAAGTACTGGCAGACACCATTTCTCTTCCACTCCCCCACCCTACATAGCCAGCAGCCAATGCTAATGCTCTCCATCTACCTTGCTAGCACTGTGTGTCCCATCCCAACTTTCCCATGTGGATCCGCTCCACCCAACCAGCCTGCCTATCCCTACAAGACCTCTTCTGCCCTGCCACACCTAGGAGGCGGCCTCTGCCAGGACCTATGCCATTCTAAAGTTACTTTTGCCCTGTGGAAGGGGGACATGTGACCAAAAAACAGTGTGACAACAACTCCTGCAACCAGATTTCTTAGACAGTTGTGCAAGGAGCAAGTCCTGCCCTCTGGTGTGCCTGCAGTTACTTGGCCGCCTAACTACACACAACTAGGATGAGTACTGGTCATACCCACCAATATGGGTGGGTATTTGCTCAGCAGGCAAAGCAGGTCAATGCAACCACCTGGACTAAAGGCAATCTCTACTCTGCCATAACAGAAGGGAGCATGTAGCCCATATAGGAATACCTCTGGGGCACCTGGTTCTGATGACCAGAGGGACATGTGCTACATGGAACCACAGGACCTCTTCTACAGAAGGCCACTACTTTAAAGACCAGAAGATATAGCTGGCCTACCTGATACATAGAAACAAACATATAGAGAGAAATTGAGGAGATAAAGGAATTGTCACAAATGAGACAACAAGACAAAATCACAGCAAAAGAGCTGAATGAGACAGAGATAAGCAATATGCTTGACAAAGAGTTTAAAGTCATAGTCATTAAAATAATCACTAGACTTGAGGGGGGAAGTTAACAAATTCTGTGAAAACATCAACAAAAAATATACATAAAATATCAAAAAGGACCTGTTAGAGCTAAAGATTCCAATAACTAAAATAAAGAATGTACTACAAGGAAACAACAGATTACAAATTGCAGAAGAATGGATTAGAAATCTTGAAGACAAGATTATGGAAAGCAATCAAACTGAACAATTTTAAAAAATGAACAACAAAAAGTGAGACTAGGTTAAAGGATCCCTACAATGTCAATGTAATATATTCATGTTATACAAATCCCAGAAGTGAGAAAGAGGCAGAAAATATTTGAAAAAATAGTAGCTGAATACTTTCCTAATCTGAAAAAGGAAGCACAGAGAGCCCCTACTATGAAATTAAGAGGTCCACACTAGGACACATAATAACTAAAATGGAAGAAAGTAATGACAGAATTTAAAAGCAGCAAGAGAACACAGTTACATACAAGGGAAACTCCATAAGGCTATCAGCTGATTTCTCAGCAGCAGGGAGTGGCATACATATTCCATGTATGCCACTAAAAGGAAAACTCCTGCAGCCAAGAACATTCAACCTGGCAAAAGTATCATTTAGAATTGAAGGAGAAATAAAGAGTTCCCCAAACAAAAACTAAGGGAATTCATCACCACTAAATTTCCTTACAAAAAAAATGTTAAAGGAAATTCTTTAAGCAGAAGGAAAGGCCTTAACTAGAGAAAAATTACAAACAGAAAATTTCACGGGTAAAAGCTACATACAGTAAAGGTAATAGATTAATCATTTGCAAAGCTAATATGGATGTTAAAGCACTTAAGTCACATAATCGATTATATTCTACAAAAGTTAGACAAGGAAGACATAAAATAAGATATAAAATATGATATCATATACATAAAACATAGAGAGGGGAATAAATTTCTAGTGCCTTTAAAATGTATAAAATTTAAATGATCATCAACTTAATATAGCCTGCTATTCACTTAAGATGTTATATATGAACTTAATGGTAACCACAAATTTATGATACACAAAAAAATAAATAGGAATCCAAACATAACACTGAAGAAAGCTATCAAACTACAAATGGAAGAGAGCAAAGGAAGAAAAAAGATATAAAGGAAAAACTACAAAAATAACCAGAAAACAATTAACAAAATATCAGTAAATACATACTTATCAATAATTACTTTAAATATAAGTAGACTAAATGTTCCAATCAAAAGACAAAGGGTGACTGGATAAAAAACAACATCCATTTATATTCTGCTTATAGGACACTTGCATCAGACCTAAAGACATACGGAGAGTGAAAGTGAAGTAACAGAAAAGATAGTCCATGCAATATTTGTATCAGACAAAGTAGACATTAAAACAAAGACTGTATGGGGGTGCCTTGATGGCTTTGGCAGTTGAGCATCTGACTCTTGATTTTGGCTCAGGTCATGATCTCACAATTCATGAGTTCGTGCCCATCACCAGGTTCTGTGTTGGCAATGTAGATCCTCTGCCTCCCTCTCTTTCTACTCCTCCCCTTCTTCCACTCTCTCTCTCTAAAATAAATAAACATTAAAAAAATAAAGCAAATACTGTATCAAGAAATAAAGAAAGGCATTACATAATGATAGAGGGATCGATCCAACAAGAAAATATAACATTGTAAATATGTGCACCAACATTAGAAGCACCTAAACACATCAAGCTAATAGTAACAGACACAAAGGCAAAAACTGACAGTAAATAAAATAATATTAGGAGACTGTAACATTCATTTACATCAATGAATAGATTATCTAAACAAAAAATCCAAAAGGAGACATTGGCTTTAAATGACAAATTAGACCAGATGGACCTAACAAATATATAAAGAAACGTCCATCCAAAAACAGAAGAAGTAATTCTTTTGTGCACATGTAACATTCTCCAGGAGAGATCATATTTTGAGTCACAAAACAGGTCTCAATAAGTCGAAGAAGACTGAAGTCGCATCAAGCATCTTTTCTGATCAAAATTGTATAAAACCAGAAATCAATTAAAAGAAAAAACAAACTGGAAAATACCCAAACACAGAGAGTCCAAATAATGTTATTAATCAAACCATGAGTCAATAAGAAAATGAAAGGAAAAACAAAAGATACATGGACACAAATGGAAATGAAAATACAATGGTCCAAACTTTATACATATAGCAAAAGCAGTCCTAAAGGAGAAGTTTATAGTGATACAAGTCAACCTCAAGGAATAAAAGAAATGTAGCATAAACAACCTAGCCTACACATGAAGGAGATAGGAAAAAAAAAAAAAAAAAACAGGTTAGGCTCAAATCAAGTAGAAGAAAAAGTAAAGATTAGAGTGGAAATAAATGAAAGGAAAGACTAATCAAAAAGGATCAGTGAAATCAAGAACTGGTTCTTTGAAAAGAAAACCAAAATTGATAAAACCTTATAGCTAAGGCTCATCAAAAAGAAAGAAAGAAAGAAAGAGAGAGAGAGAGAGAGAGAGAAAAGAGACAGAGAGAGAGAGAGAAGAAAGAGAAAAGCACTCAAACAAAATAAAAAATGAAGGAGGAGAAATAACCATCTATACCACAGAAATACAAAAAAATATGAAACTACTGAAAAATTATATGCCAACAAACTGGCAAACCTAAAAAAATGGATAAATTTCTAGGAACTAACAATTCTCCAATAGTGAATCAGGAAAAGACAGAAAATTTCAACAGACCAATTATTAGTAAAGACATTGAATTAATCAAAAAACTCCCAAAAGTCTAGGACCAGATGGCATCATAGGTGAATTCTATCAAACATTAAAGAGTTAATAACTATTTTTCTCAAACTATTCCAAAAAAATAGAGGAGAAAGGAAAACTTCCAACTTCATTCTATGAAGTTAGCATTACTCTGATATCAAAACAAGACAGAGAAACTAGCAAAAACAAACAAACAAAAAATTATAGGACAATATCTCTGATAAACATGGACTCAAAAACTCTCAACAAAATATTAGTAAACCCAATTCAACAATGAATTAAAATATTCACTCACCATAATGAAGTGAGATGTATTCCAGGGATGCAAGCGTAGTTCAAAATTTGCAAATTAATGTGATACATCACATTAATAAAAACTATATGGTCATTTCAATTGATACAGAAAAGGCATTTGACAAAATACAACATCCCCTAGTGATAAACACCCTCAACAAACTGAGTTTAGAGGAAACATCTCAATAAAATCCACATGTGAAAAACTTAATGCTAAAATCATTGACAATGGTCAAAAACTGAAAGCTTTCTCTGTAAGTCAGGAATAAGACAAGGATGTCCACCTCTTTTATCCAACATAATACTGGAAATCCTCGCCACAACAATCAGTCAAGAAAATGAAAATAAAGCAGCCAAATTGGCAAGGAAGAAGTAAAATTGTCACTACCTGTAGATAGTGACATGATACTATATATAAAAAACCGTAAAGACTATCAAAAAACTATTAGGAGTAATAAATGAATTCAGTAAAGTTGATGGATTCAAAATTAATACACAGAAATCTGTTGTGTTCCTATACACTAATAATGAACTATTAGAAACTGAAATTAAGAAAGCAATCCTATTTGCAATTGCACAAAAAGAATAGCCAAAGGGGTAAAAGACCATTACTCTGAAAACTAGAAGATATTGATAAAGAAACTGAAGACAATAAAAATAAATAAAAAACATATCATGCTCAAGGACTGGAAGAATTAGGATTGTTAAATATCCATACTAAACAAAGCAATCTATAGATTCAATGCAACTTCTATCAAAATACACTTTTCACAGAACTAGCATCTTTCACAGAACTAGAATATATAATACTAAAATTTTTATGGAAATACAAAGGACCTCAAATAGCTGAAGAAATCTTGAAAAAGAAAAGCAAAGCTGGATGCTTCCATAATTCCAGATTTGAAGACATACTAGAAAGCTGTAATAATCAAAACAGCATGGTACTGGCACAAAAACAGACTTCTAAATCAATGGAATATGACAGAGAGGCCAGAAATAAATACATGCCTATATGGTCAATTAATCCATGATAAAAGAGGCAAGTATATACAATGGGGAAAAGACAGTCTTTTCAACAAATGGTGTTGAGAAAACTAGAAACCTACATGGGAAAGAATGAAACTGGACCACTTTCTTGCAACATACACAAAAATAAACTAAAACTGGATTAAAAACCTAATTGTGAGACTTGAAAACATAAAACTTATAAAAGAAAACAAAGATAGTGATCTCTTGGGCATAGGCCTGGGCAACATATTTATGGGTATGTCTTCTCTGGCAAGAGAAACAAAAGCAAAAGTAAACTGTAGGGACTATCCCCCTATAAAAAGTTTTTGCACAGCAAATGAAATCGTCAACAAAAGTAAAGGGCTACTTGCTGAATGGGAGAAGACATCTGCAAATGATATATCTGATAAGGATGTATGGTAATATATATAAATATATATCTGAAATATATAAAGACGTATACAACTCAATATCCCAACCAAATTAAGATATAAAAAATGGACCAAAAAAATGGTAACTACAGTTACTGTCATGAACATAAGTAATGTATGAAATTGTCAACTCCATATGTTTCACTGCTGAAATAATATAACATTGTATATCAATTATCCCTGAGTAATAAACTTTAAAGAAAAAATGATCAGGGACTCCTGAGTGGCTCAGTCAGTGAGCATTTAACTCTTGATTTAGGCTCAGGTCATGATCTGACAGGTTTGGGGGATCAAGCTCTGCATCAGGCTCCGCACTATTAGCTGCTTGAGATTCCCTCTCTCCCTCTTTCTTTGCCCCCGCCCCCAATAAATACATAAACATGAAAAAAATTAAAAAGGAAACTGATCAGGAGATATGAGACATGTGCACAATTGCCAATAGAAAACTAAAGTTGTTCAACCTCATTTGTATCCAGTAAATACAAATTTTAACAGTGAGATATCATTTCACATTTTCAGATTGGCAGACACACATTAGATAATATTAAACATTTACAAAGATGTGATAAAATGACAATTCATATTTAAGATGAGAGTGCAAATCAGTACAACTTTAGAGCAATTTGGTATTATTTAGGAAGCTGAAGATGCTGATGCTCTTCACTCTAGTATTCTGCCATTGTCATGTACACTAGAAATAACCTCACATAGTGAGCCCAAGTAGATGTGTATACATATACAGCTTTTATCATTGCTTGTGATACCAACTGGCTGGTATGGATGTGTATAGTTTTACTACACCAAGAATTTAACTTTTATTGGTACCTGGGGCCTCAGTCAGTTGAGTCCAAATCCTGATTTGGGCTCAGGTCATGATCTCATAGTTTGTGAGATTAAGTCCTGTGACGGGATCTGTGCTGACAACATGGAGCCTGATTGGGATTCTCTCTCTCTGTCTCTCTCTCTGTGTCTCTCTCTGCCCCCTCCTGCTTGCATTCTCTCTCTCTTTCAAAATAAATAAATAAACTTAAAAAAAGAATTGGCTTTTAAAAACCTTATTAATTGCCTTAATCACCCATTTTACGGTTGTCTCCTTCCTGAAATAAGCATAAAGAGAGATACTAAGATAATATGTCTTTTGAGTTGGAGTGATCCAATTATTTTAAAACACATGGAACCAATCCTCTACATATAAAAAAAAAAGATGATATAGCAAACATTTACAAATACCCCTTCTGGGGTCCACATTTGTATCATGTACTGAAATTAAAAATAAATGTTCTCTTATTCTATTATGGCTTTGCACACTGCAGCCTCTGTGACACTTAAGTCTACTTAAACTCTACCCCATCACAAAATGTCAACCTGGTGGAGATAAAGTAAGTATTTAGCTAACTAAGACTGGCTTCAGGAGTGGCATCAGCAAACAAGATGTCCCTTGCTCACATCTTCTCAACAATAATTAGGTATCCGTCCACAGAGTGCCTTATGAGAGCTGTTAGATGCAACGCCATATACCAAAGTACCCAGGAGAAGTATTGCCTGCCCCTGCATTGAGTAATAGGTATATCACCCTCAATCCTGGCTCCAGCCCCTTTTGACTGCGGTCCAGGAGATCTGGGGAATACTGTCTCAGACAACCAATCACAAATGGGAGAGCCTTTGTGAAGTCAAGTTTCTAGCAGAGAAGTTCTAGCACACCATTAAAGCAAAAATATATAAGTTGGTATGTACTGGGGAAGAGAAAAGTTCAACACACTACCCCTCTACCAAGGTAACATAGCTCAATGCCAGAAGAGATTTTCTTGGCCCATGATTTCTCCTTCCCTGGAAAATAAGAACATACGAGTAAGTGCCTAGCTCTCCAGCTATGCAGAAAACTGCCCAAGAGGTCCATTTCTCTCTTGTCCCATCCAAAGTACTGAGTCATAAGTTGCATGACTGTGGGGTAGGGAGTAGCTGAAAGTGTAGATAAGATTCTCACAGGGGATTAATGGGACATGGATCCTACTGTGTCACAGACAACATCAAAAAACCAACCCACAACACTAGGGACACTTCCCTAACAGATTTTCCCAGTCAGCCCATAGGCACCACCAGCAGTCTGCACATCTAACTCATATAGCCCAACCCTGTGGCTGATACCTTCAGTGTATTCCCAGTGAAAGTGACAATTGAGCTTTGCAAGTTGACTAGTGAGCACATACAAACAGCTGGCCCCTAATATTCAGTACCAGAGGACACCACATACTTGACCTTTAGCTCCACCCTTAGGAAAGTGAGAGGGAGGGGCACCTGGGTGGTTCAGTCAGTTGAACGTCCAACTTTGGCTCAGGTCATGATCTCACTATTGTAGGTTCGAGCCCCGTGTTGGGCTTTGTGCTGACAGCTCAGAGCTTGGAGCCTCCTTCAGATACTGTGTCTCTTTCTTTCTCCGCCCCTTCCCTGCTCATGCTCATGCTGTGTCTCAAAATATAAAATAAAATGTTAAAAAAAAAAAAGGAAAGTGAGAGGGAGATCGTCAGCCCTCAGCCAGGTACATTGCAAAAATTTTTTTAATGCAAGTTTTAAAATTCTACCACAAGAGGGAGCAAGAAACATGGATCAGGTGTATCTGGAGAAGATCTGAGAATGCAGTAGAATAAATAATCTAGGAGGGCTGGCAGAAGACATTTCTCTCCAGTCAGTTAGTAAAGACTGGAGGAAGTGATTGCTACTCCAATGCAAAGATAGCAATACAAGACTTCCAGGAACATGAAAAATCAAAGAAACATTACACTACTAAAGACCATGATAATCTTTCAGTAATCAACTCCAAAAACATGAATATCTGCAATTTAAGATAAAGAATTCAAAATAATGGTTTCAGGGAAGCTTAGTCAGCTATAAGAAATACAGGAAGATTATTCAACATTCAGGAAAATAATACATGAACAAAAAGTTTAACGAAGAGTTAGAAATAATAGATACATAAGAACCAAAGATTCGGAAGCTGAAGAATACAGTGAATGATATGAAAAATGCAGTAGGAAGAATCAACAGAGAAATAGATCAAGCAGTAGAAACAGTCTATGAATTAGAAGACAAGATCTTTGAAATTATTCAGTCAGAGAAGAACAAAGAAAGAAGAATGAAAAAGAATGAAGAAAGCCTACATGATATATAGGATACCAGCAAGAGCAACAGTTTGCTAATTATTTGGGTCCCAGAAGTAAAACAGAGGGAAAGGGGGCAGAAAGCTTATTTAAGGAAATAATGACTGAAAAGTTCCTAAATCTGAGGAGATATTTGGACATCCAAGTTTATGAAACATACAGTTCACCAAACAAACTCAAATAAAGAACTCTTCCCCAAACACATTATAATAAAATAGTAACAAAATCAAAGAAAAAATCTTAAAGGCAGCAATGGAAAAGAAGTTGATAACTTACAGTGGAACCCCCATTAGACTATTAGATTTTTCAGCAGAAATCATATAGGCCATTACAGAATAAAGATGATATAGTCAAAATACTGAAAGAAAAAAACTGTCAACCAAGAATACTGTATCTGGAAAGCTTGTCTTTCAGAAATAAAAGAGAGAAAAAGAAGATTCCATACAATGTTGAGGGAGGTCATCATTAATAGACTATGAGAAATTCTGAAGGGAGTTCTATGAGTTGAAAGGACAGTAATTATTAACATGAGAACATATGAAAATATTAAACACAATGATAAAAGTAAGCACATAGCCAAATTCAGAATATTCTAATAACATAATAAGATATATTAACCACTTAATTCTAGGACAAAATTTAAAGGACAAGGCATAAAGTTAAATAACTATAGCTAAAATAACTTGTTAATAAGCACACAATATAAAAAAATAAACATCACATCAAAAACTTTAAAGACAGTACTAAATGGTGAGTTTTTTTATGTGATCGAAGTTATCAGCTTAAAATAGATTATTTTTATACATAATGCTTTTGTAAGCTTCACAGCAACCACAGAGCAAAAACCTACACTAAATACACAAAAGATAAAGAGAAGGAAATCAAAGCATTCCATTATGAAAAATAATTATCAGTGGGGGAGAGTGAGACAGGAAGAATGCAACAAGGAAACTACAGAAGAGACTGAATAATTAATAAAATGACATTAGTAAGTTCTTACCAATAATCAATGACTTAAATATAAATAGATTAAATTATCCAATCAAAAGTCACTGAATAGCTGAATGGAAAAAAAATGAGACCCAAATAAACACTGCCTACAAGAGGCTCAATTAGGATTTAGAAACACACATAGTCTCAAAGTGAAGTGATAGAAAAAGATCTTCCATGAAGTGGAAATCAAAAGAGAGCAGGGTTAGCTATACTTATTTATCAGAAAAGTATAGACTTTACGTGAGATATGGTAGACAAAGAAGGTCATTATGTAACAATAAAGGTGTCAATTCATCAAAATGATACAATAATCATAAATATATATGCACCCAACATTAGGGTACCCAAATATATTAAGCAAATACTAACAGATATAAAGGGAGAAATTAACAACAATACAATAGTAGTTGGAGACTTTAATACCCTACTCCTAACAATTGATCATCCAGACAAAAAATAAATAAGAAAACATGGACTTGAATTATACTTATGCCAGATGGACCTAAAAGATATGTACAGAAGACTCTATCAAAGAGTAGCAGCATACATATTCTTCTCAAGTATACAAGAATTACAGAGGTAGATCATATGATGGGTTACAAGATAAATCTCAATAAATTTAATAAGACTGAAATCATACCAAATACCTTTTCTGAACACAGTGTTGTGAGACTAGATATAAGTAGCAAGAAGAAAACTGAAAAATTAACAAATATGAGGAAATTAAACAAAATAAGCCCTGAACCACCAATGGGTGAAGAAAAAAAATCAAAGGGAAAAACTACACACACACACACACACACACAAGCACATACACATAAGCACACACACACACACACACACACGAAAATGGAAACACAATACCAAAATTTCTAAGATTAAGCAATTGAAACAGGTATTTGTTATAGCAATAAATACCTCCATTAAGAAAAAAGAAAGATCTCAAATAAGCAATGCAACTTTACACCTCAAGGAACTAGAAAAAGAAGATCAAATTAAGTCCAAATGTAGTAGAAGGATGGAAATGACAAAGAACACAGCAGAAATAAATGGAGACCATAAAACAATAGAAAAGATCAAGGAAATTAAGAGCTAGCTCTTTGAAAAGATAAACAAATTAACAAACCCCTCATGGACTAAGAAAAAAAAGACTAAAATAAATAAAATCAGAAATGAAAAAGTAGACATTACAACTGAAATCACAGATGAAAAAAAGGACTGTAAGAGACTACTATGAATGATTAATGCCAATAAATTGGATAACCTAGGAGAAATGCACAAATTTCTATAAGTTAACAACCTACCAAGGCTGAATCATGAAAAGGGAACAAATCAGTACTGAGTTTGAATCAATAACCAAAATATCTGAACAGGAAAAAGTCCTGGACCAAGTGGTTTCTCCAGTAAAGTATATCAAACATTTAATGAAGAATTAACACTAATTCCTCAAACTCTTCCAAAGAATTGAAGAGAAGGGAACACTTTCAAATTTATTTTACAAGACCAGCATTACCCTGATACCAAAGTTAGATAGGGGCGCCTGGGTGGCTCAGTCCCTTAGGCGTCCAACTTCAGCTCAGGTCATGATCTCCCAGTTCGTTGGGTTCGAGCCCTGTGCTGGGCTCTGTGCTGACAGCCAACTCAAGCCTGGAGCCTATTTCAGATTCTGTGTCTCCCTCTCTCTCTGACCCTCCCCTGCTCACACTGTCTGTCTGTCTGTCTGTCTGTCTCTCAGAAATAAATAAAACATTTTTTAAAATTTCAAAGTTAGATAAAAAACACTAAAAACCAACCAAACAAAAAGCTATAGGCCAACATCCCTGTTTAATATAGATGCAAAAAGTTCATGAAAATATTACAAACTAAATTCAATAGTACTTTAAAAGGACCACACACCATGATCAAGTGGGGTTCACCCTTGAAATGCAAAGACAGTTCATTATTATATGAATACATTAATGTAATACTTCACATTAATAGAATAAAAGATAAAAAATCAGGATCATCTCAATAGAAGCAGAAAAGTATTTGACAAAATCCAACATCCTTTTATGGTAAAAACTCTCAACAAACTGTATATAGAAGAAACATACTTCAACATAATAAAGGCCATATATAATAAGTCAATGGCCAACATCTTGCTCAATGGTAAAAAGTTGAAAGCTTTTCCTCCAACATCAAGAGAAAAACAAAGGTGACCACTCTCACTATTATTAAACATGGTACTGAAAATCACAGCCACACCAATCAGGCAAGAAAAAGAAATAAAAGGCATCCATATTGAAATGTAGTAAAGTTGTCTCTGTTGCAGATGATACGATCATACATATAAAAAATACTAAACATTCCACCAAAAAAGCTGTTAGAACTAATCAACAAATTCAGTAGAATTGCAGGATATAAAATTAGCATGCACAAATCACTTACATTTCTATACACTAACAACAAAATATATGAAAAATAAATAAATTGATCCTATTCATAATAGCATCAAAAACAATAAAATACTTAAAAATTTAACCAAGGACAAAGACCTGTACACTGAAAACTAGAAGACTTTGATGAAAAAAAATTAGGACATAAATGAATAGGAAGATATCCCATGTTATGGATAAGAATAAATATTGTTAAACATGTCCATAATTACTCAAATCCATCTGTTGGTTCACAGCAATTCTTAACAATATTCTAGCAGCATTTTTCACAGAAATAGGAAAACAATCCTAAAATTTTTATGGAATCACTGAGGGCTCTAGATAGCCAAAGCACTCCTATGAATGATGAATGAAACTGGGAGCATCACACTTTCTGATTTCAAATTGTGTTACAAAGCTGTAGTAATCCAAACAGTATGACATTGGCCCAAAAACAGATACAAAGACCAATGGAACAGTAGAGCCCAGAAATAGACCCTCACATATACAAACTAATACTTGACCAAAGGAGCCAAGAATACTCAACGGGGAAAGGATTCTTTCTTCAATAAATGGTATTGAGAAAACTGCATAATCACAAACTGGACCTTTATTTTATACCATTCACAAAATATTAATTCAAAATGGATTAAAGACTTAAACATAAGACCTAAACATCTAAGAAGAAAACATAAAGAAAGCTCTGACATTGTCTTGGGAATAATTTTTTGGATATGACACTAAAAGCACAAGTAACAAAAGAAAAAATAAATAAATGAGACTACACCAAACTAAAAATTATTTCACAACAAAATAAACAACAAAATGAAAAGGCGACCTAATGAATAAAATGAAATATTTGCAAATTATGCAAATATGGAAGAGCATACATAATACAATAAAAATATACTCTGTATTCATGCTTTTGTCGATAAGTCATATTAGTTTGAAACTATAAAGAAAAGATCTTTTCTCTAAAGAGTATTTATAGGGGCACCTGGATGGCTCAGTCAGTTAGGTGTCTGACTTCGGCTTAGGTCACGATCTCACGGTTCATGGATTCAAGTCCCACATCGGGCTCTGTGCAGACAGCTCAGAGCCTGGAGCCTGCTCTGGATTCTGTGTTTCCCTCTCTCTCTGTCCCTCCCCCACTAGTGCACTCATTGCTCTCTCACTCTCTCTTTCAAAAATAAATAAACATTTAGAAAAAGTATTTATATATGTTTCAATGCAGCAATCTCTGTCCGTTAAAGTCATCTTTAGAACAATAATTCCATTCTTTTAGAAAAATTAAGACTAAGTTTAGAAGGATTATATGACTAGAGAGGATCCACACAGGAGATTCATGGAGTTTATGAAACTCCCTTTCTAGGCTTCTCACTTTGTGGCTCTATCATCTCCAAGATATAGGGTAAAAAAGCTTGGTATTTCTTAATAAATGTGTCACCATGCAAATCATTACTTAAGTTTTCCTTAAGCTTAAGGGCTATTTTTCTTCTATTTCTTTATTTTGGCTTCTCTGAACTATCTTATAATTTTAGAAATTGCATATACTTCTACCATACAATGAACAATGGTTATATATATATATATATATTATATATATATATTATATATATATAATATATATATATATTCAAGATGGAGAATTCTCCTGAGGAACTGAATTATTAAATACCACAAAATGTTCACATGTAATTTTTCTGGTATAGTCAATACAGTAAGAAATACAAAATTATTTATAGAAAATAAATAGAAAAATATTCTATCATATTGTGGCCACATGAATAATATATGATATTTTAACTGAGAAGTTACATTTCTTAACTCATTAATCTGTTGGAGGTTTGTTTTTCTGGGGGTTTTTTTGTTGTTGTTTCTCTCTCTCTTTTTTTTTTTTTTTTAGTTCATGTCAATATGCAGTACCTTCACTTCTCAGGGGATGTTTTGTTTTCTCTTTCATGCTCCACAGGCCTCCATTAAAACCAAAGTTTACCAACAGATCATTAGAGTCATTTATCAAAAGCATCCCTTTGCTATTAGTATGTGAGTAGTGCTCTTTAAGGTAAAGTGAACAGAATATATATCAACCAAGTTATAGATCTTCATTCAGTGATCACATGTATTTGTATATATTTCCACATGCAATATATGAAATCTAAATGTGATATTTTTATTCCCATTTTACTTAACCTGCATCCTAATGTCAATCTGAAATCATATATTTTTAAATATTACATAAAGATTCAGAGGTTAGTTTAAAATAAATTGTTTCTCTATTTTTCCCTCCTCTGCCTAAAAAAAGCAATGGGAAATAAAAGGGTTAGCATTCATCACTAATGTTAAAGAGATACAAGACAAATGAATAAAACAAAGAGTGAAGAAAATAGACAAACTAAAATATATTATTTAGAATCTCTTAAGATTTAGTGATTAATGCACATGTAAGGCTACATTTTCATATTTAGCTAACAAAACATATTGGTCCCCCAAGGACTTGGAAAGAAATAAGATTTTCATCAAGAATTAAAATTCAAGAGGAACACATAATAAGTCTTCTCAAAGAGGTAGCAAAAGTTTAAATGACTTTATGATAATCTAATGGATAGTTTTAGTATAGCACACAGAAGAATGTGTGAATGCCAGGTTGGTTAACCTAGAAACAAAGAGAAAAACAGAAGCTGTGCCCATTGGTAGGTCATCTCCAAAATGGTCCCTAATAACTCCTGTGTCTTGGTATTCAAATCCTTATTTGATCCCTTCCATATTGTAACAGCATTCGTCAGAGTGACTGATAGAAAATGGCAGCAATGATAGTATGTCTTCTCCAAGATTAACTTATAAAAGAATGAGGTTTCTGTCTTGGTTGCTACATCTCTCTCTATTCCTTGAATCTGGGGGATTCATGTCATAAGCAACTCTATGGTGATAACTATGTGGTGAGGAACTGAAACCTCTTCAGCCATTTAAGTGAACTTAAAATACATCCTCTATCCACATTCACATCCTCATAGAAGGCAGCCTTGGCTGTAGCTTGACCCGAGACAATAAATTTTTTTTACATTTATTTATTTTTGAAAGACAGAGTGAGACACAGTGCGAGTGGGGGAGGGATAGAGAGGGAAGAAGACACAGAACTGGAAGCAGGCTCAGAGCCTGACACGGGTTCGAACCCACAAACCTGAGCCAATGTCGGATGCTCAACCGACTGAGCCACCCAGGCATCCCGTCCCCTGAAACTTTTAGTCAGGACCACTCAGCAAAACCAATCCCATATTTCTTGACCCTCAGAAAGTGTATGAGATAAAAAATATGTTCATTGTTTTAAGCTGCTATGTTTTGGGAGTAATTTTTGTGCAGCTATAAATAACTAATACAATTAAGCACAGCAAGAGAAAGAGAGATTAGTCACCAAATTTTGATTTTCAGAATCACTAAGTTTTTCCCTGAAGTGGATATGAAAGCAAAGACTTTCCACCAATAACTCTTCAAGACATATCTGAGATGAATGACTCCAGGTGACCTACATGTATCCTGCAACTTAGCCTGCCATTAAGAAACCATCCACATAATTCCTCTTTACCTGGTTTAATATTCACCAAGCAACCCTCTGACTAACTTGTGTTTCCAAGAAGTTCTAACTACAAAGAGAAACTGTCCTGATTGTGCTGGCATGAGTATTCAAGCCACTAGGAAAGCGACTCTCCCTTCTAAATTAAATTAGCAATCTGATTGTAAACACTTGTGTTGAAAGACCAGTCAATATGATTCTGCCATTGACAGAGTGCTATAAAACTTGGAATTCTGAGCCTACAACTGAGAGCCAAACTATCAATGTACAAAAGTTGATGTATTCACAAAAGTGGTATCTCCTTGAGAGAATAGGCCATAATCCTTCTGCAGATGACACATCTCTTGAAACCAACATTTCTCTGTGAGAGTACCTCATGTTATCATAGCAATGTGACAAAAGAAATTCCGTCTTTGCTGGCGAGGATGTGGAGAAACAGGCACCCTTCTACACTGTTGGTGGGAATGTAAATTGTTGCAGCCCTTCTGGAAAACAGTGTGGAGGTGCCTCAAAGAATTGACAATAGAATTCCCGTATGACCCAGCAATAGCACTGCTAGACATTTATCCACGGGATACAGGAGTGCTGAGGCATAGGAGCACATGTACCCCAATGTTCACAGCCATACTCTCAACAATAGCCAAATCATGGAAAGAGCCTAAGTGTCCACCAACTGACGAATGGATCAAGAAGATGTGGTTTATCTATACAAAGGAATACTACATGGCAATGAGAAAGAATGAAATCTGGCCATTTGTAGCAACGTGGATGAAGCTTGAGGGTGTTATGCTGAGTGAAATAAGTCAGGCAGAGAAGAACAGATATCATATGCTTGCATGTATAGGTGGATTAGGAGGAACTTAACGGAGGACCGTGGGGGAGAAGAAGGGGGAAATATTTGGGGAGAGGGAGGAAGGCAAACCCTGAGAGACTCTTGAGTGCTGAGAACAAACTGAGGACCGATGGAGGGGGGGGCGGAGATTTGCATGGAGGAGGGCACTTGTTGGAATGAGCGCTGGGAGTTATATGGAAACCAACTTGACAATAAACTATTTAAGAACAAAAAAAGAAATTCCGTCTATGAAATCAAGAAAGAATTCACATCATTTCATACCATTCAAGTTCCACGAGGAAAGGAATTGTGTCTTATGCACTCACTGGTATATCCTTTGCCTGGTACAGCAGGTCCTCAATTAATATTTGTTACTCAGCTTTCACCCTCATTCCTCACAGAAGCCATTGTCTATCTTCCCTAATTTCTTCATATGCCCAAGAGTGCAACATCTATTATCAAATGACTGGTCTCCTAGTTCACCATTAAAATATAAATTTTCAGAGAAGATCTCTTAACTTTCTGCCACAAAATTTATACCAACTTGTATCAACATTAAGAACACTAACATATCCTGAAGACCATTCCACATTCATACATACACATGTACCTCATTTGGTTAATTTGATAGATTCTTGACTTGTTCCTAATTGTAGTGGAAAATTTTCTAAAATGTCACCATTTACCACAATATGGACTTGGCTTTGTGGATGCAATTGTAAAGGAATTGTATTTCTAGCCGTCTTCTACTGAAAATTATTATAAAAAAATTGACACTTCACAAATTATTTAACACTGTTTCTAGATGTTTGAATAAATTCTGGCTAATAAGTGTATAGTTAAAGGATATATATATTTTTTTAATTATAGAAGACATTGTCCTATTACTCTCAAGAAAGTTCCACCACTTTACAATTTTACTTCTATTCTATGGGAGCATTTATAAACACACCTACTAAAGTTTTGGCCAATCTATTAGGGGAAAATTGGTTTTTGCATGCACTTTTTTTTGTTTATACTTTCTAATTAAATGTAAGACTCACCACTTGATTTTGTATGCATATAATCCATTTGTACATTTTTCCAGTAAGATGCCTGTTTAAGATTTTAAGAAATACTGTTCTGTTCATCTCTTATTTATTAATTGGTGTAAATTTGTTTTGTAAAATTAATTTTTTAATTTAAAAAATTGTTTGTTATTGCTATATGACACACATATATTATTATATCCCTCATTTTTCCTAGTTTTATTCAATATTTGCTATGTAAAATTATATATGTAACATAAGTAAATTTTGAAAGTATAAAGTTATAAAGTATATGAATAAAATGGGCAATCGACTTCATAATCACTTTACATCTACCTGTGAGATCTGTACAAACATTGGGGAAAAATTGACTGCTGGGTTTTCCAGTTCATTCAAGCTACATAACGTTTCATTTCTTTTATATCTTACATTTATGCTCATGCCTGTTTGAATGTATGCTATTGTCAATGTATATTTTTTAAAAATTCTACATTCCAGTTTGGTTTTTAATTGATTTAATTTCTTTTTTTTAAATTTTTAATGTTTTTATTTATTACTGAGAGAGAGACAGAGAGAGACAGAGTAAGCAGGGCAGGGTCAGAGAGAGTGGGAGATACAGAATCTGAAGCAGGCTCCAGATTCCAAGGGGGCAGTCAGCACGGAGCCCGACACGGGGCTCGAACCCATGAACTGTTGCTGGGAGCCGCCCCGACCTCTCTGGATGGCATTCACAGCAAGGAAGTGACAATGTTTGCAGCTCCTGCCATGAGAAATGAAAACTGGTATCTCCTTCTGCTACTATTGGCTCATGTTGGATATAAGCCTGCTGGTATTGACCAGGCCTCACAATATTCCATATCAGAATACAGATACCTCATAAGGAAAAGCATATTCCTGCCTTTACAAAAGAGATTTTAGATGAAAGCTCTATGAGTGATTGTCAAAAGGCTCTTCTTATGGGCCTTGCATATCCGAGACTTAGGGGGTTAAGAACACAAGAATTACAACTGAGCCTAGCCCTGAGAACAGGGCCTATTTTGGGGTTAAGAGCAAAACATAGTTACCACATATATCTTTGCTAATTGGTGAAACATAACAGTCCCTTCCTCAAGGCCTACTTTCCACAAACACCCTCTCTTACACTGGCAGCTGGGATGAGGATAGATAAGAGTAGCTAAAACATAACGCAGGGGCAAAAGACTGACCCATTCAGGGCCCCCACGATAGTCCCCACAAACAAACCAATTCAGAAACATTCATCCTCTTGAAAGCCAGACAAAATACTCCTAACTTATCTGTATACAATGTGACCTATATGTTATCCTATTTTTCACTAAGAACATTCTGTTATTTCCTTGGTCAGAATAATTCTGCTATTGTTATCACAAAAGGCCTCCCATTGTAAGAAATTCCTTTCTTTGACTTCATCTTGTTGCTGAACCTTTAAATAAAGATACAAAAACCGACAGGACAGAGATGCCTGTCTGGTGATCATAAAGAATGTCCAGGGCTCTCTCACTCTCTTTCTCTCTCGCCGACACCGTCCATCCTTCAGGGACCCCTGGACCTGCCAGAGCTGGCCTCCAGCAAACTGTCAGATCATGACCTGAGCCGAAGTCAGACACTTAACCACCTGAGCTACCCAGGCGCCCCTGATTTAATTTCTTGCTAAATTCACTGCCTAAATCTAGTACTTTATATTTTTAAAGAATTTTTCAATTCCTCACATTATTCTTTGCATGAATTATAGCTTTATTTCCTCTATTCTAAGCTTTACATCTTTCTTTTTACTTCATTTCAATGGCTATGATATGATATCTAGGACAATAATAAACAAACATGGTAAGTGTGTTGCCAGTCTGAAGGAAAATTTTTAGTATTTATAACCAATTAATATGCTACATACTATTTTTTGTAGATGTCTTTAGTTTAAAGCAATTTGAACCTTACTCTTAGCTTACAAATAACTTATTTTTTTATCATAAAGAAGTGTTATAATTCCAAATGCTATCTCTACATCTACTGAAAATTTACACGATTTTCTCCCCTTTTTTGTTACTGTGGGAAGTTATACTGGCCGATTTTAAAATGCTAAACCAACCTCAAACCTCCTGGATAACACTAACTCGTTCCTGAAGTCTCATCTTTTTATACACTGCTTGATGAATTTGATATTTTGCTTTGAGTCACCATACCTTGTTTATGAGAATCATTCATTGGTTTATAGTTGTTGTTTTTTTAAATTTCCGTCCAATTTCTGTTATTACAGCTATGCAGAAGCCAAGGTAGGCAATTTTCTTTTGTATTCCCTATTCTCTTTAACATTATCTATTTTGCGAAAGTTTCATAAGTTCAACAGTAAATCATTTAGACCTATTTTTTTATGCAGGGGAAGGTATTTGTATTTGAAGATTGTTAACTGTGGATCCAATATATTTGGTAGATATAAGACTATTCAGATTTTCTATTTCCTCTTGTATTGGTTCGCTTTTGATGGAAATTGTCCATTTAATTTATATCGTGAAATTCAGTAGCAGGTATCTGTTCATAACGTCAAGTTTGTTATCTTTTAAAATTCCCGTAGAAACTGTATTCTTTCCTTTTTAATTTCTGAAACTTGTACATTTTATTTTTTCCTTCTCTGGTCAGAGGTTTGATTCATTTTTTAATTATTTCAACAATGCCACATCTTTGACGTGGTTGATTATCTCAATTATATGTTTATTTTCTATTTTATTATATTTCCTTGTATTATTATTTTATCTACTTAGATTACATTTGTTTTTCTTCTAATTTATTGAGATATGTATTAGAAACTGCTTTTCAGGGGTGCCTGGGTGGCTCAGTCAGTTAAGCTATGTATGGCCCTAGCTCAGGTCATGATCTCACAGTTTGTGACTCTGAGCCCAGCATCTGCTGTTTGAGGTTTAAATCTGCTTCAGATCATCTGCTCTCTCTGTCTCTCTGCCCGTCCTCTGCTGGCTCTCTCATTTTTTTTTAAATTGAGTTTCAGCATTTATTTTTTCCTAATGGATGCACCGAATATATCATGTTTCTGCTTAGATGCAGAAAACCACGAGAGAACATTACTTCACACAGTGAGGGAAATCCAAATAATCCCCCAAATCATAACTTGTTTTAGCCAGAGAACTGAAGTCAAAAGGCAACCAGATACCCTGAATTTTAAAGGGAGTGTACTCCTGAGGAGATACAGACGCAAACTGTTTTACCTTTCACACAGCACTGGAGGAAGGTGCGGCAGCCCTAAGGGAATAAGAAGTAACAATTTCTCAAATCCGTAATAGCTGGAAAAGCGTAACCTCTTAAAATTCATGGGTGCCCCAGACATAAACGGAGCCTGCGTTGATTCAAATCACTTTTCCGCGGCTCTAAACCCTGTGCTCTTGTGTGCAGAGCAGGACACCTCTGGAACCTTCTTTCAGGGCCAGCATGAAGCACCGCCCACTTCCTGCTCTAAGGCAGCGAAAGCCTTCAGCTGTGCATGGGAAAGCGCGGAACACTTCCACCATCAGCGTTCGGGCAAATAGCTACTGACTCTGATGGAGGGGTGGAGGCAAAAGCTGTCTGCCCTCTTGGGATGGAATGGCAAGACTGCGGCCCTTGTTTTAGGTAAAGGGAATTTGCTATGGTAAAGCCGAAAAGTAAAAGCTGCCCGCCATTAAGTGGGAAACAGGAATGTCCACCTGCGCACACCAGAAGCCCTGAACAGAGAAACAAACAGCAATCCCTCTCCAATTACCCAGGCAAAGGTATCTGCTGCTGAGAGAGCAGTAAAGCAGGACCACCTGCCCCAGAAGGTAAGGCTTAGGAAGCCTGGTGGAGCGTGGAGTCGGAATCATTCAGTGCACGGATACAAAGCACAGGTGTGCTATCACCCGGGGAGGCCAGGGAGCTCTCGCAAGCAGCTTACAGGGACATTTAGAGAATAGTGTTTGTATTAGAAAATAAGAAAGGTCATAAGTCAATGAATTCAGCTTCCTCCTAAAACACACACAACTCGAGGTGGAATGGCAAATTAAGCCCAGAGCAAGAGGAAAAGGGGAAATAATAGAGATAGAAGCAGAAATCAATGAAATAGTAAACAAGTAAAAAACAGAAAACTCCATGCAATTCAAAGTTGGCTTTTTGAAGAGCTCAAGAAAATTGATGAATCTCTAGCCAGACAAACCAGGAAAAAAGGAGAGAAGACAATATTTACTATTTGTAGGAGTAAAAGCAGGGGAGGGTCCCTGCAAATCCTACAAACATTAAAGGATAATATGAGAATATTAAACACAGCTGTATGCAAGTAAATTTCTCTGAAAGACAATCTGGCAAAGCTCGCTCAAGAAACAGACAAATAGAATAACCCTATGTAGGCTCATGAAATTGAGTGTGGAGTGAAAAATCTTCCCGATGCCTTTGTGAATTGATGGAAGGAATACTAATTCTACAGAAAAATTTCCGGAAAATAGAAGAGGAAGGCACATTTCTCAACTTATTTTTACAATGTTTTAATATTTTTTAGAATTTATTTTATTTATTTATTTATTCTTGAGAGAGACGGAGCCAGGGGTGGAGAGAAGAAGACACAGAATCTGAAACAGTTTCCAGTTGTCAACACAGAACCCAACACAGGGCTTGAACCCATGAACCTCAAGATCATGACCTGAGCCAAAGTGGGACGCTTAACCGACTAAGCCACCCAGGCACCCTGCTTCACGGCTCACTTAAGATGCTAACATTATCCTGATACCAAATTGAGAGACACTGCGAGGAAACAATAGACCAATATCCTTTATGAACATAGATGCAAAAATCCTTAACACTAGCAAAACAAATTCAGCAGTTATAAAAAGAATTATACATTATAATCAAGTAGGATTTATTCCAGGAACCCAATAGTATTTAAATGAAAATTTTCAAAGTGGAGTGTCTGGGTGGCTCAGTTGGTTAAGCAGCTGACTTCAGCTCAGGTTATGATCTTGTGGTCCCTGGTTGGGCTCTGTGCTGACACCTCAGAGTCTGGAGCCTGCTTCAGATTCTGTGTCTTTCTCTCTCTGCCCCTCCCCTGCTCGAGCTCTGTCTCTGTCTCTCAAAAATAAATAAACTTTAAAAAACATTTTAAAAGAAAATTTATAGAATTTAAAGTCTACACTACAAAAGAATCTAAAAATGACCTCGTAAACTACTATTAAAAACTGGGGGGTGGGGAGTGAAGGAGGAAATGAAACTCAAAGTAAGTAGAAAGGAATAATAAGCATAAGACCACAAAGTACAGAAAGAATACAAAAAAATCAATAGAGAAACGTCAGTAAAATTAAAATCTTAGTATTTGAAAATATCAAACTGATAAACCTCTAGCCAGACTAACTGGGAGAAAAAAGGAGAGAACATAAATTACCCATAACATAAATGAGAAAACATTACTACAGATTCTACAGTTACTTAAAATATAATGTGGAGGGGCGCCTGGGTGGCTCAGTCCGTTAAGCGTCCGACTTCGGCTCAGGTCATGATCTCACTGTTTGTGCCTTCGAGCCCCACATGGGGCTCTGCGCTGACAGCTAGCTCAGAGCCTGGAGCCTGTTTCAGATTCTGTGACTCCCTCTCTCTCTGACCCTCCCCTGCTCACGTTCTCTCTCTTTCTTTCTCTCTCTTTCTCTCTCTCTCTCTCTCTCTCTCTCTCTCTCTCTCGCTGTCTCTCTCTCTCTCTCCTAGAAATAAATAAAACATTAAAAAATTAAAAAAAAAGAAAGATGGAATGCTTTCTAATTTATTATATGGAATATTATTAATATAATATATATTATTATTAATGCTGACTATTGATACCAAATTCAATCAACCCAATTTTAAAATAGGCAAGAGATATGAACAGACACTACACCAAAGAAAATATAGTGAAGAAAAATAAGCATATGAGAAGGTATTTGGCATTATTAATCATTAGGGTAATGTAATTCAAACCACAATTAGATACTATTCCACAACCACTAGAATGGGTAGAATTAAAATCACTGACCATACCCTGTCTTTTTTTTTTTTAATAAATATTTTTTTATTTTATTTCTAGGAGAGAGAGAGACAGCGTGAACAAGGGAGGGTCAGAGAGAGAGGGAGACACAGACTCTGAAACTCCAGGCTCTGAGCTGGCAGTCAGCACAGAGCCCAACGCGGGGCTCAAACCCACGAACCGCGAGATCATGACCTAAGGGAAAGTCGGACGCTTAACCGACTAAGCCACCCAGGCGCCCCTGACCATACCCTGTCTTGGTATGGGTTTTGAACACTGGAATTCTCATATACTGCTGACTTGGAATGTGATGCAATCAATTCACAAATTGGCATTTTGGCAGTTTCTTAAAAAGTTAAACACACACCAACCATGTGACACAGGTATTCCACTTCCAGTTATCCCAGCAGAAATAAAAGCTTGTGCCCACTCAAAGATTTGTACGTAAATGCTCATAGCAGTCTTATCTGTAATAACTAAAAAGTGGAAAATGTCTGTCAATAATCAATAGATTAAAAATTTTTGGTATATTAATACAATGGAATATGGTAAACAACAGAAAGGTATTGATTAATAATACACTAACATGGATGAATCTAAAAATAATCATGCTAAGTGAAAGAAGTCATGCTTCCATTCATATAACATTCTAGGAAATGAAAGGGAATTTTAATAGCAGGAAGGAGATTATTAAGAAGTTTATATTATTTATTTCGGGATGCGGAGGGCAAGGAAGAGTGAGGACAAAGGACAATGATGGGATATGATGAAACTTTAGAAGGGGTGTTGCTGAATATATTCATTGTCTTTGTGATGATGTTTTCATGAGTATAGATATTTCAAAAGTTATCAAATTGTATCACATTTATTTGCTTAGGTCAATTGTATTCTGATAAAACTATAAAAAATTTTTTAAATACATATACAACTATGTGGTTTTACTCATTTCTTCTTTGATTTTACTCAACTTATTTTGAAAATGTATTATTTGGTTGATTTAACAGTAGGATTCTTTAATCTTTTTGTTGAATTGACCAATTACTATGAAATGTCTCTATCTTTCATAATTTAAATATACTGTTTGATATTTCTATAACCCCCATCAGTTTTCTTTTGGTTCATGTTTGGTATAGATAGATAGATATTTAGATAGATAGATACATAGATAGATACACAGATAGATACACAAATAGATTAATCTAAACTTTTACTTAACTTTTTAATTTTTTTACACTTAACTTTTATTTAAAATAGAATGAGCATGTTGTAAGAAAGGTTCATTTTTCTGCATGTCGCTGTCCAGTTTTCCCAGCACCACTTGCTGAAGACTGTCTTTATTCCATTGAATATCTTTTCCTGCTTTGTCAAAGATTAGTTGGCCATACGTTTGTGGGTCCATTTCTGGGTTCTCTATTCTGTTCCAAAAATAAACTCAAAATGGATGAAAGACCTAAGTATAAGACAGTAAGCCATCAAAATCCTCAAGGAGAAAGCAGGCAAGAACCTCTTTGACCTTGGCCACAGCAACTTCTTACTCAACCCAACTCTGGAGGAAAGGGAAAAAAGAGCAATAATGAGCTATTGGGACCTCATCAAAATAAAAACCTTCTGCACAGTGAAGGAAACAATCAGCAAAACTAAAAGGCAACCAATGGAATGGGAGAAGATATTTGCAAACAAACAACATATCACATAAAGAGTTAGTATCCAAAATCTATAAAGAACTTATCAAACTCAACACTCAAAAAATAAATAATCTAGTGAAGAAATGAGCTAAAGACATGAACAGACACTTCTCCAAAGAAGACATCCATATGGCCAACAGACACATGAAACAATTCAATGTCATTCATCATCAGGGAAATACAAATCAAACCACAATGAGATACCACCTCACACCTGTCAGAATGGGTAACATTAACAACTCAGACGACAGATGTCGGAAAAGATGCAGAAAAGGAGGATCTCTTTTGCACCACTGGTGGAAATGCAAACTGGTTCAGCTGCTCTGGAAAACAATATGGAGATTCCTCAAACAATTAAAAATAGAACTACCCTGAAACCCATCAATTGCACTACTAGGTATTTATCCAAAGGATACAGGTGTGCTGTTTCAAAGGGACACATGCACCCCAATGTTTATAGCAGCACTATCAGCAATACCCAAAGCATGGAAAGAGTCCAAATGTCCATCAATGGATGAATGTATAAAGAAGATGTGATATATATATACAATGGACTATTACGAAGCAATAAAAAATAATGAGATCTTATCATTTGCAACTACATAGATGGAACTAGAGGGTATTATGCTAAGTGAAATTAGTCAGAGAAAAACAAATACCATAAGACTTCACTCATATGAGGACTTTAAGATATAAAACAGGTTAACATAAGGAAAATATAGCAAAAATATTATGAAAACAGGGAGGGAACATAAACATAAGAGACTCTTAAATATGGAGAACAAACATAAGGTGACTGGAGGGGTTTTGGGAAGGGGGATGGGCTAAATGGGTAAAGGGCATTAAGGAATCTCCTCCTGAAATCATCATTGAGCTATATGCTAACTAACTTGGAGGTAAATTAAAAAATAAATTAAATAAAATTTTCAAAAAATAATACAAAATAAAAAAATAAAACAGAATGAGCAAACTCATTGTATATATGTGTTGACCTGGAAATGCTTTACATAATTCTTTTTTAAATTTTTTAATTTAAATTCAAATTAGTTAACATACAGTGTAGTATTGGTTTCAGCAGTAGGACCCAGTGACTCATCACTTATATCAAACGCCCAATGCTCATCCCAACAAGTGCCTCCTTAATGCCTATCACCCATTTTGCCCATCCTCCCACCCACCTCCCCTCTAGCAACCCTCAGGTGGCTCTCTGTATTTAGGAGTCTCTTAGAGTTTGCCTTGCTTTCTGGTTTTATCTTATTTTTCCTTCCCTTCCCATATGTGAGGTGCTTCCTGTGTTGGTCTTCTGGAGGAGAGGCCTGCTGTGTTGACTCAGAGTAGGTATTGCCCCAGTAAATAAGCAGTCGCCCAGGCATAGGGCAACAGGGTTTGGTGTAAGTGATCCGGCTTCCACTGGAGGCCACTCTGTTGCTCTCTGCAGTCTCACTGTGTTGGTGTTGGGAGAAAATGGTGCCACCCCAATCTCTGGACCCTGGGCAGGGTAATCTCACACCTCCTACTGTTCAGGCAATCCTCACAGAATAGTGAAGGGAGTCAGCTCGCACTGCACAACTCTCCTGCAATTTTTCTTTGGTTGGCACATGGCTGGGATTCAAAACCCAAAGTCTTAAAGGACCAGGCATTGGGTAGACCCACCTTCCTCCTCTGGAGTAGAGCCTCTCCACTTTTTGTCTGAAGTCTTTTGTACCAGAAAAAAACAGTCCCACACCCGCACAGTACACAGGATTTATGGTGTAGCACCACTAAAAGCAGCAAAGCTTATATTCCCTCTTGGTGCACCTCTGTGCCTTGCTGATGAAAAGCCTCTGGTTGGCACCTGCAGGGTCTTCTGTCCTTCAGGAGGTGACAAACCCTCTTCCAAAGCCATCCAGGAAGTGGAATATTCTCTGCCAGTGCTCCCTAGAGATCCCTACACCACCCTATGCATTCCAGCTCCTTCCTCCCTTGGAGTGTGCCACAGCTCCACTCAGAAAAAAAATCACATACTTCCAAAACCTCAGTTTGAGCTCCAAATGCTGTTTGTAAAAAATATATATATGTATGTGTGTGTGTGTGTGTGAGAGAGAGAGAGAGAGAGAGAGATGCTCAATATTTCTGGCTCCCCAGTCTGGGGTCCTGAGAGGTTTGCCTCTTGAGCAAACTGGAGTTGCACTTTCTCGGCCCCTCTCATCCTCTCCCTTTTGTCTCTCCATGGAAAGTGTTCCCTCCCCTCTGCACACTGCCATTTTTCTCTCACCCAGTTCACTTCCATGTACCTTGCACCTGCCACGCTGTCTCCCTCCAACCATGGAGACTCTTCTGCCACTCTGCAGATCGAGTTCCTGGGTGTTCCAAGTCATCTGACCTCGATATAGCTGTGTATGAGGGACAAGGAAAGCCCGGCATCCCCTAATTCGCCATCTGAACTCCTCCCTCCAATCTTTTACTTTAAACCAGTGTAAGGTTGTAATATTTAAAACGGTCCCTTTTAATTAACATTGAGTTTGGCGTTTTCAGCCCAATATTAGAACTTTGTTTTAAAACTGAAGTGTTAGCTCATGTACATTCAATTTATATACTAATATAGTTTGCATTTAAATGCTTATATAGCTTAATACTATAATAATATAATTTAAAGCTCACATAGCTTGTCTATTACAGTGTTGTTGTTGTTTCTCATTCCTGTCTCTGAGACATGACTGTCTTGAATCTGCCCCAGATCCAGTGCACAATGGGCCATGATTAGATTATATGGAGTTTGTTTTTTGAATCAAGATTATTTAGTAAATCTTAAAAGAATAGAATAAACAGGTGTTGAAACTTTGAATGGTATGTAAGAGAAAGAGAACTTGCAGGTAAACAAAAAGATTGGTGCCCCATGACATAATTCCAACAGTGGCAATCTTCACTATGATTTCTTTAGATCTTACTATATTCTAACGAAGACTCCAGGCATTTTAAATCTTAACAATAGCTAGTACCTTCTAGTACTTGAAGTCTTAACTGTAACTCTATTAGGTAACTCTTTTAGGCAAATATTATTATTCTCCCTCATTATGGATAGAACTAAAACACAGAAGTGTTAAATAATTTTCCAAAGGTCACACAATTATCAGGTGATTGAATTAGAAACTGAATCCTTATCTTTCTAAGTTTAGAATCCAACCACAATCTTTTCACTACTTCATTTTGCTATATAAAAGCATTTTAAGAAAGGATTAGAGGGCTGACTTTTATTAGTTATGAGAAAATAGTGATATCTTAAAAAGAAAATATAAAAAAGCAGACATTCTTGTACATATTTTGCTAAAGTAAATCATACTAGAGAAGGCATAGGAAGATAGTGTTATCAATTATAAGAAAATGAAACTGTACTTATGAAAACAATATTTAAAAGAAGTCCTTTTATATGATTTTCATAGCTAATCAATTACCAACTATGTCTTCAATGACATAGAAAGGTTTCTGAAGTTCACATTTCTTAGATATAAAGTCAACACTAATCATCCATTTTTAGGTTACTTGAACCCATAATCCTATCTATATCTACTTTTAAATTCAAAACTCTTTCAAAGATATAGATTTAAAAAAAAGAAGTAGAGATTGCTTCTTAGCCTTTGAGTTAAGTAACATTAAGTGTCAATAACAGGAATAGAAAGAATGCAACATGTTTCTAGGTACATGTAAAGCTCTAATCAAAGGATAATTAGTTTTATTAAATAAATACACAATGTCAAAGACAAATATTGAGTCTAAGATACATGGTGCTGCTAAATAGCAAGCCTTTGAATAACTATAATGCAACACATTCATATAAGAATAGAGTAACTGATTTTGTAGTCTTGGGAAAAGCGGATAGGAAAAAATCATATCAAGAATGTAAAACATTTTCTTTGAGAACATGATTTACTAGATATATCATTCAGGAAGAAAAGCTGTCCTAAGATAGTTTCACTAATGCTGATTTATCCAAGCAATTAAACCAAATTTCTAAATTATAAGTTATTCTTAAATTCTTTTAAACAAAAATTCATTAAGCATAGTAGTTTCACATTGCTACCATAAAGATTACCACAAACTTAGCGGCTTAATACACATTTTCTCTTGTACTTTCAGAGGCCAGAAGTCTGAAATCAGTTTCACTGGACAGATGTCAAGGTATTAACAAAGTTGCATTTCCTTCCCAAGGCTCCAGTGGTCAATCTAGAGCCCTAGACACCACCAGCATTTTCTAACTTGTGGACATCACCAGCATTCCTTGGTTGGTGACTTTTCCCACACATCTCTCTCACTTCTTCCTTGTATCATCACATCACCCACTTCCAACTTCTGATCTTACCTCTGTCTTATAAAGACCCTTATGACGATATTTATGGCCTGTCAGGATTATCCAAAATGACAGTAGGTTGAATTATGTCCCCCTAAAGTCATGTATTGGTTTAGTCCTAACCAACAAGAACTCAAATGTGACTTTATTTGGAAATCAAGTCACTACATTCCAGTTATGATGGTCCCTACTTCTATACAGCTGATAACCTTACAAAAAGGAGAAATTTGGATTTAGAGACAAATGTCAAGCACAGAGGGAGAACACATGTGAAGATGAAGGCAGCAATCTGGATGATACTGCCATTGGTCAAGGAGCCACCTAAGACTGCCAGAAAACAAGCGAGGAGAGAGGCATGGAACAGATTTGCCCTCACAGCTCTCACAGGGAACCTACTCTGTTTATACCTTGATCTTGGACTTCCAGACCCCAGAACTGTGAGAAATAAATATATGTTGTTTAAGCCACCCAGTATGTGGTACTTTGTTACAGCAGTCTTACCAGACTAATGTAAGGATAATTTACTATTTCAAGGTCCTTAACTAAATCATATCTGCAAAATTTCTTTCATGTATAAGGGAGCATTCATAAATTCCTGGACTTAGGAATCTCTTTGGAGGGTTATTATTCAGTCTACCACCGCATGCTTACTGTCATTCAAACTTACACTTTTGCAGAAAGTATAAAAGTAAAATGTACTTCCTTCCCTCAAGGTTCAGTGTTATTCATAGTTCTAAAATCCAGTTATTTGCAGGAATTTCCATGGATTCTAGCAATCTGCTATAATATTTTACTAAGAAAGTTAAAGAAAATTCAGCTTGAAGAAGGCAGGTTTTCCATATCACAAAACTGTTCTTTGCCCCAAGAAATTGGTACTATTGACCTAATCCATTTTCTAGATTAAATACATTCCACAAACAAATTGATTTAAGAGTAATGGGATAATTTATTTGATTTCATTCCAGTAATAATAGCCACTTATAATTAAGACTATATCTCGGCCAACAGACACATGAAACGATGCTCTGCATCGCTCCTCATCAGGGAAATACACATCAAAACCACACTGAGATACCACCTCACGCCAGTCAGAGTGGCTAAAATGAGCCAATCAGAGAACTCTAGATGCTGGCGAGGATGTGGAGAAACGGGCACCCTCCTACACTGTTGGTGGGAATGTAAACTGGTACAGCCCCTCTGGAAAACAGTGTGGAGGTTCCTCAGGAAACTAACAATAGAACTCCCCTATGACCCAGCAATAGCACTGCTAGGAATTTACCCAAGGGATACAGAAATGCTGATGCATAGGAGCACATGTACCCCAATGTTCATAGCAGCACTCTCCACAATAGCTAAAACATGGAAAGAGCCTAAGTGTCCATCAACAGATGAATGGATCAAGAAGATGTGGTTTATCTATACCATGGAATACTACATGGCAATGAGAAACAATGAAATCTGGCCATGTGTAGCAACATGGATGGACCTTGAGGGTGTTATGCTGAGCGAAATAAGTCAGGCAGAGAAGGACAAATATCATATGTGTGCACGTATAGGAGGATTAGGAGGAACTTAACAGAGGACCAAGGGGGAGAAGAAGGGCGGAAATGGTGGGGGAAAGGGAGAGAGGCAAACCATGAGAGACTCTTGAATGCTGACAAAAACTGAGGACTGATGGATGTGGTGGGGAGGAGGGATGGGCACGGAGGAGGACACTTGTGGGGGTGAGCACTGGGTGTTATGTGGAAACTAATTTGACAATAAACTATTTGTAAAAAATTAAAAAAATTTAAAAAAAGACTATATCTCAATAAGTGATTCAGAATTTTGCCAAGAAAATAAAACAATGTATTGTTGTATTATAAAATTGCATGATTAGAGTATCCCTAGATAGATATAATCACTATACATTTTAATGTTATATACAGAGATATATTCTATAATTCTGTGATTCTCTAAACATACATATGCATGTTTACAGAAATACATTGGGAAGGTCCAATTCAGGAAATACAAACCTGTCAGTAACTTCACAGTATGACAGTTTATCTTTTCAGAATCCATTTAAAATACCATTTATTCTTTTCTTACCTCCCAAATTCTCTTATAGAAGGCTGGAATATATAACCCCATATATTATTCACACAAGAAGGCAGAAAATAAAAACCAGATATTTTAAGCAGAAAAGTATTTAAGACAGGGAATTAGGTACTTATAATTTTGTTGGAGGGACTGGAGGATCAGAAATCAGGGTAAGTCATGGCATTTCAGCAGCCAAATAGACACTACTGCTGTTACTGAAGACGCAGCTGAACTTTTTCCATATATATCACACTGACCATGAGACGCAGGAGCAAAGTCAGGCCACTGCTTCCCTTTATGAATACTCATATCTCCACCATGTTGCTTACACAGCAGTAAATGTGTAGCTTTCACTTATTTCCATCTTCCATCTCTCATCTAAGGTTAAATAATGACCAGAATCTAATTTGCATCTAGATCTCTAACTTTAAAGGAGGGAGTTTTTCTCACTTTCTACCTAAAACGAAATTGAGATAGTAACGTATGAGAGGATCATTTTTTCCTGCCATTGAGGCAGAGAGATAGAAAATGTGTAAAAACTAAGAAGAGAAAAAAGAGATAGGCCATAATGAGAGAGATGATCATTGTCAGATTAACCAGGAACAGACATTTGATAGAGCAATAATTAGTACAGCATTTGCATGAAATTATAAATATTATGTTCATCAAGTCTAGAAATGCATTAAATAGTCAAATTTTTAGGTTGTTGTGCTCTTAAAATTCCACAAAATCTGTCCTAAGACACACTGAATCCATCATAAAATAGCATGGGATGAGGAATAGCTAAGGTATCCCTGATCTATCAAAATACTAGGTTGACGAAGAGAGAATGCACCATCTCATCATGTTGAAATGGCAATAATCTTGTACCTCTTGTATCAGGAGTCCTTAAAGGCACATGAATTCCTGTTCAAAATGGGAATTTTTTTAAGTTAATTTATTTATTTTGAGAGAGAGAGCAAGAGAGTACATGGGAGGGGCAGAGACAGAGGGAGAGAGAGATAAATCCAAGAGGCTCCACAGTGCCAGCACTGAGCCTGATGCAGGGCTCAAACTCACAAACTACGAGATTATGATCTGAGCTGATATCAAGAGTCAGAAACTTAACTGACTGAGCCACCCAGTCATCCCCAAAATGGGAATTTAAAAATAAATGTTTTTTCACTAGAAAGGCTTAACTCTAGGTGGCTTTATGTATGGGTTGATTCCCAAATTCATTTAAACTACCAGGACCTGGTTTGTCTTGATTTCTTGGTTTATTCCTCTGGCTTCATATCTAGGCTCTGTGAGAAGGTTTTAGGTAATTCCAAACTCATGCTTTCCCCACATCCTGTCCATTTACGTCCATCAAAATAGTTGGCAGATTCTTTCTTCCAGGTCTAAACCACATGCTTATGCCTGTGGTCAGAGGTAAAGTGCATTTTACCCAAAACACAAAAGTTGATCTTGGGAAGGAGCAATGCTCTAGAAAAAAAAAAAAGAAAGAAAAAAGAAAAAAAAACCCTGAATACTATTAATAAAGAAGAGGCAATGTTTTAGATACACGGTTGAGTTTACTCCATCTCCAAGCCCCCTGCTACCCTCCTCTGGTTCTGGAGGGAGATAGACGAAAGCTAGATTAATGCTACATTTCACTACACGAGGACTTTAGCCTCACATCCCTACACAGAGTTCTGGAGAATGAGGCACTGGGTGTGTGGGAAGGTTTCCTTTCCTTTGGGTTGACTATAGGCCTTGGGCCTAAGTCAAGCTGCTGGACCCTTGACCCTTTTCTCAAAGGCTCACACAGTAACATTACCACACAGTTGGCTATAAAAAGCAAGGACAGACACATTGATGGTAGAGCACATTACAGAAAGAAATAAGGAATATTTGCCGAAAGGCAGGTTTCTTTCTACTCCTCTTACTAAAACTGCATCCTTAGAAACACAGCTTAATTTTTTTCCTGTTCCATTTCAAAATACAACACTCCTTTGAAGGTAGAGGACAAGACGGACTCCGAGAACTTGGAGTCCTGACAAATGGCCCACGAGCAGATGAAATAGAGGGCTGACTTTTTCTTGTAAGCTTTTAACTAAGGAGTTGTTCTGCTCCTTGGTGTGGAAGAAATATTAATTTAAATTGGAAATTCTCAAAATTTTAAATTCAGGTCTTCTTTGTATAAACATAAACAATCTCGTACCCTCAATCACTGTTATCTGGATATTTCACAAATCAGTACCAAAACCCACACAAAGATCATTTTCGAAGGTATCAGGGTATTACTGTTATCTTTAACTTGAATACAGAGAGTCCAGCTAGATGGTCAGCTTGACAGAAACATATCCGTTCTATAAACTATGAATAAGCAACATACTTACCTTCATTGGCTTTTATTACGCTGCCGATTTGTAAGTCAACCTCCTCCCTGGGGGAGGGGTTTGGGGGTGAGAATGGATGGGGCACCGGCAGGAGGGGATTCTTTCCAACCCCCACTGAGATCCACAGCTCTCAATTATTTGTTAGTGCAATGCATATATCACTATATTTAAATTATATTTTTAACAAATGATGTAAGTTTACTCTGCATTGTGTTTGAAGCAAATTATCTCAAACATAGTGTATTATTAAGAAGCAAATGATTCAAGAAAGATGCATCCCTATATCTTTAGCAGTTAGAGATGGCTGGCATCTTTTCTAATTGCTCATGCCCAGCCCAGAGTCATCAACATCCATATAAACTTGTTTTGTTATGTAGATATTTTTAAAGTTGTTTTGAATAGAAATATTTAGGCAGATCAATGAAGCTTAAAATAAACAGTAGAGGGGCACCTGGGTGGCTCAGTTGTTTAAGCGTCCGACTTCAGCTCAGGTCATGATCTCACAGTTTGTGGGTTTGAGCCCTGTGTTGGGCTCTGTGCTGACAGCTCAGAGCCTGGAGCCTCCTTCAGATTCTGTCTCCCTCTCTTTCTGACCCTCCTCTGCTCACTCTCTGTCTTTCAAAATAAAATAAAGACATACAAAAATAAAGAAAGAAAGAATAGAATGATGGGGCGCCTGGATGGCTCAGTTGCTTGAGTGGCTGACTTCAACTCAGATCATGATCTCATGGTTCATGAGTTCAAGCCCTATGTCAGGCTCTCTGCTCTCAGCACAGAGCCAGATTTAGATCTTCTGTCCCCTTCTCACTCAATTTCTCTCTCTCTGCTCCTACTCCGCTCACACACTCTCTCTCTCTAAAAAAAAAAAAAAAGAATAGAATGATTGCTAGAGGCAGGGAGTGGAGAATGGGTGAAATAGGTAAAGGGACTCAAAAATTATAAACTGACAGTTATGAAATAAATAAGTCAAAAATATGTAATATACAGCAAGATGATTGTAGTTAGTGATATTCTTTTGCATATTTGCAAGTTACAAATAAAGTAAATCTTAAATGTTCTCATCACAAGAAAAAAATTTGTAACTATGGTGATGAATATTAACCAATGTGGTGATCATTTTACAACATAAAGAAATATTAAGTCATTATGTTTTACACCTGAAACTAATATAATATTATATGCCAATTATAGCTCAATAAAAAATAAAAATAATCCAAAAATTCATACAGGGATTTTCAAAATGGTAAAAGTGACATTTTAAATCAATATGACTAGGGGCACCTGGGTGGCTCAGTTGGTTCAGTGTCTGACTCTTGACTTGGGCTCAGGTCATGATTCTAGAGTCAAGCTCTGTGCTGAGTGTGGAGCCTGCTTAGGATTCAGTCTCTCTCTCTGTCTCCCTCTCTCCCCTTCTCTCTGTCTCTCTGTCTCTCTGTCTCTCTCTCTCGTCCCTGCCCTTTGCCCACTTGTTCACACACACCCTCTCTCTCTCAAATTAAAAAACAATAAGAAGAAAATAAATAAATCAATATGACTGGATAAACTGCTGAATCTACAGTGTTGGGGCAACTGACCAGCCTTTTTTATTTTCAGTAAAACTGAGGAACTATGTCACTGCTTGCACCTTTCTAAAATCCAGATGAATAATATTTTTAAGGCAAAAAAATTAAACCATAAAAGTATCACAGGAAAAATGGGTAAATCTTACTTATAATTTTAGACTAGATAAGGCCATTCTAAGTTTTATCACACATTGCAAAGGCTATAGAAGAAAATATAAACAGGTTTGACTCCACAAAATTTCTACATAGAAAGGGAGAAGAAAATTTGTTAAACATTTGCAACACATATGAAAAGCAAAGGACTGATATCTAAGCAAAATTAACACTTGCAAATCAAAGTCAATTAAAATTATAAATATAAATAACCTAGCTGAAACAATACAGGATGGAAATAGAGAAACTAAAATAAGCAATAATTACATTAGAAAATTAGTCTTCACTTACGACGTAATTAAATATTGAGAAGCATGTGCATGACTAGAAATTTTTAAAACTTTTGGAGAGCAAGTTAATTTGTTTAATCATTTTGGAGGGCAATTTGGAAGTGTCTGTCCAAATTTTAAATGCATGTACAATTCTTTAATATAGCTTTTCCATTAATAAAAATTTCTGGCAGATACATTCAAATAGGCATGCGTGCGCACACACACACACACACACACAATTATTATTTGTAGAAAGGAAAATGTCAAAGACCTAAGTGTCAATGAACTAGGTACTAGTTAAATCATGACACATCATTGTAATATTTCATCAGGTTGCCAAGAGAAAGAATAATGTAATGTATATGTACTTTCAATAAAAGGGAACCAAAACAATTCTTAAGTGGAAATAAGACAAAAGCATAAGTCAGTATCACGTGATCCATTTTAGTAGAAATAAGTTTATGTGTATTTATATGTGTAAAGAAAAACACTAAATTGTTAACAGTGGTTACCTCTAAGAATTTAAATTTTTTACTTTATTCATGAGCATATTTTCTGACTTTTATGTTTATTTATAAAAATTGACAGTATTCAACTTAAAATTTTAAAAATTATTTTTATAAAGAATATAAGTTTTGACAACATAACTGCCTTTATTCAAATTGCCAGATATTCAGGTTATTTAGCTTGATGCTTCGGATTTGTCATCTGTAAATTTGGGGTAATGACTGACCTGTCGGAGTTTAGAGGAGGATAGAATGTGATAATGCAGTTCGGTGCTTATTCTAGTGCCTGAAATATGAAAACATTCAATAAATGGTAGCTGTTATTATTATATTATTACCAATGCTATAATACTGCTGTAAAATGTAATGGTATCAATATCGTGTTATTGTTATCAATAAATACATGTACACAGGGACTCAAATTATAACTGCAATTATTATTTAGACAAAATAAACAGCGTCTTTTACTGAATAGCTACTTAGATAAGTTTATTTATTTCTAATGGATTTTCTCCACACATTCTTAAGAGATTTCAGGAAAAGTTTATAAAATCATAAAAAATGTTTAATAATTGAGCATCACCTGGAGAAATGAAATTAAATTGAATAATTCTTACTAGAATGTTTTAATTCTCCATCCACCCTGAAATTTCCTGAATTTGCTATACAGAAATACAGATTGCTAGCTAATGACAACTCTGTTTTACTTTTGGATAAAGTGGATATAGCTAAAAGTATCCACTAGCTATATTGACAGCCAAAGTGACAAACCATGATTCCCTCTCAACACCTAAAATTAAAATACTGCTCCATGCTACAAGTACTTAGATCATTTCTATAACATGAACGTTTATGTGCACTCGGATTTATGTGCATCCGTTTCAGAAAATCAATCAATCTTTAAATGCAAATGGACCCCACTAAGGAGTTTCGAGACATAAAATCTTCCAATCTTTCTCATTTCCTCAAAGTTTAAGACAAGAAAGTTTGGCAAAATAAACTCTGCCTCCTTGTTTGAAAAAAAAAGACAGGCTTTTTATTCTGTTCCTGTATCATTATGCTATTTAAAAATACATGTGCAGTTTAATTGGCATAACAATAAATGACATGGCAAAGTGTTATTG
Source organism: Proteles cristata cristata (assembly GCA_017311185.1). Classification (NCBI taxonomy): domain Eukaryota; kingdom Metazoa; phylum Chordata; class Mammalia; order Carnivora; family Hyaenidae; genus Proteles; species Proteles cristata. The sequence continues at coordinate 382,711 of JAESUZ010002436.1, read as the reverse complement.
AACAGTAAAGGACACAGAGATATTATTTCCCATTGTTACTATGAATAGAACCACCCAGATACCAATTAACATCTCATCACTATGATTATCTTTTATTGTTCTTGTTCCCCTAATCAAACTCACACTTTTTTAGTTTATATTTTGATTTCAAAAAGTTGTGCTAAGATTAAATTTATTATGAATGCAAATAAATGGGAAGCATATAAAGCTAATTAGGTTTATAACCACTGAGAATAATATGAAAAAGAAAATTAAATTGCTTTGCTGCAAGGAAAATCTTTTAGGAAACATTTGTTGAATAAATATGAAAGAAAAAATTTTAATGTTTCCTTATAGCTGATATTTGGATTATATTCTTACATATGAAAATCATATGCATTTTCTCTAATTCTTTATATACACCGACTATTGTCTTTATAATGTATTAGCATTGTGTGTTGGTAGTAGGAGAAGGGGAGAAATATATTTATCAAATATTTAAACGGAGCTCTCACAGTTTTTAAAGCTTAACAGAGACAGATTCCAAGAACAAGTGAAAATTTATGGGAAACACAAAGATACACTGAAAGCTTAGGTGATAAAGTAACATTAATTAATGTTTTGACATTTGTGACAGTAGAACAATTTAATCTAAGGAGTTATGTCTCTTAAAGATATTTCTTGGAAACTAATTTGACAACAAACTATTTGTAAAAAAAAAAAAACTCCAAAAAAAAGATATTTTCTTTAATTATATCTCAGCTATTCCCTCGATTCTCAGCCATTTAGTAGGCAATACATTCTATGCAAGTGTTTCATTTATTACAGAAATGGGATTTCAATTTTGAAATGCACCTGTGATGATTTATTGACTAGTTTTAAGTCCCATGTAAGGAAGAAGAGTGCTGAGTAGAAGTTTGGTACCAGTAATGATTTTTTTTGTTGTTGTTCCCCAACTGACAGGTTTACAGGATTAAGCTTTACACTGTTTGCTAGCATCCTTAGGATGCCTTTCCATAGGGGAACAGAGTTTAGATCGACTCTGGGGTATTAGCACATGATGAAGGTAATCTGTTTCCTTAGCTGAAGCACACAAACAAAGCAGTTAAATCCTCATCACAAATGGGCATACTGGGACTCATTACACTTTTCATAGGCCTGGATCTTTTTGTTTCTAAGTCCCTAAAACATTTATATAGGGCAATGAAATTTTCACAGAACCTGAGCCAATTCCTTTAATGAAGAATGAGATACATCGCTTTGAAAGGTACCATGTTCTTCCAAAAGTAGGAATATAATTTAAAGAGCAAAGAAAGAATGGAGGAATGGAGGATAAACACCACCTTCATGGTTCCTGGTTGAAAACAGAGTAGGGACTTTTGTCTCGAAATGCTGCTTATTTTGCCAAAGTTTTCATTTATGTGTTAACTTGACAAAACTCAGTTGAGTTTCTCCCATGTGACAGGTTTGGTGTGAGGAGCTGAGTTAAGAAAGTGGATGGATATTTCACGATATCAATCTCCAAGGGGTCTAGTCCAGCAGAGGGGAAAAGTCTGTAAAAATTGTTATAAAACAATGTGATTAGTGTACCTGAGTGGCCAGTTAAGCAGCCAACTCTTGATTTTAACTCAGTTCCTGATCTCACAATATGATTTCATGGTTTGTGAGTTTGAATAGAATATGTGAACTCTATTATAAAGCCAAAATGAACTTTTCCTGCTCACTTAATATTTCCAACGTTCACCTACTTGATCATCAAATTCTTTTTTTTTTTTAATTTTTAATGTTTTATTTATTTCTGAGAGAGAGATAGCATGATCATGGGAGGGTCAGAGAGAGAGGGAGATACAGAATCTGAAGCAGGCTCCAGGCTCTGAGCTGGCTGTCAGCACAGAGCCTCACATGGGGCTCGAACCCATGAACCGTGAGATCATGACCTGAACTGAAGTCGGACGCTTAACTGAATGAGCCACCCAGGTGCCCCATTGATCATCAAATTCTATCTCCTACTCTCATTAGCCCATTCCCTTTTCTATGTCCCCAAACTGACTTTTTTAGATTAGGACAAGTTCATTTTTTTACCTGGATTTTACAATTACTTGGGAGGGAAAACATCACAGGAAAAGTGGGGAACTATTGTTCTATATGCATCTAAAACATCTATGCATCTAAACAACAGTTTCTTGTCCTAAAAGCAATTCCTCCATGTCTTCTTCATTCCATCCTCTTTTGCCTTTGTTAAGGAAACATACACTCCTGATGACCCATCTCTTGAGAATATTACAAATTCTTCCTCTCATATGGATACTACTCATTTGCATTTACTGCTTGAAATCCCAAGTTTAAAAATTACTCATTAAACTCATCATACTATTCCAGGCGCAGCACAAAACACTCTCTAACATAAAACCTTAAGAGTTTTCCTTTATTTATTGCCTCAGTTTCCTCAGCATTCACTTCTCAATCCCATCAAGTTCTGCTTCTACTCCTATAAATCTCTTGAAACAATCTTAAGACTATCATTTGTATCCAATGGACATAGTTCATTATTTACCTTGTTTGAACTCTCAGCAGCATTATACATAATTAACCTCTCTTTTCAGCTTGAAACACTCTCTGTTCTTGCTTTCTATGTCTCCATATACTCCTAGTTTTCTCTATGGCTCTATGGAGGCTTTTTCTGTCTCCTTATTCCTTAATGATCTTTCTCCTACCACCTTTTTAATGATTCTTTAAATGATGGAACTCCTCAATTCTCTCATTGCTTTTTTTCTCTATCATTATTCCCTGAGCAATTTTAACCATGTCCGTGACTTCAAATATGATCTATACTGCAACCGCAACCAAAGTGTTATCTTCAAAATACATCTCACTCCTGTGTCCCAGACACATGAATTCACTTCCCTCTTTGATATTTCATGGAAGTCTCAAATACACTACAAACAATACGTGTCCAAAAATTTACTCATGATATTATTCTTCAAGTCTTACCATCTTATTTTCTTATTTCAGTAATTGGCACCATCATTCGTCCAGTTATTCAAGCCAGCAACCTAATTCCAGGCAAGGGATTAAATTGTTTGTCAATTTCTTATGTGCAGACTACTTTTAGAGAACTCTGAACACTGCCTGAACTCTGCAGTGATTCCATTCATAATTGTATCATATATTAGAGTTAGTGTTTGCTCGTGCATATTGTGTCCTCATGTATGAGTGGCACTCGACCACATTCTATGCCCCAAAAGTGCCTTGCCTAAAAAAGACATCAGATTCACCATCAATAAAAATTATCAAATGGCTGGCTAATGTAAGATGAGTGTGGAAATCCCTGTGGTGTCCAAATGGTCCATGGAATATGTTGGTGGCATCTACTACTTCTAAACCCCCGGCTTTAGCTAGCATCTGCATAGAGAAGCTGGATTCTGTTAGCTGGACTGCTGTCATAGGTTTTATAAATTTCCACAGGGATAAAAAAGAGTGGATACTTTTTATATACCAGACTGTATCATTTACTATTTCCTGAGTATTTATTTCATAGAGCCACTTTTTCCGAAAATTTCACTCTTACACATTTAATTAATAATTTCATTCTATAAATATAAAATTTTGTGATGAAGCATGAGCCAAAGAGGAAGAGGGAGGTATTTTGTGACCCACTATAGGCCAGATAAACATTTTTATAAGGAGAAAGATACTCTGGTCTGTTATTAAGAAAAAAATATGAAACTTCCAAAAAGGTTAGACTACCATTCACATGAAATCTTGTGTTATAAATGTTGACTGTGAGGACATTAATTTAAAACCTGAGGATGTTATCATGAATATACCAACTAGAATTTTCTTAATTAAACAAAAATTATTCAAAACATGAAATATGAGATATATTTGGTTCTGGTTTTATATGTATATTTTCCTACTTAACAGCTCCAAATATGTGGGGAAAAGTGAGTTGGCTATTAATATTTTTCACATAGGTCTATAAACCTAGACTTACACTAATAGATCACCTCTGCATGAAGCCTAAATCTCTTAGCTGCATAAGATTGTGGAATGCATTGCAGAGTTAATTAAATTGTTAATGTGAATTTATATGGTTCCAGAATTATTTTTTAACAATACACTAAAAAATGAAGATATTCAAGCCTATATCTATGACTTTGTATCCTAATTCTCACCAGAATTAAATTAGAAGTATGGATATAATCTCTACTTAGCCCAACTTGGAGGGTTTAATTTGTTCTCTTCACTGAAGCTGTGTTTATATTATTGATTGTTGTGAATATCCATCATGGAATACTGGAAATCTTTCAGGTCCGACATTCATGCTCTACCTCACTATACAGTGGTTTCAACCCTTTAACTGCAAGCATTTGTATTTAAAAAGTTACCAACTAATAGTATATTTTCTTTCCTGAACTAGTTATGTTCAAGCAATTCTATCAATCAACTCTATGACATAGTTGCATAAATATGGATTTTGTAATTTTGTGTTAGAACAGCCAATATATTCAGGGTGCTACATATTTCCTGATTATAATAATTATAATTATAAAAGCAAACTCTTGTTAAGTATTTGCTATATTTAAAATTTGTGAATTTGATTCCATGAATATTCTGTTTGGATAAAAAGGGTAAGTTTGGGCCCTGAGTAACCACAGGCTCATGTTGGAGTGGGCAGCTGGTAGTTAGATTTTACCAACAAAAATGTTAACTTATTTGCATTAGCACCTCCTGTATGTCAGAAACTAAAAGAGGCAGTCATTAGGAATGTGCTTGTAATGAAATATTGCTAACACAGAGTATTATATGTAAATTGTCTTTTTAAATTTTTTTTTAAGATTTTATTTTTAAGTAATCTCTCCACCCAATGTGGGGCTTCAACTCACAACCCCAAGATCAAGACTTGTACACTCTAGGGGTGTCTGGGTGGCTCAGTTGGTTAAGTGTCTGACTTCGGCTCAGGTCATTATCTCATGGTTTGTGAGTTCAAGCCCTGTATAGGGCTCTGTGCTAACAGCTCAGAGCTTTGGGCTTCCTTCAGATTCTGTCTCCCTCTCTCTCTTCCCCACCCTCATTCATGCTCTGTCTCTCTCTTAAAATTAAATAAACATTTAAAAAAATACTAAAGAAGGAAAAAAGAAGAGTTGTATGCTCTACCAACAAGCCAGTCAGGTGTCCCTGTAAATTGTCTTTAAATAAATTTTTTGCAAGTTAAATTCTGACAGTACAGTAGGGAAGAAAGATATTCATATGAGTGTTGAAATGTTTGGATTTGAAAGCTTTAAAAAACTGAAATTTCATGACTGTTGGTCATAGAATACATGTTTTAAATATGTGGAAAAGCAGTTACAAAATACCAAGTCTAATTTTCTGTCCAACTGTTCATATCAGAAAAATTTAAGTGAGTTTTCTGACCTCATATTGCTTGTTAATTCATATCTGCATTCATTTACTTGGCAAATAATTATTGAGAATGTATCATGTATTGGGAATTATTGTATGCACTGCAGGTAGAACAGTCAATAAGACAGTCTTGTTTCTTGTTCTATCAATTTATACTCTATAAAGAAAGGGTAAAAATTAAACACGTTTCAAAGAATAATTTCAAGACATTAGTTAGAACATAATAAATATTTACTCATATCTGAAGTAGATTACATGTATAAAGATTGTCTCTCCAAACAAAAAAATAGTGTTTATAAAAGCTAAAATCTACAGATACTGTATACATTATACTTTATGGTCATTTTTCTCTCTTGGATATGCTGATTGACTGGAAGCTATTGGGAAGACCACTTTGCCGTTAAAGGAGCTAAGTTATCAGAAAAGGCACTTAGAGTTATTTATGGGCTTCCCCATAAACACTGCAGTTTTGCTTGTGAGATAAAAGTAATGTCCTCTTCTCAGTGTGATGGTTGTGATTGCCATAATTACATGCTTCCACTTTATTCAGCCCAGATTTGTACCACTTCCCACATAGAACTATTCTGGAACTATTTTATTCAACCTCAAGTCCAAGAAGAATAGGGTTAATTGTGATATGAGACTTTGTTTTTATTTTGAAGTAATATCAGCTGGATGTTAGTCAGAGATAATGGCTGAGTAATAACACCAAAGCGTCTAGACATCACACAATAGAGGAAGGCAAGAACTGTGAGGATAATGACACATACCTTGAGAAACTATTTCCTATTTCCCAAGTGTAGGCCAAAAGCGGCAAGCTTTGTCATTTGAACTGTCTATTACAAAAGAAGAATTATATCAAGAGATGGGAGGAAAATATATGAACAAGGAAAGTCATAGTGTTATGAGCAGGGGTCTTGGTCTGAAGGTTTTGGGGAAAAGCTAAGTAGCTGGTTGGCACTGATGTCATCTTGTTTATCAATGGGTTATTGAGTAGCTGTCTACACACAGAGGCTGTCTGTTTCCTCAGGTCTTTTAATGAATCTCAGAATTAAATTTCTAGTGGGAATGTTTTATGATATAGTAAAATACTCTAAAGGGAAAACTAGAAAAGCTCTTATATCTTCAAGACACTGGTGTGATAAAGTGGAAACTGGGTACAAGAAAGAGTTTCTTTGTGAGCCATTTATTGACTTCTGGTCAAGGCCGAGAGGCTGGGAAGCCACACCAAAAGTCTATAGCCTTGTGTACTAGAAAACAAAGATACTACAGGGAAAGAAGTATAGGGAATCAGTCTCCATTTAAATATATTTGCCAAATTTTGACATTACATAGCACTAGAAGATAGAGATCTGGTCTGTAAAACTATATAATAAACATGTGTGATACAATAACACAGAAGATAGGAAAAGGACAAAATGTGTTAAAAGACCATTTGACTTTGGCAGTATCAGGAAATAGTAAAAGTATTAATTTGTTTTATATTCTCAGGAGACAAGGACACATGCTGTAACTTAAGATAACTACAAAAAGACTAGAAAGATTTATCTCAGGTATTCAAAGATGTTTCAGCATTTAAAAATCAATTATTATAGTCTACTACATCAGCAGGCTAAAAAAAAAAATCACATGATCATAACAATAGATGAAAGAAAAGCATTTGACAAAATTTAACCCCATTAATGATAAGAATCCTGGGAATAGAGGAGAACCTCCCCAATTTGATTAAAAATTTCTACAAAATCCTACAGGTAATATCCTAACATACTTAATGATAAGACACTCAAAGCTTTTCTACTAAGATTAGGTACAAGGCAAGGGTGCCCCTTTTCCCACTCCTTTTCAATATTATACTGGAAGTTCTAGCTAATGCTGTAAGACAACAAAAGGAAACAAAAAGTACATAGATTGAGAAGTAAGAAATTTTTGTTTACAGACAACATCATCATCTATGTAGAAAATCTTAACAATGATGTACCACTACACACCCATTAGAATGGCCTAAATCCAGAACACTGACAGTACCAAATCCCTGTGAGGTTGGGGAGCAAAGGAACTCTTATTCATTGCTGATGGGAATGCAAAATAGTAGAGTGACTTTTAAAGATGGTTTTGTGGTTTCTTATAAAACTAAATACAGTCGTATCATACAATCCAGCAATTATACTTTTTGATATTTATTCAAAAGGTCCTTACAAAAATCTGTACATAGATATTTATGGCAGCTTTGTTCATAATTGCCAAAACTTGGAAGCAACCAAGATGTCCTTCAATAGGCAGTGGATAAACTGTGGCACATCTAAATGATGAAATATTATTAAGGTCTAAAAAGAAATGAGTGACTGATCAACTCATGATAAGACACAGAGGAACACTAAATATGTATTACTAAGTGAAAGGAACCAATCCACGGGAGCCTGGTTGGCTCAGTTGGTTAACCATCCGACCCAGACTCAGGTAATGATCTCACAACTCATGAGATTGAACCTCGCATCAGGCTCTGTGCTGACAGCTCAGAGCCTGGCACCTGCTTCAGATTCTGTGTCTCCCTCTCTCTGTGCCTATCCCCTGCTCACCCTCTGACTCTCTCTCCTTCAAAAATAAATAAACATTAAAAATTTTAACATAAGTAAATAATTAAAAATAAAGGGACCAATCCAAAAAGGTTATGTATTGCATGATTTCAACTATATGACATAACTGGAAAAGGCAAAAGTATAAAAACAGTAAAAGAGATCAGCGGTTGCCAGGAACTGGGGGAAAGATGGGATAAATAAATGGTGCAAAGTAGGGCAGTGAAAATACTCAGTATGATACTTTAATAATGGAAACATGTCAGTATACATTTGTTCAGACCCACAGAATTTATAGCACCAAGAGTGAACAGTGATGAAAAATACAGACTTTGGATAATTATGATGTGTCAACATAGACACATCAACTGTAGCAAATGTACCACTCTCATGGGGAACACTGATAATGGGAGAAGCTGTACATGTGTGGGAACAGGGGGTACAGAGATCATCTTTTCACCTTTCCCTCAATTTTACTGTGAATCTAAAACTGCTCTAAAAATAGTCTCATTTGGAAAAAAAGACTGAAGGATCTTCTCAATACATATATCCAACATATATACTCATATCTGGAATATATAGAGAGAACTTATACAAATAAATAGGAAAGACAACTTAATTAAAAATTCCCAAAATAGTAGGGAAATGAACAATTCTCAAAATGCCTGAAATATCACTGCATATCCTCTGGAATACCTTATATCTCAAAGCAGAATACACCAAGTGTTGTTAAAGATGTGGGTTAAAAGTTCCTTACATTTCTGGTGAATGTAGAAATTGGTTAAACTACTTCAGAAAACTATTTAATATCTGAGAGCTAAACATATACCTATTATGACCAAGCAAGTCCACTCAAGATAAATGAACAATTAACACCATATCAGGGCTATCTAAGGAAATATCAACCAGATCAGGATGCAAAACACTTGAATTTGGAACTGTCATGTAGTCAAAACTTAACTTTTATTAAGAAAAGAAAGTAATACAGCTCTTAATTTTTATTACTTCTATAGAAAGCAAACAATAAAAGACTTGCATAGGTGGAGCCCAGATGACTGAGAATTTTTCACAATCATCTAGGTGCTCCTTTGGATCTATTGCAGCATTTATAGAGGTCACACTTCCCACAGGCTGCTTCCAGCTTGCCTGAGCACAGCAGGGTGATTGGTGCTGGTCCATTACTACTGGATGCATGACTCTTCTAATTGATGACTCTGGCCCCAGCATGATAAAGCTTTCCTGGAACTGCACTGCTATCTGAGAGTCTTCCAATCAAACCTCACATCTTTCCTTCTATCTTCACAGGTGTCAGCAAATACAACAGAAAGTGGTCTCAAAAGAGATCAGATTCCACCAATGACAGTAACCTGATAGTCAAGGGACGCACATTAAGTTTCCCATGCTTATTGCTCCTAACAAAAGGTATAAAATTGCCATGTCAAAAAAACATTAATCCGGCTTGTTCAAGATCTATATTCTGTGTGTAAGATCCAAAGAGTGTAGTCACTATGCATGAGACTTATTAGAGGAGTCCCACTCAAGCTATGTGGCTTGATCAGCCCCAAGAAAATACAGGGATATAAATTTTGGTGGGACTTCCCTGAAAAAGTGTCAAAGAATAACTCAGAGACATTTAGTTATTGTTGATACTTGTCCCTGAGGAAGATCAATCCTGTTACAGATTGTTTCTCTTAACAAATACAAAGATAGTATTTATAAAAGAAAAATCACAGACAGTGTTTAGAATAATCTTGTTTAGTCTTGTTTGCTTTTCATCCCCTTGGGCAAGCCGATAGACTGAAAACTATCAAGATGTCTGTTTGTCCTTAAGCCTGTTAAAAAGTTGTCAGGGAAGGCCATTTTGGTACTTCATGGGCTTTATGGGCTACCTAAGAAATTCTGCAATTTATGAGATAGTTATTGGTGCCTTTTGGTGAGGCCTACACCTTAATTAGGCCATGCCATCACCATATCCCTCAGTATATTTCTCACAAATAAATTAACAAATTAATTTTAGTTGCTACTAAATTTTACTCAAAAAAAAAAAAAACAAGGGCTATGTGATAGATGGTGATGTTTATATGCAGGGGGAATGTATTTTAAGTGGATATTCATAGACATCCTCTCTATGGAGAGGAAGTGATCTTTGAGTTCAGTCTTCAGTGATGAGATGAATCAGTCATGCAAAGATTAGAAAGAATCCTCAGGGGTGCCTGGATGGCTCAGTTGGTTGAGTGTCTGACTCTTGATTTCGGTTCAGGTCATGATCAGCTCCATTTAAGATTCTCTTTTTCTCTATCTCTCTCTCCTTCTGCCTCTCTACCCTGCTCATCCTCAGTCTTTCTGGAAGGAAGGAAGGAAGGAAGGAAGGAAGGAAGGAAGGAAGGAAGGAAGGAGAGAGAGAGAGAGAGAAAGAGAAAGAAAGAAAGAGAAAGAAAGAAAGAAAGAAAGAAAGAAAGAAAGAAAGAAAGAAAGAAAGGAGGAAAGAAAGGAGGAAAAGAAAGGGAGAGAGAGGCAGAGAAAAAAAGAGGGAGAGAGAGATAGAGGGAGATAAAAAGGGAGGGGTAAAAAAAGAAGAAAAGAAACAAAGAAAGAAAGAAAGAAAAGGAAGGGAAAGAAGGGCAGACAGGGAGGGAGAGAAGCAGAGAAAAAAGGAGAGAGAGAGGGAAATAAAAAGGGAGGGGGAAGGAAGGAAGGTATTTTCTAGGTTAAGTGATCTGATATTGGAATTAATTTGTCTGTTTTTAGGAACAAAAATAAAAATAAGGTGCTTGGCCTATCCCTAAGACAGGAAAGAATAAATGAGCTTAGAAAAGTAGGACACAGTAAAAGGTTTTCATTTTTTTAAGTGAAACTGGAAGTCAGTGGTAGGTGTTATGTCATACAGTCCTATGATTTGCTTCATGTTTTAAAACAATTTCTCTACTCTGTAAATAATGAATTGGGGGTGAGAAAGAGTGGAAGCAGAAACATGAGGGACAGTAATTGATCATATCAGTGGAAATACAAAGTAGAGATGAAGATCATGAAATATTTGGAGACCGCAGTATTAGGTGTGCTGCTAGGCTGTTACGTGTGTAGGGAAAGAAAGAGAGAAACGAACACTGACTCAGGATTTTGGCACGAACTACTGCTGGATGTGGTTCATCAACAACTATCAGGAAAATGAGATGAGAAATCATAATCAAAAGTTCTTCTGTGGACATGCTTGGTTTAGCCTGGCCATCAGACATCCTAGTGAAGATGTCAAATGGATCGTTGGATATAGAAGTCTGGAGGTCAAGAGTGATGTCAGTACTGGTGATACATATTTGGAATAATCAGAGTATGGATAATATTTTAAAGTCACAGAGCTACACAAGATTTCCTTAAGAAAATGGATTTAAAAAAAAAATAGGACTTCCCAGGATGGAGCATTAGGGTACTGCAATATTTAGAAACTGAATAAAGGAAGAGTCTAGAGAAGAGAATTTGTCAAAGATTACGAAAGGTCAAGTAACATGAAGACAAAAGGAAATAATCATTGGATTTAGTGATATGGTAGTTATTGGCTGCCTTAGCAAAAGCAATTTCAGTGAAATGGTATGGATGGGAGCCCTTCTGTTCCATTGTAATGTGAGAGAACACTGAGAATGTTGTTTACCTGAAGGCTGTTGGAAAAATATTCTGATGGAAGTTGTTTCATCAAGTTGTTCCTATAAGATTGCCTTAATCCTATAAGATTTTCTTAATGAAGATTCTCTTAATGGAGTGTGGCATAAAGCACTGGGTAGGAAAGGAGGGTATATGTACTGTGATATGGGAAAGAGAAGAAAAGTCTACTTGGTTATCAAATTTTACATATTCCAAGAATTGGCTATTGGCCCTTGAAATTCTAATAAAATCAAAAAGATTAATCTTTCCTGGGAGTTAATTTACATGCATGTGACTAGAATGGGCTGACATTTGTTAGTAATTTTTCCCTCAAAAATGATATTTTGAGGTAATTTTAGGAAGGTAAGAGTAGCATATTGGCTCCAAACAAGAAAATATTTGAGAATAAGTGACTTAAAACATATATTTGAAGTGATATGAAAATGTATTTGAATTTGCAAATATTATGCAAGTTTAAATACTGAGCTATAGGATGGGTTCCTTAACTGTTATATCAATATGTGACCAGGTTTTTATACTATTTAAAGAAGCAGTATCTTTTTTCTCTAGTTAAGTAAAAAAATAAAAGACTGGTGGTTGTTATATATGAATATATACTGATACTCATATACATAGAGATAATAAATGAAGTCCAAAATGGTAAATGGGCACAAATCAGAAATGATTCCTTATACCCCAAGAAGAGGTTATATGTATATTCCTGTAACAAATGTGACAACCATTCAAGAGTCACACACACAAAAATTAGGCTTTGTTTTCCAAGTGATAAATATAACAGTGAAATAATTGATTCTTCATAAATGCTTGGTTCTTTGTATATATTATTACTAAATCTCACTATAAAGCTGAAAAAAACTATCATTAATCCCCATTTTGTAGGTGAGGCAACTTTGATTCAAGGAGATAAATGACAAATCTAAATTCACACAGTATTAACGGTAGAGCTTGGATTCAAGCTCAGGTCTTCTTAGTACAGTGTTGTGCTCTTTCGCCCATGCTACATCATCTCTAAAACAATATGTAAATAATGTGAGTGTTCCAGTGGTGACTGGATGTACAAAACTTTCATGAGAGGATACCTATGTATGTATCTGGCCAAAACCAGAGACAAGACATGCCCTAGAATATTCTGACAACTTCCAGGAACAAGACAACATGAATAACAATTTAGGAAATATCTAAATTCTGATTTTTTTCTTACTACTTAACATTTTCACTGAGCAAAATAAGATGATTTATTACATAGAATTCATAAAGTATACATTCCCAAACTTTAAAACCGTTTTTACACACAGACACACACACAGACACACACACAGACACGCACACACACACACACACACACACACACACTCCTTGGTACCAGCAAGGGTTAGGAATAGCCAATCTCATGGCAATCTTGGATATCTATCAAAGCAGCAAGAAGATATATGGTTGAAAAATTTAATATTCTCCACTGAGTCTCATTCTTTGTTTTTAAAGTATGACAATATTTATTTGCATGCCATAGGAAAGAGTCTTTTTCTTTCTTTATTTCTTTTTTTCTTTTGTGAGAGAGGCAGGCAGCATGAGCAGGGGAGGGTCAGAGAGAGAGGGAGATGCAAAATCCGAAGCAGGCTCCAGGCTCTGAGTTAGCTGTCAGCACAGAGCTTAATGCGGGGTTCTAACTCACAAACTGTGAGATCATGACTTGAGCCAAAGTCGGATGCTTAACGGACTGAGCCAAGCCACCCAGGCGCCCGGGGAAGAGTCATTTCTAAATAATGATTTCAAGAAAAGATAAAATCTTACCATTTGGCTGAACTAAATATGAAGGGGGTTTGTCATATTCCATTCCATTCCATATGCATTTCATTTCTAAACCTTGTATACCAATTCACTCCACCATGTTCATGATTTTCACCTAAATAGTGAATAACAAAAAAATAATAACAATTAGATACTCTGAAACCACAAAATCTTGATGTGCTTGAAAACACTAATGAATAAAGGTTTTGTTTATTATTTTGAGCTGCAGTTGCACTTAATAGACCCAAATTACATAGTCTTATTGCCCAGATTTTTATGAAATCAGTTACTACTGTTTTTAAAATTATATTGCCTTCAGAGTGATTGTTGTTTGAAATTCATGGACCCAGGCATTGCAAATGAAGAGCTGTCTATATTTAATAAATAGTAAGTTATTATTTTAGATACTGGCAATGAGTAACTAGAGATGGATACAGAGAATGAGTGAAATGGAGATAATGTCAATGAAAAGTCAAACTGCTTCTTATGAAGATAGCAAAACACTCCACACTCAGCATTTCACAATATAGACCCTGGCTTCCTAAAAAGGAAGGGAGAGCTGAAAGAGCTAGGGCTAATAATCTGTGTGTTGTGATTGACTCCTATTATCTACCTGTGCTCTCTGGTTATTATGACAGACAGGAGAGCTTTTGTAACTTTATTACCTGTGTCTCTTCATTTTTAAAGATAAGTAAAATTTCTATCTGCATGCTATTTTAATTACTCACAATCTCAGAGTTACTTTAATATGTATAAGATACTCCTAGAAAATATACTAATAAGCATAATTTCCTCTGCATTCATTGTATATGTGACAAAATCTATGGAAAAGAAAAACTCACTGTGTGTTCTTATGTAAACCACCAATATAATATAAATATCTGTAGCTTCCTTGTAAGTAATACCAGTCAGGAGCAATCCCACCAATCACAACACAGCTGATAAATCAAGAATGGTAACAGAGTAACTCAAGGACAATCTGAGATTTCTGTATAGTTGAAGCTAGAGAAGACTCATGCTCAGTAGTATACTACTTTATTAAAATTTTAGGTTATAAACACTTAGTGAGTCTGGAAAAAAGAAACTTTAAAACTAGTTGCTTATTCTAATCTCTAATGTCAATTTACATAATAAGTAAGCACATATCTGACAGGCTGCTAAATATTACTCTTGGAATCTATTAGTGAGAAATACAGATTTCTAAAATTTAATTCCATAAGCTTAATGGACCTAGTAAATTTGATCTGATGTCTTCCCCAGTTAATATGTTAAGTCTAAATTGACTTACTTTTTAGAGGAACACATTTTTTCCAAATTTAAATTAATCTTGAAGAAAATATGTAATGCTATAGAAATGTGTTATTTATAGTCTTCATATCTAAGGATCCTTATCTGATTTCATTCATTTGCTGATTTTAAAGGAGACAAAAATAATTAGTTCAACATATAATGTTTGTGTAGCAAATGTTAATTTTTTGCAAAGGTTTCTTAAGATGGCACATTCAGTTCATTATATATAACCAACTGCCCACTAAGTGTAAGTCCCCATCCAAGTTTTATAAAATATGCAGCCATAGCTAATATATAAAACTTCCCCCAGAAACTTCAACCCAACAAAGATGACTTCTATTTATTTGCACATATTCTTTCAATCTCATTTCCTATTTATTTCATAGTTCCTATATATGATATCACATTTGCTTAACTTTCATATCTATTTTAGAAGAGAGGTTACATACAAAATAGATTTATAGAAAACATAAATACAACCCATGTTTATCTAAAAGAAAGTTTTCTATTTAGAGTCTTAAAAAAAGTCACAAAATAATACAACCACAAAACAGAGAATGTATAATCAAATATCATAGTACAAATACTGGTGGTGGGGAGGATAATAAAATTGCAAAGATGAAGAGGAGTAAGTACCCAAGATGATAAACAAGACAATTATAGGATGTCACATTTAGATCACAGCCAAATTATTTGTGCAGCAGATGTACTGAGCAGTGCCTTTCTGTTGGGTCCTATGTGATATACAAAGGACAGACTGGTTTAAAATGGACAAAGACTCTACCTTCATAGAACTTATAGCTGCTAGGACAAAGAGGAAAGTATTAGAGCCAAGTAATAATCATTTTAGACAGGAATATGAACTATGAAAAGTACAAGCACATAGAAGTCTCAACTCACCTGAGATCTGAAATGTGAACAGAATCTGGATGGAGGAAGGTGTTAGGAGATGTTCGTAGGAAAGAAAGAAATAGCACGGGAAGAAGTCTTGAAGCAGAGGCAGGAAAGTACATCTGGAGAAGAAACAGAAGCCTGTGTTTGAAATGCTGAGAGGGCAGAGTGTATCAAAAGCTGAGGGCAGGGAGAGAGTTGAGGGTCAATATATGCAGAGTCCCACTGGTCACTGAAGCATTCGGACCTTTATTCTACATATAAGTGAAAATCACTGAAACATTTTATGCAGAGGTGAGTCATTTTAAAGAATTGTTCATCCTGTAAGTGGACATTGCCTTGGAGGTATACCAAAAGGAGGGGAAACCACCTAGGTGGCTGTTAAAATAGTTCAGGCAAGAGGCTGTCATAGTGTGGATGAGTACGCTGTGCTGAAAGTGCAGGTGGGGCAGGAATGGATTCATTTGAGAGAAGCTAAAGTGAAGAAATCCAGAAAACTGCTGAGGAACTGAATGTGTGGGAGGGTGACAGAAACTGTGTCAAGGATAACACGTAGTGTTCTAGCCTGTTCGATTGGTGACACTACTTACTGAAACTGGGAGGAATCCTAGAAAAAGCCAAAATTGGGGAGTGGGTCATGGATTGGGAGGTCATTGTTTGGGTTTTTGGCATATCGGAATGTTCAAGAATAGATGCCGTGTAAAATTGTGGATAAAATCTTATGGAACTCAAAGGAGAAATCTGAACTGGAGATTTAATTGATGAAACTGATTAGCCTTCTCCAAAGTTGAGCTGAAGAACAAACAAAGAAAAGAAGAAAGGAATGAATATGTTGTAGTGTGGAAGATGAATTCAGAGGTAAAGTGTTACTGGAGACCCAGCTAGCAGGCCCGAATATGCTATTTATCTTTGTGGTTTCATCACATCAGGATATGAACTTCTGCTCTATGATCTAAGAAACAGGATTTTTTTCTGTTTCACTTTGGTCTAGACCACAAGACAATTAACTACTACTAAAATACCAGAGAGAAATAATGAGGAGAAAGACAACTCCCATTGAATGTCAGGCATATGTGAACATAAGCAGCATATTTTTCCACTGCAGAATCATGTACATGGGAAGTTTAGCTGTGCTTAATGACAATGAGCTCTTAGGCAAAGTATAATGGCATCAAGATTTGATAATTTTGTTTTTCTCCTGGAAATATCTACCTACTTGTCCTGTGAGTCTTTGGACCTTGCCACTTTTCCTCCAGTCATTGTTTAGAGAGGGTTACCCACTTCTAGTTCCTCAGGCTTTCAGTTTTAGGTCTCCATCCTAAAATGAAGTTTTTGTTCAAACATTTCTCAAACAGGATTATTTGCTAAGTCTTGAGCTTCTCTTTCCCCATAAATAAAACTGCTGAGTTCCCCTGATTATGAAAAACACATATCCAATAAAAAATCTGAAATTATTTAAAGAAGTAAAAATGATTTGAATACTCACTACTGTAAGATAATCATTATTCACATTGTAATAATTGATTCATGTATCTTTTTAAGCACCATATATATTAAGATCCTCCTCCCTCTCCCCCTTTTTCTTATCCTCATTCTTACTCTGTTCCTTTATCCTCTCCTCTATATATCATTTTTGAAACTATTAGAGTCTAGGTAATCAGTTTTAAAAACCTACTGTTTACCTTTTCATATCTTATATGGTGTTTATATAATGAAAAAGTTACATAGATACATAATAGAGACAGATGCTTATAATATACATTTTTGCCATTTATGTTATAAAAATAGGATCGCATTTTTTTCCACTGCCCAGTTTCATATTTTTCTCATTTAATATGGAAATTGCCTCCTTCTTTTAATGCTGTGTAATAATATGGATGGTACATACACCATAGTATGAATATCATGCCATTATTATAGTTACATTTAGTCAGCCATTCTCCATCGCCTTCATGACTAGTCACTTTTTACTACTTTTCACCAGAAAAACTGTTACAATAGACATGCTTATAGAAAAAAATACTTTTATAGTTGTACTTTAATTTATTTGGTATACAGTCCCAGGAGTCATATTGCTTAGTACAAAGATCTGTTTATTTTTCAAGAGGGCTGCAACAATTCACGTTTCCATCAGCAAGGTATGAGTATACTACATCCCTGTGAGCAGCAGGCGTTATCGTGATTTAATTTTCCCAATATGAAGTGCATAAAGTGATATGACTTTATTACTGTAATTTAGGGGAGTTTTTTTTGCTACCCAGAGAGAGAATCATTTCATGTTCCTGTTTGATGTCTTCTAAATTTTTTCTAAAACATTTATTTTATTTATGTATTTACATTTGACTCTACCTAGATTTATTTCCCATCCCAGAGGGACAGTCAGTTGTCTGGCTGTAATTTAGTGAATAAATCAATTGTATCCCACCAAACTGAAATACCTATTTTATCATATATAAAAGATCCATGTATACTGGTATGTATTTCTAGATTCAACATTTACAATGGTTATGTTCTTTTCCTATTGCATTGTATTTACTAAAACTTCTAAACAATATTGAACTATAAGGGAGAAAGCCATTGTAAACAGTAAACATTCTACTGTTTACAATGATACTTGTTGGGGAGTTCAGGAGTCTCTATGATATTTTGGGAGTTGGCTTCTTTTGCCCTTTTTTATGAGCAATTTTAATTTGATTAAAAAATTTTAATTTAATAAAAAAAGAATGTCTTCTGAGCTTACCAAATGACTTCTTAGCAGATATCAATAATTGTCATATGGATTTTCCTCCATTGACTCAATGATATTACAGATAAGGTTGAAAGATTTCCTGATATTTAAAAAATTTTTCTTTTGATGCTTCTACACATGCATTTGTTTTTTTCCAAGTTTTTACCTAAATTCTAGTTAGTTAATGTACAGTGTAATGTTCGTCAGGTGAAGAATTCAGTGATTCATCACTTACATACAACTCCCAGAGCTCCTCACAAGTGCCACCCCGCCCACCTATTCTCCAGTAACCATCATTTTGTTCTCTATAGTTAAGAGTCTGTTGATTGGTTTCTCTCTCTTTCTCTCTCTCTCTCAATCTCTCTCTTTTGTTTGCTCATTGGTTTTGTTTCTTGAATTCCACACAAGTGAAATAATATGGTATTTGTCTTTCTCTAACTTATTTCACTTACTGTAATACTTTCTAGCTCCATCCACATCATTGCAAATGGCAAGATTTCATTCCTTTTGATGGCTGAGGAACACTTAATGATTTTTTAATTTCCTGGTATAAATTCTAATGTGTGCAATGTATATTTCTTTTATTATAACTTAGTTTTGCTTTCCCAGTTTACTTAGATTTTTTTGCCTACATTAATGAGATTGGTTTATAGATTTTGTGTTTGTTTTCTTTCTTTTTTTTACCAGCTACTCAAGTATCAGTATAAAGGCAATAATGGCTTTATTAAATGAATTGGGGATATTTCCATCATATCTGATACTAGACAGTCTTGGTAACTTTAATTTTTTAAATTGAGAATCTTTAATTGCTTTTCTAAGCTTTTCATAGGTAATTTCCCTAAGTTTTATTTTCTCCCCAGATATCTGAGTTTTGATAATTTGCAATTTTTATTTTTTTAATATATTACTTAATATTGAAACACATTGCAATCATGAAACTAATATATGTTTATATAATGTTCCCCATATATGTTTGTGTGTGTGTATAAGTTTTTTAAGATGTATTTATATACAAGAGGCAAATGGGTTGTTTTTCATTTTTTGTTTTCATGGCTATTAGCTCTCTCTTCTAATTTTATATGATTGTGCTTTTCCGCTTGTTTGTATCTTTATTTGGGTTAAACCTATAGTTTATTGATCTTTTCAGTTACTTCAAATAATTAGTTTGAATTTTTCTACATTGTCTGTTTTCTAATTTAAAAAATTCTGCTTTTACCTTTATGAATCCCTTCCTTCTGCTTCATTTTGTACTTGTTTTTCTTTCTCTACATTTTTTATTCATGTGCTCAATGCAGTTCCCTTAAGTATTTTTTAATGTTTACTTATTTATTTTTCACAGAGAGATAAACAGCAAGCAGGGGAGGGGCAGAAAGAGAGGGAGACAGAATCTCAAGCAGGATCTACGCTGTCATGCAGAGACTGATGTAGGGATGTGGGGCTTAAACTCACGAACTTTGAGATCATGACCAGAGCCAAAACCAAGTCAGACACTTAACTGACTGAGCCACCCAGGTGCCCCTCAATGCATTTACTTTAATTTTTACAAATCTTTATTAATGTAGTCTTTTTTGTGTTTGTTTTCTTTTTTTTACTAGCTACTCAAGTATCAGTCTAAAGGTAATAATGGCTTTATTAAATGAATGTAGTCTTTCTGATTTATCTCCAATTCTTATTTGCATGGTTTCCTAAATTTCATTTTAAGAAATTCTTTAGTTTTGTTTTTATACACCTTTAGAAAGGAAATTTGCTTAATATAGTACTTTAATGTCCTATTGGAAGAACTCTTGTTTATTTATAATTCATAGAAAAATTAGTAGTTTATAGAAATTTTTATACTTATATAAATATAGTTTAAATATAGTTATAGTTTATATATTTAAAAACTTTATAGTTTATAGAAAAATTAGGGATGCCTGGGTGGCTCCATCAGTTAAGCGTCTGACTTTGGCTCAAGTCATGATCTCACGATTTATGGGTTCAAGCCCCATGTCGAGCTCTGTGCTAACAGCTTACAGCCTGGAGCCTGCATCGGATTCTGTATCTCCCTCTCTCTCTGTCCCTCCCCTGCTTGTTCTCTGTCTCTGTCTGTCTCTCTCTCTCTCTCAAAAAATAAACATGGTTTTAAAAAATTTAAAAAAGAAACATTAGCTCACTAAAATAAACTATTTTTCCTTCTATGAATATTTCAATATTTATTGCTAAGCATAGGTACTATTCTTAATATGTTACAATACTCCTAAAAATTAATTATAATTCATTAAAATCATTAAATTTTCTAAATCTATCATTAGTATTCCATCTAAAACAGGAATTTTTCTTCATTACATTTAGTTACCCTAAGGTACAGTTGGTGCATACAAGTAACATATGTGTGGCTCTTTCTCTTTACTTACCAGTTGACATAATAATGCATCTCTTCTCTAGTGTTCTACAAAGAAGACCAATGAGATTTTTAAAAATCAGATCTTCAAAGTCAGAAGAGGTTGATTTCTATAACAAACAATTCCAAGATTTTAGAATCTTGACAGTTACTGCTTGATCATATCACAATCCAAACTGGTTGCTAGAAGGAGTCTGGTCCCCTCCACGGGATCAGTCAGGACATAGGTTCCTTTCATCTTGAGATGCTTCCATCTTCAACAGAGTTTTCAGGGTCTACAGGAAGGAAGAGAAACAGTACATAGATAAGACTTATCTGTTCTTAACTTTTTTAGCACAGAAATGGTGTAGCATTTCTGCTGTGTCTTCCACTGGTTAATATTTCACTATATGGCCACATGTATGCAAGGGGATAGAAAAAACAAATTAGGCAAGTTCTAGGGAGAGAAGGAGATGGATTGAGACAACATATAACATAGTCTTTGTCATAAGAACTGTTAGAGTTAGAAACTATGAAAAGTCTAAAAATGTATCCTACCTACAAGCCAATAGATCATCTTTATATATATAATGTATATATGTGTATGTGTGTGTATGTGGCCATATATATATATATATATATAGCAAGCTAACATATTTTATATACAGAAAACATAAAACCTATGAGTCAGAGTCAAAAACAGTTTACTAGTTAAGCAACCAGAATAATATCTTGCTTCTACCTTTACTACCCTGGACCATGTCTAGGAAGACAGATATCTCTAACCGTTATAAATAATCCTGAAATATTTCCTTGTTCAAATATTCTTAAGTTAGCTGTAAATGTCTTTGCCCAGACAATGTAGACACATGAAATATTCACAGAGAATTGTTTCCAACAAGAACAAAGCAAAAACTTTTATAAAAAAAACAAACTTTTAGGGGCACCTGGGTCACTCAGTCAGTTGAGTGGCCAACTTTGGCTCAAGCCATGATCTCGTGGTTCAAGAGTTTGAGTCCCACATTAGGCTTGCTACTGTCAGCACAGAATACTCTTTGACTCCTATGTCCCCTTCTTTCTCTGCTTATGCTCTCTCTCTCAAAAATAAAAATAAACATTAAAAATTTTTTAATAATAAAAATAATTTAAAAATCAGACTTTTATTTTTAAAAAATGAGGAGTACTTGGGTGGTTCAGTTGATTGAGCAACCAACTTTGGCTCAGGACATGATCTCACGGTTCATGGGTATGAGACCTAAGTCGAGCTCTGACCTGATAGCTTGGAGCCTGGAGCCTGCTTTGGATTCTGTGTGCGTGCCTCTCTCTCTGCCCCTCCCTTGCTCATGCTCTGTCAATCTCTCTCTCAAAAAATAAATAAACATTTAAAAATTAATTTAAAAAGATATAGTTATCAATTGCCTTCCCAACACCTAGTTTGGCAGAAAATATTTATAATCAAACATATTATATAACAATATCTATAACATTATATTTTAGATATTTACTGTCACATTTTCTACTGTTGATCAAATCTACACTGTTGATACACAGTATGTCTCCTTTACATTATTCTATAGGCCCCTGTATGATGGCACAGCATCTATTCTTTTCCTTGTAAATTCTGTTCTCACCAAACAAACAGAGCTGTTTGGTCCTTTACTGTTCCTGCCTATGTGCTACAGTGTATCCGCCCTTATCCAAATGGAGTGATTTTCTCCCATCTCTTTAGATTCAAATGCAACCAGTTCTTTTTGATCTACTAATCATCATTTACTGCACAAAATCTTTTTCGTCCCATCTAGGACCTGGATTAATGAGTTAATGTATGTAAAGTGACTAGCAAAGAGCCGGACGTTATAACAAATTGTAGTTTGTTTTTTTCTCCCAGACACTCACAATATTGTCTAAGTACCTACCATAGTTAATCCTCTGTTGCAGATTGGTACCTGTATTAATTCTCCCACCATATAATTGACTCTTCAGTGGCATTTACCATCCTGTGTATGCGCTGCAGAATCCTCTGCAGTGGTGCTTAGTTTAGTGCCAGAATGAATTAGTAATATAATAGAAAGTTGGATAGATTCAGTGAGTAAATCAGTGACTGAATAAATGAATTATAGTACCATTAATAGTAAATGCTTACATAGCATATAAAATGTGAGAGATAGTGCTTACATGCTAGATGTGCATTGCTCCATTAGTCTTCAAAATAATCCTATAATGTAGATTATACTATTTTACTGGGTGGTAGGTAAATGACGATACTGATGCCTAGAGAGGTTAAGTAACTTGCTGTAGTCACCCAGTTAGTTAGTGAGTGAACAGACTTCAAATCCAAGCAGAGGTGTTACCCTTAACATCACATCATCTTGAATAAATGGTTATGGTGAGCCAAGGACATACTAACTGGCTAGTAGCTCTTCTTCCATGTTAATATATAAGGGCATCCTCTTAGTAAATATAGAAACAAAGTGCATGATCTCCTGTTTCTTAAAAAGAAATGTTATTTTACATGAAATCCTATGCAAATATCTGCTGTTGTTGCTGACATGCCTGCTTAGTAACTTAAAAGAAGATTTATGCAAAACAGCTGAGTACGTGGGGAAGTAAAATTTATTACTGACATACTGAATTGTATATGTGAAGTTGCTATGAGAGTAAAGATTTAACATTCTCACCATAACAACAATAACAAAATGGTAATTATGTGAGGCAAAGGAAGCATTAACTAATCTTATGCTGTTAAACATTTCACAATATATATGTGTATCAAGTGATCACATTGTATACCTTATAAACTTATGTTTTATGTCAATTATATCTCAATAAAACTGGAAAAAATTATTCCTATCAAAAAAAAAAACAAAAACAAAACAAAACTGGAGTCCAAACCCAGATGCCATGCTCACTGAAAGAAGGTGAATCATGATCAGCCACAGAAGTCCTGCTACAAACACACCATCTGGCTTGTTTCTTACCCCATGACTCCTTTCCTCAGACTTCCAATTTGGTTTCTATGTTGGATCACAAACCTAAAATGGAAGGCATTTTTAGGCCTGCCCTGTCATGCCAAGTATATGAAATTCAAAAGAGTATAACCCAAAGGGAAATCCAGAAGTTGCAGTTGGGTTTAATCATGGTCCAGAACAATGTCTCTGTTTCCGGGTAAATTAAAGGGAGAAAAAAATTTTAAATACCTCATAAGCCTTAATAGTAAAATGAGATTTTAGAAAATACTTGGATAAACATGACATTTCTTTGTCCATCATGTAAAGCAAGAATAGTCCAAAATTCATCTTTATTCATTCCCTTAGAAGTCCAACCTAGTGTGAATGCTTGGACATGAGCTCAACTCTATTTCCAGACTCACTCAAAAGACCTCAGGAGTTTATTCTAATTGTAGCTTGCAGTAGAGCATTCCAATTTTAAAAGCGTATAGTATAAGACTTCAATTTATATTCTTCCATGAGTTGACATTTACTACATTAAGCCAATGGGCTCTTTAAGTCTTAGAGAGTAAAGCGATAGTTTGAAATTATAGTAGATTATGTTATCAATGTTTGTTTAAATTTTAGATTTTTGAAAGGTAACAGCAACATGAAAAATAGTCAAACTGTAATGCCACGGTCAACAGTTTTTAGTATTAAAATCAATTTACAGTATGTTTGCTTGAAGTGCACATAAATTTGAAGAGGCAGTAAGTGTAAACAGAATAGCTGATTTCTTGGATGCACTCCAATATAATTATAGCTATTCACCCTTGTGACTATATGTGTGTGCAGCTTAAAGCTATTTCCCTGCCCCAAGCCACACTAGCAGTATTTTTAGATAGGTTTGCAATTGATTGAAATGCAAAATCTCTGTAAACTAGGAAAAATACCAACTAAAATAAATATATAAGTAAATTTAAATAGTAGATTAAACATGTATTTTGGCATCCATATCAATTCATAGCCTGTAATCCCATGACTTGGAATTGAGTTATCTCTAAGTGTTTAATCACAAAATAGTGTACTTCTAATAGGCAATTGTGAAAAAAAAATCATCAATCACATTTATTACAAACATCTCATAAAACAGCAAAACGTTTATGGGATTGTAGAAGGCAGCTAGGTTGTTCTGTAATGTATAAAGATTTGCATATATAAAAAAACCAGCAGGCAGGAAACAAGGGTTCTCTGTTTTCCAAAACGTAAAATTGCATTTGAAATAATATCTACTTAATTTTTATTAAAATATATTAAATATTTTTATCTGGCAATAGCATGGATCATCACTATAGTTTAACAAGTTTATATTTTTGAAATAACTAAGCACAGACTTTAATATATAGAAAAGAACTCTTTCTCCAGCTCCAGGGGTAAATCAGAGGTTTGCAAACATATTAGTGATGTTAAACAATATTACCTTGTATCTCATGCAGATATATGCATATGTGAAATTGTTATTGTTTTTTATTATTGTTTTGTTTTCTATGGTGAACATATTTAAGTGAAAATAGTGTTCTCGAAACCATTTTGTTTATTAGTTTACATAGCTGGCGTTGTTTGTGTGTGGGTAAGAATAAAATGTGATTTCATGGAGAGAAAGTGAAGCTCCTTTTATCTGTAGCCTTAAGGCCACCAACTGTCTATACCTTAATCCACTAATCCGCTCTATAATCATGTGTTCCCGTGCTGTGCCAACACTCAGACACCATCCTAAGAAAGTCTTGTTTTTCTGAGTCAAGAGGACATTCACTATAGGTTGAATGTTATAAAATGGCTACTAAAACATTTGCATATTTATATACCATCATTGAAAGCTATCATTTTTAGGCATATCTTTTCCCTTAAAAAAAAAACAGATGTCACGAAAACTGAAGAAACAAATAGAACAATAAAGAGAAAAATGAATGACATCACACTGTATAAATATGCAGGATTTTTTACATTTGGCTTTCAACTAATTTTTTAAAAAGATTCTGCCTTCTATCTACTTGTCAGGGACTAGATTTAATTTTTGTATGCTGCGTTGCATTCTTCATGTTAAGATATTGATATAACAAATTGCTGAATGTTTTAGTGATTGATTCTTGCTGACCAAAATGGGCTTTCACATTAGAAGTCTTTCTTTTTTTCCTAGAAGACACCTGCTGAGACAGAAGTCTGACTGCCAAACAAAAGAAATATATGGTTTCTTCAACTGGCTCCATGTAGCAATTTGCAATGCCATCAAAAATTGCATTTTTTAATGAAAATTACCTAAGGATTTGGCAAATAAATAAATAAGTAAACACATACCTTGGTTAAAATAGACTAACTATCCATTCCCTGGCAGTATTAGCATACTGATTGGCCGTTACCTCTGTCATTCTTCTGCCTACAAAATTATGACAGGCCCCACAGCAGGAAGCAAATGATCATTAATACCCAGTCCTCTGGGATACAATAAACTGCCATTCACTTGCATACAAATAAAATACACAAGGCTTGTCAGCAAGGGCACAAAAAGGGAAAGATGCTTTTGTTAAATGGTTTGATACCACTGTGGGATGGGACCATTCAAAGGGGTTTATTTTTTTGGTCTATCTCCTCATGGTAGAAAAATTCTTATCTATAGATTTCCTTTTAAAGTATCCTATCTTTTCTCTACTTGAGCTCTTTGAGATCTTCACTTAAATGAGAAGATCTTGATTCTGAGGAGAAAAAAAAGCTTTATAATTCTATAATTAATTCCACAACATAGAAAGCATTAAAATAATCTAAAATTCCATTAAACATAAGACAATGCATCTTTTTAGTTCAAAAACAATCTAGCTAATGCATTTGAATAACCCCACTCCAATTAGTAGGAATGAAATATACTTTAATATCACATACTTGATGTGATGAGATCAATAAAAATAAAACACAATTGGAAAAAAGATACATTCATGTAGTATTACAGTCGAAACTCTACTGTCAATTTGTTACATTGAAAGGTAAGGTCATATGTAAGTTTTAAAAAATATTATCATATGACTGAGATTATATATACTTATAACCAGATAACAAGGGATTGAGGAATAAAATAAGGGCAATATTGAGGCGCCTGGGTGGATCAGTCAGTTGGGCAGCCAACTTCAGCTCAGGTCACGATCTCACGGTTCGTGAGTTCGAGCCCCGCATCGGGCTCTGGGCTGACAGCCAACTCAGAGCCTGGAGCCTGTTTTGGATTCTGTGTCTCCCTCTCTCTCTGGCCCTCCCCTGCTCACGCTGTCTCTCTCTCTCAGAAATAAATAAAATGTTAAAAAAAAATTTAAAAATAAAATAAGGGCAATATTTTGTAAAGGGTGAATAATTAATTCCTTTGATATTTATCAGAGCAACAATTACTCTGATAAATGTTTAATTTCAATGGTCTAACCTAAACCTTTCCTGAAAGCATGCAAAGAATACAACCATTCCTGGCTGACTCAACACTGTTTATAGACTGTATATTCACCAGTCTAAACCTATAAAGGCATTATTTTTAACTTGAAAATGTATAGAATGTGTACATTTAGATTCTTCAAATTTGATTTACTTAATTAGTTTAGCTTATTGCTTTTCCTAATTTTAATTCTCCTTGTGAATTTCCTGTGGAACAGACAGATGTTATACTCAGAGATTGGAAGTAGGTATTTATTAACTCCCAGCTTATAAATCAGCTTTAAAAGAGTTTGGATAGGAGACAGTTTCTGATTGTGTCATTTAAACTCTAGGCTAAAGCAACAAACTACTAACACCTCGGCAATACAGATGAATATCAAATGCATTGTGCTAAATGAGAGAAGCCAAACTCAAAAGGCTATGTAATGTATGGTACTATTCTAAAATACAAAACTATAGGGACCAAAAAAAAAAAAAAAATAGATCAAAGTTTTCCAGGAGCAAGAAGTGGGAGAAAAAGTTGATGGCAAGTAAGCACAAGGAATTTTTTAGTGTCGTGGAGCCAATTCTATATCTTGATTTTAGTGACAGTTACACAATGATGTGCATTTATCAAAACTCATAGAACCATACACTAAAATGAGTGAATGAGACTATATGTAAATTATACTTTAATAAATCTTATGCTTAAAAAAACAACCCTAATCTTAGAAATGTCATGAGAATATCAGAATATTCTGAATTGGGGTCATTTAGCCTGGGCAAAGTAGCAGAAATGACAGTCATCTTGTTAGAATTGGGCAGTTAGAAGCAGTTTTTGTAATTGCCTGTAGTGATACAGCTCCCAGTGTTGAATGTTAGAAGACTGAGAGTAGATTAAAAATACTCACTGCTATTTTAATGTCTCCCTCATGTAGCATCAAACAACAGTTCAATACATTAGTTAACGCATTTCAACAGACATAGAGATTATCATCTTCAGTAGGAAAAAATGGCAGAAAATACAATTCTATTAGGCACACAAACTCCTTCCCCACTTCATGACTTTCTTCCCCCTTTTAGGCTTTAGACCCAATTATCACAATACAGAATACTATTAAAAGTATTAAATTGAGGGGAGCCTAGGTGGTTTAGTCGGTTAAGTGTCCAACTTTAGCTCAGGCCATGATCTCACAGTTTGTGGGTTCAAGCCCCACATCAGGCTTTGTGAAGACAGCTCAGAGCCTGGAGCCTGCTTCAGATTCAGTGTCTTCCCTTCTCTACTCCTCCCATGTCATACTCTTTTCTCTCTTCCTCTCAGTAAGAAATAAACATTTAGGGGCGCCTGGGTGGCTTAGTCGGTTAAGCGTCCGACTTTCGCTTAGGTCATGATCTCGCGGTTCGTGGGTTCGAGCCCCGCGTCCGGCTCTGTGCTGACTGCGAGCTCAGAACCTGGAGCCTGTTTCAGTCTGTGACTCCCTCTCTCTCTGACCCTCCCCTGCTCACGCTGTCTCTCTTTCTCTCTCTTTCCTAGAAATAAATAAAACATTAAAAAAAATTTTTTTAAAGAAATAAACATTTTAAAAAAGTATTCAATTGAAGTTATAAACTGAAAGAAAAGATTAATAGTAAAATTTCCACAAATGTACTTAATATCATATTAGTCATGTTAGAGATATATCAATAGAAAATATGTAGAATAAAGCACAGACAGAAAAGAGGACAGAAATTTAGAGAAGAAAACATATATGGGGAATAAGAAATACAACTATATTTAATTGAAGTTACAACTGAAGAAAAAGGAGAGAATGGACCAAAGCTATATTTGAAAAAAATATGGCTGAGAAATTCCCAATTGTGAAAATAGGCTTCATGCTGGAGATTCAAAGTGTCTAGAAGGACCAAGAAAAACATCTACAAAAAAATGTCACCATGGGTATTAGAGTAAAATAGCTGAAAATTAAAGAGAAAGTGGGGGAGAGATGACTACAAAAACAGGCAAATTTTTTAAAAACAATAATGACAACCACTTTTTCCATAGAAAAAAACGGAAGCCAGAAGACAGCATAACAATACCATTAGGTAAAATAAAATAATTGCCAAATTAGAATTTATACTTCACCAGCACTCAGGAAAAAACAACATAAAGATATTTTAAGTCAAAAATCAATAAAAAATGGGGGCACCAGGGTGGCTCAGTCAGTTAAGCATCTGGCTCTTGGTTTCTAGCTCAGGTCATGATCTCCTGGTTCGTGAGATCGAGCCCCACATAAAGCTCTGTACTGACAGCATGGAGTTTGCTTGGAATTCTTTCTCACCCTCTCTCTCTCCTCTCTCTCTCTCTCTCTGCCCCCTCTCTCTCTCAAAATAAATAAACAAATAAATAAATAAATAAACTAAAAATGGTCACTACCAGCAGTCCTGAAAGAAATGAAATACTAATAGGCGTTCTTCAGGTAACAAAGATGTTATCCCAGAAAGAAGCACAATCATGTAAGAAGGAATAAAGAATACCACATAGGATATTTGAGAAACACTAAATAAACACAGTTTAAAATTATATTAACAATGCCTCATAGGGATAAAATATTGAAAAGATTCAATTTTATGAAATAGCATCCCAAAATGCAGGAAAGGGTTAAATAGAGTTAAAGTTTGGTAGTGTTCTTGCACTATCCGGGAAATAGAAAGAGTATTAATTTAAGGTTCAGTGTAATGAGTCTAGAATGCATGCTGAAATTCCTAATGCAGCACTACTTAATAAACTTTCTGCAATAATAGACATGTTTCAAAATCTGTGCTGTCCTACACTGTAGCCATTAGCCACATGTGACACTGAGCACATAAAAATGTGGCAAGTATGATGGAGGAAGTGAATTTTTAACGTTTTTAAATTTAAATCACCACATGTGGCTAGTACTTACTGTATTGAACAATGCAGCTCTAGGAAAATTATTTTTAAAAGTAAAAGATTCTGTGATTAACAAGCTCATGGGGGGAGAGAGGATCAACATAATTTTTGAAAATATGCTTTATTTAAAATGAGACAAAGGGGGCACCTGGGTGACTCAGTTGGTTAAGCCTTCCACTTCAGCTCAGGTCACGGTCTCATTGTTTGAGCCCCACACTAGGCTATGTGCTGACACCTCAGAGCCTAGAACCTCCTTCAGATTCTCTCTCTCTCTTTCTCTCTCTCTCTCTGCCTCTCCCCGACTTGTGCTTTGTCTCTCTGATTCTCAAAAATAAATATTAAAAAAAAATTTAAGAAAAGAAAATAAAATGACACACTAAGGATAAAATAACAAAAACAAATAGTAAGTAGTAGGTTTAAACCCAAAGAACAGAACTTACATAAAATTCAAATGGAGGAGATACCCACAGGAAAAATCTATAGTTGTCAGACAGGTATATGAAAAATACATATTTTGCTTTTAAGAGATATACTTTAAATATAAAATCCCAGAAATGATAAGTATAAAGGATTTGAAAAGACATACCATGTATATGCTGACTCTCCAAAAAGCCTATAAAATATCAGAAAAAGATTTTAAGGCAAAGAATATTACTGGAGATTAAAAGCGACATTTTATAATCTTGAGTCAATTCGAAAGAGGCATAAAATCTCAAGTTTGTATACACCTAACAGCATGGTCTTAAAACACATGAAACAATGGGGTGCCTGGGTGGCTTAGTCGGTTAAGTGTCTGACTTTTGCTCAGGTCATGATCTCATGATCTTACGGTTTGTGGGTTCAAGCCCCATGTGGGGCTCTGTGCTGACAGCTCAGAGCCTGGAACCTGCTTCGGATTCTGTCCCTCTCTCTCTGCCACTCCCCTGCTCACCCCCTCTCAAAAATAAAAAAGCATTAAAAAAAACATGTGAAATGAAACTAACATAACTATAAAGAAAAATACAAAAAACTACAATCATATTTGATAGTGTCTGACAGTACCTAATAGAACAAGTAGCTACAGAAGATTTGAATAGGTTTAACCACATTGACCTCGCTGTACATACTTCTTGGAAATACATACTTTTCATTTTTTTAATATTTTTTTAATGATTATTTACTTTTGAGAGAGAGAAAGAGCATGAGTGGGGAAGGGGCAGAAAGAGAGACACAGAATCCAAAGCAGGCTCCAGGCTCTGAGCTGTCAGCACAGAGCCCCACGTGGGGCTAAAATCCATGAGCTGTGAGATCATGACCTGAGCTGAAATTGGACACTTAACCAACTCAGCCACCCAGCTGTCCCTAGAAATACATATTCTTTTCTTTTTTCTTTTTTTTTTAAGTTGGACAAATTTTAGCATACCTGCTATTGGGTTTTCTATTTAATAATGGTGGGATGGGAGATAAATGGAATATTTTAAACATCTTTTGAACATTATGGAAAGTAGGATTTAAACAGAAAGTGAATGTACAGTCATATAATTCCAACTTTCATGCTATGGAGGCAAAGATGATTTTTAAAATTGCCAGATATTTTGTTACTGACTAAACTAGTGATAAGCAATGTGTGAATTCAAACTGAAATATGTATATATTATGAGGAATTTACTTCATTTTTCAAAATTTGTTATGCTATTATTACTTAAGTACACAACTATACAGTCACCAACTATAAATGAAAGGGTTACCATAAGAACACAACTATTACAGTGATTATATATGTATACCTTCACACATGCACACACACACACACACACAAGATACATACATATATAAATTTAGTTGTCATATCTTCTTAGGCTTCTTTTGGATGTAGCTATAGCATGTTTTTAGACTTTCTCATTTTTGATGATTTTGACAAGTTTTTTTGGCTGTTCTCACCACTTTTTAAAAAACATTTTTTTAATTTACATCCAAGTTAGTTAGCATATAGTGCAACAATGATTTCAGGAGTAGATTCCTTAATGCCCCTTACCCAATTACATATTCTTTTCATTCTTTTTTTTAAATACAATATGTTGTCAATTTGATTTCCATCTAACACCCAGTGTTCATCCCAATAAGTGCCCTCCTCAATGGCCATCACCCACTTTCCCCGCTCCCCCACTTCCAATCCACCCTCAGTTTGTTTTCAGTATTTAAGTCTCTTATAGTCTGGCTCCCTCCCTCTCTGTAACCTTTTCCCCCATCCCTCCCCCATGGTCTTCTGTTAAATTTCTCCAGGTCCACAATGAGTAAAAACATATGGTATCTGTCTTTCTCTGCCTGACTTATTTCACTTAGCATAACACACTCCAGATCCACCCACGTTGCTACAAATGGCCAGATTTAATTATTTCTCATTGCCAAGTAGTATTCCATTGTATGTATAGACCACATCTTCTTGATCCATTCATCAGTTGATGGACATTTAGGCTCTTTCCATGATTTGTTTATTGTTGAAAGTGCTGCTATGATGGGGCGCCTGGGTGGCTTAGTCGGTTAAGCGCCCGACTTTCGCTTAGGTCATGATCTCGCAGTTCGTGGGTTCGAGCCCCGCGTCGAGCTCTGTGCTCACTGCCAGCTCAGAGCCTGGAGCCTGTTTCAGTCTGTGACACCCTCTCTCTCTGACCCTCCCCTGCTCACACTGTCTCTCTCTCTCTCCTAGAAATAAATAAAAACATAAAAAAAAAAAAAAGAAAGTGCTGCTATGAACATTGGGGTACATGTGCCCCTATGCATCAGCACCCCTGTGTCCCTTGGGTAAATGTCTAGCAGTGCTATTGCTGGGTCATAGGGGAGTTCTATTGTTAATATTTTGAGGAACCCCCACACTGTTTTCCAGAGGGGCTGCACCAGTTTGCACTCCCACCAACAGAGTAACAGGGTGCCTGTTGCTCCACATCCTTGCCAACATCTATAGCCTCTTGTTCATTTTAGCCACTCTGACCAGCATGAAGTGATATCTCAGCGTAGTTTTGATTTGTATTTCCCTGATGATAGGTGATGTTGAGCATTGTTTCACGTGTCTGTTGGCCATCTGGATGTCTTCTTTGGAAAAGTGTCTATTCATGTCTTCTGCCCATTTCTTCACTGGATTATTTGTTTTGGGGGTGTGGAGTTTTGGGAGTTCCTTATAGATTTTGGATACTAGCCCTTTATCTGATATGTCATTTGCAACCATCTTTTCCCATTCCATCAGTTGTCTATTAGTTTTATGGATTGTTTCCTTTGCTGTGCAGAAGCTTTTTATATTGATGGGGTCCCAATAGTTTGCTTTTGCTTTTGATTCTCTTGACTTTGGAGATGTGTCAAGTGAGAAACTTCTGCAGCTGAGGTCAAAGAGGTTGCTGCCTGCTTTCCCTTCTAGGGTTTTGATAGTTTCCTGTCTCACATTCAGGTCCTTCATCCATTTTGAGTTTATTTATGTGTATGATATAAGAACATGGTCTAGTTTCATTCTTCTGCATGTTGCTGTCCAGTCCTCCTGGCACCATCTGATAAAGAGGTTGTCTTTTTTCCACTGGATCGTCTCCTGCTTTGTCAAAGATTAGTTGGCCATACATTTGTGGGTCCGATTCTGGATTCTCTATTCTATTACATTGGTCTACGTGTCTGTTTTTGTGCCAATATCATACTATCTTGATGATTACAGCTTTGTAGTAGAGGCTAAAGTCTTGGATTGTGATGCCTCCCATTTTGGTTTCTTATTCAATATTAGTTGGGCTATTCGGAGTCTTTGGTGGTTCAATACAAATTTTAGGATTGTTTCCTCTAGCTTTGAGAAGAATACTGGTGCAATTTTGATTGGGATTTTGCATTGAATGTGTAGATTGCTTTGGGTTGTATTAGCATTTTAACAACATTTATTCTTCCAATCCATGAGAATGGAAAGTTTTTACATTTTACATATTCTTTTCAAATGTACATGGAATATAGTTGACCTTTGAACAACATGTGGGTATACTTAGACATGGATTTTTTTGATACACTATATAGTACTGTCTACCTTACTTTATTGTAAGAATAAAAAAATATATGTTAGTTGTCTAAGTTATTGGTAAGGCTTCCAGTCAGTGGAAGACTACTAGTAGTCAGAAGTTACATGCAGGATTTTAGGGGAAGTCAAAACTTATATGCAGATTTCAACTAAGCAAGGGGTGGGCACTCCTAACCTCTGCATTGTTCAAGGGTCAATTATATTTACTCAAATCCCATATCCCATTCAAAATACCATCAGGGGTGTGGGGGGGGGGTGTATAAACTGACTAATAAGTTCTAAAATACATATGGAAATTGAGTCCAGAACAGTCTTGAGAATGAAGACCAAACTGAAGACTTATACTTCTAGAAATCAACACTTATCATAAAACTACATAAATTGAGGTAGCTTGATATTGACAAAAAATATTTTTAATCTTTTTTATATAATTTTATATAATAAAGTAGAACAATTTAAAGAAGCAGCACATCATAAGAGTGGTAAGACAGTGGTGCCTGGGTGGCTTTGTCAGTTAAGCATCCGACTTTGGCTCCAGTCATGATATCCCAGTCCGTGGATTAGAGCTCCACATCAGACTCTGTGCTAATAGCTCAGAACCTGGAGCCTGCTTTGAATTCTGTGTCTCCCTCCCTCTCTCTCTGCCCCTCCCCTGCTCACACTTTGTCTCTTGTCATCTCTCAAACATGAAAACTGTTAAAAAAAAAAACAGTGGATATGACATGGCTAACAACATGTAAACAGAATAATAAAAATGAAAACTATGGATGGCTGAAATGAAAAAGTTTGGCAATACTCAATATTTTCAAGAAAGGGTGGAACTGTCTTTGAAATTTCACCCATTCTGGTGGAAATGTAAATTGCTAGAACCACTTTAAAAATTGTCAGGGGAATAGCCCGAGGGGGTTGTCTGGGAAGCTGTGTCTAAGGCAACTTCAGCGGGGCGCGGACTGGGATTTGGAGATTGGAACTGGCCTGGGTTGAAGAGTGCAACCAACTTCGGCTGCGTCCCCGGAACGGGGAGTTGACACGCCAAAAAAAAAGCGAGCTGCAGCGCGGGGTTCAAGAAGGGACTGGAGCACCGTCACTCTCCTCCCCACAATCGCCAAGGCAGAACCCCCGCCTGAGGCATCGGATCACACCACGCCCATCCCTGCCTGAGAGGGCTACCTCAAGAAACAAGCCAGAGTACACAAGGTGAAGAGTCCCAAATATCACTACGAATAGGAAAATAAAATAACTAAGGTCCCAACAAGAGTGACCGAGGGATACCATTCAAAAACAATCTCTGAAAGGATAGGCCCTGGAAAGTCAAAGAGTTTCTTGGATATAGCAGTGCTCATAGAAACAGAGAGCATAACAGGTCTTTAAAACCAACAAGAGCCGGAAAGCTAACTAAAATGACGAAACGAAAGAGCTCTCCTCCAAAGAAACTCCAAGAAGAAATGACAGCTAATGAACTGCTCAAAACAGATATCAGCAGCATAAGTGAACAAGATTTTAGAATAATAATGGTGAAATTAATAGCAGGGCTTGAAAAACACATAGGGGACATCAAAGAAACTATGGCTACAGACAGAATGGAAAATAAAAATAGGCATGAAGAATTAAAAAATGCGATAAATGAGATCCATAATAAATTAGAGGCCTCCAACACACGGCTTGAAGAGGCAGAAAGGAGAATAAGTGATTTAGAAGACACCATTCTAGAAAACAAGAAGCTGACAAAAAAAGAGACAAACTGATCCAGGAACAGGAAAGAAGAATTCGAGAGCTCAGCGACACAGTCAAACGCAACAATATCCGTATCATAGGAATCCCAGAAGAGGAAGAGAGAGGGAAAGGTGCTGAAGGAGTCCTGGAACAAATTATAGCAGAGAACTTCCCCGACTTGGGGAAGGAAGTCAATGTGGAAATACAAGAGGCTCAGAGGACTCCTCTCAGACGTAACTTGAATCGATCCTCTGCACGACATATCATCGTAAAAATGGCAAAATACAAGGACAAAGAGAGAATTTTGAAAGCAGCTAGGGAGAAAAGGGCCCTCACATACAAAGGGAAACCCATCAGAGTGGTGACAGACCTATCTACTGAAACGTGGCAGGCCAGAAAGGAATGGCAAGAGATCTTCAATGTGATGAACAGTAAAAATATGCAGCCAAGAATCCTCTATCCAGCAAGCCTGTCATTCAAAATAGAAGGAGAGATAAAAACCTTTCCAAACAAACAGAAATTGAAAGAATTTGTCACCACGAAGCCAGCCCTACAAGAAATCCTGAGGGGGATGCTCTGAAGGAAAGGTTGCAAGGAACAAAGATTCCAGAGACACCACCACAAACATGAACCCTACAAAAGATACAAAGACTCTAAACCCACATATTTCAATAATAACACTGAATGTAAATGGGCTGAATGCTCCAATCAAAAGACATAGGGTAGCAGAATGGATTAAAAAACAAAATCCATCTATATGCTGTCTATAAGAAACTCATTTTACATTGGAAGATACCTTCAGATTAAAAGTAAGGGGATGGAGAAATATATATCATGCTACAGGAAATCAAAAGAAAGCCGGAGTAGTGATACTTATATCAGACAAACTGGACTTTAAATGAAAGACAATCACAAGAGATGAAGAAGGGCACTACATAATAATTACAGGGTCCATCCATCAGGAAGAACTAACAATCATAAATGTCTACGCACCGAATATGGGAGCACCTAAATATCTAAAACAATTAATCACAAACAGAAACAAGCTTCTAGATAAGAATGTGCTAATAGCAGGGGACTTTAATACTCCGCTTACAGCAATGGATAGGTCAACCAGACAGAAAATCACTAAAGAAATAATGGACTTGAAAGATACATTGGACCAGATGGACCTGACGGATATATTTAGAACTTTACATCCTGAGGCCAGGGAATTTACTTTCTTCTCAAGTGCGCATGGCACATTCTCCAAGATAGATCACATACTGGGACATAAAGCAGCCCTCAATAAATATAAAAGAATAGAGATCATACCATGCACACTGTCAGATCACAATGCTTTGAAACTTAAAATCAATTACAGGAAGAAGTCTGGAAAACTTCCAAAAACATGGAGGTTAAAGAACACCCTTCTAAAGAATGAATGGGCCAATCAGGCAATTAGAGATGAAATTAAAAAATATATGGAAACAAATGAAAATGAAAACACAACAATTCAAAATCTATGGGATGCGGCAAAGGCAGTCCTACGAGGAAAGTACATTGCTCTCCAGGCCTATTTCAAGAGATTAGAAAAAGCGCAAGTCCAAAATCTAACAGCTCACCTAAAGGAACTAGAGGCAGAGCAACAAGAACGCCCTAAACCCAGTAGAAGAAGAGAAATAGTAAAAATTAGAGCAGAAATAAACAACATAGAGACCAAAGAAACAATTGAACAGATCAATGAAACCAAGAGTTGGTTTTTTGAAAAGGTAAACAAAATTGACAAACCTCTAGCCAGACTTATCCAAAAGAAAAGAGAGAGCACACAAATAGACAAAATTATGAATGAAAATGGACTTATTACAACCAACCCCTCAGAAATACAAGCAATTATCAGGGAATACTATGAAAAATTATATGCCAACAAATTGGACAACTTAGAAGAAATGGACAAATTCCTAAACACACACTCACTACCAAAATTCACACGGGAAGAAATAGAAAACCTGAACAGACCCATAACAAGTGAAGAAATTGAATCAGTGATCAAAAATCTCCCAACAAATAAGAGCCCTGGACCTGATGGCTTCCCTGGGGAATTCTACCAGACATTTAAAACAGAATTAATCCCAATTCTTCTCAAGTTATTCCAAAAAATAGAAAGCGAAGGAAAACTCCCGGACTCATTTTATGAAGCCAGCATCACACTGATTCCCAAGCCAGACAGAGATCCAGCAAAAAAAGAGAACTACAGGCCAATATCCTTGATGAATACGGATGCAAAAATTCTCAACAAGATCCTTGCAAATCGAATCCAGCAGCATATAAAAAGAATCATCCACCATGATCAAGTGGGATTCATTCCTGGGTTACAGGGCTGGTTCAACATTCGCAAATCAATCAATGTGATCCATCATATCAATAAAAGAAAAGATAAAAACCATATGATCCTGTCAATAGATGCAGAAAAAGCATTTGACAAAATACAGCATCCCTTCTTAATAAAGACTCTCGAGAAAGTTGGGATAGAAGGAACCTACTTAAACATCATCAAAGCCATCTATGAGAAGCCTTCAGCTAACATCATCCTCAACGGGGAAAAACTCAGAGCTTTCCCCTGAGATCAGGAACACGACAGGGATGCCCACTCTCACCACTGCTGTTTAACATAGTGCTGGAAGTCCTAGCATCAGCCATCAGACACCAAAAGGAAATCAAAGGCATCAGAATTGGCAAAGAGGAAGTTAAACTTTCCCTCTTCGCAGATGACATGATACTCTACATAGAAAACCCGACAGACTCCACCAGAAGCCTACTAGAACTGATCCAAGAATTCAGCCAAGTTGCAGGGTACAAAATCAACGTACAGAAATCGGTTGCATTTTTATACACCAACAATGAAGCAACAGAAAGAGAAATCAAGAAACTGATCCCATTCACAATTGCACAAAAACCATAAAATACCTCGGAATAAACCTAACCAAGGATACAAGAGATCTGTATGATGAAAACTATAGAAAACTTATGAAGGAAATTGAAGAAGACACAAAGAAATGGAAAAACATTCCATGCTCATGGATAGGAAGAATAAATATAGTTAAGATGTCATTACTACCTAAGGCACTCTACACATTCAATGCAATTCCAATCAAAATTGCACCAGCATACTTCTCAAAACTAGAACAAACTATCCAAAAATTTGTATGGAACCACAAAAGACCCCGAATAGCCAAAGTAATCCTGAAAAATAAAACCAAAACGGGAGGGATCACCATCCCAGACTTTAGCCTCTACTACAAAGCTGTCATCATCAAGACAGTATGGTATTGGCACAAAAACAGACACATAGACCAATGGAACAGAATTGAGAACTCAGAAGTGGACCCAAAGTATACAGCCAACTAATCTTTGACAAAGCAGGAAAGAATATCCGATGGAAAAAAAGACAGCCTTTTTAACAGATGGTGTTGGGAGAACTGGACAGCAACATGCAGAAGAATGAAACTAGATCATTTTCTCACACCATGCACAAAAATAAACTCAAAATGGATCCAGGACCTGAACGTGAGACAGGAAACTATCAACACCGTAGAGGAGAAAGCAGGAAACAACCTCCTTGACCTCCACCGCAGCAACTTCTTACTTGACACATCCCCAAAAGCAAGGGAATTAAGAGCAAAAATAAACTGTTGGGACCTCATCAAGATTAAAAGCTTCTGCACAGCCAAGGAAACAACCCAGAAAATTAATAGGCAACCAACGGAATGGGAAAAGATAGTTGCAAATGACATATCAGATAAAGGGTTGATATCCAGAATCTACAAGGAACTCACCAAACTACACGCCCGAAAAACAAACAACCCAGTGAAGAAATGGGCAGAAGATATGAACAGACACTTCTCCAAAGAGGACATCCAGATGGCCAACAGACACATGAAACGATGCTCAGCATCGCTCCTCATCAGGGAAATACAAATCAAAACCACACTGAGATACCACCTCACGCCAGTCAGAGTGGCTAAAATGAGCCAATCAGAGAACTCTAGATGCTGGCGAGGATGTGGAGAAACGGGCACCCTCCTACACTGTTGGTGGGAATGTAAACTGGTACAGCCCCTCTGGAAAACAGTGTGGAGGTTCCTAAGGAAACTAACAATAGAAGTCCCCTATGACCCAGCAATAGCACTGCTAGGAATTTACCCAAGGGATACAGAAATGTTGATGCATAGGAGCACATGTACCCCAATGTTCATAGCAGCACTCTCCACAATAGCTAAAACCTGGAAAGAGCCTAAGTGTCCATCAACAGATGAATGGATCAAGAAGATGTGGTTTATCTATACCATGGAATACTACATGGCAATGAGAAACAATGAAATCTGGCCATGTGTAGCAACATGGATGGACCTTGAGGGTGTTACGCTGAGCGAAATAAGTCAGGCAGAGAAGGACAAATATCATATGTGTGCACGTATAGGAGGATTAGGAGGAGCTTAACAGAGGACCAAGGGGGAGAAGAAGGGCGGAAATGGTGGGGGAAAGGGAGAGAGGCAAACCATGAGAGACTCTTGAATGCTGACAAAAACTGAGGACTGATGGATGTGGGGGGGAGGGGGGGTGGGCATGGAGGAGGACACTTGTGGGGATGAGCACTGAGTGTTATGTGGAAACTAATTTGACAATAAACTATTTGTAAAAAAAAAAAATTGTCAGTAATATGTACAAAAATTGAACTCTGGTCTAGCAATTTAGCAATTTCATTTATAGTTATGTATCAATGAAAAATAAATATATGTATGCAACAAGAAAATGTACAACAATGTTCATAGTAGCACCACTCATAACAAAATCTGAAAAGAGTAAGCATACTTTTTGATTGTAAAATTGAATGGAATTCCTATTCTACAGTAAGGATGAACAAACTACTACCACAAAGAACAATCTGGAGGAATCTCACAAAGGTCTCTCTCTTTTTGGACATGTTACATGGATGGGTTTATTTTTTGAGAATGTACAAAATACATGTTCTTTCAATGAAAGTTTACTTAAACATTAACTATAACTGCTCTTTTAAGTATGGAGTAGGGATAGAGTTCAAGGTAGATAGATGAGAAATGAAGCTATTGCAGTAACCCACTCGGTGAATGATGCTGTCTTCTACATGGAATGATGTTGCCTCTACATAGTAGAAATAAGAATGATAAGAAACCATCTGTGGGAAATTCCTGGGCAGATGGTGGAGTAGGGGGATCCTAAGCTCACCTCCTCCCATGAATAACACCCACATCAATGTAAGTAACCTAAAAAATGACTCAAACACTGGCAGAACAGACTCTCCACAGCTAAATGTAGAGAAGAGTCAACATTGAAAAGAGCAAGAAGGACAGAGACTTGGTTGGGAGCCAAAGGGACCCATGGGACCATCTATGGGAGGGAAAAACAAGGTGAGGAGAGGAGTCCTACAGACTTGCCCCCTCCAGTATGCTCTTGGCTAAAGCCTATCCAAAGCAGTGTCACAAAACTGACAGTGTGCAAGCAGCGCTGACAGGTGCCAGCACCACTCCAAAGTGACTCCTGTTCTAGAGTGAGACTAAGATAACCACACACACCAATCTAACTGTGGCCACCATGAAAGATTTTCTGGGGACAACACAGAAAAGTGCCCTGCAGTTCACTGCTGCTGCATCTCTGGCAAATGACTGATCTGACTCAACTCAAGCCCAAGGTGGGCCCAGACCGGTCCAGAAACACCATGGGGACCAAGCCCTGTTCACAACAGGCAAAGAGAGCCACAGCAGATATTTGGACTAAGGCGAAAGCAGCTCAGCCACAATAGTAAGGCACATACAATACACATAGGAGACACTCCTGAAGTACCAGGTTCTGGTGAACAGGGGACGCTGCACTGCAGGGCCTGCAGGACCTCTTCTTCACACGGCCACCAATTGCAAGAGCAGGAGACATGGCTGACTTTCCTAACATTCAGAAACAGACAAGAGTTAGACAAAATAAGGAGACAGAGGAAAATATCCCAAATGAAGAATAGATCAAAACCACAGAAGAGAGGTAAATGAACCAAAAACAAGTAATATGCCTAATAGAGAATTTAAAGTTATGATCATAAGGGTACTCACTGGACTTGAGAAATGGCTAGAGGACCTCAGTGAGGCTCTTAACAAAGGAATAAAACACATAAAAAGAACTAATCAAACATGAAGGTTTTAATAACTGAAATTAGGGGCACCTGGGTGGCTTAGTCGGTTAAGCGTCCAACTTTCACTTAGGTCATGATCTCACAGTTCGTGGGTTCGAGCCCCACATAGGGCTCTGTGCTGACTGCCAGCTCAGAGCCTGGAGCCTGTTTCAGTCTGTGACTCCCTCTCTCTCTGACCCTCCCCTGCTCACACTGTCTCTCTCTCTCTCCTAGAAATAAAAAATAATAATAATAATAATTGAAATAAAAAATACACTAGATGAAATAAATAGTAAACTACAGGAGCAGAAGAACAAATCAGCAGCCCAGATGACAGAGTAATGGGAAACAATCAAGATGAACAGGAGAGAGGAAAAAATAATTTAAAAAAATGAGAACAGATTTAAGGGAATTCAGACACACCATCAAACATAATAATACTTACATTATGGGGATCTTAGAAGGAGAAGAGAGAGAAAAGGGGGCAAAAGATTTGTGTGATAAAATAATAGTTGAAAACTTCCTGAATCTGGAGAAGGAAACAGATATCCAGATCAAGAGGGCACTGGGAGCCCCAAACAAAATAAATCCAAAGTAAAAAAATTACTATCTTAATAGTAATTATGATGGCAAAATATAGTGATAAAGAGAATTTTAAAAACAGCAAGAGAAAATAGTTACGTACAAAGGAAACCCCATGAAGTTATACGCTGATTTTGTCAGCAAATTTGGCATGATATATTCAAACCTCTGAAAGAAAAAAAAATCTGCAACCAAGAATACTCTATCCAGGAAGGTAATCATTAAGAATAGAAAGAGAGATAGAGTTTCCCAAGCAAAGAGAAGTTAAAGAAATTCATCACCATAAACTAGCTCCACAAGAAATGTTTAAAGGGGTCTCTTTGAGTGGGAAGGAGAAGCCATAAATAGGAATAAGAAAAATAGGAAGTGCAAAAGCAGTAATATCAAGTATATAAAAATCAGTCAAGAGATACACAAAATAAAAGATATAAAATATGAAACCAGTACCTAAAACGCAGAGGGAGAGGAATAAAGAATGGATTCAAACTTAAGCAAGTACCAATTTTATGTAGACTGCTATTTGTGTAAGATTTATACACAAACCTAATAGTAACTACAAATAAAACCTGGTAAAAGATATGCAAAACATATAAAGAAAGGAATCCAGGTATATCACTAAAGACAGCCAAAAAACCTTGAGTGAAGGATGAGAATAGAGAACTACAAAAACAGGCATAAAACAACTAACAAAGTGATAATAAGTACATACCTATCAAAAATTACTTTGACTATAAATGGACTAGATGCTCCAATCAAAAAACAAAGTTTGATGGAATGGATAAAAAGTGACACCCATCTATATGCTGCCTATAAAAGACTCATTTCAGACTTAAAGACACATGGAGCTTGAAAGTGAAGGGATGGAAAAGCATTTATCATGTAAATAGTGAAAAGAAAGCCAAGGTAGCAATACTTATATCAGAAAAAAAACAGACTTTAAAACTACAACTGTAACAAGAGACAGAGAAAGACTTGATTATAATATTATAGGAAAATATCCAACAAGAAAATATAACAATTGTAAATATTTATGCACCCAACAGGAAAGCACCAAAACACATAAAGCAGCTAGTAACAAATATAGGAGGTAATCAATAGTAACACAATAACAGTAGGGGAGTTTATAACACCCCATTTATATCATTGGACAGATCATCTAAACAGAAAATCAACAAGGAAACAATGGCTTTGAATGACACACTAGATCCCACAGATAGATTTAGAACACTGCATCCTAAAATAGCAGAATGCACATTCTTTTCAAGTACGCACGGAACCTTCTCAGAATAGATCACACATTAGACCACTACACAAATCTCAACAAGTTCAAAATGATGGAAATCATACCATGCATCTTTTCTGACACAACACTATGAATCTAGAAATCAATCACAAGAAAAAAATCTAGAAAGAACACAAATACATGGAGGTTAAATAACATGCTACTAAACAATGAAAGGGTCAACCAAGAAATCAAAGAGGAAATAAAAAAAATACGTGGAGATAAATGAAGTCACAGTGGTCCAAAATCTTTGGGATGCAGCAAAAGTGGTTCAAAGAGGGAAGTTTATAACAAAATAGGATATCTCAAGAAACAAGAAAAATATCAAATACACAACCTTACACCTAAAGAGCCAGAGAAAACACAACTAACAAAAAAACTCAAAACCAGTAGAACAAAGGAAATAATAAAGATTGGAACAGAAATAAACAAAATCGAAACTTAAAAAAAATCAATAAA
This sequence comes from Proteles cristata cristata, assembly GCA_017311185.1. NCBI lineage: Eukaryota > Metazoa > Chordata > Mammalia > Carnivora > Hyaenidae > Proteles > Proteles cristata. Next base: position 338,535 of record JAESUZ010002436.1, on the reverse strand, counting down.
ATCAGGAATTTGTTTTTTAAAACGATCAGCAAAATCTGTAAACCTTTAGCCAGACTCATGAAACAGAGAGAAAGAGGACCCAAACAAAATCAGAAATGAAGGAAGAGAAGCAACACCACAAAACTAGAAAAGATTGTAAAAGAATTTTATGAAAAATTATATGCCAACAAATTGGACAACCCAGAAGATATGGATAAATTCCTAAAAACATATAATCTCCTAAAACTGAATCAGGCAGACATGGAAAATCTGAACACACCAATTACCAGCAATGAAACTGAATTGGTAATCAAAAAACTCCGAACAGAAAGTCCAGGACCAGATCACATCACAGGTGATTTCTACCAAACATTTAAAGAACAGTTAATACCTATTCTTCTCAAACTATTCCAAAAACATAGAAGAGGAAGGAAAGCTTCCAAATTAATGCTATGAGGGCAGCATTTGCCTGATACCAAAACCAATAAAGACACCACCAAAAAAGATAGCACAGGCTATTATCTCTGATGAACACAAATTCAAAAATCTTCAACAAAATACTAGTAAACAGAACCCAATAATACATTTAAAACATCATTCATCATGATCAGGTGGGAATTATTCCAGGGTTGTAAGTATGGTTCAGTATAAACAAATAAATCACCAGGATATATCACATTAATAAAATAAAGGATAAAAGTTATATAATTGTTTCAATAGATGCAAAAAAAGCATTTGACAAATTACAACATTCATGATCAAAGCCCTCAACAAAGTAGATTTTGAGGAAACTTATCTCAACATAATAAAGGCTATATATGAAAACCCCCCACAATGACCATTGCATTCACTGGGGAAAAACTGAGAGCTTTCCCTCTAAGGTCAGGAACATGACAATGTTGTCCATTCTCACCACTTTATTCAATATTGTACTGGAAGTCCCAATCGCAGCAATCAGACAACAAAAATAAAAAGTAAAAACTTTTACTATTTGCAGATGACATAATATTATATGTAGAAAACCCAAAGAACTCCACCAAAAATCTACTAAAAGTAATATAGGAATTCTGTAATGTTGCAGCATACAAAATCAATATACAGAAATCCCTTGCATTTCTATACACTTATAATAAAACAGTACCAGAAAGAAAAATTAAGAAAACAATGCCATTAACAATTACACCAAACATAATAAAATATCGAGGAATAAACTTAACCAAGAAGGCGGGGTGCCTGGGTGGCTCAGTTGGTTGGATGGCCGACTTCGGCTCAGGTCATGATCTCACAGTTCGTGGGTTCAAGCCATGCATCGGGCTCTATGCTGACAGCTAGCTCAGAGCCTGGAGCCTGTTTCAGATTCTGTGTCTCCCTCTCTCTCTCTCTCTCTGACCCTCCCCTTCTCATGCTGTCTCTCTCTCTCAGAAATAAATAAAACATTAAAAAAAAAAAAAAACCAAGAAGGTGAATGACCTGTTTTGAAATCTATAAAAGACTGGTGAAGGAAATTGAAAACAACACAAACAAATGGAAAGATATTCCATGCTCACAGATTGGGAGAACAAATACTGTTAAAATGTCCATATGACCCAAAGCTGAATCACAAAAGATCCCATATAGCCAAAAATATTTTAAAAAAGAACAAAACTGAAAGTATCACAATTTTAGATTTTAAGATATACTACAAAGCTGTAGAAATCAAAACAGTATGGAATCAGCACAAAAATAGATATATAGCTCAATGGAACAGAACAGAGAGCCCAGAAATAAACCCAAGCTTATGTGGTCAATCGATCTTTTGACAAAGGAGGTAAGACTAGGCAATGGGGAAAAGATAGTCTCTTAAATAAAAGGTATTGGAAAAACAGGACAGCTACATGCAAAAAAACCTTACACCATACACAAAAATAAACTCAAAATAGTTTGAAGACCTAAAAGTGAGACCTGAAATCATGAAAATCATAGAAGAGAAAACAGGCAGCAATTTCTCTGACATTAGCTATAGCAACATATTTCTAAATGTTTCCTGAGGCAAGGAAAACAAAAGCAAAAATGTTGGGATTGCATAAAAATAAAAAGCTTCTGGACAGCAAAGGAAATTACCAACAAAACTAAACAGCAATGGGAAAAGATATTTGCAAATGACATATCCAGTAAAGGGTTAATATCAAATAAAAATGGGCAGAAGACATAAACAGATATTTCTCCATGGAAGACTTACAGATGGCCCACAGACACATGAAAAGTATTCAACATCACTGATCATCAGGGAAATCGAAATCAAAACTCCAATGAGATGTCAGCTCACACCTGTCAGAATGGCTAAAATCTAATACACATAAAGCAACCAGTGTTGGCAAGGATGTGGAAAAAAAAGAACCCTTATTTACTGTTGGTGGGAATGCAAACTGATGTAGCCACTGCAGAAAACAGGTGGAAGTTCCTCAAAAAATTAAAAATAAAATTACCCTATGATCCAGTAGTTCTACCTCTGAGTACTTATCCCCAAAATATAAAAACAGTAATTAAAAAGAAATATATATGTACCTTCCCATCTTCTTTATTTTATGTATACAGTAGAATATTATTCAGCCATAAAAATGAAATCTTGCCATTTGGGACAACATGGATAAACTAGTGAATATCATGCTAAGTGACATAAGTCAGCCAGAGAAAGAAAAATATCATATAATTTCACTCATATGTGGAATTTAAGAAATAAAACAAACAAAGAGACATACCAAAAAACAGACCCTTAACTGTAGAAAACAAACTGTAGGTTACCAGAGGGGAGGTGGGTGGGGGATGAGTGAGATAGGTAAAAGAGATTAGGAATATGTAAATCATGATGAGCACTGAGTAATGTATAGAATTGTTGAATCACTATGTTGCATGCCTGAAACTAACTAACACTGTATGTTAACCATACTGGAATTAATAATAATAATACAAGAACTAGTCTGTGTTCCTCCATATGTTTTTTAAAAAGTGAGCAAATTTGCTGATAGATTAGATGTACTATGAGAGAAAGGGAAGATTCAAGGATTATTCCAAGTATTTGACTTTAAGCATATGGACGAACGAAGCTGCTAATCAATGAGATGGAAGAGGCTTTAGGTGGAGCAGGCTGTGGGGAATAAAATTTGAACTCAATTTTATAGCTCCTGGGTTTAGCATATCTATTGGGTATCCAAGTAGAGCTGTTGAGTACATCATTGAATATACAAATACGGATTTCAGGGGAAAAAATCCTGGGCCTGAGATACAAATTTGGGAGTCAACATCATTCTGATGTTTTTTAGAACACTGAAGTCAACCAGGAAGTGAATGATGTTAGAGGAAAAAGGTCCAAGAACGGAATCTTGGCACACTTCAACATTGAGAGAAAATTGAGAAGGGAAGGAAGTAGGAAAAAAGACAAAGAGAGACAAATGGAAGGAAGAAAAGCAAGACTGAAGTATTCTGGCAGAAAATGAAGAACATGTATGAAGTAAAAAAGTGGGCCAAGTAAGGTGATATTTGACTAGAGAATTGAGTATGATTGGGATTATTCATGACTTGAGAACAGTGTTGGGGGAAAACTAGAAACAAAGGCCTAATTGGAACATCTTTAAATGAGACTGGATGGATTTTATTTTTTTATTTTGTTAAGTTTTTTTATAGTTTATTTCTTTTTGAGACAGAGAGAGACAGGGCATGAGCAGGGGGAGGGGCAGAGAGGTAGGGAAATACAGAATCTAAGACAGACTCCAGGCTCTGAGCTAGCTGTCAGCACAGAGACCGGCATGGGGCTCGAACCCACAAACCATGAGATCATGAGCTGAGCTGATGTCAGACGCTTAACCAACTGAGCCACCCAGCTGTCCTGAGACTGGATAGATGTTAAAAGCATATATCTCACAAACATAATTTAAGCAAGAGAAGACTGATACAGAAGAATACATACTCTATAACCCCAATTATAACAATGAAAGGAGGAGATGCCAAGGAAGTGTATGTATTTTTGATAACTATATACCTCTGGTGACTGTACACTTTGAAATACTATTTTTTATCAAGTGTTATAAAAATGCAGAATTTTGTTTTGTTTTTTTAAGCTCTGTAGTTAGCACACAGAACACTTCATTGCTGTAGTAGAATATCTCCGAAGTTACAGGGATGCGGGGGGGAGGGGGAGGCGGGGGAGACAGCTTTCCCTTCTAGTTTTGAGAAACTTCCTCTCGGTTCCCAGGAGGAAAGATTCCTTGATGTTGACACAAACTAGTCACCTTGGTACAGATACTTTGTGATGTGGAAAAAGTAAATTTCATTTTTAATGTCCTCTTCACCCTCTCTGCCTTTACATAGACTTGACTCCCTTAAGCCCAAACACCTATTGGAAGCTGACCCCAAGAAATGGTTCCCAGTATGCCAAGCAATCTGGACATTCTAAAATTTCCCTGTTCAGAGCATCAAATGAAGACTTTAGTGGGCTCTATAGTAGCTTTCTGATTTTAGTAGCCCATTGAAGAAGAGAGTTTGAAAGTTGTTGTATACTGTTTACAAATGCCTGCTCATGTTCTGTCTGAAATACCATGACTGTTTATGAAAAGTATCTTTAATAAAGCTGGATACAGTTTTTCTTGAAAAAAAAATTTTAATTAAAAAAAAAAGAAAGCGAATGCAGTAACCCTATGGTGTTATAAGTCAGGAAAATGGAGAGTTGAGGGCGGTTGTTTCTTAAAGAGCATAAAGAAGGCTTCCAGGGTGCTAGTATTACTATGTTCTGGGTGCTGTTTTCAGAGTGTGTTCAATTTGTGAAAAATCATCCAGCTATACACATATAATATGTGCATTTTTCTGTTTTAAAGCCAAGAAAATATGTGTGCACAAGAATTGGAGATGAAATATATAAGGGTCTTTAGAAAAGATGCTGTGAATGGAGGAAGCAAAGAAATGAGGTCGTTGCTGGTAGGGAAAAACGAACTGCAGGTTTGGTTTTTGTTGTTTTCTTTTCCTTTCCTTTCTGTTTAGTGAGAGAAAGAGTATGCATGTTTCTATGAAACCAGGACAATACAGTTAGTAAGAGAGAAATCGATCGTGCAGGAGAGAGGAAAGAACTGGTTAGAGTGATGGCCTTGTGTAGTGTAGGAGCAGTGGGGCCCAACACAGGAGGGGGCGTGGTTTCAGAGAGGAGTAGATAGTCCACCTCTCACTTATTACCATCAGTGGTTGAGAGTACAGATGTGCACAGATTTTCTGTGCCAGAAATGGATGACACAGGTGTGTACAGATTTTTCTTAAAATACTTTTTCACTGTGAAATTGGAACCAATGTCAAAAACAGCGAATGAGACTTCTCTAGTTAGGAGGTGATCAATATGTGAAGAGATAGGGAAAAATAAACTATAGTCAGCTGTAAACTATAGTTTACATAGTAAACTATATAACATATAAACATATAGTTTATATAGTAAACTATATAAGACAGTGGTGGAGAAACAGAATATAGAAATAAAATATATTTGCTGGAACAATTAAGTCTCGCTTAAGTTTTGCTGTCATTAATTTAAAGCAAAATTAATCAGCACAGTAGCCTGCTCTCCTCCTACAATTCAGCTGCAGAGATTCAGGTACTGAGTGGCTGGTGAGTTAGATTTAAATTATGCACTGGCTTCGCAATGACAGTGCAAAGCTGTCAGTGAAATCAAAAGACAGGGTATATGCATACCACTATTTGTAATGTTTAAGCTGTGGAAGTAAGGAGGAGAGGGAAGTGAAAAAGTATCAGGATCAATAGATTGGAAGTCCCAATTGACTGAAAAATTTGTTGAAATCAGGGTATAATTGTATATGATACGAATATATATACTATATATAAAATATAAATATATATATATATATAAATCATTATTGTGTTATCAGCCAATCCCAATTGTCCTTACTATTTCTCTTTGCATGTAAACTCAGTGTCTTCTTCTTAAATATATCTCTTAGGCTTTTTTTATTTTTAAATGAGAGTCTCGGAGCAACTGGGTAGTTCAGTCGGTTAAGTGTCCGACTTTGGCTCAGGTCATGATCTCACGGTTTATGGGTTCAAGCCCCACATCAGGCTCTGTGCTGACAGACAGCTCAGAGTCTGGAGCCTGTTTCAGATTCTGTATCTCCCTCTTTATCTCTGACCCTCCCCTACTCATGCTGTCTCTCTCTCTCTACCTCTCACTCTCTCTCTCTCAGAAATAAAACATTAAAAAATGAAATAAATTTAAAAAATAAAATGGGAGTTTCTTGGTAGTAAACTCCATTTTTATTTTTCTGAAAATATATTTTTCTGAAAATCTCTCAATTTACTGAAAATATTTTCAAATTTTCTGAAAATATTTTGAAAGATGTTAGAAATCCAGGCTCTTTGCAGGTTCTCTCAGTTCTTTGAAGATACTGTTCTTCTGTATTCTAGCTTCGAAAGTTGCTGTTAATAAATTATCCTTTATTCTAATTGCTGTTCTTTTGTAGGTGAGTTCTCTTTTCTCTGGCATTTTTAAAAATAATCTCATTTTCTTTGGTGTTTTCAAAATTTACTAGCATGTACCTAAGTGTGGATTCATTTTTATGTATCCTAGATTATATTTTCTGTTCATCCTGAATATGAAGATTGTTGTTTTTCAAATATATCATCTGGAGATAAATTTCATCTATGATTGACTGCTTTAAAAGGGGAAAGAGGGAAGACTCTGTCAGGAATCTGAAGCAGCCTACCTATATTTGTGAGGCTTGAAAGATTTTCAACCTAAAGCCTCACATTTATTGTCATGCTTGATAATAATATTGTGGAAAACTCCAGGTATGATTGTGAGTCATGGAATGTGAGATTTGTATCACGTTCATCTTTCTGAATCCCTGTCCTGCCTCAAGCTTTAGAGTTGGTCAGATTTGGTCCTTTTCCTTGAAACATTCTTCTAGATTGATTTGATCTAGAAAGAATCAACTATATCTGATTAAGATAAAGAAATTCTAGATAAAATATTTTATAAGCTAGTATTCTACAATTTACATTTTGAGGCTTTCTTTCAATTAGTGAAATGGAAAACTCTTGACACTAGTTAAAAGGGTGTCCATCACCAGCAAACAGATAAAAAGAATTGAGGACTAGATAAAAGAAGTAAAAAGTGTGCTGTACCGCTGTCTCCAGGAATTTCTTGAAATACTTGTGTATAAATTGGGTATATATTTAACCATGCACACATTCCTGTTTAGTCTTTTTAAGGTAGACTGAAGGTGGGAAAACGTATTTTTTAAAATTTATTTCTGAGAGAGAGAGATAGTGTGAGCAAGGGAAGGTCAGAGAGAGAGGGAGTCACAGAATCTGAAACAGGCTCCAGGCTCTGAGCTAGCTGTCAGGACAGAGCCCGACACGGGGTTCGAACCCACGAACTGTGAGATCATGACCTAAGCCAAAGTCAGACACTTAACCGACTGAGCCACCCAGGTGCCCTGGGAAAATCTATTTACATATGCTCCATGATCTGTCTTATTTCTGATAATTACTAGCTTCCCAAAGAAAGAGGAATAGAGAAAATTTCTAGTTATTCTTCCTGGACCCACATTACCAAAGAGTTGTTCAGGATGAGAAAAGGTGTTACTTTGTTTCTGTGAATTCAAAGAAACTATGCATGTTCATCCAGCAGGATTCGTCTCTAAAAGCCACACCTAACCGCCATCGCTTCCTCAATGCATCCCTCACGCTGAGCCTTTTTTTCCAGTTCTCAGTAACTTATACAAAGTCTGTTCTATTTTAGGACACAAACTTTTGAAAACTCATTGGGTTTAACATACAGATGTTACTCCATTGTTTGAGCTATGCTGAGGTGAACAGAGAAATGAATAAAATATGGCCACTGTCATGCCTAAGCTTCTCATATAATTTCTAGTTTTTGCTAATGAAGTGTCTGACAAAGTATAATAAAGTTGTTAGAAAAAGTGGTTTTGGAATCAGAAAGACCTATATTGGAATACTGATTTCATCACTTGCTGTCTTAAGTTTCTTTATCTATCAAATGGGGGTAATTACCTGAGGCAAACTTATCCTAAGATAATGAAGTTTAAGCCTCAGCACCCCTCACCAATGGACTCCTTTTGAGGCTCTGGGGAGAGCCTTCACAAGGTGGTCATAAAGCCTTTTATTTCCGTAAAACCTCATAAGAGTAAGATCTTTTTGTCTTTTTCTTAATAAGCCCCTTCCCAAAATTTTATGAGCTTTCTGTCTTTCCCCCAAAATTGGTTCTTTCATGATGTTAATACAGGTATATGTTTATGAAGAGAATTAAATAGGAGAACACATTTTTACTGCTCTTCGATATTCTTCTACCTTTACCAATTAATTCCTCTTTATCATCCATATTTTAGGTTACTATCACTCTTGCAGAAAAGTTTTCCAGACTCTTCCTCGGCCCCAAGTCAGGCATGGAGTTCAATGTTCTCTAAGCTTTCTATACTTCTACTGTTGACATCAAATTATAATTAAGTAATTATTTCTATAATTGGTTGCTTTCACATATATGTTCTCTGCTAGAATATAAACTCTAGAAGAGAGAGGTCTGCATCTATCATGATTATCACCATGCTCCCTATGCCTATAAATGAATAAGTAAGTCAATTAATTCATTCATCATTAATGGATTAATAATCAGTGATTTAATCTGGAACCCAGCAAGTGCAAAAAAATAAATAATATTTTCATCAATGAATAATCACTTCACTGACATACAAGTAAAACTATAATAAATAATAGTAAGATAACAAGTAAAATATATTTTTAATTGAGATATTTTATTTTATATTTAACAAATTGTTAGAGGCCTTATATGTAAGGGTATGTAGGAGAATGAAAACACTTAAATGTATGCAGTTACTGCCATATTTTACTTTAATTAATGGCTAAGTTTCTTTTCATTGTAATTTTAGTTCATTTTTTTAAGTAATAGCTGTGGATTTTTTAAAATTACTACGAATAGACAATTACCACACAATTTGTCTTAAGCAAAAAAGGTCAAATTTCAATAAATAGGCCATCAACTCAACTGTCAATGGGTAGCTCCTGAAATTAACAGTGGGTGTAAAAAAATCCTATTCAAACCTATACTATAGTACAGTTAGAACTGTACTATAGTTCTATAGTACAAGTTCTAGCTCAGACATCTACTATTGTAGGATCTGAGGAAAGTTGTTTAATTTTTCTAACTTCCCTCATAAAACCATGACAATACTTACATTGCTGTGGTAATCATTAAATAAGTCCATGAACAAAATCTCACCACAATACTTGGCAAAGAGAAAGTGTTTTTTAATTGTTAGCAATTTTATTTTAAAAGCAATAAATAAATTTTAACTAAAAGTTCCAATAAGATTAAGCTATTTGGCATTAACAAGTAGATAATGCCTTTGATTTGTTAAAAAAAAAAAAAGTCTAGAAGTTTGGACTAATTATTTTAAGCACACTTTGGTTTGAATTTATATAATACCTGACTATCTATTTTGCAGGACTCTTGACAGCACATAAGACAACAAACTTTATAACAAAAAACAACTTTGTTAGTCTCTACTCTAATGTGGGAAACAACTAAAGAAATAATGATACTGATTAGGAACACATGCAATAGTCATTATCAGGAGCAGATGCAATTCCTTAAATATTCTTTTGAAACAGTATAGCTTTATATCTGAACTTTATATGTTCGGTATCAAGGCTCAACATATTTTGCAGCTATGATTTGAAAATACTGTACTGCACACAGAATTAAGAAAATGCTCTGAACATATTCCAATAATCTTATGGACAATGTGGAATGTCGTATCCTGAGAAAGTAGAAAACTTCTCATGAGAATGTTTGAAATGTCACTCCGGTTCAGTTTAGATCAGAGCGCAGGTGGCTCTACAAAGCGTTTGCTGGAGGCTTTGTGTTTATACAGTTGTTGCTTCCAGGATGGTATTGATTGGTTAGGCAACTAATAAAACAAGCAGGCTGCTTTCATCTATGTGCATTTGGGGGATTCGGAAAGATAGAAAAGTGGTTTTAATTAGGACACGTTCCCTTCACTTATTTTACTTTTTAATTCTTGTTTCTTTCTTGACCATTCCAGCCCACATCCTTCTTTTCTTTCAGAATGTCTCTCCCTGTTCCTGATTCCAAACCCACAGATGCTTTGGAAAGCATACGGTGCTGAGGAAGACATTCTTCCTGGATCCTTAAGAGACAGAAGCTCTCACCATGAGAAAAATCAGCACGCTTTAATGTCCCTATTTTATCAATTTTCATTCAGTTACTTATTTATACCCTAAGGCAATATGGATCAAAGTTTCTCTGTTGAAAACAAACTAAAATTTATAACAGAACTGATGAAAAATACCCAGTATAAGATGTTTTACAATTTATAGGACAGCTTCGATACACAAAAGCATGTTGTGCACTAAATCATTGTATATAAGTGTATATCCATGTATACACAGGTATGTATGATATGCATATATGACATATTTTGAAATATATGATACATTTGTATTTTTAGCATATTTTCCTCTATATTTGATAGGTTCTCTTAATTGATAGTTTCATGTTTTTTTCTCACACTTTTGTGGTATTGCTTTCTATCTCTATTTTCTATATGTCCTTTTAAACTATTCAAAAATACATCTTTGATTTTATAATGAACATCTAAGGAAAACTAATTGCAATATCCAAAATATAATTCAAAGGCTGTAAATAGAATTTCTTGTCAGATAGCTGTGCAGTATACACTGTGGGGGGGTGGGGGGAGGAATCACTTTTTCCCAAGAAAACTTTTTAAAAATAGAAAAAAGTGGCAAGTATTAAAAACTGACCACATAAATTAGCATATAAACTGGAATTAGGGCCTCCTCGGTTGCTCAATCAGTGCATGAGACTCTTGATTTTGCCTCAGCTCATGATCTCATAGTCGTGAGACCAAGTCCCACATCAGTTTCTATGTGGAGCCTGCTTGGGATTCTCTCTCTCCTTCTCTTTCTGCCCCTCCCCTGCTCTCTCACACATGTGCGTTTTCTCTCTCTCTCCCTCTCTCTCTCTCAAAATAAATAAACACTTAAAAAGAAACTGTCTTAAAAAAACTGGTATTAAAGTGTTTCCAAAGATGAAAATAAAATGTAAATGTGTTGGTGTGATTCAAATAATAATAATCAGACAGCAAAGAAAATGAATTCTCAGGGGCGCCTGGGTGGCTTAGTCGGTTAAGCGTCCGACTTTCGCTTAGGTCATGATCTCGCGGTTCGTGGGTTCGAGCCCCGCGTCGGGCTCTGTGCTGACTGCCAGCTCAGAGCCTGGAGCCTGTTTCAGTCTGTGACTCCCTCTCTCTCTGACTCTCCTCTGCTCACGCTGTCTCTCTCTCTCTCCTAGAAATAAATAAAACATTAAAAAATTAAAAAAAAAAAGAAGTAAGCTTGTATTTAAAAAAAAAGAAAATGAATTCTCAAATAATTACTGTAACTTGACTCAAATAAGACAATTCTTTCATCTATAATTCATTTAAAATATTTCAAGACTCTGAAGAAAAAGACAAAAAAATATTTTGATAAACCCTAAACTATGTTTTAGAAATACAAATCTTTGTATTGAAAACATTTTCTGATAATGTGATTTATTTGAATGATTTCTCTTGTAAAAGAAATCATAGATGATCAAAGTTCTGAAGGAAGGTATGTTATATACCACTGTACTTCTTGCCCTACGGCGCCTGAGCCAGCAGCAGCAGCAGCATCACTTGGGAACTGGTTAGAAATGCAAATTCTCAGGCACTGCACCACACCTACCACACAAGAAACTCTGGGGGTGGGACCACCAATTTGTGTTGAATATCTCTCCAGGTGATTCTGAGGCACTCCAGCTTGAGAAACACTAGTAAATTGATTAATAGTATTTACTCTGGAGACAGGATGACAGTTCAAATCTCAAAGTTGCTACCAATTAGCTGAGTGATTACTGTCAACTAATTCTAATATATTGTTCTTCTGTTTGCCTGTTGTAAAACAGGGCAAAATTAGTATTATCTCATACTGTTGTGGTAAAGACTAAATGAATTAATACATGGAGAGCGCCTAGGCAATCTCTGGATAAAGACAACACTGAATAAATGCTATCAATTGTTATTATATATTTGAAGCTAAATTCTACTAACAGTAAGTGACCTGGTCAAGGTCATACAGCTAATGTCACTTGAGGAATAAAATTCCAGTGTTCTCTCCTCATATATAGTGTTTATTCCGCAGCTTGGAATTTTCTCTATAAATACATATCTTTCAATAATCATTCTAAATGCAAAGAGGCTAAATGCTCTAATCAAAAGACATAGGGTATCAGAACAGATAAGAAAAAAAAACCATCTATCTCTATGCCACCTACAAGAGTCTCATTTTAGGCCTAAAGATACCTGCAGATTGAAAACAAGGAGACGGAAATCATCTATCATGCTAATGAATGTCAAAAGAAAGCCAGAGTAGCCATACTTAGACAAACTAGATTTTAAAACAAAGACTATAACAAGAGGTAAAGAAGGGCATTATATAATTAAGGGGTTTATCCAACAAGAAGATCAATTATAAATATTTATGTCCCCATCTTGAAAACACCTAAATATGTAAGTCATTGATAACAAACAAAGAAACTCACTGATAATAATACAATAACAGCAGGGGACTCGAACACACCACTTACGGCAATGGACAGGTCACCAAAGCAGAAAATCAACAAAAAAAATAATGGCTTTGAATGACACACCGGACCGGATGGACTTAACAGATATATTCAGAACATTTCATTCTAAACCCAACAGAACACACACACTTCTTGAGGGCACATGGAACATTCTTCAGAATAGAACTCATACTGGGACACAGATCAGCCCTCAACAAGTACAAAAAGATCGATATCATACCACGCATATTTTCATATCACAACACCATGAAACTTGAAATCAACCACAAGAAAAAATTTGGAAAGACCACAAATACGTGGAGATTAAAGAACATCCTATTAAAGAATGAGTGCGTTAACCAAGAAATTAAAGAGGAAATTTTAAAAAACTACATGGAAGCAAATGAAAAGATGACAGTCCAAAACATTTGGGATGCAGCACAGAGGTCACAAAAGGGCAGGACAGAGCAGTCCAGGCCTTCCTTAAGAAGGAAGAAAGGTCTCATATATACAACCTACCTTACACCTAAAGGAGCTGGAAAAAGAACAGCAAATAAAGCTGCAAAATAGCAGAAGGAAATTAATAAAGATTAGAGCAGAAATCAATGATATCAAAATCAAAGACACAGTAGAACAGATCAAAGAAACTAGAAGCTGGTTTTTGAAAGAATTAACATTTTCTCTAAATGATTATGTAGTAAACTAGCCATATACACATGCAGTATTTTTATAATAAATATTAGTCTGAATCTTCATTTTGCATTTTTAATGATATGTACTTAAAAAGCTATTAGCAAGCACCTGGATGGCTCAGTCAGTTAAGCGTAGGACTTCAGCTGAGGCCATGATCTCATGGTTTGTGGGTTCAGGCCCGAGTCAGGCTCTGTGCTGACAGCTCAGAGCCTGGAGCCTGCTTCAGATTCTGTGTCTCCCTCTCTCTCTCTCTACCCCTCCCCCACTCATCCTCTCTCTCTCTCTCTCAAAAATAAATAAATGATAAAAATTTTTTTAAAAAGCCATTAGCAACCTTTCAACAAAACGGTTAAAACATAATCAGCTTTTATCTCCTTTTTCAATATAGTGATAATAATAAATTAGCATTATTTCATAATTGGTATAATAAGCATGTGTCAAAACTTATGGAAAGGATTGTGGAAAGAAGATAATAAAAGCAATATCTACTATAATAACAAATAGAAACCTATAACTTCTAAGCTACATCAACAGGAAGAGAATTAAGTGACCCTAACAGAATTTGTTTTAAACTTTGGAGAAAGAAAGTATGGAAACAATGAAAACAAACACGCATTAATTCAATATTATTGCTTTACCAAATAAATTCAAATGGTACCAGAGCTCAAAGGAAATGTATTTCTAACCATCCACTGTGGGAGCGCCTAGTCCATGGGCAAATTTTCTCCTTGGCAGCAGAGGCTTCTTCTACCTTGTGAGTCCAGTATCTTTAAAGGCCTTGTCCTAATCTTCACCCTGTCGGGAAAAGTGGAAAGGAACGTGAAGTGTGCGTACCTACTTCCTAAAAGCCTTAGCCTAAAAACAGCACACCGTCTGTCCTGTCTTCCCATACTTCCTCCCCCATAACCGTCAACAGGTCACATTTGACTGTAGGGAGACCGGGACACACAGATCAGCTGTAAACTCACTATAACCCACCACAGTACATTCACCTGACTGATGCCAGGTGCACAATCAGATAGGTGAGACATAAATGATCAATTTAGACATTTTTCTTCACTTGTGGAGGCAAATCAGAATGTCTGCTGAAAATTCTTCATCCAATAAAATAAGAAGCAGAGCCCCCTCGTATCTTACAGGAATACACTGAGGATTACATGAGAATGCATGTTCTTTTGTTTTAGCCTACGATCCACATAGTAAGAGGCCAACACATTTCATATGTGAACATATCTGAGAAAACATGCCTAGAGGTAGGGAAAGGAAATGAAGGTAAAGCAAGCAGTGTCTGAGTTCAAGAACCAAAAGCAAAAACAAGTTTGGAGATTTTATTTATCAGAATTTTTTAGATAATCGTTTTAATTATGAGCTCTTTTAAACTTTTCTTTCTCAAGTTACTCTATGACACTAAAGCTTATTAGCATTTTAATAAGAGAAAATCCCATTTTGACTTCATACAAACAGTTGTAATTTCTCTAGTTTAGAAGTTATATACAGCTTTAAAGCCCATGAGCCCATGAGTTCATGACCAAAAGACCTGAACCTCAGTGAGTGCTTGCTTCTTTACTTCAAGTGGGAATCAATTTAGGATGCACCATCCTAACCATCTGTACTGACTGGTCCAACTTATTTTCATGAGAAAGCTGTTTTGAAAAACTGGTGTGCTTTATGCAATCCAGTCACTTAACTCTCCTTAATAACATATTTTTAGTCCAAAGCAAAACCCTCTGTTAAGGACACTTTTCTGAATAGATTGGTTGGATTTAATTTTAACATTTTATGGATTAGAAGAGAAAAAACAGAATATTCAGTTATCACACTGAGAATATGCCACTTGGCTTGTGTCAGTCAACGAACTTCCCAGTAACAAAGGGTACATGAAACCCCCTCCTACCATTGATGTCAATACTCATGATCAGGTTACTGTCATTCTGATTCCAGGTCAGATGACTTGACCATTGTACCAGAAATTCTATTAATATTTAATATTAAATTATTAAAATAGTCCCAGCAAAGCCAACACAATAGTGAATACTATAATCGCAAGTTAACGGAAAAGAAAACTTAAAAGAATGTTCTGACCTAACTAGAAAGTCTACATTCATAAAATAGATGAGAAGAAATTTCAAAATATTTTAAAATCCTAGTAGGAGAAATCTTTGTTTAGAGAATCTCCGGGGTTTGTTTGTTTTCTCTATTCATCTTGAAAGTCTTCCTGAAAGTCAAGAGAACATTCTCAAGAGAAAGGAGTAAATATGTAACATTTGAACTAAAATAGCTAGGTCAGAATACATGACTTCCTTTTGCTCTGATATGTCACTACATTTCCACAAAGACCTCTCCCCCTAAAACATCCAGGAAATGAGAAGATCACAGAGTAAACCGTGATGGCGAAGCTTTACCGAATGAAGGCGGGTGAAGATCCGTGTGGGGAGAGGGTCCCTCCGCACAAGCATCAGATTCCACGCGCAGCTTCAATTCTTACCTTCTCCCCTGGGCTTGTGGACATCTTGGTATCAGCAAGATTATGTCCAAAGTTATGCTACCCCATGTGACCTCAAAGTGGTCAAATAAACAGAACCTCTGAGGAGTCACATACAGGGAAAAACCAGGAAGCCACTCTAATTTTGATTTTGAATGCTCTGCCCTCCACCCCGCACCCCTGCCCAGCACCACACACATGTAGGACATTACTAGTCTCTGCCGACATTTGTTCACCATGACCCTAAGTGGCCTTGATGGTACCTAAACTCTTTTGGAGCACGGGGCCAGCATTTTGCAGAATTATAACAATAAATGTAAAAATAACTGATTTTAGTTGCTTAATAAATGTTACTGTCTACCTTCTCCCAGAAAATCTGTACTATTAAAAAGGATTTTAAACTCTGATCTTTAAATCCAATGATTCTCAGAACTTAAATTCTAATTATAAAATCAGATTTCATCACAGTTCTTAGAGACAGATTTGAGGTCCTTCCCCCCACCGACAGTCTCAAGTCAGATCCCATAACCTGTTACCTGGTTATGCACAATGATTTCATCTTGAATCAGTGCTTTGTGAATTACTGTAGTGAAGGACCAGGGTTTTTCCCCTCCTCCCAATCCTCACCAGAGCAGTACTTTTGTCAAATTCTAAGTCATGTACTTGCCTGTCCTGACACTCTCAGTTTCTGTACTTCTCTCCTCATGAAAGACAAACAACTCAAGGACGGGCCCCTGCTACCCCACCATGTGGGGTGAGCATCATTTTAAATCCTTACAGCTGTATCAGCTTCGAGGCTACTTTATGAGGGAATTAGTAGTACCTGAACTTTTAATTATTCTTAATTGTATTAATTGTCAGCAGAAAGTAAAAGTAGTGTCTGTGCTATTTTAAGTAACAGAGGTTGCAATTCTATAAACAATAAAGTGGAGTACATGAGCCGGCTGGGAAGGAACTCATTTTAAAAAGTCTTAGATGTCAGTTCTAATCAGAAGTGACCCTCTCCTGGCTGTTTCTAGGCAGCTAACTCAATAGCCTGCCAATCCAGGAGATTTTCTTGACCAGGTACAGCTGTAGCTTCCAGAGTTCAAAAATCAATATCCATTTTCTAAAGGGCAAGTGGGCTGGGAATGGGAGATATGTATACATTTTGATTCAAATAGCATTAAAATATAAAGGTTTTTAACTGATAATAATAACTAACATACTTTGAGTATTGTATATTATGCACCAGGTTTCTTCTGCCTATGTCCTCTCAGCCTCAACACAACTTTGTAACTACTATTGTTCTTTAACTGATACAGAAACAGAAGACCTCCAGCAATGGAGTTCTATCCCTATTCTAATTCTATTTTGAGAAACACATACACACACAGCCCCACACAAATCCATGTTCCTCACTTCCATGCCGGGACAGAGACACACTGTCAGCCTTTTGTCCTTTCACTAGAAAGCATGCAGTGACAATAGTATCACCATGAAGTACTTGTTTTTCACCTTCTGGCCAAAATCAGAGTAAGGAGAAGAGAAAAAAAAATGTTAACAAATAAAGACTAGTTCATACCACCTAATGGGAATTCTTTAACATTTAATAACAATAAATTCCAGACCCAGATTTAACAGAGTAAATATTTACATTAGCTTTTCTACCCACTACACCCTGATCCACAATTACATGTCTTCATGTAAAGCTTGATATTTTGGGGTTTTTAAATGCCATATTTGTTTACCTTGGGAAAATACAAGGTGGCTGAATCGGTTTCTGAGTAGTTACTTAAAAAAACCAATATAAAACATTAGTTTTCCATAGTTGTAGATGGCTGCTATGAATATGAAAGGAGTATATTTATTTCAGTTTGGACTTGCTTAGCTTACATGCATTTGGGTGAAGTGTATCATACTGCTCTGTTTACTATACAAAGACAATCCACCTGTATGCTAAACATGTTAAATTGGACATTCAAGTTTCCTTATAAAAATCAGAATCCACTATAATTGATCAGTGGTTGCTTGGGGATGGGGTTTGGGGAGAGGTTACAAAGGGATTCAAGAAAATTTTATGGGGTGATGGATATGTTCACTACCCTGATTTTGCTGATAGTTTCAGCAAACTATCAGCAAACACTATTTGCTGATAGTGTGTGTATGTATATATATATATACACACACACACATATGTTTGTCAAAACATCAAATTGTGAACATTAAATATGTGCACTTTATTGCATATCAATTATGCCTCAATAAGACTATGGAAGGAAAGAAGCAAAGAGAAAGAAACAAAGGAGGAGAGAGAAACACAGACAGAAAGAAACATTTTATAATTTCCTAAAGAGCAATCAGGTCTGAATTAGCTCAGCAATGAAAATAAAATGTCAAACTGCATGCTCACTGTGGTTTATAACTCAGAGATGACCATTTACGTGGTAAAGAAACACGTTGGGTAAGTAGTAGAAGCAAACATTTGCCCTTCCTTTAAATAAAGTAAAATAGAAACCCACAGTAATAAGCCCTATCTTTTATAACGAATTAGAGTGAAACTGATGATTTGTTCAAGTTCTGCTCACCAAGTTCATTAACTTAATGTAATATACAATGAACAGGACCTTACCTACCATGATTATAATTAAAATGCAAATGTTCAGTATATCAATCTCATGCTCAATTCTAAGTACCTAAAAACATGCCTCATGGTACAATTCAGCTTCATGCAAAATCATTCTTGTTGCATGACATTGCACGTGCCCTGTTACTATTTGGAGGCTACTGTCTGTACTGATCATAAATCATAGGTAAAAATAAACCCATAATTTAGGATCTTCTGTAGGCTTTGTTGTAATTGGGTTTTTTTCTTCACTCACATCTTAGTTTCTTCCAAATACTTTCATCCATGTCTTCTACTAAATAGGACACCAACCAGCAGAAGACAGGAGGTCAATGGAAAGAAAACTGAATTTTGACAAAAAGAAAATACAAGCACTGTCCAAAGACCAAAGAATAAGCTGCCAAACATTTCAAAATATCACTGTTTTATTTAATTCCTAACAGACACCACATCTGTTAAAATACTTTTGTTGTTGTTTTCTTATCAGCACAAAGTGCCTGGTGGATGGAAGTGGTAATTCAGTCTGCTTGGCCAAGCCAAGTCCTCTGGCTATAATGTTCTCTCTCTACACTATGCACGTTGGAAACATTCATTATCTCCTACTTTAGGCAGATTACAGAGACAGAACTTTAGTAAAATACACACTGATATGAATCTAACTTGTTGCTAAATTTTCTTGTAAAGTTTTAAAAAATGCATTAAATCCAAAGGCTATTTATTTGAGTTACTAACATCTTGTGCCTTTTTCTGCCAGCTGGGGTTGTTAAGATGAATTAGAAATAGGCTCTGTCCCCATTTGTCCTTTGGATTTTGAAGTTACATATGCTTCCATATTGCTTGGCAAGTAACCGCTGCCATTGCTTCCTGAAGCTTCCCCAGTCACCTCAGCAGCCAAGGCCCTGGGATGCGTTGGAATTCTACGGGACCCAACAGCTGAAAGATCAATGGCCAGCACAGATGAGCTCCAAACCTCAGCACTTGGTCAGCATCTGTACCAGTTCTTAAATATTTTTACTATCAACCCTAGTCATGATGTCAATTTATTTTTAAAAGTGTTTTGGGAGCTGAGAGAATGAAGTTATTAACTCCAACCCTGGTAATTTAAGAAAAACTAAAGAAAGCAGTTGAAATGTGAGTTGAGTCTGTATGTGACCAAAACAAATCTTTCTTCTCCCATCTAGTCTTTTCTCCTTTGATGTTTCTAATTGCATCTATATGAGGAAATAAAGTTGTTCATTTGTTTGCTTATGCTTGCTTGTTTATAAGCATGATGTGTTAAGAAGGGCTTCTGACCAAAAGTGAAGGACCTCTCCTGAAGACCATGTGTGACTTTGGCCTTAAAGTCTTGAGCCAGCAGCTACAGTTGCACAGAAAACATTTTGTTTATTTCCTGGTCCTCAGGGCTCTTCTGGATGTTGAGATTAGAGCCAGGAACTTCCACATATGTGAATATTAAATGCCTTTTGAAAAAAATTGTAAATAAAAGGAGAACTAAAGGCAATTTCACAGAATACAAGCCCTCTGAACTCACGGTATATTCGATATGTACCTTTTTTATGCTGCTGTATTTACTACATTTGGGAATGTTAATGAAAAGACGAGTTTTTATCCAATATTTTCATTAACCCCATATCTTAACTAATTTTTGTTCTTGTTGTTGTTACCTTTCATTTATGCCTTGGAATATGAAAATAATAAAGTGATAATCTCAGGAAAAAAGTAAGGAGACAAAAACGTTAGGTATAGTATTTAAAAGGTTCTGTCGAGTAGAAAAGTCTAGTGTAAAAAATAATAAGTCATATTTTACACAATATTAAAATGAAACAAAATGCAATGATAGTTGCTTAAAATGTCTACAATTATATGGGATTCATAAGGGCCACCCCCTACTGCTTTCCATTCAAATGAATGGAAAGCACATGGGTAAATTACCACCTGCAGTGCATGATAGCGGACATGGTAAGCAGCTGTCACTGTAGCCCTGTAATTATGCAAGTATCTTTCCACATTATACAATTAGAAAGACCTCTCTTTCTTCCACTAGGTAATGTTTTTGTTGGTGTCAAGAGCACTAAACTATCTCTACTTGTTCAATCACTTGTTTCTGAATTAATATAACCAGTACATTATAGAGAATTTATTATTTTTGGTCCCTCTGAGAAATTCCTATCATAATAAGAAAGGTTATCTCATTCTAGTAAACTTTTATGAAATAAAAAATTTGTCAACTTTTCCTATCTTCTTTCCAATGATTGGCTCTGTTGGAGCCTATCAAGGTGGCAGGTGGGGAATCAAACCTTTTGGAAAAAGGAAAATCTTTCAGTATCATAAGTAAATCAGAGGACAGAAGTAAAAGCTAAAGCACAGTTATTCAATATTTTTCCATGTCATGTTTATAATCTAAAAACTTAGGGGGCCTGGGTGGCCCAGTCAGTTAAAAGTCAACTCTTGGTTTTGGGTCAGGTCATGATCTCACAGCTTCATGAGTTTGAGCCCCATGTTGCATTCTGCACTGACAGTGCGGATACTGCTTGGGATTCTTTCTTTCATCCTCTCTCTCTCTCTCTGCTCCTCCCCCACTCGTGCTGTCTCTGTCTCTCTCAAATAAATAAATAAACTTTAAAAATATATTTATAGAAGGGCCTGGGTGACTCAGTCTGTTGAGCATCTGATTTCAGCTTAGGTCATGATCTTGCAGTTCGTGAGTTCAAGCCCCACATCAGGCTCTGTGCTGACAGCTCAGACCCTGGAGCCTGCTTTGGATTCTGTGTCACCCTTTCTCTCTCTGCTCCTTTCTCGCCCACACTTTGTCTCTCTCTCTCTCTCTAAAAAAAAAGAAAAAAAATACATATATATATATATATATGGGCACCTGAGTGGCTCAGTCAGTTAAGTGTCCAACTTCAGCTCAGGTCATGATCTCACATTTTGTGGGTTAGAGCCGTACTGCGGGCTCTGTGCTGATGGCTCAGAGCCTGGAGCCTGCTTCAGATTCGCTCTCTGCCCCTCTCCTGCTCAAACTTTGTCTGCCTATATCTCTCAAAAATAAATAAACATTAAAAATCTTTAGAATATATATGTTTATGATCTAAAAAATTAGATTTAAAAAATTTAGAGTTTAATAAACCTTTAAAATTTGAATATTTCAAGATTACTGAGAAACGGAGATTTAATGAAACTTAGAATATCACAAAAGTAATGATTTACCATAAATAAAAACACACTTCATAAAAGTTTGTGAATATCAGAACATGCTTGACTAAAAAGAGAAACGTTTTCACTTGACTAGAGCTGATCAGCAATAGTTGCACACAATGACTGAGCCATAAACTTATGAGCCTCTTTTATAAGAAAGCAGAATTGGGTGGATGGTTGATCATATAAAGCTGTAGCATTTGCATGTGTATTAATTACTATCTATTTCTAGTTTATAGCCTCAAATATATATTTCATAATTCCTAATCTTACTAATTATACTATAGCAATTTATTTTTTAATGTTTATTTTATTTTAAGAGACAGAGAGAACATTCCTGCACATGCAAGCAGGGAGGGGAGAAGAAAGAAGGAGAGAAAGAATCCCCAGCAGGTTCTGTGTTGTCAGAGCAGAGCCTGACATGGGGCTCCATCTCATGAACTGTGAGATCATGACCTGAGCCAAAATCAAGAGTCAGAGGCTCAACAGACTGAGCTGCAAAGACATTCCTATATTAACATTTTTTTAAAAAACGCCAAATAGAAGGCCACATAGGAAACTAAGAAGAGTCATCCTATGTGCCACCAACCAGATTATTGAGGATTGGAATTTAGGGTAACATTAGAAAAGACTAAATTTCGCAGCAAGCTCAGTATCACATGCTAATAAAACTTCTATTTACCACATGACACAATCAGTTTATTAGGCTGTTTTTTGATGTCCTTAACTCTTCCGTATCTCTACTTGAATTCTTTAAGTCAAATGAGGGCAATGTTCACTGCAATGTGTCATAGATTTGATGTTCTCCATTCCTGATGCCACCGTCTAAGCCCTAGCCCTTAAATACCTTCCACCTCTGTACCCATAAGGAACTTTTGTTTTTAAAGAAGCAGAAAATCCAACCAGGCTTTAGACACAAAAGTCTCTACTGCCCAAAGTAAATAGCCCTGAGGTGGATCTAGTTTTAGGAGTCCATCTCTCTCTGCTTCTTGGCTCTGCACTCCAGTGTTGGCTTCATGTCAACCGGGCAGTAGTTTCAAAGTGGTAATATGACCATTACCAGTTCTAGGTTTTCAACCAACAGTTCCAAGTTCATAAAAAGAGAGCTATTCTTTCCCAGAAATTTGAGCTAAAATCCTGTAAAATCACTCTTAGGTTGAAATTAGATCATGCAACCATCCCCAGAAAGAAAAGACACAATGTCTTCAGATCGGCCAAGGCTAAATGGGTGGGAAAACCTTGCAGAACATTCTTCTAACTAAAATACCAATAGTGGTATTGGTAAGAAATGTTCATCTGTGTACTGGGGACAAGCTCTGGGGGGGGGGGGAGGGGTCAGGAGGAACCCAAATTTGTTGACTTTGTTGATTTCCATGGTGTAAATACTCGCACATGGCTAAATTGAGGTATGAGCATGCAATTAAAAAAAGTCATTAAGACTTGGTTGAATATGGATCCTAATGCCTAGAAATATGCAAAAATATATATATTATAGTGACCCTTACCAGAATGATTAAAAACTCAGTATATACAGCAAATTTACAATGATGATTACCTTTACCTGATGAAGGGGAAAGAGACTGAGAAAACAAATTAAAAATTGATATTAGACTATGATTTGATATTTTATTTTTTATAAAGAGATAAGAGAATTTTATCTTGCAATAATTGTGTATATATATATGCATATGTATACATTCAATAAGACTTTTCAAAAAGCATTGACAACAGTTATACAACTTTGGACAGAGACAGAGATGATCTTTGAAGTTGTCTCATATTCAGTTTCCTTCTCTTGGCTTCATGAAACATGAAAGAGATGCTTCCCATTGAGAAATATATTTTCTTCCATCTAAAACTTTCAGTTTTAAGTTTAAATATTTAATCTACTAAATCCTGGTTTACTCTATATTCTGTCTGAAACCTAAATCCATGTAAAATTTGAAAAGATAAAATACTCAAATGTTATGCACTGCAAGAACTCCTTAATTAACTTCATAATATCAATAATTTTGAAAATATTTGTTTTAACAATTTTCACCCTAGTTGTCTAAAGATCTAAAGATTTCAAACCTTAGTGATGCTAAGAACATAATTTCATGATTTTTAACCATAAAGCTTAACGTTAAAAAAAAGTTTGCATTTATAATAATATATAATGAAAAAAATTTTATTTAGATAGAAACACTTGAAAATGGTAACATTTCTCAATGTAATAAGGAAGTAAACCAACTGATGTTTTAAAACTATTATATTTGGGGGCGCCTGGGTGGCTCAGTCGGTTAAGTGTCCAACTTCAGCTCAGGTCATGATCTCATGGTTCGTGGGTTTGAGCGCCGTCGGGCTCTGTGCTGACAGCTAGCTCAGAGCCTGCAGGCTGTTTCCGATTTTGTGTCTCCCTCACTCTCTTCCCCTGCTCATACTGTCTCTCTCTCTCTCTCTCAGAAATAAATAAAAAACATTTAAAGAAAAGAATGAAAAAAAAAACCAAAACTATTATCTTTGGATTAAATGCAAATTGGCTTGGATTTTTTTTAAATAATTTTTTAAAATGTTTTATTTATTTCTAGGAGAGAGAGAGAGAGGGAGACAGCGCGAGCAGGGGAGGGTCAGAGAGAGAGGGAGTCACAGACTCTAAAACAGGCTCCAGGCTCTGAGCTGGCAGTCAGCACAAAGCCGGACGCGGGGCTCAAACCCACGAACCGCGAGATCATGACCTAAGTGAAAGTCGGACGCTTAACCGACCAAGCCACCCAGGCGCCCCAAATTGGCTTGGATTTTTATATCAATTTACAATTGTATCCATTTATTGAAATAATGATAAATTGGTATAGTATTTTCTCTTATGAAAATCGGTCCTTCCCTTGAGGGTGTTATGCTGAGCGAAATAAGTCAAGCAGAGAAGGACAAATATCATATGTTTGCACGTATAGGAGGATTAGGAGGATCTTAACTGAGGACCATGGGGGAGAAGAAGGAGGGAAATGGTGGGGGAAAGAGAGAGAGGCAAACCATGAGAGACTCTTGAATGCTGAGGAACAAACTGAGGACTGATGGATGTGGGGGGAGGGGTGATGGGCATGGAGGAGGGCACTTGTGGGGATGAGCACTGGGTGTTATATGGAAACCAATTTGACAATAAACTATATGTAAAAAAAAAAATTCTGCAGCAAAAGTAAAAAAATAAAAAATAATAATTTTTGTAAACTTAGAAAAAAAAAAAGAAAATCGGTCCTTCAAGGATAGATAATGAGGTTCATATTCATTGCCAGTGCTGTCAAATCAATCAAATATGCTTCTGAATTTACAGAAGTATTCTTATTAGGAAGAAAATCCAATGTTTTTACTATGAAATAAAATACTTCCCTTTATAGAGAAAACCAAAAACATGACATCATAATGCCCCCTATTGTTTAAAATGGGGTATGCATTAGAAACAGTTCCCAAATTATATCCAAATAAAAGGATATTTTGGTAACTTGTGACATTCAGAGCAGCTGCAAACATGAACAAATAAAAAATACCCTGGACTCTTAAAAGAACAACTTCAAATAGTTTCAGAACCATTAGTTGAATAATCTGCACACAAAAAGGAGAATTCTAAGAGCTTTAGAAGATAAAGATTAAAATCCCATTGTGTGTGAATAACAGTAAACTTATTTTAATGTCTATTTTAAATTAATATGTGTGAATAATTGTCATTTCATTATAATAATGACCCTAAGAGACACTATATCTAACCCCTAATACTCAAACACATATAAATACATCATATAAAAAAAAACAACCCAGAGGAAAGAGAAGGATGTGATAGATAGACTGGCCACAAGATGGCAACATTTCACCATATAAATGCAAATAAGCCGGAATTTGACAACGGAAATCCCCTTGATTTAAAGAAACTGCTTAAAATAGGGAGTAAATAAAGGCCCACTTCCTCTAGGGTACTTTATTGCTTTTACCATACTACTTTACTTCCTCTATCGTAAAGGAAATATCTAAATTCCTACCCACTATCTCCACTTCAGTATGGAGCTACCAATTTTATTTTGTGGCTGACTCTGTCATTTCCCACATATAATCCAGTTTACATGAAATGAATATTTTATTTCAACCTTTCAAAATATTCTATTAAATTTAAATTTCAATGTGTGAAGGATTTGTTGATTTCCCCCCTCCCCACCCCCACTCCTAGAAGAGTTAGGTACTATTGAAGACTATTTTAGAGCAGTGCTATCTCTCTAATCCATTCTAAACCTATATCCCTGCTCATCTACTTCCCAAAACCCCTCCCTGGTGGGAGAATCCTACAGAAGCCTTCTGGACTCCACAGCTGTTCCTGGCATCCAAACTGCAAATAGCCCTAGGGTTGGGGGGAATTTGATTATGCTTTAGTGGAAACACCTAGAGTGGGGAAATAAGACATTCAAGTTCACCTGACAGCTGGGCCCAAAGTGGTTTCTAAGAGAATCTTCAATTGTCTATGATATTATTGACAATTAAATGATTAGGTCCACAACATTGAAAAGAACCAAGAGGTGGTATTTGATTAAATACTGTGAGAAAGATAAAAGCAAGTGATATACTCTTCTACTAAGGAGGTACTTTCAAGACATGTTTATATGCAATGGAAGTCAAATAACCCATGTTCTGAAGTGCCCTTGCACTGATATATAAGATGATAATACATTAGCATTTAAACAGGTCAAAGATACAAAACACTTAGCATTAACTAACATTCCTATATTCTGTGGTCAGAGTAGGGATCTAATCTTCTCAAAGATGGGTACCTTGAGTCATTAGAAAGTGGCAAACAAAAATAGCAATGTCTTTTTACAAAATCAACATTTCTATTAGAAGAGCAATCCAACCACATTTTAAAAACTGAACAATAGCAACATTTTGACTTTAAAAACATATATGCTTTAGGGGCAACCTGGGTGGCTCAGTCGGTTAAGTGTCCAGCTCTTGATCTCGGTGCAGGTCATGATCTCACATTTCATGAGTTTGAGCCCCACCACAGGCTCTGCACTCACAGCACAGTGTCTTCTCAGAATTCTCCTTCTCCCTTTGTCCCTCTCTCCTTCACTCTCTTTTATTCTCTCAAAAATAAACATTTTTGAAAAACATATATTTTATCACTCAAACATGAAGTGGAAACAATGAATGTAAAAAATAAGTATATAATTAAGACTAAATTACAATTTGCATGACAAGTTAATAATGGTTAAAAAGGAGGGTAGTGATGCATTTCAAGGAAATCATTAGACATGAAATAGTTATGATTTGCCACATAACCAGTAACTTAGGATACTATGAATATCACAGTCAAATATACATATATATACATATATACATATGTACATATATATATTTATAATATCTACACACACACATATAGTTGAAATTAAATAGCAAAGATAAAAAAGAGAAATGCTGAATTATTTATAAAAAAATTTTGTGCTCTGTGCCTAACTGTGCTCAAGATCCTAAAATCTATACTCCCAGAAAAATTGATGGAGCAAATATGGTACAGGGATTCAAACATAATAGATGACCACTATGTATATTTGTGAAATAATAATGTATTTTCTAGTTACTTCTGATGTTGCAAACTATTCCTAAAAAGAAACTTATCTCATGAGGAAGTTCTCTTTTAATTCATAAGCAACCAAGAATTTTAGAATGCTAGGATAGCATTATTCCATAGATCAGTGATCTGTGGAAATATCAATAACCTTAATCTACGTGCAGGACAAATAATATGTAAAGAAGCTAAGGTTAAGTTTGTACACTGTTGGTTTGTTGTAGGGAGAACCTGGGGAAAGGATCATAAAAACCGTACAGGGAATTTTACTCATTTGGCAATGAAAAGCACACATATATAAATAAACATTGGTATTTTCACTATTTACTACCATTATACATGTATTTCTAAATAATTATAATTTGTATCTTGTTTATATCTTACAACAATAAAATTCTCACTTGCATCTTAAATGTTACTTCATAAAATTGCTATGAAATCTCAAAATCTGAAATAATTTTTGCCTCCACTAACACATGCTTCTAACCACTAGGTGGCTCTGTTACAAAAATTCCCCCTTAATTTTTAAATTCTGAATATTTATATTCTTTTCAATGGATTATATGAAAAATCAGAAAGAAAGGAACAAGCAAAAAGTATTAGCTAACTGTACTGGGTCAGCTATTTCATATTAAAGAACCAAACTTTGACCCTAATTACCAATCCGAAAAGTCAATTTATAAAGACCCAAACAAAAAGGACATGTACTGGCCTACATAACAAGCAGTCCGGGTTTGAATAATCTATCTGTTCTATCATTAAGGATCAACTCTTTTGGTCTCTACATTCTACCATCAATGGCTGCAACCTAAGGCAGCTTCTAAACATGTGGTTTTAAGATGGTTACCATTACCAATCAAAGCCAAATGTTTCCTTGTCCATGAACAGCTCAAGGGAAAGAAGTATACCCTTATCCTAACAGCACAACAAAATTCCATTGTATTGAACTCACTGGGCCACTTGGCTTACCTGTCTGTTCCTAATCACTGTCACCAGGGGAATGCAGTGTACTCACTGGCTGGCCCAGGTTCCTGAACACTGACATGAGCTGCATTTTCATGTCATGATTTCATGGACCTCTCAAACCTCTAGTCTTGAACTTAGTCTACTTGATAAACTGTATATCAGCTACACTGAGTGTGAGGGATGAATAGATGTTGGGAAGCTGACTGTAATTTCAACTTCCCCGTTAAATAAATATACCATCTAGCTTAAATTACCCACTATCTACCATCTCATCAATTCTGAGTCAATATCTTTTAATATGTTTTTTTTAGAAAAGGACTCCCCTTTTTATCTTAATGAAAAGTTGCTTTCAACTCCTGAGCATTTGCTTTTCTAATGTAGAAATAGAAAAAACAACCATGCACCTGATTTGATGAGTGGAGAAGAAGGAAATATTCACCTTTCAAACTAGCCAATATATTTAATTCTACTCTATACATACGTATGTATTTGTTTGTATACAAGTGCTTTTCCAATAATTTAGACATTAATTATCCTTTCTAGTTTAACCTAGTTGTATACCATTCCAATTGTATCAAACAAGGATAGTCGTTAGGAGGATATATGGAGATGATAAAGAGTCTATGTGGGGTAAAAGTGAATTTTTCAAGGCACATATAGTGTTTGAGGTCCAGCTACTTCAGACATTGGCACATAATGAGCCCAGTCATATTTTTACCTCCTTTTTATTCCTCCATTGCATCTATTTCTTCATATAGTCTCATAAATAGTTAACTAGAATTAATAACCAAATATTTACTTATTACACAATCATAATTATACTTAGAGAAGATTCATAGACTAATTTATTTTTCCCAATTGTTTAAGTTTATTTCATTATGTAAATTTAAGAGTAAAATAATGCTAATGTTTAACACTTCACAATAGGAAAAAGAAACTATACAGAATATTTGAAAGAGTGGAGGAAACCTATACCACCAGTTAAATTCCTTCCTTTCTTCTCTGTATTTATCAAAGAACTCTCCTATTTCTATTTATTTTTTAAAGAGTTTTAAAATTTTTTTAATGTTTATTTATTTTTGAGAGATACAGTGACAAAGTGGGAGTAGGGAGTAGGAGAGGTTGCAGAGAGAGGGAGACATAGAATCTGAAGCAGGCTCCAGGCTCTGAGCGGTCATGGGGCTTGAACTCACGGACTGCGAGATCCTGAACTGAGCTGAAGTCGGCCACTTAACCGACTAAGCCACCTAGGTGTCTCTCTTATTTCCATTTCTTAATCCCCAGTAAGAAACAACTTCAATTTTTTACCACCTTTTTTCTTTTTGGTAATTTATTTGTATCTTTAATTTTCACCTATGTCTTGACTTTTTTCTAACCTTATAGACATTTATTTACCTATTTTCCATAATGGTTAAATTCAGGATCAGGCATTCTCCATCTCTTCCTATTTCTTGACTCTAGACTACATGGGAACTTCACAAGCAATAAGTAAATTCTTCATGTCTTTCTGATAAAACTTATATTTATCTTTCACTGATACTTCACAAAAAGAACATGTCTTCATCACCAAGAAGCATTAAGAATTCTATTAGGTATTTATTCTTAAAGGTACTAAATAGCCCAAAGCTGGCAGTCTTGTGTTTTGTCAAATTCTGTAGTCTAGTCTGCGGTGACTATTGTAGAAATTTTTCTAGACCCATTTAACCATTGTGCCTATATTACCTATAGCTCTTTCAGCTGAAGCTCCAAAGCTGACAAGAAAAGAAGATAATTCTACCTGTGTTTAAAATAGGGGTCAGAGAAGCTATGCTGAACTTGTGAAGTGATGTCCCCAAAACAGTAAGACAACTTAGCCCATCCCCCATATGAAGATATATAAGAGGCAGTGAGAACATTCAAGGAAGACTGGGAGAGAACAGATTTTTGAAAAGAACAACCAGAAGATCATTCAATGTTCCAGCCCTGTGAGGAGGGGAGAAATGTGTTTCCTACCCACCTCAAAACAAGTGGGAGATTCAACCCAACTACCTGGAGAACTTGATCTGGAGTTCATGTCTTGGAGATGGGTGAAAGAAAGAAAATAAGCAGGAGTTGTCTGGCCATATGAATTATGAGTGAGCAAGCATCTAGGTGTTCCCATAGGCCACCCTGACCAGGGAAATCCCCAGATGGTGGGGTATGAATTGATTTCGAAAAGAACGAATAGAAAAGACTGAACTGTTCTAGAATATAGAAGCTAAAGGAAAGTCTAAATCATCAGGAAAGAATGACCTTTCAACTCTCCCTGTGGTTGTGCTATCATATCAACAACCACATTCATTCATGAATACACACATACATTTACTGCCTTTTGAATTTGACTTTTAGGAACTAAACTTTTATTTTTTTTTTGAGGGTATGTATACTCTTTTATTTATTTATTTATTACAAATAGTTAATTTTCAAGTTGTTTTCCATATAACATCCAGTGCTCATCCCCACAAGTGCCCTCCTCCATGCCCTCTCCCCCTCCCCCCACACACCCATCAGTCCTCAGTTTGTTCTCAGCATTCAAGAGTCTCTCATGGTTTGCCTCTCTCCCTCTCCCCCACTATTTCCCCCCTTCTTCTCCCCCAAGGTCCTCCCTTAAGTTCCTCCTAATCCTCCTATACATGCAAACATATGGTATTTGTCCTCCTCTGCCTGACTTATTTCGCTCAGCATAACACCCTCAAGGTCCATCCATGATGCTACACATGGCCAGATTTCATTCTTTCTCATTGCCATGTAGTATTCCATCGTATAGATAAGCCACATCTTCTTGATCCATTCATCCATTGATGGACACTTAGGCTCTTTCCATGTTTTGGCTATTGTGGAGAGTGCTGCTATGAACACTGAGGGACATGTGCTCCTATGCCTCAGCATTTCTATATCCCTGGGGTAAATTCCTAGCAGTGCTATTGCTGGGTCATAGGGGAGTTCTATTGTTAATTTTTTGAGGAACCTCCACACTGTTTTCCAGAGGGGCTTCAGGGACTAAACTTTTAAAATTTAAGTTAACTTTATAGTTATTTGAAATACCTAAGTAGTAGAAAAGTCAAATCTATAGAACAAATTATATTCAGTGAAGTCTGATTGCATTCTTAGTCCTTCTGCCCTGATACATCCTGATTAGATAGGTAGGTAGATAAGATTTATAGATATATACATACATTTATGTGATATACATGATATACACATAAATAATATACACACATACACAGAGAGAAAAAAGAGAGAGGGACAGAGATACTCAATAGTGTATCCATTGTGTGGATATACCAATTCCTGATTAGTAGGCATTAGATTATTTTTGGTCATTTTTTTTTCCATTACAAATAGTGGCTGGGTTTTAGAGGATACTCTGGCAAGAAACAGAACTTGTAAGGCTTTGAAGACCTTTGTAATAATTTTGGACTTTATTCTAAGGGTGTCCGTAAGCCACTGAAAAATTTCAAGCAGAGAACTGGCATGAAATGGGTTTTGTTTTATCTAGGACTGGGTGAATTGAAGAGGGGCCCAGTAAGATGACTATTGCATGAGTTGCAAAAGCAGTTCTCTGTTAGGAAAATCATTTCTATTTATGAAGTATGGCCTTTGCTTACCCTGAAGCCTACAATTTGAGATAATACCCTAGAGGAGAAGATTGATATAGCAAACTAAA
The DNA here is from genome assembly GCA_017311185.1 of Proteles cristata cristata. Lineage (NCBI taxonomy): Eukaryota > Metazoa > Chordata > Mammalia > Carnivora > Hyaenidae > Proteles > Proteles cristata. Next base: position 306,649 of record JAESUZ010002436.1, on the reverse strand, counting down.
TTTTGAAAGATACTTTGAAATAGGCCTCTAAGAACAAAATTTTGACATTATAGTGCCTGGTCCGAGGGCTTATATTTATTTAAAATATTTATAGAATATTAAAATACACCATTTAGATTATAAATTATTTAAGAAAAATGCTGAGTAACTTCTGTATGTATACGAAGGCCAAGATCTGAAATGGTTTTGTAGTCAATGAGGGTCCTGCTTCACTTTTTCAGTATCTCTAAAGCTGTTTCAAAACCATGTCATTTGCTCTGCAAGGACACTACACACTAGAAGCAATAATGCAATTATAACTGATGTAATTCCACAGTGACACTGCTCGTTTCCTCAGAAGTGCTTCTTTTTAGACTTATCTATTCATCCTCAGTGTGCAATTGTATAGATTACATTGCAGCATCCAAAGTACAATTATCAATAAATACAGGTTCTCTGTCTTAGTAAATGCCAGATTTACCAACAATTACCAAATACTGAGCTTCATAAAAGCTCTAACATATTTTAAAAGGAAATATGTACTGTTTCTATACAAAACCTTGGGTTCTTTTCTCTCTTTTTTGTTTTCGTTTTTGTTTTGTGGTTGTTATTGTTGTTGTTCAAGGGGCTTAAAGCATAATCCAGAGAGGGTTTTTTATTTCCTTTTTGGTTTGTTTTTGTGTTTACCTTCTTTTGTCTCCCAAATATGTGTAAATTCACTTTCTCTAACAAATGTAACAGTTACATTTTAATATTTAGCTGCAAGTAATAAATCTTACTGGGATTCTTAGTACATGAAGTAAACCATTATACTACTACGACTACTACTACTACTGGGTATCTATTTTAAGCCCTGATCATATTCTGGATGCTGTGTTAAGTTACTGTACAAAAAGGTTTTCGTTTTTGTGGGTTTTTTTTTTTTGAGAAAGAGAGGGAGAGCACAGGAGAGGCAGAGAGAGAGAATCCCAAACAGGCTCTGCCCTTCAGCACAGAGCCCAAGGCAAGCCTCAAACCCAGGAACCATGAGATACTGACTTGAGATGAAATCAAGAGCAAGATGCCCAACTGACTGAGCCACCAAGGTGCTTCACAAAAAGCTTTTAATGATCATATTTTATCCCTAAAATAACTGTGATATATCTATCATTTGCTCCTCATTATAAAATATATGAGCTCCCTAATGTTGGAGTTCCTATCCTATAGTTCAACTCACTGGGTTCCTTCAAACACCTTTTGGAATTAGGACTGGGGAAGCCAACACAAAAATGTTGACACTCTGACTACCATTATTACTGTACATATTAAACTGTCCATTGTCTCTGATCCAAGAATCTCAGGTCTTCTGCCAATATCTATGAAACAATGGCAAACTAATTTAGCTTGCAAATAGAGTAAAATCTCAGATTCTTCACAGTTGATAACAATGTGACTCTACTATGTGAAGAGACCCACTTGGAGGCATGTCGACTACATAGGCCCTTCCATGCTGGAAAAGCCAGTAGTCCATCCCTCTTAGAGAGATAGGTGCCTTTTCTGGGTATGGGTTTGCCATTTTTTAATTTTTTTTTAATGTTTATTTACTTTTTGAGAGAGAAACATAGTGCAAGCAGGGGAGGGGTATAGAGAGAGGGAGACACAGAATCCAAAGCAGGCTCCAGGCCTCGAGCTGTCAGCAGAAAGCCCAATGCGGGGCTCAAATCCGTGAACTGTGAGATTATGACCTGACCTGAAGTCAGACGCTCAGCCAACTGAGCCACCCACCCAGGCACCCGAGGTTGGCCATCCTTAACTGAAAAATTTCAGTTAGTACCGCTATCTTGAGATTTACGGATTTCATAGAGGCTTGGGAGTGAACTCATTACCATGGAATCCAATAATTGTATCACATATCAAACCATCTAGAAGCAGCTCACCTCATAGAATGCTGAAACAGGTTTAAAGGTTTAATTTCAGCACCAGTTCAGAGGCAATTCTCTGAAATAATGGAATACCATCCTCTTGTATGTCTTTATTACATGCATTAAATTAGAGATCTCAACATGGCATTGTGTTTCCAATGGCAAAAATAAATTCAAGAACCAAAAGGTAAAAAAGCAAGAGTAACCCTATGGACCATTACTTCAAGTGATCCAATGGGAATTTTGTGCTTTCCATTCCCACTGCTGAGCTGTGCAGGAGTGGAAGTCCTGAAGCTCAAAAACTAATATACTCTTACCAAGGGAATTGGCAAGAATACCATTATATCATACGCTGCAGTTGCCACCCAGGCACCTTGTCCACCAAGACCCCCTATGAGTAGATGACTAGCAGAAAAGAATGGGAGCTACCATACTAACAGGGGTCAGTAGTTCTTGGTGGCAGGAGAAGGTAGGACTACTTTTACACAATGAGGGAGGGTGGGACACATGGAACCCATGTTTTCCAGTTGGACACTTCCTGGTACTCTCTTGGCCCATTGACCAGGCATCCGCAGCAACTCAGTCCTAAGGAAGGTGTGACCATTAAGCATTCAGACCCTCAGGAATGAAAGTTTGGATCACACCACCAGATAAGTAATCAAAACATCCTAAGGCGATAGGAGAGGGCAGAGACATTTAGAATGGATTGTGTAGGAGGAAAGGGGTGAGTGAGTTCCTGTTGCAGGCTGAGATCAACTGCAGTGTCTGGGACAGTAGGTCGTCAAAAAAATGTCTCTCTTTCATGTTTCCCATCAGGAAGACCCACAGGAACCATGAGAAGATTCTCCTCCAAATAAGTATGAAGAAAGAAAACTATGTGAAACAAATGGTGGACTGTGGTGGGCTGCTTCCTGCCCAAGATGGGACACAGAAGGGACTCCTCTCTGATGGATGATTTTGGCTCAAGAAGCCCTGATTGACTAGTTGAAACTCTCTTCAAACTGCAGTGCAAAAGTCCCCTTCCTTCCTTTCCTCCCCACAGAAGTCAAAACTGAAAGCTCTCCCCACCTTTTCCAGCCCCTTCCTATATGTGCCTCTGAGATGTGTTCTCCACTACATTTCTTGTACATCTAATCTTACCTTGAAGTATGCTTTTTAGAGGACCCAAACTAACACAGTGACATTGTTAATAAGTACATAAAGAATAAAAGACTTAAAAAAAATTTTTTTTAATGCTTTATTTCTGAAAGAGAGAGAGAGACAGCATGAACAGGGGAGGGTCAGAGAGAGAGGGAGATACAGAATCTGAAGCAGGATCCAGGCTCTGAGCCATCAGCACAGAGCCCGACGTGGGGCTCGAACCCATGAACCATGAGATCATGACCTGAGCCAAAGTTAGAGGCTTAACTGACTGAGCCACCCAGGCGTCCCAAGAATAAAAGACTTTATATTAGTTAAGGCACTACCAGTAGTATCAATAGTGATCTCCACTAGCTTTCATGGATGTGATCACAATTGCTTCTATGAATGTGTGTCAAAAATAGAAGGTGGCTATTGTGACTTGCTCTACCACATGGCAATTATATAGTGAGGTAGTGATACCATATTGTGATTTTCTTGAGCTTAGAGCCAAAATTAAAACTTTTCTGATCAAGAACAACTTTCAACCACTACCTTTTTAAAAAAAATGTTTATTTATTTTTGAGTGAGCATGAGTGAGGGAAGGTGGAGAGAGACAAGGACAGAGCATCTGAAGCAGGCTCCTCACTGACATCAGAAAGCCCAATGCGGGACTCAAACTCACAAATGATGAGATCATAACCTGAGCCAAAGTCTGATGTCTAACCAACTAAACTACTCAGGTGCCCCTCAACCACTACTTTTGAACCCTGAACGGAGTTGGAAATAACTTTTGCTACAAACTTTATACTATTTCTTCATTAATTTGACCTAAAATTACAAGGCAAAATTATAAGTACTAATGACAATACTTATATGCAAAACTTAGACTGCAGGAAAGTCATTTTGATGACAACTTATATTGTTTAAATCATAAGAAATGTCAAGCTGCTTTATATACTTCTTAGATTGTCAGAAGTTAAGATAAAAATAAATACCTTCATTACCACAGTTTTGCAGGAGATGAACATTTCAAGCTTAAACTAAGTTCCAATAGTCTCAAGTTCAAAGGAAATTTCTGTATCTCAAAGTCCATTTAACTGTGTAAGTGAGGAGCTTTCCCCCAGCCTTCAGTTGGAAGCAGTCTGAAATGCAGTGACATGCTAAGAGGCAATATGTAGAGAAGAAACTAACAGGATTCTCTAAGCGCTTTCCATATGCTCATGCATTAATATCAGTATCTGGAAGAACTATCTCTGTGAAAAGACATTTTCAAAAGCGAATTACATAAAATCTCATTATGGATTTGACAGATAAACACTTATAATGAATTTTTATGATAGGAAACTCTAATTAGAATCCCAATTAGATGAAATATTATTTCTAAAGAATTCCATTCTTCTCATTAGACTTGATTATCAAAAACTGTCTTCAATTATTATGTTTTGAACGCCATCAATAAGATCTGTGTAATCCTGTTTTCTTACTTGCTATACAACAACTTTCATAATATTCTCAATTTTGCTTCTTGGCCCACAAAGCCTAAAATATTTGTTATCTGACTCTTTATGGTTTAAGTTATAAGTGTGAAAAAATTGAACACAGCAACTGTATACAAAATATTGGGTTTTTTCTTGTAGTTTGATATTTATTGAATATACTCCATTCTCCAGGGTTCTGTTTGGGAACAGATGCCTTAAAGTACAAGCCTGTTTGCAACAAACTGGATATGGAAGTGAAAGAGTTCTATGAGGAATTTCAGAAAGATCCTATTTAGGGTTTTACAATCTAGTTCCTATAATCTTATACCACCTAAAGCCATCATTTGTGGCTTGACATAAGACAAAGTTATTTGAAATTGTTCACCATGCTCCATTACAGTAGTAATCTTAATACGATATCAGATCCACTATTAATCTGATCTGTTAAGTTAATTTTGCCTAAAATGTTTTAGCTGTATTTAAAGTATAAGGATATATCGATAATAGCAATTAGGGTAAAATACATGATTATATAGGAATTACAACGTTTGGGCAGAACAAACAGTAGGGTGTTATTTCCAAATTCTATGTGCCTTGCTTCCTGGTTGTATCCTGGCATACCCAGATACTTTCATAAGTTAGTAAGGAAAAACACTAGGAATGAGATAAATATGAGGTTTACACTCAACAGAAAGTTTAATAATATAACATATTAATGTGCTCACATTAATAATCTTTAAAAGATACGATGTTAGAGCCAATAATGAGGCTTCTAAGAAATATGCACACCCAAAATGAAGCTTTAAACTAAAAATAATGAATATTAGTTATATTATTCTTCTGGATGGAATTTCAAGACTGTTATTAAAAGTATAAAACAAATTAGATTGAGATGGTTAATGCTCTTTTGTTTATTTTAGAAGATAAATGCTTTCCCAGAATTAAATTCATCTCAAAGTTATTCCCTTAGCATGCTAATTAATAGAACAGGATCATGGTTTTCTTAATTAAAATAAGATACCTCAGGGAATCGAAATTAATTTTGATGTCCTAATAGATACCCTTATCTCAATAAATCTCCCAGTTATTTTGTTAACATTATATAAAAGTGGATAAAGGCATTTTTAGGCTGACTTTGGCAAAAGTGAGAGGGAATTATCCATTGTAGACTAATCACAATGCATGAGGTAGATTAATGTAGTTTTTCATTAAGACTAATCTCCATGGATATGTTAGAAATTTCAGAATAAGCTTTCAAACACTATATATCTAAGTCATTTGTTCAAATGTGATCCAGTTTAATAGTTACTGAAAGCTATAACCATCTGGCAGATGTTTTCTGGCCTATGTGAAATGAGTTGAGGGGCTCATTTCTGTTTCTATTGAACACATGTCCAGGTCACCAGAAATACCACCACGATTTGCACCCTAATTAGCAATCTCAAGCATGTTGTGGGCTACATGGTAATGGAACATGGGCTACTCTCCAATTTTGGAAATGAATCTATTCAGATACAAATAGAAATGCCCTTGTAGGGTCAGCATCAAGAGAACTTGCATTTCTGTGTAGTGTAAATTTCAAAAATAAAAAGATAGTCTTTTTTTGGCTTAAGGTATTCATTTGACAATTTCTCTGAAATATTCTTCTTTCTTACTAATAATTTCCAGATATAATATAGAACAAAGAGTATGTCATTATAGTTCTTAACAACTGGGAAAAACAGATCCCTCTGAAAATCTGATAAAAGCTACAGAGCCTACCCCCATTTACTTAAATTATGTACACATACCAACATTTCTTTATAATGTCAAAGACTTTACGGAATACTATTGCCCTAATACAAGCAAAAGATCTTAGAAATTATGATCAAAATTTGTCACTGTACTACAAAGGCTAACATCGATAAACAACTTTTTTTTCCATTACAAAAACAGGCCCAATAAAAATACATGGTAAGAATTTTTTTAAAGTGTCAAGAAAATTGTGACTTCTTTCATAATCTAGCCGGAATGGTATAAAAAAATTCTAAAAGCTTACTTAAGTTGGTAGTTCTTGAACATCTGAAGCTATATTTCTATAAATATATTTCTTTGGTCCCAGAGGCCATACATTCACTAAAAGTCACCTGAATTTTACATGAGTCTCTATTTCGTTCATAATTATCAAATTCATACGTTGGAAGTGAGAAAATGAGTAAAGGATACCTCATTCAAAATGGAGCCGAGAAGCCCTGAAGGGGGTGTTCTCGTGCACTGATCACCAGTTGCCGCCTACATTAACCAGCCCCAAGAAGGAAGATAATTCTTATCTTCACAAGGAATGACACTTTCCACACAGTAATTTTACCTCAGGCTTTTAAGAAAAAGAAAAAAGATCTCTCCCCGCCCCAGCAACAAGGCATTCAACAACACATTAACCACTGCTTGCAGCCAATGAGAAATGTCCACAACCTCAAACTCTTATTCTTCTCCAGGGAATTTTCTTGCAGAACAGCTCTCTCCACTTCCTCCTAAAACCTAATAAAAGTGTCCTTCCTTTTGTTTCTTTGAACTTGATTATGGTTTGTCATAGCTTGCTTGTCCCAAACTGCAATTCTTCTGCTGTTCCTAAGTAAACTCCTTTTACCAGTAAAACAACTATTTTATTTGTAAGGTTGTCAAAAGAATAAACAGAATGCTCCTGACCTAACAGAAAAATAATTACACAAGTACAGAAATGAAACTCTGGAAAGCAAATAAGAATATTTTTTTTACACCAAATATATATACTTAGGTGGGTATATGGCACTTTGGAAAATCCATTCATGTAAGTCAATAAATCCATATAAGTTCGAAAGGGATATAAACAGGATAGAAGGAGTTCCTGTCCTTTTGACGCGATAGGCCAGGTGAGGAAGGACAAGATGACACAGTAGCCCTTAAGAGGGAAACCTAGGAGAAAGCTCAGGGTCTCTGGACCTCAGCTCCTGGGGCACCATGTGTATATTTTACTTGATTCTATCTTAACGGCCAGCATGAAGACTGGCCAATAGAAAAGCAAATATTAGAGATTTTGTGTTGAAAATCTGATATATCATTGAGGTGGTTGTGATGGTATGTGTGTGTACCATTTATGGAACGTCAGAGCTTTTTGAGGAATCAATATGCTTTTATAAAATTTGTTATACAAATCTAAAGACCAGAAGAGAGGTATAAACTAATATGGATTTGATAGAGACTAGAAAACCAACACGTGAATACGATTATTCAGGGAGAGAGTTTGGGGGTGGGGGGGGTGGAGAGGGGAAGAAAGGACCAAGGATGGGGCATAGGTAACACTAAAATTAAAAGTTAGATAATATAGACAACTCCTGGAAATGTAAAAGCAAAATCAGGAGGAAATAATGTCAAGTAAGTCAAAGAAATGTTTTGAAATGAGGGCGCTGTCATCCCAGTCAAGTGCGAAGAGGGGTCAAATGAGTAAGAATTTCAAGGCCATGTGTTACCTTGGAAACAGTTATTGCAGAGAAATGATAGCCTTTTGAATTAGGAAGCAGAAGCCAGATTGCCTTTGTCTAAGTAGACAATGGCGGTCACAAGACGGGGAGGAAGTGGAGAAGGCAAATATTGATATATTTCAGGAAGCTTCTATTCAAATAAAGGAGGCAAAATCCCTGGTTGTAACTGACCCAGACACAAATGGAAGAAATACTGCTTCAGATTTTCTTTCATGTGATATTTAAATTTCTGCACAAAGCATTTCACATGAATTTAAGAACCTCTTGTCAGTAAGGGGAGGTCAATTAAACATTACAATAAATTACTAGATATGGTTTGTGGAATCACCTTTCCTCTAGGTTTATCTGTCCAAATTACTTGTAAAATGTGCCTGAGGGTAAGGAGATGAAGCACTTAAAACCCTGGAGACCCCTTACAACTCTCAGCATTATCATTCATTTCTTTCTTTTTTTCTTTTTTTTTCTTTACTTTAATTAGCCTTCGGAACAGCAACTTAGAAAAGTCAATGTAATATTTCTCAGATTCTTCTTGGTTATAAAGAATATATAATATGAAGGGGAAAATAAACACAAATGATATATAAGCCCTTACCTCAATTTCCTTATCTTCAAGTACTTATAGTTAAATTCTACTACAATTTCCACATTTCTTCCTCACCATTATTTGTTTGCTTCAACTTAAATAATTGGTTTCATTCTGTGAGTTCTCTTGTATGCTAATGTATGCAAATATAAATGAATTAAATCAGCCAAAGAATAAATTAGGTGAAAACTTGTGTAATCCTCCCCTCGTCCTTTTTTTTCTAAACATAACAATTTTTAAAACTGAAAACTCTCAAATGAAGATTTTTCCCCCCTCTGCTTAAAGTAGTAGACTGTCTCCTTTCCTTTCCTCTGACACCTAACAAAAGGAACATGGTAGACTTCTCTGAGAGTCCCTAGGTTCCCCTACTTTGGTAAACCCATTTTATTTATTACCAAGAATAAAATTTGAAAACCCTGCCATTTGGGACAAGCTGGATGAACCTTGAGGCCATTACGCTAAGTGAAATAAATCATAGGAAGACAAATACTGCATGATATCACTTATATGTGGAACCTAAAAAAAGTTGAACTCACAAAAACAGAAAGTGGAATGGTAGTTCCCAAAGACTAGGCGGGGAGAGAATTGAGCAGACATTGTTTAAGGTACAAATGTGAACTTATAGATAAGTACGTCCTGGAGAGTGAATGTACAGCATAGTGAATACAGTCAACAACACAATGTATTATTATCTTCAAAGTTGCTATGAGATTAGATAGTAATGGTCCACGCCACAAAAAAAAAAAAAAAAGGAAATGATTGTGTGCTGTAGTAGAGATGTTACCTTAAAGCTATGGTGGTAATCATACTACAATCTATAATTGTACTAAATCAACAGTTTTTACATGTTAAGCTCTTATGAGGTTACGTGTCAATTACATTTCGATTAAAAATACATGTAATAAAGATGATCATCTGAGAAAAATCTGTTTCAATTTATTTTTCCCTCACTCTTTCAAGACGTCTTGGTGGCAGAGTCACTTAAGTCTGTCTTTGTAACTGAATAGGCAGAATTCACACCTCCATGTGGCTGGGCAAAATTACAGATTCCTTCTAGACTCAGCACGGCCATCAAAACGCAGAACTCATACAATAAATGGGCAGATTATAGTTGCTTATTAATTCAATAAGTTCCTTAAAATTGTTCTCTTGATAAATGTAAGAAGTCATCAAAAAGAGAGCCTCAAAAGAATAGACAAATGCCAAGTTTTAACAGGGAAAGTGAAAAGACTCTTTACCCTGGGAGGTCACATTCTACTCAGGGTGTCTCACTTTCTCTTTCTGAAAGACCTGCCTGTGTCTGATCACATGTTTGTTTAATGAAGAGTCTGGCTGAAAATGAGTTAATGAACCTTTGTTTGTAGAGCAAAAGAAGCAATACTGGTTTTTAGGTGAATAGCAAGCTGATTATTGCTTCATTTCTACTTAACTGTAATATAGTCTGAAAGCTTTATGCCACTAACATATTAGAGGTGATTTTGAGAGAATATTAAAAAGCTGATCATGCAGTTTTTAGAATTTCTAGACCAGTTTTTTTAAAGAAAATTTTGTGAAAGCAGTTCAAATCAAATTTCTCTGTTTGAAAGAAAAGGAGATTAAAGTCTCCTGACCCAACCTCGCTCAGACCCCCAAATCCTGCTCTGCCCCTCACACCTCAGAAGCCACAGAAGACTGTTCCTGGAACATAGGGAGTTCCCAAGACTCATTTTGAAATTCACTGATCTAATCTATTACCTTCTCACATTCCTTTCCACTCCGAACTTTGGTTATTTTATGCTCATAATTGCCTTCAACTGAATAGCAATCAAAGAACATGACTGGAACCAAATCATAGAAAACGTACATGAGAGTTTTTAAATAAAGGAAAAATTTGGGATGCCTGAGTGGTTCAGTCTGTTAATGATCAAGCAGTCTGTGAGTTCAAGCCCACGTGGGCATCTGTGCTGACAGCTCAGAGCCTGGAGCCTGCTTCGGATTCTGTGTCACCCTCTCTGTCAGTCTTTCCCCTGCTTGCACTCTGTCTCTCTCTCTATATATATAAAATAAATAAGCATTAAAATTTTTTTAATAAATAAAATAAAGGAAAAATTATTTGTCTTATGAATTTGCTGTGATTAACTAACCTAAATTAAATACATATGTATTTAATATATATGTTTATAATGTATATTATAAATATATATATTTAATTCCTTTTCATAGCATTTTACACAAAAGATGTTAAGGGCTGGTGAATTTCATTCCTTCCCTTTTTCTTCCTTCAAGTGCTCCCTTTCTCAAATGAAACAGGACTCTAGTGATATCCCAAATATTTTCTTTTTATTTATTTATTTACTAAAATTTTTATTTATTGGAGGGGTAGGGTTAGGAAGAGTGAAGGGAGAGAATCCCAAGCAGGCTCTGATCTGTCAGCACAGAGCCCAACGTGGGGCTCAACTCAAGAACCATGAGATCATGGCCTGAGCTGAAATCAACAGTTGGACACATAACCTACTGATACACTCAGGCACCCTGCCAACTTTTTTTTTGTTTTTTAAGAAAAAAATCTCTAAGGCCATTGTTTCTACAGTAAGATTCATATTTTTGTGTTTACCCAACCAGGGGTATAAAAATTCTAAATAAAGTCTGTAGAAAATGGTATTTAAAAGAATTCTCTGATGGTGGGGCTTGGGGACTGCCAGAATGTTGATGAGATAGCTCCCACTTTCTGGACTCCATCTATATGACCCTAGTGATGCAATGAATTTCAAGTTCATAGTAGCTCTTTTTATTGATTATTGTGACTTTATAAATAAAAGACACCATGCATGGAGTCCAGTGAAATTCCTCATTCTAAAGTTTTACCCAAACATAAGGCAGCAACCCAAGGCTTTGTGTGAGGTACCATGCACAATGCTCCACACTTAAGAGGAGGCCACTCTCATCATAAACATGGCAGATCGTATGTTGATTATAGCAATTGTTCTGTCAGACAAGAATAAAATCCCAGTTCTGAAGAATCACAAAAGGTATCAAGATGGGAGTTTCATGATAGACATCTTCCTTTTGCTCCTGAAAACACATTCTCTATCTATCTCCACTTATCCCTATTCTCTTTTCTGCCCAGAGAAACAGACTTAATTGTTCTACAAGACAGAACTTTCATGTCTTCTGGCTTCTTGTTGGAGTTAAACCAGTAAAGAGCCAGGAGATGAGATGTCAGAGGAGGGTGAGATCAGAATAGCTATCTCCGTCCTGTCCCTTTTCTGGCAGCCAATCTCATGTGATTCTGTTTTCTGGGTTCCTACAGTAAGTCGCACACTTATCCTTTTTGGGGCTGACTAGTAGACTAAGGGGTGTTCGTCTTAGGTCCTTGCACCCACAAATTTAGAAATAATGTCCTCGTAGGGGCACCTGGGTGGCTCAGTCAGTTAAGCTTTCGACTTCAGCTCAGGTCATGATCTCAAGGTTCATAACTTCAAGCCCCATAAGAGGATCACTTCAGATGCTCTATCCTCTCTCTGCTCTACCCAGTTTGCACTCTGTCTCTCTCAAAAAAATAAACAAACTTAAAAAAACAACAAAATAGAACAAGATCAGGAATCTTATTTATAAAGACATTGTTTCTTTTTTTAAACGTTTTAGGTTTCTCTTTAATGTTTAATATTTATTTATTTTTATTTTTTAATATTTATGTATTTTTGAGAGAGACAGAGTGGGAATGGGGGAGGGACAGAGAGAGAGGGAGACACAGAACCGGAAGCAGGCTCCAGGCTCTGAGCTGTCAGTACAGAGCCTGACGAGGGACTCAAACCCACAAACCGTGAGATCATGACCTAAGCCAAAGCTGGGTGCCTGACTGAGCTTCCCAGACACCCCTATTGTTTATTTATTTTTGAGAGAGAAAGAGAGAGAGAGAGAGAGAGAATGAGCAAGGGAGAGGCAGAGAGAGAGGAAGAGAGATAAACCCCAGTAGGCTCTGCACCATCACCATGGTGATGGGTCCACCCATCAATCACACGGGCAGTGTATGTGCTAGCCCTTCTGATGTGTTCATGCTCCAAATTCAAGGCCTTAGTTCTACTGATTACATAACTCCATATTCTCTCCCTACTAGAAATAGAGGACACAAGGGACAGTCTGGGATGCAGTATTTATGGGGTATAGGACCCTCCTAAAAAATTAGAACATATGCTTATGATTATATTCAATTTAGAGAGAAGTAAAAATTCTTAGACATTCCTTTTTACTGTGAAAACACCACTCTAGACTACAGAACAACAAAAATCTTGACTTGATGTTTATTAAAAATGCTTAATGTTTATGTTGGAAATTCAAACTGATGCAGCCACTCTGGAAAACAGTATGGAAGTACCTCAAAAAATTAAAAATAGAATTATCCTATGACCCAGCAATTGCACTACTAGATATTTATCCAATGGATTAAAAAATGCTGCCTCAGAAGGGCACATGCACCTCAGTGTTTATAGCAGTGTTATCAACAATAGCCAAATTATGGGAAGAGCCCAAATATCCATCAACTGATGAATGTATAAAGAAGATGTGGTACATATATGCAATGGAACACTACAAAAGAATGAAATTTTGTCATTTCAGCAACGTGGATGGAACTAGAGCATATTATGCTAGGTGAAATAAGTCAGTCAGAGAAAGACAAATATCATAAGATATCACTGATTTGTGGAATTTAAAAAAGAAAACAGATGAACACAGGGCAAGGTAAGGAAAAATAAGATGAAAACAAAGAGGGAGACAAACCATAACAGACTCTAAAATGCAGAGAACAAACTGAAGGTTGCTAAATGGGAGGTGGACAAAGGGTAGGTTAAATGGGTGCTGGGCATTAAGGAGGACTCTTGTTGGAATGAGCACTGGGTGTTATATGTAAGTGATGAATCACTGGGTTCTAACCCTGAAAACTATGCAATGCTGTATGTTAACTAACTGGAATTTAAATAAATAAATGTAAATTTTTTTTGAATTATTTCTAAGTGGATTTTAAGATATTTCTTTAATTTTTGTGAATGTTTGTTTGCTTTTGAGAGAGAGAGAGAGAGAATATGAGTGAGCTGGGGGAGGGGCAGAGAAAGACAGAAACACAGAATCCAAGGCTGTGCCAAACAGCTCAGAGCCTGATGCAGAGCTCAAACTCACAAACCGTGAGATCATGATGCTTAACTGATTGAGCCATCCAGGCGCCTTGTTTTTAAAAATGTTTTCTTTTTAAAAATTTACTTTTTCTCCTCTTGGATACATATCAGAAGAGATTCTAAAAATATTCAAAAATATTATAAATTTCTGAGGATATTTATAAAATTATTCTGAAATATGCTTATGCTTTAATTCCTGATTTACCAGTTTAAACTGTAGCAACTGACTCCCAAGAATATCCAATTAGCTCTTTAATAAAATCATACTCTCTTTCACCATCCATTATATACATAAAGACACAATTGCTTTTATGTTCCCAAAGTATCTATAATTTACCTTCTGCTATTTGTCCACAACTGTGTTTATCCATAGGTTGATTACACAAATTGAAGACCAAAAATAGCACATGTAATATCATGGTGTATAATACTGCAGAACCAAGTTAGGGGCAGGAGGGAAGTCACCTGAAGCTACTAAATATGTGCCAGTATTTTTAGCATCAAGGTCAAATTAATTCTCTTTTCATACACTTAGTCAATTGCTCAAAATACTGCCACTTGAGTATGCTTGTTCCTCCAACATGAATCATAAATTCAGTTACATATAATTTAAAATGAGAGTAAGTTAAAAATAAGCTATAAATTATACACAAAAACAGCATTATTTATGTTAAACTTCCAATGATTTTATTAATCTCAGGAAAAACTGATAAAGAAATCATGGCTTCAGGAAGGTTACCATGGTAACAGTTTGGTTTGGTTTCCATGGTTACAAAGAGTACAGCTGAGAGGCTCAAAGAATCACAATTTCCTTTGATTGGTAGATTCTCAAAAATGATGATTTGGAAAGTGACAGGGGATTTAAAAAGAAAAAGGTTTCCCTCATGAGGAACAAGACATTAAGTGTAATAATAGCGCACTGATGGTCAGACACAAGACAGGCCTTTGAAATTTAATGAAACATCCCTTTGCTCCTTCATAAAAAAAAAAAATAATGGATGGAATATCTCAATTTATAACAGCATGACACTGTAAATCAAAATCCCTTCTCCTAATTAACTAGCCAAAATATGTTAAATTGTTTATAAAGAACTTTTAAAATTAGCATAAAAAATTACTAGCGGACTCAAACTGTGAATGACCCAAAAGACTAAAATCAGTATTTCTGACATCTCTGTGTTCTTTTGTGAGGTTTAGCAGGAAAAAAAATGTAATAGAAATATAGTTATAAGGGTATTAAGAGATCTAGACTCATAGAATACCTCTGTAACTAGGTGCAGGTAATTAGTCATATCATTTTATTTTCAACTTGCTTTTCTTCTTGCCAAGTAACAATTATTACTTACTATCAAAAATAGCACAGATATTGAAAAACTACCTAAGTTTTAAGAAACCAGGATCTTAAGTGGTGCCTGAGTGGTTCAGTCAGTTAAGCGTCCAACTTCAGCTTAGGTCATGATCTCGTGGTCAGTGAGTTTGAGCCCTGCGCCGGGCTCTGTGCTGACGGCTCAAAGCCTGGAGCCTGCTTCAGATTCTGTATCCTCTCCTCTCTCTCTGCCCCCCTGCCCCTTCATGCTCTGTCTCTGTCTCTCAAAAATAAATAAACGTTAAAAAATTTTAAGAATAAAAAAAGAAGCCCTGCTTTTAAGATCTCTTTCTGTGCTTTGAATCCAATTATTTTAAAATATTTCTCCCAGTTTGAAGGACAAATTAAAGAGATGCATAGGCAGGCAGGAAAAAATACAAACAAAAGGTCTAGATACTTAGCTCCTCTCTCCCAAGTCTCAGAAGAAACAGGAAAAATGTCTAAGAGTCTTCATGCAGATTTTCCCAGCAGGAAGGATGTTTAAAGGAAAAATTAAATAAATTCTCTTTCTCAGAGTGGTGTCCAGCTGGGAAGCAAAGCAGTCAGAAAAAAAGAATTAAAAACCAAGACAGATGGTCTGGGAAAGGGGAGTGAAACCTAGTGCACCAAAAGCCATGGGCCTGGGATACTTCAACAGCAGTCTCTTCATTGCCTTGACCATGCAGTGAATCCCTCAAACTCTTAATGCCCACAGACAGCAGACGAGTCATTCTGGAAACTTGGAGCAAAAGCAAGGTTCCAACTGTGTTTCTGTCCACTGATTGCGGGGGAGGGGCAGGGGGGAAATGGCAATGGCTGCTGGAGGAAGCAACAAGAGAACCTACCTCAGCATCTGGGAAGCAAAGGAGTGTTGTGGGGCAAGGGGATCTACTACAGAACGGAAAGAGAACCCACAGCAACTTAGGACCTTGATGACACCAAAATGGAAAAGGAGCACAGAAACCAAATCTTCTAAATAAGATATCACAGAGTCTAGATTGAATTCCCCTCTTGACCTTCATGCTCATATGCTACATAAAAGTAATAGATTACAAAATACTAAGATGTTAAACTGAAGCTCTGTGAATTTCATATCAGGTTGGGAAGGAAAATCACGGAGGATTTATTCACACTACATCAAAGGAACCAGAAGGCCTTGACAGAGATGAATGAAAGAGAGAAGCATGTTTGCACTGCAAAAATGCTACTGAAAGGGAAGAAAAATGAATAAAGGGAAAAGAGAAACAAAGATAAAAGATAAAAGAAAGGGAGAACAAAAAGAAGAAAGACACTGGCAGAAAGAGAGATAAGAAGAAATTATGGTTTAAATGAAATGAAATAAAAAATGAACTGTTAAAGGGGGGCCTGGGTGGCTCAGTTGGTTAAGCATCTGACTTCAGCTCAGGTCATGATCTCACAGCTCGTGAGTTCAAGTCCCACGTCAGCCTCTGTGCTGACAGCTCAGAGCCTGGAGCCTGCTTTGGATTTTGTATCTCCCTCTCTCTCTGCCCCTGACCTGCTCTCACTCTGTCTCTGTCGCTCTCTCTCAAAAATAAATAAACATTAAAATTTTTTAAAGAATTCTTAAAGAAAAAGTACCTATGAAAAAAAAGAAAAATTTCCAACCTCTTCTCACCAAAGAGGAATTTAAAGAAAACATAGATCCAAGGTATGGACATACTAAGGTTACAATGTTAAAACAGCTTCATCAAATGAAAACACAGAGATAAGGACCAAATTGTGGGAGTAGAAACAGCATTACAGAAGTAAAAAGTAATGTGACACTAATAGGCAACTCAGGTAATAACTAGATTGAAAGAAGTAACGTAGTAAAATGGATAACAGGAAAGAGAGTCTTGAGATAATAGCGTGAATGCAAATTGGGGCACCTGGGTGGTTCAGTCGAGTATCCATCTTCAACTGAAGTCATGATGCCATGGTTCATGAGTTCAAGCCCCACACTGGGCTTTCTGCTGTCACTGCAGAGCCTGCTTTGGATCCTCTGTTCCTGTCTCTCTCTCTCTCTCAACCTCTCTCTTTCAAAAATAAATACACATTTTAAAAAAAAATAGTGTGAATGCAAAGAAAAAGAACATAAAGAAGGTAACCAACGATACAACCTATAAAGATTCTTGTACCTGAAGTGGAGAGCACAATTAATGGAACAGAAAAAATTAATTTTTAAAGAAATTTTTCTTACATAAAAGAATATACGAATCTATGGATCAAAAGATTATGTGCTTCTCAAAGAAGTGTTACAAAACAAACAATGGTCTAACATGTGAGAGTTAACTTCTTGAACTGTGAGGATAAAGAGAGAATTCTTCAGTCACCTAGACAAGGAAAGCAAGGCATATAGGGAGCAGGAAATGCCTATTGTCTTCAGACAACCACATAAATATTAAAATAATAGAAGCAGACTCTACAACGATCTAAGGGAAATGAAGCAAAACCATGAATGTTATACCCAGCCAACCTGTCAAGTAAGTAAACAGACAACAGAAAGAAAGTTTCAAATAAGCACGAATTCAGAAAACATAATCCCATGAGCCCTTCTTGAAAACACAACGTCATGACAAATGTAGTTACCATGATATGGTGAAGCTATCGTAAAGAGCAAAGCATTGAAAATTTAATATGTAGAAAATAAATAAATAAATAAATAAATAAAATAAATAAAAAAGAAAAAAAAAGAAAATTTAATATGTAGAACAAAGACCAAAGGTTATTAAGATACACAGTCATAGAAAACTACTTTACACTTTAGTACATACACATGCTCCATATGTAAAGTTAGGCTTTAAAGAATAGAAATGGAGCCAATAATTTTCAAGCCAGGAAGGGAAAAGAAACTGCTAATAGAGAGATTGTATAAGAATATGAAGGGGTGCCTGGGTGGCTCAGGCGGTTAAGCGTCTGACTTCAACTCAGGTGATGATCTCACAATTTGTGGGTTTGAGCCTTGAGTCGGGCTCTGGGCTGACAGCTCAGAGCCTTGAGCCTGCTTCACATTCTGTGTCTCCCTCTCTCTCTGACCCTCTCCTGCTCACGCTGTCTGTCTGTCTCTCTATCTCTCTCATAAATTTTTAAAAAATGAATATTAAATGTGGGAATTAGTAGAGACTTCATTTAAAAGATGACATTTAGGCAAAAATGTAAATGAGATGAGGGCACTAACTTGCAAAAGTCTTTCAGAAGAATATAGTAGATAGAGGAAACATTTAGAGCAAAACCCTAACGTGAAAGAATCCTCAGTATGTTCCAGGAATAACAAGGAGGCCAGTGTGACTACAACGAAGTGGACAAGGGGAAGAGGATCAGACGTGACAACGGGGATCAGGTGGTACAGGGTCTATCCAGCTCATTCCAAGCTTGGCGGAGAGGAGTGATCTGATCTTACATTTTCAAAGGCTCATTCTTGCTGTTGCATTAAGAATTAACTGTAGGGGACAAGGGTAGACACAGGGAGTCTATTTACGAGACTACTGCAATAATCCAGTCATAAAATTGTCATAGCTGGACTAAGGTGGAAAAAGTGTTGGTAAGAACTGGTTGGGGCTCTTGATATATTTTGAAGACAAAAGCCAAAGGATTTCCTGTATAAAATACAAGGTATGAGACACAGAGAGGAATCAAGAATGACCCACATGATTTGGCCTCACTAGAAAGATAGGGGAATCAAGGACTAGAGGGTAAAGCAGATTAGGAGTTCAGTTTGATCCTGACTTTGAGATGTTATTTTATAAGTAGACAGTTAAGAAGCATACCCTGAGCTAGAACAGATTTTGGAGTAATCAACATATAGAAAAGATTTAAAACCATAAGACAAGACCAGCAAGGAAGTGGATGTATGGAAAAAATGACTAAGGATTCAGAGTTGAGATGCCCCAAAACAGATGTTTGAAAAAAGAGGTATCACCAGCAAAATAGACTGAAAAGGAGTGATCAGTTTACAACAACAACAAAAAAAGATAATGCTAAAGGCCTCTTGAGGAAAGTGTCAAGGAGAAGGGCATGATTAACTTGTGTCAAGTATTGCCAGTAGATCAAGCAAAATGAGAACCAAAAGTTAACAGATTTAACAGCACAGAAATTATCTTTACCCGTAACAAAGGTCATTATTTGCAAAACGGGGAGGCAAAAGCCTGAGTGGAGTGGGTTAGGAGAACACCGAAGGTAAGAAATCAAAGGCTGCAAATATAGAAACCTTTTCTGAGAAGCTTGCTATGAAAAGGAGCAAAAAAATCAGCTATAGCTGGTAGAGGAGTGGGTCAAGAAAAGTTTAATATGGAAGTCACCATGGCAGGTTGCCCAATAATGTAAAGAATGAAAACTTGATATAAGAGAAAGGAGGGAATTAGCGATTCAGCGTCCTTCAGTTTGCAATAGGGGCTGAGATGCACAAGTGAAGAAAGTAGCGTGGATAATGTATAGTTATGCAGAGGAACACAGCCTATGTTCATGTGTGCTGTTGGCATATGACTACATACAACGGTGGGAATTTTTTTTTTAATGTTTTATTTATTTCTAGGAGAGAGAGAGAGAGACAGCGTGAGCAGGGGAGGGTCAGAGAGAGAGGGAGTCACAGACTGAAACAGGCTCCAGGCTCTGAGCTGGCAGCTGGCAGTCAGCACAGAGCCTGACGTGGGGCTTGAACCCACGAACCACGAGATCATGACCTAAGCGCAAGTCGGACGCTCAACCGACTAAGCCACCCAGGCGCCCCGGGAATTTTTTTAAGTCATCTTCTGACTGCCCCCATTTTCTCAGTGAAGTAGGATGCAAAATCACAAGCTGACAGAAAGATAGGATAGAATGTACTGATGCTTGTTTAGAGAGAAGGTGTGAAATAGTCATCCAAGAAGAGTCAATGAAATGATAATCTGGCAGTATTGAGGGCCACTTGATTTTTGAGATCATAAATGTAAAAGTGAAACTAATAAATAGTTTTGTGTACTTTGTTCATGTGTAGGTGCAGGCCGAGAGCAGAGGAGTTGGATTGATCAGGAATTTGTTTTCAGCTAGGTAAGTACTAAGAAATAGGAAACGTATATTTTCAAGGGTGTGATTTAGAGCAATTCTCCATGGGATTTAGACTGGATGAACCAGAGAATGAGGACACCAAAGGAAGCCATCGATGGGTAGGACTGAAGGCATTGGTGCCTCAAAATTTGTTTCAGTGGAAGTACCAGAGAGAATGAGCCAGGAATAGAGGAAGAAAATAGAGGATAGAATACATGAATTTGATATGATAGAAGGACTGCATTTACTGGTTACAAAAATATCTAAGATATACCTATGAAATATATATACTTTTTTTAATGTTTATTTATCTTGAGATAGAGAGAGACAGAGCATAGGCGGGAGAGGGTCAGAGAGAGAGGGAGGCACAGAATCCAAAGCAGGCTCTAGGCTCAGAGCTGTCAGCACAGAGCCCAATGCAGGATTCATTCAAACTCACAGACTGTGAGATCATGACCTGAGCCAATGCTGGACAGACACTTAACTGACTGAGCCACCCGGGCACCCCAAATATATATTATTTTTTAAGGTAGGTTGAAGTAGAATAGGAAACAAGATCACTGGAGGAAGGTAAAACGACACAGCATTGTTGGGATCATTTATGTGTACTCTTATAGGTCTCTGCCTAGTCACAAATTTTTCATTCCTCCCAAATTGCTGCATTTTTAGGGGGCACATGGATGGCTCAGTCAGTTAAGTGTCCAACTTCAGCTCAGGTCACAATCTTACAGCTCCTGATTTCGAGCCCTGAGTTGGGCTCTCTGCTGACAGCTCGGAGCCTGAAGTCGGCTTCCAATTCTGTTCCCCTCTCTCTCTCTCTGCCCACTCCCCCCTTGCACTCTGTCGAAAATAAAAAACATTCAAAAAATTAAAAAATATAGTTTTAGTATCTATGTATGCCTTTGGTTTAGCCTACTTTAAGCATTATAGAAATTGAATCACTCTATACAAGCATTTTTCTGTGACTTGCTTCTTTCATTCAATATCATAATTGAAAGAAATACCCATATTGCATCCATGTAGCTGTAGTTTATTCACTTTGATTTTGTATAGTATTTTATTTTAGAAATATGCAACCCAGGATGCCTGGGTGGCTCCGTTATTTAAGTGTCTGGCTCTTGACATCAGCTCAGGTCATGATCTCACAGTTCATGGGTTCAAGCCCCATATCAGGTTCTGTGCTGGCAATGTGGAATCTGCTTGGGATTCCCTCTGACCCCTCTCTCTGCCCCTGCCCCACTCACATGCTCTTCCTCTCTCTTAAAATCGATAAATAAACTTTATAATATATATATATATATATATATATATATATATATATATATATATATATGCAACTATTAACATTTTTTGTGAACAATTTGGTTGTGTTAAAGCCCCATGTCAGGCTCCGTGCTGACAGCTCAGAGCCTGGAGTCTGCTACTGCTTCTGTCTCCCTCTCTCTCTGCCCCTTCCCCCACTCATACTTGCTCACTCTCTCTCTCTCTCTCTCTCTTTCTCTCTCTGTCTCTCAAAAGTAAATAAACATAAACAATTATATTTAAAAAAAGAAAAAATACAACTAGGCAAACATAAATATGCTTTAAGCAAACACAGTTATTCCTAGATGTACCTAAAACACAGTAGCGTATTTGTATAAATTTCACTCAAATCACAACTGACTATAATTTGAAGTCAGGAGCATGATCATAATTCTTGTCCATTTTTCAGAATTCATACACTTGCTTGTAGACATGATAACAAAAGGAAGAAGGTCAAAACTAGAAATGATGCTGATGGTTACATCGATTCCCCATTCTTTCAGTTAACATTCCACGAAAACCCACAATGAGTCAGGACCCGCACTAGGCACCACCACCACCACCACCGAAAAGAATATACACAAATCACAAGAGCAAGCCTTTGTTTAACACTCCCATTCAGTGAAACCACATTCTCCGTGGCATACAGGACACCTCCCACTCTTTTAGCCACCGCTTAACAAAGCATGCGTTTAAATGTGGTAACATTTTCTGGCTGATCCAGTCCATAAACAGCAACAGAAGAAAACACTAAGCATGCACTATTAAGCATAAATGAACTCTAATGCACTTCGCCTATATGCTTAATGTATATTTGTTATAAGAGTTATCTCAGTTTCTTGGGAACTGTGCTCTTGGGAGGTTCCAAGCTTGCAGAAGCTTATTTTCAATGCTGGAAATGCAAAGATGTTCTGCAGAAAACAACTGGTGTTCTCTAGCTGGCGCTGAATCGCAGCTGCACTGGCTGTGCGTGCTATGGCCGCTGCCAATGAAGGCAGTTGTATGCAGGGCACTGCTGGGCTGTCAGCGGCAGTGACCGAAAGGCTTGGTGCAGGACTGTGAGGATGTCTCAGATGCAGGCAGATGTGGGGAGGACAAAGTGACCACACCGAGCCAGGCAAAGAACCAAGGCACAAGGTAAGTATATGTAAAATAATGGTAGAAATAAAGAGATATTCAAAATGGTAAAGTAATTCTTGGTGGGGAGCATTAAAGTCTCTGAAGATTTTTTAACACTTTATGAATTCTCCTTCTCAATCCAGTTAGTAGCTTCCATCTCTCTCTCTCGCTCTCTCGCTCTCTCTCTTTCTCACTCTCTCCCTCTCTGTGTGTGTTTATATCTTCCTCTCTTTGTCTCTGATAGACACATAAACATACCTCCTGAAGGACATATAAACAGTTGTTGATATGTCATATGTCTATTCAAGCTTTCTGCTTATAATTCCCATCTCTTTTACTAGTAATATCCCCTGGAATGAGCCAGAACCTCTCAGAATATTCCTTCTATGTTTAGACTCTTTAAAGGAAAATACCATTTTGAACTATTAAAAGTTTACATTATGTATAACAGATCAGACAAATGCCAGAAGACAAAACACAACGAATAAAAGAATCCTTCAAAAAACTCCATTCAGCTCTACTTACCTAGTCTTACCTAAAGAAAATGTATAAGGCTGAACATTGAAAAAGAACTTCTGTACATAAACTAAACTATTGCTTCTGCCTTAGACTTTACATTCTACTGATTATGGCATACGTTTTGCCCCATGAAGTCTGTGCACAGAACTCTACATTAGGAGTCTCTTCCTTGTCATCTTGGTGAATGGGGACCCTCTAGACTTGCTCTAGAACCAGCTTTCTCTTAGTTTCACAGATTCTTTTCTGTATCCAGGATTCTTTTTCTTATCCTTTGGATCAATATCTTTTTAAGTATGCAGAATGAGAGGGGGTAAGAAATTCATCTTTTATTAATAGCTAAGAGGCATGATCCAGTTTACTATCCTTTCAATATTTAAGAAAAAAATCTTAATAGTTACTATTTTCCTGTCCGAAAAGAACAGATGAAATGAAAATTAGACATGTATGTGTGAAACAAAGAGTTGATCTTTTGAATGATGCATTACTGATTCCAATTGGCTTTGCTTTTCAGATAGAGGATGAGTTACATCATTTTATTTTCAGAAGGTTGTAACTTAGTTTTAAAAAGTAAAAAGAATATTGCAATCCTTTATTGTGATACTTCACTAGAGCACACATTCTCCCAGAGTGGGGGCCATATCATTACACCTGAGTATACTCCATAATGCTATGCACATGGTAAAAAGCTAATACATGTTTAGTGAATGAATGAATAAAGCATTGTATCTAAAGGACAGATTTGAATAAATTAGTAGACAAATGCATTTCATAGAAGGTTTGCAAAGTATACATAAATGGCTAATGAAATAGGACATGCACATTACTAGGAAAGAAACATCCAAGTTTACATTCAGGGGTTGTATATTTCATATTTAATAGTGTAGTTATAAATCAAATAACTGGAAAAAATTATAATAATGATATTTCTCCACATATCTGTGTTATTTCCTTTATTAATTTATTTATACACACCTTGTCCTGTTCCACAGCAAGTTTTAGTACAGGAACTTACAAATCAAAGGATAAGATATGCATAGAAATGCATACCTTTCATGCTGCACAGTTGCTAAAAGTGGATTCACGTTTTAACTGGCTATGCCGTAAGACTCACGAGTGAAAGGAGCTGTTTCATCACTAAGCTATAGTGCATTTACAAACCATTTCCCACCTATAGTGATTACTTTTACAACCAGTTTTTAATAAAATTTGCTACTAATGATTCTTACATGATACAGTATGATCGGAACAGCTGAAAACATAAGTACACATAAAATGTTTACAGTACTTAGGTATAGCGTAATGAAGACTTCTAGCTGCTGCCTTCTTATAAATCAGTGTTTGCAAGCCCCTTGTTAATTCCACACTCTACTGACCATGCCGGTGTTGAAAGGGATATGTGGAAATGGGAATACTTACTCATCACTGTTGGGAATGTAAACTGGTACAAGCACATTTGAGATCAATTCTCCAATGATCTCCAGTGATACTTAGTAATTTCTTAATATTTCCTAGTACTTAGTAAATTCTGCAATGATACTTAGTAAAAGTCAGGATTTTTATAGTCCATAAGCCAGCATTTTCATTTCTGGATATACACCACCTTCAAAAGACTGCTACACATGTGCATAAAAACCATACTGCCTTATATACTGGAAACAGTCTAAATTACCACCGAGAGGACAATATCCATAAAATGTAATAACAGGTAGTGGCTAAAAACAAATGTAAAGGTATGCATTATAATGTATTTTATTTTTCTTTAAATTTTTAATGTTTATTCGTTTTTTGAAAGAGAGACAGAGACAGAGCATGAGCAGGGAAGGGGCAGAGAGAGAGGGAGACAGAATCCAAGCAGGCTCCAGGCTCTGAGCTGTCTGCACCAACCCTACATGGGGCTCAAACCCACAAACCGTGAGATCATGACCTGAGCCAAAGTTGGATGTGTAACCAACCGAGCCAGGTGCCCCGCATTATAATGGATTTTAGAAGACATAGTTTCAACTGAATAAAATGTGCTTTGCAATTATACCTCAATATAAATAAAGAGAAACAAATAATTCCTTCTCATTCCACATAGGTATGTATATATTCAATTATATACATACAAATGTATATATTTATATATGTATATATTTAACTTTTTAGAACCTATAATTTTATAATAGAATGAAAATAATCATGAAATATTCTTAGAGTTAACTATTCCCTTCCTTGGTCCTTGGTCCTGCCTCGGGCCTGGAGGCTCACATCTTTTTCCCTCCCCATCCTTTCCCCAAAGGAGGCTGTTTGAAGCATAATGCAGTTTTTGTCGTAACAGGGAGCTTATCAGTCACTCTGTGAATTTAAATGATGTGCAGTTTCTCCCTTCATACTGAGGGAGACTCTTTTGGTGAGCCTTTTCAGACATGAAAATCTGAGTCAAGTATCTAACCATGAAGTAATTAAATAATGGGGAAAGTTCTAAACAATGATGTAATGTTGACTAAACAGCTCTTCAGAACAGCCGCAGTAAGTCCTGCAGAAAGGCCATGGGTGGTGGGGGTGATTGCACTGAAATAATGATGCAATTTTTTCTATTTCCTTGTGACTAAAGCTGAAGTTGAGGGTGACCAGAGGCCCTGCTTTTAGAAGGGACAAGGACAGGCAAGGCAGAACACCCCTATGAAATGAGCAACGCCCAGGGAGCGGAACAGCAGGGCAAGGCTCAAGAGACGGCAGTTTCCTGCGAAGGGGCAGACCCGTTGTCTTGTTTGTTTTCTGACAATTCATTTTTAAGTCTCCTTTTTTGCACTGCTTTCCCCGGGATTACATCTGTTAGACACTCCCACCTTGTATTGGCTCTACTTTGTGGAATCAAGCCAGTCAATGGGAAAACTACAGCCTGATGGCAAAGGGAAGCTGGTATTGATGCTGCTTGAAACAGTCCAGGGCTTCAAAGCACAAAGCTGAGAGGTCAGGGTGAGCGGTCTGAGCACTGAGCCAAAGAGCAGGGCAGTCCTGCTTCTGCACAGACAGCAAGTGTGAGAAGACAGGGATCGAGGGCACCAAGCAGGTGGAGTTGAATGACCGCAGCAACCACAGTGGGCGAGGAGGTGAGGCCCACCTGGCTGCACGAGCACTTGGTAACAGAACACTTCAATATCTGAGAGGCCCATCACAAGGGTTTGTGACCCTTTCTTCGAGAAAGGCTGGGAAACAGAAAGGAATGGAGAGAAGGGGAAACCTCAGGCTGGTATCTACTGGGCCTTTGAGAAGTAAAAGCAGTATCGGAGCCGTCTTTGGCAGGACAGAGAGAGAAAGCATGAAGAAAGAAATGGGCACTCCCTGTACCACACCAAGTTAGGTGGCCTGAAAGTTCTCCCTTGCAGGTTAAGTATTGTAAGACTCTCTCAGTCAGTCGTATGGCCATATCCAAATACATGGATGGTTGGCCTTATACAGGCCAAAATATGCATTTAATTGGCTTAGATTTTTATCTCAAAATTAGTGCTCTGTAGCAAGTCAAAATTAACTAGTCAATTATGACCATAATTTAAACTACCAGGTTTGCTAGTATTAATAACAACTTAGTTTCTTTGGAATACAGTTTTTTTCAACTGCCAAGGGCAAACAGTAAGAAATATAGGAAACATATAATTTAATTAACATACTAATCATCTTTATTCACTTTTTCAGCAAAATTACAAGTCAGAGAACGGTAGCTCTTCAACCCCAAATACTTTAAAACAACAACAATAAAAAGAAAAATCTCTTTGCCCAATAAGAAGAACATAAACTTTTGGCTATCAACAACCTGTGGGAATGACTTTATAATTTCTCATTAAAAGCTATCTTTTATCAGGCCACTTAACTTTTTTTTTTTTAATTTTTTTTAATGTTTTATTTTATTTCTAGGAGAGAGAGAGAGAGCATGAGCAGGGGAGGGTCAGAGAGGGAATCACAGAATCCAAAACAGGCTCCAGGCTCTGAGCTGGCAGTCAGCACAGAGCCCGTCGCGGCTCGAACCCACAAACCGCGAGATCGTGACCTAAGCGAAAGTCGGACGCTCAACCGACTAAGCCACCCAGGCGCCTAACTTAATGCCAGCTCAGAGCCTGGAGCCTGTTTCAGTCTGTGACTCCTCTCTCTGACCCCTCCCTGCTCACGCTGTCTCTCTCTCTCTCCTAGAAATAAATAAAACATTAAAAAAAAAAAAGTAGACAGTGTTACTTATAACCCAGTATATCTTGCAAGTTCAACCTTAGCAATTCATGCCATCCACGGCAACTGACTTGAGGAGCAAAATCTCCATGGTCACCTGCATTTAGAAAGATGAGCTGTCTATTCAAGGTTACGGAGTTTTCTTTTTCCCCTCAGTATGCAATACAGTTAAATATCACCAATGTTTCCATTAACTTTGAGAGGTTATTGAAGGCTTGTATTTTCAAATGTGTCTGATTCATCAGATTCAATTAAATATGAAAATGCAGAGGCGCCTGGGTGGCTTAGTCGGCTAAGTGGCCGACTTCGGCTCAGGTCACAATCTCCAGTGAGTTCGAGCCCCGTAGGGATCTGTGCTGATGGCTCGGAGCCTGAGCCTGCTTAGAATTCTGTGTCTCCTTCTCTCTCTGCCTCTCCCCTGCTGACGGTCTGTCTCTTTGTCTTTCAAAAATAAATAAATGTTAAAAAAAATGAAAATGAAAATACAGATTCATTTATTACATAAATAGTTAGGGATAATCTACTTCCTGCTTATTTGCTTTTGGGGGAGAGAACATGAAAAAAATCCCAAGAGAAAAATAATACTGAAGTTCAAACATTTTCAAAATATAAAATATTATATTTAGAACTATTAGGAACTTACAAAGGATAGAAGAGTGTATCATAAAAAAAAGAAAAATGTGTCATAGACTCTGGCACAGAAGTTTTCTAGGAAAATAAAAATTTCTTTTATTTCTTAAAAATAAGACTCTTAAAATGAGTCTTCCTTCCTGGTTTTTATTATTTTTAAATTGTTCCTTCAGCCACCAAGAGATGGTTTCTGAGTAGTGCTTACCTTTGGTGATAGCTTTGTCTCCCCCTGTTGTCCAAAGTGATACAATACATCACTCTGGAAACGAGATGCTCACTTCCTCTGTTATTTGTAAGCTGACATGAAGTAGACAGACACCTTCTGACGTTTTATGCATGCTGTGTTTTTTCTTCTTGCTGCAATAAGAAAAGCCTTTCTTTTAACCTGGCTGCCTTTGAAGAAGTGACTCAGACATCCTCATGGCCTGTAAAGGTAAGAGTAAATAGAGCCAGCTAATAAATTTTTCCTTATTTATGACGAAATATATGCAGTTGTAGGGATGTTATAATCAGTGAGATTGATACTTTAAAACCTGTCACTTATCACTTTTGACCACTGGAATTTTTAACTTCAAGGAGCTTGTTCCATTAAGAAACAAAACAAAACAACAACAACAAAAAAAAACCCACTACCTGATTGAATGCAAAAGGTAAGATACAAACAATGTTTTAGTTATCATGAATATAAACATAATGAATTAATAAGAAAAGCTGCATAGCAGAATTTAGAAGGGCAATATTTAATGCCAAACACAAGGACAGGCTGATATTCCAAGTTTAAAGGGATTTGGAGAAAACTTTTCACACATAAGTTAAAAAGTGTTAAAGTACAGTTCAATATTTTTAAACATCCTATTTGTTGTTTAAGATGTGTGATAAACTCGTTTATTATAAAGAATTCAATATGTGTTATTGGTAAATTCTAATAAATGTAATGGACTAATAGTAAATATTTCTGAGCAACAATCTTTCAAAAGTTCTTTGACAGTAAATTATATATAAAAAAACAAACAGAAAATAAATAATTTAAATAAGCAGATTAATTAGGGATTTTGTAGGAGGAGCTGAGAATTTTCTCAATTCCCTACAAGTACATAAATATCATTAGTGCTGTTTTACTTTAACTTCTCAAAAGACAAGAGATATGGATTTTTTTTAAGTAATGAGTTTTAACCTCACTAAAACCACTTGTGAAATTATATAAATTGAAATTATAATGTGTTTTCATTTCATTATCAGAACAAACCATTAAACTCTAGCCTAAAATAAAAATTTTTAGCATGAAGCATGATGGTTAGTATAATTGGATGACACCTTTTGGCCTAATCATAAACAGGATAAGAGAGTCCACCAATTTAAAATATCCTAAATTAAATTAATGAAGTATTCAAAGAAGCACATATGCTTATATACACTTTTGGATGCTATTTAATATGGAACAGAGGAGGTAATCTTTTCATTTTTCTTCAACATTTAAAGTACACCAGTCCCTGAGTATCACAGAGAAAGCTCAAACCAACTGTAAAATATAGACATGAAACAACAAAATCATGAATTTTAATATATTGTGTGTCTCATTTTTATACTTGAAGATGAACTAAAAAAATGTCGACAAGTCTTTTCTTTCATTGAAGACTGACACTAACAGTTAATCCAAAACACTTCATCACTTTATACGAGTTACAGCAACAACAGTAGTCTGTAAGGTAAAGAGTTGCAGAGTATGTGAAATATTTATAAGCTAGTTATACATTTTTAAAAGAGTAGATAGAAATTCAAAGCCAGCTAGAAATTCAAAGGAGTTCCATCTTTATCTGGTGGTCTGAGTCTTTGAAGAAACTTGTGACCTGAAAGCAATAGTAAGATCAAAATATGATTAATCTACAAAAAAAGCAGTGATGTTCAGTAATATCATTACTTTATCAAAGACTCACCACTAAACTTAGAGGCAAAACTTCAGATGGAAAACCAATACTCCTGCAACCTACTCCAAATAGCACATGAAGTGGGCAAAACATCTGTTAGAGACTCTATTCTATTTAAAAGAAAATGAAAATGAAGCTTCCTTTTGAATCAGAAATCTAGTTTGAGGGGGCAAGTCAGATTATCATCATTACTTAAAACTTTTGGTAGACAGGGGCGCCTAGGTGGCTCAGTCTGTTATGTGTCTGACTTTGGCACAGGTCATGATCCTGGTTTTTTTTTTGTTTGTTTGTTTTTGTTTGTGAGTTTGAGTCCCACATTTGGCTCTGTGCTGACATTTTGGAGCCTGGAGCCTTCTTTGGATTCTGGATCTCCTTCTCTCTCTACCCCTCCCCTGCTCTCACTCAGTCTCTCTCTCCCTCAAAATAAATACTGGAAAAAAAAAAGACCATTTTGGTACACAGTTTTCTTCAATTATGTTGCAGGACATTATGTATAATATCATGGATGTACTCTGGCCGATGAACTGAATAGGCAATTATTATTTTCCAAGGGAATGCCGGGTAATTATATAGTTCACACATTTTGTGGGCAGTTCTATCAGCACCTCTAAACCAAAGGACAGTCTGAATACTAGATGCCATTAGCACTGAAGAAATATTTGTGTGGTCAGGAATCCCGTGGTCTAGTATAAATAAACACAATTTAAGAAAAATTTTGTCCCAAATTTTTAAGTTTGAGAAAAACAAGAGTTTCTAGGATAATCTAAACTGAACAGAAGATATCTCTAAGAGCTGCTCCAATATGAACTGAAATCCCAGAAAAGGAAGCACGTGATGTCACAGCAGTGATCCCAAATGAGACTCCACTCAGACTTTGGATGTGATCTTGCCCTAGGCCCCAAATACACTACTGTTTCTGGACCTGTTATGAGATCTAAGGACCCAAAGACCTTGGTACAGCCAAGGTCTATGTACAGCCACACACAAGAAACTCAGTCAATAGTCTGCATTTCATCACAGCAAACATAGCTTACAAGATAAAATGGGAGTAATTTGCTAATCTTTCTAACAATAAAATTGATGGGAGAGAATCTAATAATCTTCTGCGAGCTATTATTAGAAATTGATCCCTTGGTGGTGCCTGGGTGGCTCAATCGGTTAAATGTCCAATTTTGGCTTAGGTCAGGGTCTCACAGCTTATTAAGTTGGAACCCCGCATCAGGCTTTGTGCTGACAACATGGAGCCCGCCTCAGATCCTGTTTCCTTCTCTCTCTCTGCCCCACCCCCAGCTCGCTTTCTCCCTCTTTCTCTCAAAGGTTGAGAGAGTAATGTTTAAGTAAACACTACAAACATTTTAAAAATTGATCCCTATATATGCTTTTTTTTTTTTTTACAAATAGTTTGTTGTCAAATTAGTTTCCACATAACGCCCAGTACTCATCCCCACAAGTGTCCTCCTCCATGCCCATCCCTCCTCCCCCCCACATCCATCAGTCCTCAGTTTTGTCAGCATTCAAGAGTCTCTCATGGTTTGCCTCCTCCCTTTCCCCCACCATTTCCACCCTTCTTCTCCCCCTTGGTCCTCTGTTAAGTTCCTCCTAATCCTCCTATACGTGCACACATATGATATCTGTCCTTCTCTGTCTGACTTATTTCGCTCAGCATAACACCCTCAAGGTCCATCCATGTTGCTACACATGGCCAGATTTCATTGTTTCTCATTGCCATGTAGTATTCCATGGTATAGATAAACCACATCTTCTTGATCCATTCATCTGTTGATGGACACTTAGGCTCTTTCCATGTTTTAGCTATTGTGGAGAGTGCTGCTATGAACATTGGGGTACATGTGCTCCTATGCATCAGCATTTCTGTATCCCTTGGGTAAATTCCCAGCAGTGCTATTGCTGGGTCATAGGGGAGTTCTATTGTTAGTTTCCTGAGGAACCTCCACACTGTTTTCCAGAGGGTCTGTACCAGTTTACATTCCCACCAACAGTGTAGGAGGGTGCCCGTTTCTCCACATCCTCGCCAGCATCTAGAGTTCTCTGATTGGCTCATTTTAGCCACTCTGACTGGCGTGAGGTGGTATCTCAGTGTGGTTTTGATTTGTATTTCCCTGATGAGGAGCGATGCTGAGCATCGTTTCATGTGTCTGTTGGCCATCTGGATGTCCTCTTTGGAGAAGTGTCTGTTCATATCTTCTGCCCATTTCTTCACTGGGTTGTTTGTTTTTCGGGCGTGTAGTTTGGTGAGTTCCTTGTAGATTCTGGATATCAACCCTTTATCTGATATGTCATTTGCAACTATCTTTTCCCATTCCGTTGGTTGCCTATTAATTTTCTGGGTTGTTTTCTTGGCTGTGCAGAAGCTTTTAATCTTGATGAGGTCCCAACAGTTTATTTTTGCTCTTGATTCCCTTGCTTTTGGGGATGTGTCAAGTAAGAAGTTGCTGCGGTGGAGGTCAAGGAGGTTGTTTCCTGCTTTCTCCTCTAGGGTGTTGATAGTTTCCTGTCTCACGTTCAGGTCCTTTATCCATTTTGAGTTTATTTTTGTGTATATATGCTTTTTTTAATAGAAGGATAACATGTGTAAAGTGCATAAAGAGCACAAAACTTAAGTACATTATGTTTTTAAGTGGGCTCGCCCCACATAGGGCTTAAACTCCTGACTGTAAGATCAAAATCTGAGCTGAGATCCAGAGTCAGAAACTCAACCGAATGAACCACCCAAGTGCCCCAGGTTTATTTTTTAAACAAAGAGCATTTACAACCACCAACAAAATTAAGATATGGAACATTTTTGGCACTTCAAAAAGTTCCCTTTCTGGCCATAGTCCTACACCTCCACATTCAGGATGAACTTCTGTCTGCAATTTTATCATTATGAACTAGTTTTCCCTACATCACAGTTTTGCCTCTCTTTTTCTTTGGAAACTGGAAACAGTTTATGTCAATGTTCAAAGGATCATTCATTGGATGCCCATGTTCCTTCACCAGTTTGTTGTTGGTTTTTAATCCTTCTCCAAGAACTCATTCACGCTATGCTTGAATTCTCTTAATAGTGGAGAACTTACTGTCTCCAAAGAAAACAGTCCTTTCTTCCCATTTATTTTTTAGAGATTTAAAGAATTCTAAAAACTACACCCCCACATACACAAAACTTACCCAGATTTGGTATCAGTGCTGAAGGAAGGCCATTCTAATCTACTGAGAATTATATAGATGTCACTGCAACTGTAATATATGTTCACTGAGGGTACTTTTCCAAATCTGCGTGCAGCTGTTTTAAATTTCTTCCTTAGAGTAGACCAGAATAATTTTTCTTGTCCTTCCCATTCATATGTCCTTAGAATAGTGTCAATAATTTGTTTTCCTAATGGCCCCTTAATATTTGAAAATAACTATCATGAATCTTGATGCATACCTATGCTCAAACTAAGACAGCATAGTGTTGTCAGACTAAATGAATTCAGATGTGAGAACTCCAATAATTTATGGATTAATAAACATGAAGAGTAAAATCTCTGATAGTCTTTTGGAAAAGAAAATGGTATTCAATTAGGTAGTAATCCAAATGGCAGTCATGTGAAAAGAAAAAGGAAAAATAATAGAAGGCTGTAATTTATATTTTTTAAAAAGAAGACTTATTCATGTATTATTAGGGCTTATACATAATACTACACAGGCTCCCAACTAATGCAGCAAATCTCTAAATTTTAAGCTAACAGATAAGTGAAATAGTAACATTTTTGCCTGGTAATAATATAGAAACCAGGTGATTCTCTAAAAGAAATCAAAGCCAAACATTACAGAATTCTGCAATTATTTTATCTTTTGCAACACTGAGTAAGCTACAAAGGGATTCACACTGTCAAAAATTTTGGGGTGCTTTATTTCAAAGTACTGAGAAATCAAAGCTTCATTAGATATTATATTACTCTTAAGCTTATAAATTAGTTTTGAGTATTCTCATAGCATATAGAATTAAACCACTAGTTCTCAAAGTATATAGTCAGAGAGGCAGCATTAGCTCACCTGGAAACTTAATAGAAATGGAAATTCTCAAGCCTCCGGAATTTGTGTTTGAACAAGACCTCCAGGTGGTTCTGGTATAGCTGAAAAAATAAGCACCTGAATCAAACCTAGCCATAGCAGTAGGATTGATTAAAAGTGATAAAATAGCCTCAGCAATTACAAGGTACCCTCATAATATTTGGGGAAGTGAGACTATGCCTGGAAACTTATGATTCAAAACTTGTGTCTAAGGTTATCCTTTTAGGAGTAGAGAATATCTAGTCCCTTTTACCATTTCACTTTGGGGTTTATAATTTTCCAGCTCTTTGAACAGAAGTTTAACTTGCCTTCCAAAAAAATATCTTTGGAAACCATTTATTTTGCCCAAATTATCCAACATTTTTCTCACAACCACTACTAGCAGCCTTCCACATTCCTTTTCCTCTGGTTTAAGGGGTAACTGTAATGGTAACAGTAAATAGGGAAAATGCAGGAAAGGGTAGTAGAGGGAGGAGACAGGAGATCATTGGTCCTCTGAATTCAGAAGTCACAGATATTATGAGACACATAAATGAAACGGCCTACATTTAAATATGGGCTGAGATTTTCATTCTCTTGCAGATGCACAGAACCAAAGAAGTAGAGGTCTGCCTGGCTTTCTTCCTGGAGCTCCAGACCCTGAACGCAGCTTTCACCTCTCACTTCCCAGTCCAGAAAACCAAGTGTGGCAGCCAGCTCTCTCTCCGCCAGGCAGCCTCCCTCCTGGGCTAGAATATTTAAGCCAGGTGTTTTTTATCTCTCTATTTCTACATGTTTGCCCCTTAAAATGAACACGAACCTGGTTTCTTGCTTTTCAACTGATGAGGTTTTGGGATGATGACAGGTTTAAAGCTGACAGCCAAGAAAGAATTCTTGAAGATGGCTTTGGTGCAAAAAGGGGATTTTATTAAAGCACAGGAACAGGACTGGTGGGCAGAAAGAGCTGCACTGGGGCTGTGACGGGTAACTAATTACATACCTTCAGGTTGGGAGGGCGTTAGGGATAGAGTAAGTCACTAAGGAATTTTGGAAGCAAGGTTTCCAGGACTTTGAGGGGCCAGCTGCTATTAGGAAACACCTTTTATTACAGTTTAGTAAAACCTCAGTCATGATACCCTTCAGGTGTATATCAGGGAGCCATAACCTTGGAGTATGATTGCTGCATATATGTATCTTGGGGAAGCTGAGAAAAAGGTAGTTTCCAAAGGAATTTTTATATGTTAAAGTAGACTGACAAGATCCTGGGGGGTCAGGATAATGTTAAATCAAGATTCCCTTTTGCCCCCAGCGAAGTGTCATCATTAAAGCAGCTGAGCTCCTACAGGGAGTTCACTCTGCTAGTTTTAAGGACTACTCAGTGGGCCATAAGCGGTAAGGGAATTTAATTTTTCATTTGCCTTAGTTTCCCACATCACCATGGCAAGCACTTAAACCACTTCCCTTTGTTCTTGGGTAGCCAGGAGTGTCAGAGGAATATCACACATATTCCACATGGGGGTGGGGATGCTAGCTTGTACTTTGCCCTCAGTTTGCATTATGCCCCCTCATCATCAACCAAGGTTGAAGGACTTCAACAAATAATCTATTGAAGTGAGAAAAGCATAAATCATGAAGTTATGGGAAAACATTTATTTCTATTATTTGGAAAGAAATTCATTCTCTTTTATTTCCACTTCTATTTTTCTTATTTGACATAGTGATGACACTAAACATTTTTGATGGAGCCATTTAACACATTTATCCTCCTTCTGCTCTTTGCTCAAGGTAGAAACAAATGTACCCTCAAGGAATTGTCTAACATGTCTCGTCACCTACAGCTATTTAATTAAAGAATATTTATTGAGTACTTGCCGCAATCAAAACATATAAAAAGTATAAAACCTAGTCCCTCTCACTCAAACGCTCTGTAACTTAATTGGAATGCAAAAAGTGTTGACAAAAAGTGCTAGGCAATGTACTTAAGCCAAATAAACACACGGTTGTAATGTGTACAGGTGCATAGAGCAGAGAAAGGTTGTTAAGGATCTAAGTACTCAAGAGAGACCTCCGTAATTATCTGAGAATTCAGTGTCCTCAACTGAATCTCAAAAGATGACTATAAATCCAAGGAACAGAAGTCACTACCAAGTTAACATCATTGTCTCTAGTACTGTTGCATCTTCAGGTCGATTTGCTTAAAAGATCATATTACTATTAGATTTTGGACTATTAGTCATTGGATGGTAAGCAGTGATTAAAGCCCTATAATAAATCAATCAAAAAATACCATCATCTGAACTATGTGGCACACAAAGAACAATTATATTTTTATATATTAGTGTTGCTTTCATACCTTATCCTATGAAAGATCAGAAATACACTGATATTGAGATGTCAGCACATCTGCTGCAATTTTCAGCTTGTTTGGCATTCTTTCAAACTATAAAGTCTATCTCCTTTATCAAAATCAAATCTCTGTGTTAATTCCCTTAAGGTACAAGAGATTCCTGTTATGCCTGATAGGGTTTAAGCTGCATGCAGCATATGTTCCTGGGAAAATGTTTATAATTGCAGATGCCTTCTCCAGAAACCCACTGGCAGACAAATGTACTACAGAGACTGGAGAGCTCAGGGAGATATGTAAAAAAGCTGGAAAAGCTAACCTACCATCTTCCATCTGCAGAAAGGATCAGCTGTAATAGCTGACTAGAGTTGATTAACTGCTGCAAGCTGTTTGGGAATGTTGTCAGACAAGGTTTTGCCAAGTATAAAAGTGATATAGCAGTGCCAGAGGGCTGAGGTTTGATGATCACATATGGTCATCACATATTCTTCTTCCATCCATGAATGATGACACACCCGGAGCCAGATGCTTGACATGAATACATTTTTTTTTTACATTCCATAAATAGAGATGTGAACCCAGTGGCTTCAGTTCTAAAATGAAGTCAATTTTCCATACCTATACCTCTGGTGATCTATTTCAGAAAACAAAAAGATGCCACAAACTGGTGAATATTTTACTTCAAAGGGAAAGATAAGTCATTCACTTTGTACTAAAAGAACACTTACTCGCTTTAAAGCAGTGTACTTAAACAGGGTAAATGACCATTTTAAACATTTTGTATCACAAGTCTGGAAGAGTTATACACATAAAATGAATTTTTATGTGTTAAATTCTTTCTAAAACTATAAGAATTAAATAAAATCATGAACATTTGGAAATAGTAAATTCTTCAGTAAACAGGAAAATACACAAAATCCTTCTAAATTAAAAAAAACACAATAAAAATTTAAAAACATCAATTCTCCTTTAATCAAGCCTGTCCAATGACTAATGGAAATAAGATTTTCATTAACAATTTGAAAATAAATTTTCAGATATGTATATAAATATATGAATGCATATACACACATGTACACGTGTATACATAGATGTGTATGCACTATGTAGATATATATGTATGGATATGTGCATACATTTATGTTGTTCATTTAAACCTGAAAATAAACCGAATAGATTATCTCTCTGGATTACCACATTCATGATAGGTAATATCATTTTATACTATTAGTGTCAAAACAAAGGATAATTATTATAATTTAGTCACCTATAGGTAAGAGTAGTAAATTAAGTCTACAAAGACACATGTATAGATCCTATTTATTCAGAAGTATATATACGAAATGGAATCACTGATACCTGTAAACCTGATAAATTATACATAAGAATTTATTCTTAAGCTCTATGTCCAAGGCCGTTGTTAGATTTCCATCCTAGGGCTTTCATACTTGAGTGATTCACTTGCCCTGACACCTGAATACATGATCCAATCTGTCTAAAATTTCCAAGAATTCCTAGTCCATCAAATAATAGCAGAGAGTAGAAAGGGCTCATTTGGAGCATAGTTTATAAGTGGCCTAGCACTACTTAAAAAAAAAAAACAAAAAAAAACTGCAAGAACAAAACAAAACCCTCAAATCCAGGAGTTTTGCCCAGAGACAGATCAAATCAAATGTTATTACAGAGGTTGGGGTGAGTGTAAGGGTAGAGAAAATCAGAAGGAGAGGTTCAGAAGTTCCACAGTATCACTTAAGAATTGTTTATCCCAGTTCCTAAGATTTGTTTAGTGATGCCAGTACAACAACAGAGTAGAAATCATGTCAAAATTGGTAGAAGTACAATGTAGGTTCAAGTCCCATCCCAGCCATTTACAAGCTCTGTGATCCTGGGCAAACTGTTAAATCTCTCTGAGATTGTTTTGTCACGGGTTAAATAAAAGGATGCCTATGTCTCTAAGTTTTTATAAGGATTACATCAAATACTATGTCAAAATATCTACCACAAGGACTACCTCATGGTAGTCATTAAATAAACAACTGCTCTTATTAGAAAGCAGAGAGGTAGAACTTACCTTTCCAGAATGGATCTCAGTTGATAGTCTCTAAATTTCAGGACTAAAACTTGATCCATGGCACCAACATTGAAGTTCCTAATTCAAACCTTAGTCTTGTCCCCAAAACTCTTTTCCGTCCCTAACTTACCACTAACGGATCCACCCCTAATTAATCACGGATATCCTTTGTGACCTTTCTCTCAACTCTCCATTTTTGTCAAAGAGAACTAACAGTAGTACACTATGAAAGACTGATTCTAATATTTAAAAATTTCCACAATTGTGAAAATAGGTTTTAGAATATCGTAAATCATAAACTGTTTACGGAAAATATTTTTCGTGAACCTTAAAAAAAGGCCCCATGCACTCTTTTACCAATAATAAAATATAAATAGAAAACATTTAGTTTTACCTGTACCTCCAGATATACAAGGAGAATGAAGGAAATGATGTAACATCAACTGTTCCCGGGCTTGGAATGCCCAATCAATACCAGATATTACTAATGACTATTTCAGTTTTTTTTTTTTTTTACAAATAGTTTATTGTCAAATTAGTTTCCACATAACACTCAGTGCTCATCCCCACAAGTATCCTCCTCCATGCCCATCCCTCCTCCCCCCCACATCCATCAGTCCTCAGTTTTTGTCAGCATTCAAGAGTCTCTCATGGTTTGCCTCTCTCCCTTTCCCCACCATTTCCCCCTTCTTCTCCCCCTTGTTCCTCCGTCAAGTTCCTCCTAATCCTCCTATACGTGCAAACATATGATATTTGTCCTTCTCTGCCTGACTTATTTCGCTCAGCATAACACCCTCAAGGTCCATCCATGTTGCTACACATGGTCAGATTTCATTGTTTCTCATTGCCATGTAGTATTCCATGGTATAGATAAACCACATCTTTTTGATCCATTCATCTGTTGATGGACACTCAGGCTCTTTCCAGGTTTAGCTATTGTGGAGAGTGCTGCTATGAACATTGGGGTCCATGTGCTCCTATGCATCAGCATTTCTGTATCCCTTGGGTAAATTCCTAGCAGTGCTATTGCTGGGTCATAGGGGACTTCTATTGTTAGTTTCCTGAGGAACCTCCACACTGTTTTCCAGAGGGGCTGTACCAGTTTACATTCCCACCAACAGTGTAGGAGGGTGCCCGTTTCTCCACATCCTCGCCAGCATCTAGAGTTCTCTGATTTGCTCATTTTAGCCACTCTGACTGGCGTGAGGTGGTATCTCAGTGTGGTTTTGATTTGTATTTCCCTGATGAGGAGTGATGCTGAGCATCGTTTCATGTGTCTGTTGGCCATCTGGATGTCCTCTTTGGAGAAGTGTCTGTTCATATCTTCTGCCCATTTCTTCACTGGGTTGTTTGTTTTTTGGGCATGTAGTTTGATGAGTTCCTTATAGATGCTGGATATTAACCCTTTATCTGATATGTCATTTGCAACTATCTTTTCCCATTCTGTTGGTTGCCTATTAATTTTCTGGATTGTTTCCTTGGCTGTGCAGAAGCTTGACTATTTCAGTTTTTAAGCATTACCAGTGAGTTTATTAATATGAAGGGAGAATAAAGTGAAGAAAGTTTAGAGGTGAAATAGAAAAGAAAATGTCAGAAAAGTAAACTAGTGTCTGGGTTCACTAGTTTACCTTAGTAAAAATTCATTCTAACAATATATTTTAATACTCCCTTTAAAAATTTGCACTGGATACTTTTCAATATAGTCATTTCTCAGCACTCTGTAGATACTTTATCTCTGTAAACAAACTTCATTTTAATTACATAAAGCAACTTTTATTATATCAGCTATTAGTGGCATCACTTATTCTGCTAAAATGGGTATTTTGTTGGCATCAGCAGGATTTCTGTTTTTTTGTTTTCTAATCCAAAGAAAGGCATGAGTGACAATAATTTATAAAATAACCTCTTCTCAGCATTCACAAAGACATTTTATAGCTATGAGGAATGAGTTGAGAGTGAATGAGAAGTTAGGCAGGATGGAGAGGAAAGGTCTCCATTCAGGCATTCAGCTCACTGATGTTTTACCTCATCTCCTTTAAAAAAATGAATTTTAAACCTTTTTAGGCGTCATTATTTAGAGACTGTTTTAAAATCTTCTCTAAGTATTGTTTCCAAGAGTTACTCTTTTATCCCTTTATCACAGAAAGAACACAAAATTAACCGTAGTTCTTATTCTTATCCTTGGCATTTCTGCCTTGGAATTTTCAGGGTCTTGTAATTTTTTAAAAATTTTACTTGAATAAAAAATGAATCTTCTTTTTCATTATAAAATGTGAGCAGTTTTCAACCATTTTCCTGGTAGAGAACATGGAAATTAATGATGTCATGTGATGAGCAGATTAATAGTAATATCTCCAAGGGTTTTCAAAGTGTGATGTAATACTTTTTATTTCCTTTATGTCATTCTTTAACAGTTAGACCTGATAATTATACACCAGCAGGTGGAGCTTCTTGGAAGTAAGTATATTATATTCTATATGTATTAAAATCATTAAAAATATTTTAGGCTTCAGAAATTTTATTACATTTAAATATCTTATAAACAATACTGTTAAATGTTGAGGATAAAATTGGATCAAAAGCATCAGTAAGTCATGGTGCCTGGGTGGCTTAGTAGGTTAAGTGTCTGCCTTTACGATCTCATAATTCATGAGTTCGAGCCCGTGTTGGACTCTGTGCTGACAGCTCAGCACGTGGAACCTGTTTTGGATTCTGTGTCTTCCTCTCTCTCTGCTCCTCCCCCTCTCTGTCTCTCAAAAATTAATAAGCATTAATTTTTTTAAAAAAAGATCAGTAGGTCTACTGTTTAAAATAAATATTTGAGGGGCGCCTGGGTGGCTTAGTCGGTTAAGCGTCCGACTTTCGCTTAGGTCATGATCTCGCGGTTCGTGGGTTCGAGCCCGCGTCGGGCTCTGTGCTGACTGCCAGCTCAGAGCCTGGAGCCTGTTTCAGTCTGTGACTCCCTCTCTCTCTGACCCTCCCCTGCTCACGCTGTCTCTCTCTCTATCTCCTAGAAATAAAAAAAATAAAAATAAATAAATAAATAAATAAATAAATAAATAAATAAATATTTGAAGTGAACTGTCAGTCTGATATAGCTAAACCTATAAGCATGAGCTCTCCAACAAATCTTTGGTAGTATTATTATCAGGAATCTAACACTTTTATCTTAAAATAATAAAAGATTTTATCATTTCCATGCTTGGTAACAATTTATATTTTCTTAATAATTTCATAAATGGAAATCAAGGTTGAGACTAAGTGACAAAAACCTATTCTACTCTTGAAACTAATATTACACTATATGTTAACTAGCTGGAATTTAAATAAAAACTTGAAACAAAAATGGTAAATAACAAAAACCCATCGAACAAAATTTGATATTTTATCATTTGCCAGTGATTCATCAAATGGCATGTTATTTAATAGTACACAGATTTTCAAAGATCACTGACTGAATTCAAATTAACTACTTTTTGTCCTTAAATTTTCTTTATCTAAAATATGTCAAAATCATAATACACAGATAGCAAGATAACTCGCAGCTGTAGATATACTGCCAAATAGATTTTAAACAAAATCATTACTATGCTGCGAGTCATCCCAGTAAATTCCACAGCAGTGATAGAATTATTATTTGAGGATTCCATTCTTCACAGCCTTGCTTCGTTAGTTGAAAAGTGGAGCTACATGTTCCCGATAAGTCATATATCTGGAATCAAAATTTAATCATCACACAGCTTTGCTCTCAATTTACTTTGATTTCCATAGCTAAGTCCTCAAAGTTTAGAGCATGGAAGTAGAGTTGGGCGAAGAAGATACCACATACTTAATCATTAGCTACTGTATTTTCTTTTAATAACACTACCCCTTTTACTTATTTAAAGATTTAGTACTAGGCAATAGCATTGTTCTGGTGATTTTCTTTTTCTCTTCCCCTTAGTGATACTTGGCACTGAGACCTCCAACAAATATGAGATTAAAAACCGTTTGGGACAAAGAATTTACTTTGCAGTGGAGGAAAGCATCTGCTTCAATCGTACTTTCTGTTCTACGCTTCGAGCTTGCACTCTGAAGGTCATGGATAACTCAGGTCGGGAGGTGATTACAGTAAACAGACCACTGAGGTGTAACAGCTGCTGGTTCCCTTTCTACCTGCAAGAGGTTAGTCACCGGCTCTGGGTGTACTTTTATTTTTCTACATTTGAAAATATTGGCAATAATTTATTTAAGAAATGGCATTCATTTGGGGCTATAAGGCAATTCACCTATTAGTTGCGCCTTAGGGTCCAAATAGCTTAAGGGCTGTGGTTCACAGCCCTTAGTTTTAGTACAGAATCTCACATTCGATTCACTCATTTATGACAAACTTCAAACTTTGGCAAAGACTATGTTATTGTTCTGAAGGGAATCATTTCCTTAT
The DNA here is from genome assembly GCA_017311185.1 of Proteles cristata cristata. NCBI lineage: Eukaryota > Metazoa > Chordata > Mammalia > Carnivora > Hyaenidae > Proteles > Proteles cristata. Next base: position 264,004 of record JAESUZ010002436.1, on the reverse strand, counting down.
TTTATTCTAATATATAATAGATTTTCATCATTATCTAATAGATCTATAACTTTCACTGACAAAATGCAGTTAGGTTGATATGGAGCCTTAACTTATTTTGATATCTTTGGTATCATAACATCTCTATGAGCTAGAAAGAATAGGTTTTACTCTTCACATTTAGCAATGGAGGAAACTAGGGCTTAGAGAGCAGAGGTAACTTACCTACAATCACACATCCAGGAACTAAATCATGAATGGGGCTTGATCCAGGTTCCTTATTCAAGCCCAAGTACCCTACTTATCACAATGAGAAATAAATGTTAATATAGGTGGGAGTTAATTAGGGAAGTTTCTGGAATATATATTGAAGCTAATTCTCCAACTATTTATAGGCAATTACCTGGCTAAGTAATAAAATGGCTAGATACTCATTCATGGTGTCCAAGAATTTCATTCTCCTACTAAGGATATTTAAGATCTAATATCCTTTAAGATGGTATAGTCAGTATAATATATTCATTTGAATGTTTCTGATAATTGATGGTTTATTTCATAGTAGTCCAATATCACATATGTTAAAAATAAGATGTATTTGATATCCACTAAGAATTTTTTAAAATTTGGTCAAAATCAAGCCAATTATTTTAAACATGATCCAGAACAAACGTATATAATTCTTTCTTTTCAGTTTTTTTTTATTTTAAGTGTAATTGACATACAATGTTACATTAGCTTCAGGCATACAATTTAGTGATTTTTTTTTTAATGTTTTATTTATTTCTAGGAGAGAGAGAGACAGCGTGAGCAGGGGAGGGTCAGAGAGAGAGGGAGTCACAGACTGAAACAGGCTCCAGGCTCTGAGCTGGCAGTCAGCACAGAGCCCGACGCGGGCTCGAACCCACGAACCGCGAGATCATGACCTAAGCGAAAGTCGGACGCTTAACCGACTAAGCCACCCAGGCGCCCCTCAATTTAGTGATTTGACAAGTCAAATCTATATAATTCTAGGTACTCTTGTTGAATCCACCTTTGTTGATCCAAGAGCACTGCAGACATACACATATGACTATGAACTTAATAAATTTAAAAAAAAAAAAAGACAAAAGGAAAACAGATTATAAGGAGTTGGTTTGATTTAAAAGCAAACAATTGTCACTATTTTTACCCACCTCTGGCTTATTTCACAACAGACTTGGTTTGACTACATAAACATGTTGAAATACAATATGATGAAAAATAAAGAAATTAAGGGAATGAAGGTAATGGGGCACAGTACTAAAGTAAAGCCTAAAAATGCAATTACAAGTCTATCACACTTTGGAAGAAGTGAAACAGAAATCAAATCGGTGTGTAAAACTGTAACTTCACAAGAAGCATTTGTTTTTAATTGAACACAGAGAAGCTAGAAGTTGACAGCCTGAAGGGCAAACAATCATGAATAGTTAATAACTGGTAAGTGAGAGTTAAAAATAGATGTGTGTTGTGGCACCACATTAGAGGGAGCGGATTGGAAATACCTCACAGGAAACAATGCTTAACCAACTGCCACACACGGAACAAAATGGCAAGGAAGCCAATATCCCAGGGTCAGAAGACAGTTCTGGGATAGGTTCTCTTTAGGAAAGTAAGATCAAAGACATGAATTTTTAGTGAATAATGACAAACAAATACCTATATAGTGAATTTCTTTGTTTCTATAAAATATCAAGAAAAGCCACTATTGTGCTTCCTTAGAAGCAGATATTTAGAATATTTTGTAGAATGCAAAAATAAACGTTATAAAAGTTACTGTTTAGAAGGAAATTGACTTGTTCTAAAATTAAAATACAATAACCATAGAAAAATCTTATTTTATTATTATCTCTTCTTGCAGTTAGAAATTCAAGCCCCTCCTGGTACTATAGTTGGTTATGTTGCACAGAAGTGGGACCCCTTTCTGCCTAAATTCACAATCCAAAATGCAAACAAAGAAGATATTTTGAAAATTGTTGGTCCTTGTGCAACATGTGGCTGTTTTGGCGATGTGGATTTTGAGGTATGGTTGACAGAGTGAAGGAAGTTTTCACTTAGGTCCTGATTGTTTGCAACATAAGTCAATGTTAATAGTGTGCCAGTTAGAACTCATAATTTCAGAGATACTAAGTTCAAGTTAAAAAAAATAGTAAGGAGCACCTGGGGGGCTCAGTTGGTTTAGCATCAGGTCAGGATCTCATGGTTCCTAAGTTTGAGCCCTAAATCGGGCTCTGCACTGATAGTGTGGTGCCTGCTTTGGACTCTTTGTCTCCCTCTCTCTCTCTGCCCCTCCCCCACTCGCATTCTCTCCCTCTCTCAAAAATAAATAAACTTAAAAAAGAGTAAGAAAATAAAAATAAAGAACATACTAAAACGTCTTTGATTTATGTGGAATTACAGCACCCATGGTATAAAGTAAATATATATTAGTTTAGAATCACCCTACGTTTTATCATCTTTCCTATAGCTCTGGTGGTAACATATCCTACTTCAGATCTCATCTAAGAAGTACATTCCATTAAAACATCACTCATTTAAAAGACTTGCTAAGTTCATTTTATAAAACAATCTACATTTACATAAACATTTTTGTATAAACTCAATGTTAAAAAACTATTAATAGGTAGTTGCAAATTCAATTGTGCAATATGAACTGTGTTAACTGCTTTTCCTATAAATACCTTTTAGGCAAAGGGGAGCTAATTTTTTTTTAATACTTTTAAGAGACAGAGTGAGAGAGAGTGTGAGTGGAGGAGGGGCAGAGAGAGAAGGAGACACGGAATCCGAAGAAGGCTCCAGGCTCTGAGCAAGCTTCCCACAAACCGTGAGATCATGACCTGGGCCAAAGTCGGACATCTAACCGACTGAGCCTCCCAAGCGTCCCAAAGGAGAGCTAATTTAAAGTGTCTATTTATTATTCATCTCTTCCTTCATTCATACATTCATGTATATCCCACCTGGGACATTCAGTTTGAGGAACTTTAGGGACCACTATTTACCTCAAACATGATGGAAATTTTACAAAGTGAACTGTTCTAACTCCACCCCACTCCAAAAGGACTTGGCAAGCGTTCCTAAGACTAGAAGCTAAAAATATGCCCTATGATTGAGAAATAAAAGTTTTAGTAAAGGTATATATGGATATCCTAAGTAACCTTCTCTATTTCTATCTTTTCCCACTATACACAAAGTGAAATTTTATATTGAATCCTTTCAGCCTTTAAATGGGAAAGAGGGCAAACAAATGAATAGTTGATAAAGTTTAACTGTAGTCTTCTTCTAGCTGAGAAGGACTATAGATTTCTTATGTCAAATTAGTCTGAACTTCCTGTGTGCTACATTTGCCGAGAGGATTTTTTTTTTTTTTTTTTTTTTTTTAGTGAAAAAGAGGACTTAGGTTTAGTTATGAAGGAATGCCTTAGTAAATTTTGGAGTATAATATAAATATGAGATTAAGCAATGGCTGATAATATTTAAATGTTAGTAATTCTAAAATCTTAACAATAAAGATTTAAAGTTTACAAATTGTACTTATAAATGAATTTCTTTTAAAAGTCTTTTCTCAAATCTTTATCAAAAATATTTTCTTTTTCTTTTTTTTCATTTTGTTGTTGCTGTTTTTATTGAAGTATTGAGGTTTAAAATCTGGACTTAAGGTAATGGAATTACCTTCAAGATCAGACGATGTAATTGAGACTATGTACCTGCTGCCATCTTGTGGTAGCCTGGCCTTAATTATTTATTGCTTTTATTTTCTCAATCTGCATACGAAAAGCAAGAAAAAAAAAGAATTATGATAGATCAAAAAATTGTCAGAAAAGCAAAATTCCTGAAGAGTAAACTAAAAAGTTAAATCTACGAACTTATGCTTATATACAGGAATGAATGACAGAATTGTCATTTACAGATGATGAATAAAATAATTCATATCTCTTGAAGTAAACATACTAAGATACGTAAAACCATTCATTTCACTTTCAGATTTAACATCTCTTATTTTCTTTTCAAAGGTGAAGACCATTAATGAAAAACTTACAATTGGGAAGATTTCCAAGTACTGGTCAGGATTTGTAAATGACGTCTTTACCAATGCTGACAACTTCGGAATTCATGTGCCTGCAGATTTAGATGTGACAGTCAAAGCAGCAATGATTGGTGCTTGTTTTCTCTTTGTAAGTATGGTCTTTTTTAAACTTATTTTTTATTTTAGAGACAGAGAGCATGTATGAGCCAGGGAGAAGGGCAAAAAGAGAGAATCTTACGCAGGCTCCATGCTCACTGTGGAGCCCAACTTGGGACTCAATCCCACAACCTTAGGCCAAAATCAAGAGTCTGACACATGACCAACTGAGCCAATCATGCACCCCTGTAAGTATGGTCTTAAAAGCAGATGAGTGATTTATTTCTCACCCTTTCCTTGTTAATCACTATAGAGCCAATCTCATTTTACACGGCACTATGTTTATTCCAAGGAGGCTTAGGCATAGAAGGCTAATTTGAGACCAGATCTTCAGAAGTCAGAATTTAGGAGCCTGCATTTCTAATAGAAAGCCCTTCTCCACTGACCCTTATACATGATCTTTCTCAAGAATTGGTTCCCTGTTGGGGCACCTGGATTGCTCAGTGGAGTAAGCTTCAACTTCAGCTCAGGACATGGTCTTGCAGTTAGTGTGTTTGAGCCCCACATCAGGCTCTGTGCTGACAGCTCAGAGCCTGGAGCCTGCTTCAGATCTGGGCCTCTCTGCCCCTTCCCTGTTCATGTTCTGTCTTTCTCTCTCAAAAATGAATAAATATTAAAAAAATTTAAAGAAAAAAAGAAGTGGTGCCCTTTCATGTCCTACTCATCATTTCTTCAAATTCCTAATTAACCCTTCTCTTTCAATTTCAATTTCAATTTTTAGCTCATTTTCACTTTCATTGAAAAAATATGTAAATATCACATTATTTATCCTGGGTAAATTTCAGAACTGTTTCATTGTTTAACAATGAACTAAGTGACATTCAGAATGTGAAAAGTACATTTTTCTTCCTTTCCAACATGAACATGGATACATGAATTCACAGGGATGAGTTAATATTTAACAGTTTCCATTATTACAAAGACATTACATCTTTGTCCTTTCTTTCCAACTTATGATTTCATTAAAAACATTTTCTTCCTGGTGTGGAGATTGGTGATAGGAGAACAGAAGTCAAGTAACACCTATGCCGAATGTTTGGCCACCTCATATTCCTGGTATTTCCTCTAATATCTCCCTCACACACATACACACCCTTTTCCCAATACCTTTATTTGGCCTTACTGAAAAACAGATCATCTTGGAGCTCCTGGGTAACTCAGGCGGTTAAGCATCTGACACCTGATTGTGGCTCAGATTGTGGCTCAGGTCATGATCTCAGGAACTGTAAGTTCTGTGCTCTGTGCTGACAGAGTAGAGTCTGCTTGGGATTCTCTGTCTCCTTCTTTCTCTGTCCCTCCCCTGCTCATGTTCTTTCTCTCTCTTTCAAAATAGATAAATACACGTTAAACATTTTTTAAAAAATAAAAAACAGATCATCTTTAATCTGCCCTACCCACTTATATTATTTAACAAACAGTAAAATGTACTGTCAACAATTCACTATGCACTATAAATTGGAGAAGCATTGATCCAGATAACATCCCAATAATCTGAGAAGTTAACTTTTTAACTCCATTGTCTCAGGGAGAAACATACTTACTGAGAATATTTAATGCTCCCATCCATTTCCTCTTTCTTTTCCTTTTTACCATAATATTATAAAACATTTGCACTTTTTTGGGGGCCACTATAGCTTTTAAAACAATTTCTCACATGTATTGGATAACTACATCGATACAAGATAAATTACTTACTTCTACATATAACCTGGTAGGCAGAATTATGTTTTTAATTTTTAACATTTTTTATGTTTTTATTTATTTTTGAGAGAGAGAGAGACAGTATGCAAGCAGGGGAGGGGCAGAGAGAGAGAAGGAGACACAGAATCTGAATGAAGCAGGCTCTAGGCTCCGAGCTGTCAGCACAAAGCCCAATGTGGGGCTCGAACTCCTGAACAAACTCATGACCTGGGCCAAAGCCAAACACTTGTTGGACCGAGCCACCCAGATATCCCATGCTTTTCATTTTTAAATACCATGTCCATTTTATTAGCTTGTGTTGAGAGAAAGAGAGACCATCAAAAAGCAGCTAGTATGAGAAAGCCCTGATCCAAACAGCAAAATTCACAAGTATTACCTAATTTTTAGTCTTCTCTGGTTTGAGGCTACCACTCCATAACCCAAAGCACTAATTACCCTTCACAAGTTCCCTCTGGTATAGTTTTCAGTACTTCCTCAGATGACTACCTGGTTACCAACCACATAGTCCATGAGGATGTATCTAATACTTGTTCCAAGGTCAGTGTCTATTACAAAGCCCCACACTGACATAGAATGGCCTGCAATTGAAGTCTGCACTGTCCTGATCACCTAAGATTTTGACCGATGATAGACACCCTGCTGATTCAGATAAGATTTCTAAGTAACTTGTACTCTGAAAACTTGATGTGTAAGTGTCATAAAGCTTGAAACTTTTTTGATTTTCCTCTTACTGATAAATCACATATTCCTGGAACACCACTGGGAAACCTAATTGCTTTATATAATCAAAGCTCATGTGTGAGACTCCTGATCTTAATTGTTGCCTTTTTGTAAATTCACTCATCCCCAGTTTATTTATTTGTAGGATTTTATGTTCTTTGAACATTCACTGGCTGGATTATAACAAGCAAGATGACACAAACAATTAAGTATGCAAAAACATGTTTCAGTAAGTGAAGTTTAAATGATCTCTTTCCCTTTGAAGATGTCTATATTTGACGCTGTCTAACCCTTTTTCATTTTCTTCTAGAAATCCCTTGGGCTCTGGATTTCCTTTCTGAATGGTTTGCATATTTGCTTTTTTGTAACAAATGTTAATTGTTATATTTATTAAAGCATAATGTAATGAAGCAATTATCTGCTTATCAATGCATGTTAGCTAAAGAAAAGATTACTGGCCTGAGCACAGGGTTGCTTTGAGAGACTGTCATTCTTTTTAAGCCTTTTGAAGTTGTTGCATGGGTAAGCATGAAAGATGAGAACTAAGGCTTGCAGCATCACTGATGAAAATTCTATGTTTAGAGAGCACTTTGAAGTTTTTCTGGTACTAAGGCTGGTTACTAATCAAAAGGACTGGATTTCAAAAATATTTTTTCCTAAACAGTCTTTGGACTTTGTTTATTAATATTATTGTAGTGAGAAATTTTTACTTTATATCAGAAAAGCTAAAAGTTGGAAGAATAATATGTTTATAGTGAGGAGGAAGGTAGATAAAATCAATTGGTTCTAGTGGTAAGGAGCTAATATTTCCAGAAGTGGGCTAATATTTACAAACACAAGCATGGTGTAAATACATACTCACACCAGACTTAAATGAGCATATAAACAGACTTTTAAGTTAGTAAAAGCAGTGGTATAGAGCAGGAAATTTATCTATTACAGTGAAAGTTCAATCAGAAAAGGAATCTAGCTAGGGCTCTGAAAAAATGCACAATTCCAGGACTTAAAAATAAGTAATAAAAATAAATAAAACCTTAATACATGAGGAAAATACAGAAGTCAGGGCATACAGTTAATTCAATAATTAATGCCTTCTACCCTAACATTTTTGGAGTCCTCTAGATAACTACATCTAGTTATCCACTCGTTTCCAAAGCCCACACAAGAAGTTCTTAGAATTCCTTTTTTAGGAATGACGATAGTTCTTCCCTTTTCAAAAGGAGGAAACAGACTTGTTTTAAGCAAAGCACCATGTAGCCATTTGGAATTATACAAATATTACCCAAATTATACAAATACTTTAGAATTACACAAGTACTACGCAATTTCTAACCACTTACAAAGGTGTTTAGACAAACTTCCAGCAATCTCCTACTTGGTAAAGGACATGTGTTCCAAGCATCTGTAACTAAGTTAATTACTTGGAATTAAGAATCTATCATCCAGAAATAACATTGTATGTGTTAGTTAAGTTCCCAAGATAGCCCACAAATAGCAATTTAGTGCTAGGTTCTGGGATAACGATTCTAGGTTGTATTAAGATGAAAAGGAAAAGAATCACCTTCTTGAGAGCCCCCTCCGTCGACATGCCTCGGCAAACCATAAAAAATGGACTCGTGGGGCAGAGTAGTTTAAGCATTGAGCACTGAAAATATAGCCGTGCTTCCAAATCACAGCCAATCTTTCTCCCTGTGACCCCATCCATTCCTTCAGTGTGACCTGCATGTGAGGAACAGTACAGTCACAGAAGCAAACGAGTCCAGTATGTGATAGATACTGTCTTGAGTCTAGCCCTGCTGTTTGGTAGCTATGTATCTTCACGTCTATCCTGCAGTCTTTCTAAACCTTCTCCAGTTTCCCATTTGTCACTTTGCAGAGCTACGGTGACAGTTAAGGGGATCACAGTGTTTCCACCCTTTCCCCTTTGTCTATTCTAACTGATGGGTATATGACTTACGGCCAGTCATTCATAACCAGCTAAAGGAGGTGGCATTAAAAAAAATTTTTTTTATTATTTATTTTTTGAGTGACAGAGTGTGATTTTTTGAGGGGCGGGGGGAGAGGGGGTAAGGGAGACACAGAATCTGAAGCGGGCTCCAGGCTGCGATGTCAGCACAGAGCCTTACGGGGGGGCCTGAACTCATGAACTGTGAGATCATGACCTGAACTGAAGTCAGACACTTAACTGACTGAGCCACACAGGCCCCCCAGGAAGTGGCGTTTTTAAAGCAGATGCTTATTAACTAATAAAATGTAGAAAAATTGCTAACATTTTCTAAGGGCTTATCACATGTCAGGCATGTGCTTCCTATGATTTCCTGGCAGGAGGACAAAATGAAGTAAACGCAAAGGAAAATCAAGCAGTAGGTGGAAGACTGCCTGGGATCCTATCTTTCCCCCTCCCCGTCCTGCTCCATGTCCCTGATTTCTTCCTAATGGGTGTACCTGCTTCATACTTTCTTCTTGTATATCTTGTACTTTCGATTTCTAAAGTGTAACACTTTTTAACTGGTGTCACAACAGCAGCATTTGAGATTCTCATGGTGGGGAAAATGGGAGAAAAATCCTACTTCAAAACACTACATTTTAATATGACCAATATTTGGATTAAAAAATATTTAAATGAACCTTAAAACTAGTAAAAAGTTTAAAACACTTTTTTTTATGGGCCAGTGGCTGTGCATTGTTTTTGCTCTTTCTTTTTTTTAAATATAATTTATTGTTAAGTTGGATAACACACAGTGTATACAGTATGCTCTTGGTTTCAGGGGGTAATTTCCCATGATTCATTGCTTACATACAACACCCAATGCCCATCCCAACAAGTGTCCTCCTCAGTGCCCATCACCCATTTTGCCCTCTCCCCCCAGCCTCCTCAGTTTGTTCTCTGAATTTAAGAGTCTCTTATGGTTTGCCTCCTCTCTCCCGGTTTGTAATTATTTTTCCCCTGCCCCTCCCCGATGGTCTTCTGTTAAGATTCTCAAGCTCCATAGATGAGTGAAAACATATGATACTGTCTTTCTCTCACTGGCTTATTTCGCTTAGTATAATACCCTCCAGTTCCATCCACATTGCTGTAAATGGCAGGGTTTCACACTTTCTCATTACCAAGTAGTATTCCATTGTATATATAAACCACATCTTCTTTATCCATCATCAGTTCATGGTCTTTTAGGCTCTTTCCATGATTTGGCTATTGTTGAAAGTGCTGCTATGAACATTGGGGTACATGTGCCCCTATGCATCAGCACCCCTGTATCCTTTGGATAAATTCCTAGTAGTGCTATTGCTGGGTCATAGGGGAGTTCTATTATTAATTTTTTGAGGACCCCCCACACTGTTTTCCAGAGCAGCTGTACCAGTTTGCATTCCCACCAACAGTGCAAGAGCGTTCCTGTTTCTCCAAATCCTCACAACATATGTTGTTTCCGGAGTTGTTAATTTAGCCACTGACTGGTAAAACACCTACTTCTAATGGAGACTCCCTAAAGACAAAAGTCCTTCTTAGAATGCAGCACTTATTTTATTTTTTATTTTTTAATGTTTTATTTATTTCTGAGAGAGAGAGACAGCATGAGCAGGGGAGGGTCAGAGAGAGAAGGAGATACAGAATCCAAAGCAGGCTCCAGGCTCTGAGCTGTCAGCACAGAGCCCAATGTGGGGCTCGAACCTACAAACCGCATGAGATCATGACCTGAGCTGAAGTCAGACACTCAACCGAAGTCAGAGGCTCAACTGACTGAGCAACTCAGGCGCCCCTACAGCACTTATTTTAAAGCTGGCTGTATTAAACCAAACCTTGCTGTAGTACTTTGCTGCTGAATTGCACACTATGGCAAATTAAGATCCATCCTTTCTTGTCTTCCTTATTAAAGGTGAAATTAATTTTTACATGTCTTCTGTGCTCTATCTTTTCTTTCCCCTTTCCCACCAAACAGGAGTCCACGAAAGACTGGCGAGACTCACTTTTCAGTAAAATATTCAGTAAAAAGCATATAGCTCTATGAGGAAGGTCCCCTGTACATCACAGTTTTCTGGTTTACTGCCTCTTCTAGGCCCTACTACACTATCTGAACACAGGCTCCAACCCTATTTATTCTGAGATGTACTAGGAAAGATGACCAAATCCAAATGCATCCCATGTATTCATCCATTCTTTCATCAAGTTAAGAAATATTTATTGACTCTTTCCAATATGCCAAAAATATAGTGCCCCCCCACTGTCGACCTCAAAGCATTGGGGACCCGGGGCGGCAAAGGAACTGAGAAAAAGAGACAGCAGTATAGTGGGGGCACAGGGAACCCTGAGCCAACCACCTGAGGTCCAGAACTTTATTTTACATCATCGCATATACCTTAACAGAGATATGAATCAACAATGATTAACTACAAGAACTTAGTGAAGTATGGCAGCAATGTACATCTGGTGAACACTGTGCAGGAGAACACTGTCTCAGCAGAAAAACAAGATGTGATAGGAGTCTTTCTGGCAGGATGAAACACAAAGAGGGGAGTGACGGCACTGTGCTATTTACTGATGACTTCCCTTAGGTAAAACATCCCTATCTGCTTACTAAAGAACAGGCCACATTCCCAAAGGTATTTCACTCAAGTCCTCTAAGGTTGTATTTAACCTTGTGGTCTCAAGTTTTTTCAGAGATCTTGGACCCTGAATGAATATGCGCCTGTGGTGATGATGATGCTGTTTCCTACACCCCACGTTGGTGCAGCTTATAGTTTCAAGAGATTCTTATTAATACACTAATGACACACATAAATTGGACTTTAAGTATAAGACTTTATAAAGGATGGACAGGGTGCTAAGTATGGCACAGGTATTTGCTGGTTGTGAGGGAGTAACTGTAGATTTAATATATAAACAAGAAGTGGAGCAGAAGGAAGATGCCCCCAAAATCTAGTTAAAAAAAAAAAAGTAGATTGCAGGGAATGTTACTGAATTTCTTTCATACATGTGTGCACTTTTGTAATCAATCACTGATTAAACAAGTTTAATACTGGTTTTGGTTACTCATTGCTGTGATGAACAGTCAGTTTTTTCATGAAGAAAAGTACTTGAGAATAAAGAAATAAGAGAAAAATGGAGCTGCTGTTGCTCTGTATTTGAGCAGAGAAGGGGGGAAAGGATAGCAATTCGTTAGAATATAGGAAAAACAGTTCCCAGTTGATGGAAAAGTGAGTTCCTGGCTCACTTGACTCTCTGAGTCAAAAGCTGCTGGTGAGCTTGAGAAACACACAAAGTCTGCACAAGTGAGGTATAGTAAACAAGAGAGAGGGAAGCATGAGCTGCAGTAGGAAAAGTGGTCAGGGCTAGATCATAGAGTCTTGCAAGGTGAAGGTATGGAAGACAAATTAATAAAACCGGGCACTTGATTGGATAAGAGATGTAAGGGATATTAAGGACTCAAGGAGGGGCCCCTATTTCTGTCCAGCCCTGGTCTCTGTTGTGGGAAACCAAAGGTATGGCCATACCATAACTCACCATAACCAGCACAATACAGTGTTACAGGTGCTATGATAAAAGAACATACATCCAGGCACAAAAAGAAGAGACATTTAATACATTTAGGGTGACAGATTAGAGCCCTTAGAGAATAGATAATAACACATGAAACGAGTATCTGTATGTCCTCCTGGCCAAATGGAGTCACAGGCAGAAAGTGTACATCTAGGAGAACATTCCAAGCCAAGAACACAGTGCCTGATGACTCAGTGGGAGAAGCAGGTAACTCTTGATCTTGGGTTGGGAGTTTGAGCCCTACATTGGGTATAGAGTTTACTTAGAAAAGCGAAAAAAAAAAAAATGCCAATCCAAGAGCACAGCACAAGGCATAGAAGTGAGAAACACTAATTATCACCAACAGGGAAGAGGCCCCATGAGTTCAGGATGCACCTAATGAGTTTAGACTCTTCCTGAGCAATGAGGCCACCCTCCCCCCACCCTCAGCTGCACCACAGTTCTCCTCCAATAGTGCTACATCATGATTCAAAAAATAGCTGCTCCTGGATGTATTTTGTCTATACTTGACCAAAGCATCCTCTAATGGCTTTGAAAATTATTTACAAATTAGATTGAACTCAGAAACTGAGTCTGAGTGAAACAACAGGTACTGGAGGAAAAAAAAACCCCACAAAACTTGAAATATCCTTCCCTATCCATATTATGCTGGAAGAAAGAAATTAAAACTCGTTAATAAGTCACCCAAATTTCCCTATTAAAAACAGGTTTTGATAGATGATCTGAAGAATCAGAGGTTAGCTCAGCCGCATATGCAGCAGTTCACTAAAATTCTAACTCATTGAGCTTTATATACAATTCTTTTAGATTAGTTATTTGCTATCAAAATATGAACAAAGATAGGAAATAATATATTAGTACATCACAACTGTTATTTTAACAGTTCTGCCATAGTTTCTTTAATTGTTAAAATTAGGGGAAAAGAAACTATTGTTTATAATATTTTGAGATTTTGAGTTCTCAAGTTAGGTGATTTTTCTTTTATGTAAACCTTTATTTTTTTCCTTCTAATATTTTGTCTTGAAACCTGTGGATTATCTCAAAAAGAAAAAGCCTTTATAATAAAAATTCTCTACATGCAAATGCATTTTGTTTATTTCTTATGCTATGACGTATTTGTCATAAAAACAAAATGAGCATTGTACCTAGTGACATGTATTGTAGTTTATCCAACTGTGTAGGTGCTCAATGAGGCATCACAGACTTACGTAATTTAAGGTATATAATTTAAGAAATCTAGGATTTATTTTAAAGATAAAAAATGAAGTAACTAAAACTTTGTCAAAGAAAAGGAGATAATCATACTAGATTTTGTTGAATGAGCCAGTATTTTGACCACCTGCCAAATATTATTATCCAAAACATTGAAAATGCATTTCTGGGAGTTTCCATTTAGTGATAAATATCAATTTTTAAAAAATCAATTACAACAGAAATATAAGAGATTTAAAATATGAAAATTTGTGGGCGCCTCGGTGGCTCAGTCGGTCAAGTGTCCAACTCTTAATTTTGGCTCAGGTCATGATCCTAGAATCGTGGGATGGAACCCCATGTCAAGCTCCATACTGAGCATGGAGCCTGCTTAAGAGTCTCTCTCTGTAAAAAAAAAATTAAAAATAATAAATTTTAAAAATTAAAAAATAAAACATGAAAATGTGGTATTTTGAACAAAACTAAACATGATGAAATGATTTGTTTCATAATATAAAAGTTATCATTAATGAGCAGCTTGCGGGTATTGTGCTAGACTTCTCACATACAATTCTCGTCTAACTGCAGAGCAACAACACAACAAAAGAGTTATTATAAACCCAAAAGCACACACAGGGAAATCAGTGCTCAGGAGGATTAAGTAACTTGCAAGTTTCACAGTGCTATTAACTTTTTGTCTCCCTTCTATGATGAGACATGCGTGGACAAGAAATGGCAAAAGGAGAATTTTTTAAATACACAGGGAATTCGGAAACCTAGGAGAGAAAATTTTTCATCCCCCTAAGATCTCAGTAAGTAATACTTTCATCACCATGTGCTATCTCTGGTTAGGAAAGCAACCTATACACAGCTTAAAATCTTTCATCCATTGATGGTATATGTCTGGTGTTATCTTTGTGGATACCTGTATCACTAATCTATATAATTGATTAAGTAAGAATGGGTAAATCTGAAAAAAAAACTATTTGAAAAAAAGTTTAAATTTTAGGGGCGCCTGGGTGGCTTAGTCAGTTAAGCGTCTGACTTTCACTTAGGTCATGATCTCGCGGTTCGTGGGTTCAAGCCCTGCGTCTGGCTCTGTGCTGACTGCCGGCTCAGAACCTGGAGCCTGTTTCAGTCTGTGACTCCCTCTCTCTCTGACCCTCCCCTGCTCACGCTGTCTCTCTCTCTCTCCTAGAAATAAAACATTAAAAAAAAAATTAAATTTTATTGGAGTGATTTTTATAAAACTTTGTTAAACATAAAAGATTTAGAAAATATTTCCTAGTATCAATGAATCGTAAGGGCTATTTTAGTCTACCATTTAATAGCTTGTTCATTATTAATTTCAGCATAACCAAATCTCATAATCTCAGAATTCATTTTGGCACCTACCATATTCACTTTCATACTTTTGATATTTTAAAATATATTACATTCTACATATATTTAAAGCGAGCTATAGAAAATACATAGAAAGACTAGTAGAGAAATTAAATAGCTTTTACTTTTTAAATAAGCAAGTTGTTCAAAACCCAGTTACATACGAAGTTCTGGGGTGATGGGGGGGTGTTTGTGGGGTCCTGAGCCCACAGCCAAGAAAGAATTTTTGAGACTTCTTTGGTGCAAAAATGGTGATTTTTATTAAAGCACAGGGACATGACCCATGGGCAGGAAAAGCTGCACTGAGGCTGTGAAGAGTGACTGCTTTTACACTATGGAGCTGGGGGAGGCAAAGACGAAGGAGGCCTCCAGAGGGACTCTGATATGCCAAAGAGGACTTCTAAGATACCTGAGGCCTTGCTATTGTCAGATCAGTTGTCTTCCCTCTAGCAAAGCATTAACATGAAGACAGTAGGGAGTTCCTGGGGAAACAGTTGACTCTGCCTGCCTCAAATATTTGTCAGTGGGCTGCAGATTATGAGGAAATTGAATTTTACCTGCCATTTCCTTCTTGCCTTTGTTCCCCACATCACTATAGGGGTGATGTTGGGGCTCCAGGAAACAGTCTGTAGGTTTCTGGAGATTAGGCTATTGATAGGAGTGCCTTCTTGTTGTAATTTACTAAGATATTTGTAAACTGATGGAGACTTGGGCCCTGCATGAGTTAGCCTTTTGTTTTCTTTCCTTCCTTTTGTTCTTGAGCATCCAGGGGTGCATGAGGAATATCACACATACCCCAGCTGGCAGGGGTGGCCAGGCTGGCTTGGACTTTGCCCTCAGCTCCCTCTTCACATACATATAGGTAACATGCTTTTAATAATATGTTTTTCACGCTGCAGGTGGCAGCAGCACTTCATTATTGGCTCTGCTTAACTATACCAGCAGACACAGAAACACACATTTCTGAGTATTCACTTTTTTCTTTCCATAATCTGTATAAGATTTTATATATAGGTGGGTGAAAATTGATGTTATTTTTCTTCTCAAACAAGAAATAGACTGTTTTCATATATGCATTATATGCAACACAAAAGTTTAGTAATTACTATTTTGGACAAACTGAATACATTTTCCTTTTTTTCTTTAATTTTTTTTTTTAACATTTATTAGTTTTTTTAAGAGACAGAGATAGACAGGGTGTGAGTGGGGGAGGGGCAGAGAGAGACACAGAATATGAAGCAGGCTCCAGGCTCTGAGCTGTAGGGGCTCAAACCCACTGACCACAAGATCATGACCTGAGCTGAAGTCAGGCGCTTAACAAACTGAGCCAAACCAGGCGCCCGTTAATACATATCCAATCAATATCATGAATGTATATATTTCTATATCTCCAAGGAAATTGAGTAACATTCTCTTATCAAATAGTTAAATCAGGGCAACCATGAACTTGAACGTAGATTCCCAAATCTGATTTGCTATTCCTCCCTTAAGAGCTAAACAATCTTACAGAAAATCTAGAATGATTTAGAATCATGCAGGAAATCTCTTCACTTTGATCATTTGTATGTTGCATCTTGATTGTCTTCACAAGAAATATATAGGCAAAGCCGTGGCACATACACGGAGTCAAATCTCTTCAAGCTTTGGTGATTCCAGGATCATCAAGCAAGGGTGAATAAGTCTGATCAAGGATGCACCACCCTTTTTTAAAAAGGCTTTTAATATAATAAAGTGATAGGAACAATTCTATCCAGAATGTTGGGAGTGTTACGGAACCAGGTCTGGGTCACCTGCAGAAGAATCAAGTGCACTGGGAGATCTTGGAAGGCAGGAGGTTTATTTTATACTGCTGGGCTCGTAGGAAATCCTTCTCCAGGGATCTGAGTCCCAAGCATAATCAGAGGCGACAATTTATAGTCTGCTCATGCAGCAAGCTGAGTGGGAAGGACAAGCCCAGATGGGAGTCTTCGGGCAGGGACTGGAATTCCCCTATCAGTCCTGTCAGCTTAGATTTTTCCCTATCAGGAGGAGGGGCAGCAGAAGTGGGGAAAATGCAGTGTAAAATATAGAGAAATCAACTTTCTCCTGTAAGGGTGGTTTTCAATCCAGTCTGAATGTACAAATCACATTTTTTTCAAATATCAGCGTGGAGAGATTTTTTAAATACCAATGCCCAGGCCTCATTCCAAACCAATTAGACCAAATCCCTAGGCATGTTTTCTGGGTCACATATTCTTTATTAAAATCTTCCCAGTAGTACGAATATGCAACCAGTGTTACAAACAACTTTATACTGAAGGCTGACAAGAATAGTATAAATATTAATTTTATGTCCCAAACCCAAATGTGGCATTCAAAGCGTCCAGCAATCTGGCTGTGGTTTTGTTATATAAACCTCCCACTAGTCAGAGCCCTTTGCAGTAGAGCCATGTTTCTCTGGGATCCCGGGCCAGATCCCTGGTCTACTGCCTTAAATTCATGTTTCCAATGTACTGAGTGATTGCAAAATCACAATCAGAGTAGTAGTATCACCTATATATTGATAGAATTCTTTACAGTATTTCAAAGCAATTCCACACATATGAATGATCTGAGCTGGGCCTCACAAGAAAACAGAGGGCTTTAAAATTGTGCATAACTTTGGAGATGACTGGGTACAATGTCCCTATATTAAAATTATTGTGGTAGAGTCCCCTCCCTGAGGAATGTGGTGAGAAAATACCTCAAGGTAAGGAAGGCAACTTGGCTATTTGCTACATGACATCCCGCAGGACTCTATAACATGAGATACCCAATCAGACTGTATGTCTATACATTACTCATATACGGGAGAGAAAGAAGTAAAAAATGCATACAAGGCTACACTACATGGCATTCAGTGATCAGTTTTTTGGGTACAAACCCTCTGAGCCCATGTCAGCACGAATAAAGTTGCTTCCTAGAAAGAAAAGCCTGGGTGTTACGACTCTCTGTGCAAGGATCCTACTACATTATAGAAAATGAGAAGTAGAAAAATTAAATGACTTTCTTTTACTTCTGTCCATAGACCTTTTTATCATACCAGACTTTACATTAAAAGACTATTAACGAATATGTAAGATGCTCCGCAGTGGTGAATTAATTACAGATTTTTGTTCACACAAAGAATGGAATTCTCTTATCTTAAAATTAAATTTTAAGTCTGATGGATGGCAGAATACATAGATATTTGGACAGATAGGATAGAAAATATCTGTATTACAGTAGGTGAAGAAAAAGCAAATTACTTTGCAGAAGTATACAGAATTATGATCACTTTATACAATAAAAAATAATTATCTGTGGGAAGTGTGTGAAAAGACAGAAGAGAGGGAAGTGCAAAAGTTTAGGGTTTTTTTTGCTATAGCAAAAGCACAGGTATGCAGTCATGAAAGTCATATCAAATGTTTTTAGATACATATGTAAAAGCATGATAGCTAGAATGCAGGATAAACTTATTTGAAAAGTAATTATTTTTTCAGATACTTTGTATCCAGAGGTCCCTGTGTAATTCAGACTTTGTCAATGAACCATAACCAGAAGTCTATTAGGGCGTCCAGTAGAGCATTCACTTTTTTGTTTAAAAGGGCAGAAAAGTTGTCTCTATTTTTCTGCCCACATCATGGAACATGATGTTATGCCTGAAAATAGAGCAGTGATCTTAATGAGCCAGCAACTCAATACTCATAAGGATGACAACTCAAATAAGAGAAAGATTATGGGTCTTTGATGACATGATGGAGCTTTTATACCTGTCCTGAA
Organism: Proteles cristata cristata; assembly: GCA_017311185.1. NCBI lineage: Eukaryota > Metazoa > Chordata > Mammalia > Carnivora > Hyaenidae > Proteles > Proteles cristata. The sequence goes on along the minus strand of JAESUZ010002436.1, from coordinate 245,519 downwards.
CAATCTATCTCCAAAATTCTTAAGTGAGATAAATAACATGCTTAAGAAATCATTTAGTGCTTAAGCCACAGCATTCAGGTAGACTATAACATAAACTTAAAAATATTGTGACCTGATATAACCATGTAAAACAATTAAACTATGACTTAAGGTCATGTACAGAGATTTAGATATAAAAATAAAATCATAAAATTCTAGAAAATTAAAACTTCCTGTTACACAAAACACAACAGAAACTAAGACCAAAAAAAGTTACAACATCAAAGAACACATAGTGATGTGGGAAATAAAGGTAGAAGGAAGTAGGTAAAAAACTAACTTCCTTATAACCTGCAGCCCATTGGCAAATACTTGAGGCAGGCAGAGTATAACATTTCTCCAGGAACTCCTTACAGTCTTCAGGTTAATTATTTGTTAGAGGGAAAAACAACCTTAGCTTGACAATAGTTAGGACTCCAGTATCCCTAAGTCTTCTTTAGCATATAAAAAACCCTTTGGAAACTTCCGCTGGAGTTTACCTCCCCCAACTCCCTAGTATAAAATCAGTCCCTCTTCATAATCCTGGGGCAGCTCTTTCTGTGCAGGGGTCCTGTCACCGAGCTTCAACAAAATCATCTTTTTGCACTTGAGACATCTCAAGAATTCCTTCTTGGCTGTTCTCTGGACCCTCATCATCACTCCAAAACCACATGAATAGTGCTTATTCAAAATAGCAATGAAGCTGCTACCAATATATGAGACGAATATTTTTAAAGGAAAAAGGTACAACAATGAATATAACATTTATTAAAAAGGAGGGGTGCCTGGGTGGATCAGTCAGCTAAGCATCCGACTTCGGCTCAGGTCATGATCTCATGGTTCATGAGTTTGAGCCCCTTGTCGGGCTCTGTGCTGACAGCTCAGAGCCTGGAGCCTGCTTCAGATTCTGTGTCTCTCTCTCTGTCCCTCCTCTGCTCATGCTCTGTGTGTCTCTCTGTGTCTCAAAAGTAAATAAACATTTTTTAAATTTTAATTTTAATTAAGGAAATATTAATGGCTAGTAAAAATAAAATTATGTTCCATTTTCTATATTCAGGAAATGAGTCAGATTAGAGAAGATTCAAAAGTTTGAATTACACATAGTTATCAAAGGCTCAAGAAAGCAGCAATTTTTTTACTCTTGAGGGAAGAGTAAATTGATATTAATCAGGAGGAAAAAATTTGGCAGCAAGTATAAAAAATTTTAAGTGTACACATTACTGTGATAGGAAAAGATAAGATTCCTTAGGCAGAGAGGAAAAAGTTAGGACCTGAGATACATGGGTGGGGAGAAAACACAGATATTTGAACAATGTGGGGAATTTCTAACCACAGCAAACCCCATTAGGCATAAGGTTTCTCTTAAGAATGTAACAGACACCGTCTACTCCCCCTCAGGTTTCCCTCAGGAATTTGACAAAAGATGTAACGAAAAATAAGTAGTAGACCATAAAACATATGACCCACAAGGACTGATGTGGCCATACGCCACCCTTCATACAATGGAACTGAACCCATCAGGAATGGATATGGAACTGAACCCATCAGGAATGGATAGCCCAGCAAGAGCTATCCAGCCAATAAGAGTAGAACCTGAGAAGGAACAAGGGGGAAGAGAAGTAGGAGAGGGGGTTGGGTCAACCAGAACCTTATAAAACAAGGACCCTTGCCTGTAGCTGCAGGCTTTCACTTTAGAATGCCCTCTTTGTGTAAAGAGAGCTTTTGTACTATCATTAACTTTCTGATCTTAGACAGTGATAAGCTTTTGACTGTTGTTCATTTTGTGTCCACCTCTTCATTCTTCAAAGCGGTGAGACAACAAAACCTGTGTATTGAGGTAAAAAATCCTGTGACATTACTTGAGCAAGCAACCTTGTTTTCTTGTAATTTATTATGCATGTATACATATAATATATATACTATATATGTATATTGTGAAAGCTTCTAAAGATGTATATATCAGGGTACTAGTGGCAAAATTGTTTTGATACTCACAATAAAGTAAGTGATCTCTCTGCCCGCTGTGGGCTGTGTGTGCTCTCTGTGATGTTAGTGAGCCCCAGTTAAGCTGGCTGTGAGGGGGAGTGACTGCAGAAGAGCTCCAGAGTGGGTCAGAGGTGTTAGCAAAATTTGTACTAGGCCACTAGTCCTAGGCTAGATTCCTGGAAGTGTGATGAATGCAAGGGATGTGTGCAGAGTTAACAAAATGTGTACTGAGCCCAAGGCTGAAAGCCAGTAGGCATGGAATGGGCAAGTCCTCAGGAGAACTCCTGGGTGGGGCACACTGCTGGTGAGTCGGGTAGCAAGTGTCCATCCAGCACTCCCTTCTGAAGGTGGCCCTGTGTTTATGCTCTGGTGGTGGGAGAGGAAAAAGCCTCCTGCCAACTCCTTGTTCCAGGACAATTGCCTCAGCTACTCTGAAGTCAGTATACACGGATCTCCCTCCAGGTGTGTAAGCTACTTTCTCTTCTGTGGTACCTTTCCTTAGACTGTTTTCTCTTTAAGGGTGGGGACCCAGCTACCATTTGCCCTCCAGCTTGTCCAATGCTGAGCCCGCTGACTCTTAAGGATCCAGCCATCATGTCCAGCCAGTTATACAATCCCACAGACTTTAGCCCCACTAGTTGCCCAGGCCAGACATTATGGGGATTCACTTCCCCCATATGGGCTCCCTGGTGCTTTCCTGTCTTCAGGACCAACTGCAGCTCCCTGCCTCCTGTGGGCAGCCCACCGGCCCCAACGCTGTTTCTGCCCTTCCTAACCCCTCCTGGAGGCAGCTTCTTCTCTACAGTGCCTTGTGGAGGCTGCTGTGCCAGTCTTCAGATGGCTCTCCGGTTTATCTACTCAGATGTGAGTGAAAGCTAGTTCTCAACGTGGAACAAAGTGACCTTACAGTCCTAGTAGGTCATCTTCCTAAGCCTCTGCAGTTCCCAAACTTCAATCTTTGACTAGAGCTCTCTCCTGACAGATACCTGTCAATATTTTTCATTTTCATGTTCCGTAATCACCTCAAAACTAATCCAATAAGAGATGAACTTCCTTTCCTAATTTCTCTTCTGACTGACTGCATTCTTATGTGGATGGAAAACAAACTAGTAAAAAAGAATTATAATGTATACTAATGGTAAATTAGATATAATGTTATTTCAGAGTATAACTTTTGCCCTATTTAGTATTTTGACAGAAAGATATTTCTTTTTTTCTTATTTCAAGTGCTCACATCAGCAATGTCATCTCAGATCAGACTACTATTAAATTATGTGAAGCAGAATATTGACAGCCTGGAATTTAAGTATGTTGGGTAGTGTCATGGATGCCAAGAAACCGGATACATGTTTACAGGTTGGACATTATGACAAATAAATCAATGAAAAAGTTGAAATAGATACACATAAAAGATGGACTCATTTTGAACACAACCAAAAAGATTCGGAGTAGTCATAAAGGAAAAGAAAGTGAGTCATTAATTTTCTTAATTTTATCCTTAATCTTTTGGTTCAAGAAATGTCGCAAATTTTCTCTTAGGAAAATCTGCATAATGGCTTTCATTTTTTTTTTTAAGTTTCTTTCTTTTGAGAGAGAAAGAATGCATGGGAGAGGGGCAAAGAGAAAGGGTGGCAGAGGATGCAAAGCAATCTCCATGCCAACAACAGTGAGCCCGATGAGGGGCTCGAATTCACAAGCCTTGAGATCATGATGGGAGCTGAAGTCTGACACTTAACCTTCTGAGCTCCCCAGGAACCCCGGAATAACACCTCTTAAAGATATTTCACGTTAGCCCTTTTACATGTGTGAGGGTGGGGGGTCGTTAAGTGTGTGTATATATGCATGTAATGGGTTTTGTTCAAACATTTCAGAAATACGTAAGGTAGTAATTAATTCCTTCATTATGCCTGTCCCAATTCTGAAAAAATCACTACTAAAAATTTGGTTGCATTATTCAAGATTTTAAAATTTAAGGTATCTTATATAATGTAATATAATTACTATTTTTTATTTAAAAATGAATCATAGTTCTACATATTGTTGCAAAGTAACTTGCTCTTCCTCTACCTATTATATTCTAGATATGTCCCATTGTGTTCCCCTATCTTCTGCCCCTGTTCTCTGTCCTTCATCTAAATAACTATCAATCTATATAATTTTAAGAAAGGAAAATTCCCTTTTATACACACACTCACACCATGCATTAATAAATAATATTTATTTATTTATTATATTTATATTATATTATTTATATTATATTTATTAATATTATTTATTTATTTAATAAATAGTTAATAAATAATTGTGTATGTTTATATATTCTATGATATATTACATGTATTATACATTATATTATGTAGTATATGTACATTTATTTATTAACTAATCCACCATAATGAATAGGGCATGAAAACAACACACACAAGAGACTTCTCTGAAGGGCCAGGTTCTGGTGAACAGGGGATTCTGTACTGCAAAGCCCTACAGAACCTGTTCTTCCTAAAGCCATTGCATTCTAGAGTAGAAGATGTAGCTGACTTTTCTAACACAGAAACAGACCCAGAGAGATAGAAAAAAATGAGATAGAGAAATATGTCCCAAATGAAAGAACAAGATAAAATCACAGCAGGAGACCTAAGTGAAACAGAAATAAGGAATATATCTGATAGAGAATTTAAAGCAATAATCACGACTTAAGAAAAGGTTGGAGGACATCAGTGAGACCTTAACAAACATATCAGAGGTGAAGAACTCAATAAATGATATTAAAAATACAATAGATAGAATAAATACTATGCTTAGGAAGCAGAGGAATATATCGGTGACTTGAGGGATAGAGTAATTGAAAATGATTAAACTGAACAAGTGAGAGCAAATACTGTATAATGACAATTGAGGTAGAGAATTCAATGATTCTATCAAACATAAAACCATTCACTTTATAGGAATCCCAGAAGAAGAGGAGAGAGAAGGGGGAGGGGTGGTCAGGAAATATATCTGAAGAAATAATAACTGAAAAACCTGAATCTGGAGAGGGAAACAGATCCCCCAACAAATTCAGCCCAAGGAGGTCCATACCAAGACAATAGTAATTAAAATGGCAAAAAAAAAAAAAGTGAAAGAAAAGAATTTTAGGGGGCCCTGGGTGGATCAGTCAGTTGAGCATCTGACTTTGGCTCAGGCAATGATCTCATGGCTTGTGGGTTCGAGCCCTCCTTCGGGCCCTGAGCTGACAGCTCTGAGCCTGTAGCCTGCTTCAGATTCTGTGTCTCCATCTCTCTGCCTCTCCCCCATTCACATTCTCTCTGTGTCTCAAAAATAAATAAACATTAAAAAATTATAATAAAAAAAGAATTTTAAAGGTTACAAGAGGAAAAAAAAACAAATACATAAAAGAAACCTCATAAGGCTATCAGCTAATTTTTTTCAGGGAAAACTTTGTAGACCAGAAGAGAGTGGCAGGATATATTCAAAGGGCTGAAAGGGAAAAAATGCAGCTAAGAATTTTCTATCCTGCAAGTCTATCATTCAGAATAGAAGGGCAGTAATGGTCCCCAAACAAAAGATAAAAGAATTCATAACCACTACACTTGCTATACAAAAAATGTTAAGAAGGACTCTAAGTGGAAAACAAAAACCATAAGTAGGAGTAAGAAAAATAGGAAGCACAAAAGCAAAAAAAAAAAAAAAACCTTTAAACTTTAAATATATCTACAAAAATCAGTCAAGAGAAGCACAATATAAAAGAATATAAAATATGATACCAAATATCTGAAATATGAAGGGGAAAGGAGGAAAGAATGAGTTCAAAATTAAAGCACCATCAGTTTAATATAGACTGCTATATGCATAAGATATTATATATAAACTGAATGGTAACCACAAATCAAAAAGCAGTAATAGATATGCAAAAAATAAAGAGTAAGGAATCCAAGGATATCACTAAAGAAAACCAGCAAACCATGAAAGAGAGAAAGAAAAGAATGGATCAGAGAAAAACTACAAAAACAACCATAAAACAAAATGGCAATAAATATATATCTACCAATAATTACTTTGAATGTAAATGGACTAAATACTGTAATCAAAAGACATAGGGTGATGGGGCACCTGGTTGGTTCAGTTAGTTAAGCATCTGACTATTGATCTCGGCTCAGGTCATGATCTCATGGTAACCAAGGTTGAGCCCCTCATCGGGCTCTACACTGACAGTACAGAGCTTGTTTGGGCTTCTGTGTCTCCCTCTCTCTGCCTGCCCCTGCTGTCTTTCTCACTCTCTTTCTCAAAGGAAATAAACTTTTTTTTAAAATGTGGGAAATTTCTGGGGTGCCTGGGTGACTCAGTTGGTTGAGCTTCTGACTTTGGTTCAGGTTATAATCTCATGGTTCATGGGTTCAAACCCCATGTTGGACTTTGCTCTAATAGCAAGGAGCCTGCTTTGGATCCTCTGTCTCCCTCACTCTCTGCCCCTCCACAACTTGTGCTTGCTCTATCTCTCCCAAAAATAAGCAAACAAACAAGCAAAAAAAGCCACACAGGGTCATAGAGTGACACAATGGATTAAAAAAAAAAAAGATCTATAAGATCTATCTATATGCTGCCTCCAAGAGATTCACCCCAAACCTAAAGTTTCCTCACCTCACCTCACCTCAACCTAAAATTTCCTCACCGAAAGTGAGGGGATGGAGAAACACTTATCATGGAAATAAATGTCAAAAGAAAGCCAGAGTAGTGATATTTCTATCAGACAAAATACTTTAAAAGAAAGTCTATAAAGAGACACAGAGGATACTATATAATAATAAAGGAAACAATCCAACAAGAAGATATAACAATTGTAAATATATATGTACCCAATATGAAAGTGCCCAAATACATAAAAAAGTGAATAACAAACATAAAGGAACTAATTGATAGTAACCCAATAGTAGTAGGAGACTTTACATTGATGGACAGATCATCCAAACACAAATAGTGTTTTGTGTTTGGCTTTGAAGGACACACTGGACTAGATGGATTTAATATATACATTCTATCCTAAAACAGCAGAATACAAATCAATTTCAAATTCATATGGAATATTCTCTAGAATATATTACATATTAGATCACAAACAAGGCCTCAACAAATTAAAAAAGAGCAAAGTCATGCATGAATCTTTTCTGATCACAAGAAAAATCTGGAAAGACCACACATACATGGAGGTTAAACAACATGTTACTCAACAATGAATAGGTTGGGGCGCCTGGGTGGCTTAGTCGGTTAAGCGTCCGACTTTCGCTTAGGTCATGATCTCGCGGTTCGTGGGTTCGAGCCCCGCGTCGGGCTCTGTGCTGACTGCCAGCTCAGAGCCTGGAGCCTGTTTCAGTCTGTGACTCCCCCTCTCTCTGACCCTCCCCTGCTCACGCTGTCTCTCTCTCTCTCTCTCTCTCCTAGAAATAAATAAAAACATTTAAAAAAAAAAACAAAACAATGAATAGGTCAATTAAGAAATCAAAGAAGAAATCAAAAAGTAAATAGATGGAAACAAAATGAAAACACAACGGTCTAAAACCTTTGGGATGCAGCAAAAGTGGTTCAAAGAGGGAAGGTTATAATAGTACAGGCCTAATTTAAGAAGTAAGAGGGGCGCCTTGGTAGTTCATTTGGCTGAGCATCCAACTCTTGATTTTGGTCATTATCTGATGGTTTTGTGAGTTCAAGCCCCACATGGGGCTCTATGCCAACTATGCATGGAGCCTGCTTGGACTTCTCACTGACCATCTCCTGCTCACATTCTCTGTCTCTTTCAAAATTAATAATTAAACTTAAAAAAAAAAAAGAAGCAAAAAAAGTCTCAAACAAACTAATCTTACACCTAGAGGCTAAACAAAGACAACAAATAAAATGCAAAACGAGCAGAAGGAAGAAAATTATAAAGATTAGAGCAGAAATAAATGACATAGAAAAAAAATAGAACAGATCAATGAAACCAGTACCTGGTTCTTTGAAAAGTTCAAAAAAAGTTGACAAACCTCCAAACAAACTCATAAAAAAAGTCTCAAATAAAGAAAATAATAAATGAAACAGGATAAATAAAAACCAACACTGCAGAAATACAATTGTAAAACAATCTTATAAAACTATATGCTGGGCCACCTGAGTAGCTCAGTTGGTTAAATGTTCAGCTCTTGGTTTCAGTTCAGGTCATGATCTCATGATTCATGAGTTTGAGCCCCATGTTGGGCTCTGCACAGATGGTGTGGAACCTGCTTAGGATTTTCTCTTTCTCTCTCTCTCTGCCCCTCCTCCACTTGTGCTCTTTCTCAAAATAAGTAAATGCACTGAAAAAAAAAACATGCCAACAAATTAGACTACCTAGAAGAAATGGATAAATTCTTAGAAACACATAACCAACCAAAACTGAAGCAGGAAGAAACAGAAAAACTAAGCAGACTGATTACTGGCAAGATTGTGTCACTAATCAAAAACCTTCCAATATACAAAAGTTCCAGGACCAGATGACTTTCCTAGCAAATTTTACCAAACATTTAAAGAAGAGTTAGTAACTATTCTACTCAAACCATTTCAAACAATAGAAGAAGGAAAACTTCCAAATTCATTCTATGAAGTCACCATCACCCTGATACCCAAAACCAGCTAACCACACCACAAAAAAAAAAAAAAAGAGAGAGAGAGAGAGAGAACTACAGGCCAATATCTCTTGATGAACACAGATGCAAAAATCTTCAACAAAATATTAGCAAACAGAACCTAACAGTACATTTTTAAAAATCATTAATCATGATCAGGCAGGATTTATTCCCAGGATGCAAGTGTGGTTCAATATTCACAAATCAATCAACATGATACATCATATCAAAAAGAAAAAGGATAAAAAACATAATCATTTTAAAAGATACAAATAAGTACTTGACAAATCGCACATTTCATGATAAACGCCCTCTACAAAATAGACTTAGAGGGAATATACCTCAACATAAAAAAGGCCATAGATGAAAAACCCACTGTAAACATAATACTCAATAGGGGAAAACTGAGAGCTTTCTACCTACGGTCAGGAACAAGACAAGGGATGTTCACTTTCACCACTTTCAGTCAACTTAGTACTGGAAGTCTTAGCCACAACAATTAGACAAGTAAAAGAAACAAAGGCCATCCAAATTGGTAGAGAAAAAGTTATACTGTCACTTTCACAGATGACATGATGCTCTGTGTAGAAAACCCAAAAGACTCCACCAAAAATAGCTGCTAGAACTGATGAATGAATTCATTAAAATCATAATATATAAAATGAACATAAAGAAATCTTTTGCATTTCTATTCAGCAATAATGAAGCAGAAGAAAGAGAAACTAAGGGATCAATTCCTTTTTCAAATGCACCAAAAAGAGTAAGATATCTAGGAATAAACCTAAGCAAAGAAGTAAAAGATCTATGCTCTTTAAAAAAAATTTTTTAACATTTATTTATTATTGACAGACAGAGAGAGACAGAGCATGAGCAGGGGAGGGGCAGAGAGAGAGGGAGACACAGAATCTGAAGCAGGCTCCAGGCTCCAAGCCGTTAGCACAGAGCCTGAGGCGTGGCTCAAACTCACAAACCACGAGATCATTACCTGAGCCAAAGTCGGTTGCTCAACAGACTGAGCCACCCAGGTGCCCCAAAAGACCTATACTCTAAATAGTATAAAATGCTGATGAAAGAAATTGAAGATGACACAAAGAAATGGAAACGCATTCCATGCTCATGGATTGGAAGAACAAATATTGTTAAATGTCTACACTACCCTTAGCAGTCTACAGATTTAATGCAATCCCTATCAAAATACCAACAGCATTTTACAGAGCTAGAACAAAATCCTAAAATTTATATAGAACCACAAAAGACCTGGAATAGCCAAAGCAATTTTGAAAAAGAAGAGCAAAGCTGGAGGTATCACAATTCCAGATTTCAAGTTATATTACAAAGCAGTAGTACCCAAAACAGTATAGCACAAAAATAGAGAATAGATCAATGGAACAGAATAAATGAAACTCTCAAGTATATGATCAATCAATTTTTGACCAAGAAGGAAAGAATATCAAGTGAGGGGCACGTGGGTGGCTCAGTTGGTTAAATGTTCGACTTCGACTTAGGTCATGATCTCCTAGTTTATGGATTCAAGCCCCACGAAAGGCTCTGCGCTAACAGCTCAGAGCCTGGATCCTGCTTCAGATTCTGTGTCTTCCTCTCTCTCTGCCTCTCCCCCCACTCCTCTCTTTAAAAAATAAATAAGCATTAAAAAAAGAGAAGGAAACAATATCAAATGAGAAAAAGAAATCTCTTCAACAAATGGTGCTGGGAAAACTGGTAAGCTACATGTAAAAGGATGAAACTGGGCCATTTTCTTACATAATGCAGAAAAATAAACTCAAAATTGATCAAAGACCTAAATGTGAGACCTGAAAACATAAAAGTCCTAGAAGAGAACACAGCCACTAATCTCTCTGACATCAGCTATAGCAACCTTTTTTAAGATATGTCTCCTGCATCAAGGGAAATAAAAGCAAAAACATAATTGAGGTTACATCAAAATAAAAAACCTCTGCATAGTAAAGGAAACAATCAACAAAACTAAAAGAGAACCTACGAAATGTGAGAAGATATTTGCAAATGACCTATCTGATAAAAGGTTAGTATCCAAACTATATAAATAACTTCTAACTCAACACCCAAGAATATGAAAAATCCAATTCAAAAATGGAGAGAATTCATGAACAGACATTTCTTCAAAGAAGACATCTAGATGGCCAATAGACACATCAAAAGATGTTCAACATCATTCATCATTGAGTGTTGGTATAAATGTAAACTGATTCAGTCACTCTGGAAACCAGTATGAAGTTTGCCACAAGTTAAAAATAAAACTAGCCTATGATCCAGCAATTGCACTACAGGGTATCTACCAAAAAAATATAAAAACGCAACTGTGAAGAATTACATATACCCCTATATTTAGAGCAGCATGATTTATAATAGCCAACTAAATGTCTTCTCTGGCAAAATGTCTATTAATGTCTTCTACCATTGCATAAAGGGGCAACTATTCTGGAAAACAGCATGGAGGTTTTTAAGAAAGTGAAAAATAGCACTATCCTACAATCCAGCAATTGTACTACTAGGTTTTTACCCAAGGGATACAAAAATGTTGATTCAAAGGGATACATGCTGGTGTTTATAGCAGCATTATTTACAATACCCAAATTATGAAAACAATCCAAGTGTCCACTCACTGATGAATGGATAAAGATGTGTGGTGTATATATATAACAGAATATTATTCAGCCATAAAAAAGAATGAAATCTTCCCATTTGCAACAACATGGATGGAGATAGTGTAATGCAAAGCAAAATAAGTCAGTCAGAGAAAGACAAATTCCATATGATTTCACTCATATGTGGAATTTAAGAAACACCACAAATGAACATGAAGGGGGGAGAGCAAATAAGAAACAGATTCTTAACTATAGAGAACAAACTGATGGTTACCAGAGGGGAGGCAGGGGAGGATGGGTGAAATAGTAAAGGAGATAAAGGACAGCACTTGTGCTGAACACTGAATAATATATGGAATTGTCAATACACTATTTTGTACACCTGAAACTAATGTAACACTGTATGTTAACTATACTGGAATTTAAAAAGAATAGAATGAAATAGAATAGAATAGAATAGAATAGAATAGAATAGAATAGAATAGAATACAAAAATAATAAAATAATAAAATAAAATAATATAATATAAAATAGGGGCACCTGGGTGGCTCAGTCAGTTAAGCATCCAACTTCTGGCTCAGGTCATGATCTCATGCCTCGTGAGTTCAAACCTCACATTGGGCTCTGTGCTGACAGCTCAGAGCCTAGAGCCTACTTCGGATTCTGTGTTTCCCTCTCTCTCTGTGCCTCCCCCACTCATTCTCTGTCTCAAAAATAAACATTACAATTTTTTAAAATAAAATAAGAAAATCCTATAATGCTCACAGTCTAAGATTGAACCTCCTATGTTTAACTTTTGGAAAAAAAATATATTTGGGAACTAAGGCCATGAGTGCATGGAAAAGAGAAGAGTGTTAAAAGTGTTAAAAGCCTTGTGACACCACATTTCAAAATCACAAAGAGCAAGAAGAATCCACAAAGGACAAAGTAGAATAGCAAGAAAACAGACAGAACATGATGCTAAAGAAATTAAGAGAAGAAAACTTCTTGAGATATAGTAGTGTTTGAGCACGCTCGGTGGATAGAGTTTTTTAAAAAAAGGACATGATAAGGCATGATTTAGTTAATTACTTTGGATTTAGCTCTTCAACTATTATTATACCTTAAAGAAGGTAGTATTAAATGAATTTTGTTAAGGGTCCCATTTTCATGCATTTGGGCATGATGAAAATAAAGGAAGCAGATAAAATGAGTGAAGAATGTTTTTAATCTAACAAAAATAACTTAGAATTAATATAGAGAGCAAATATCAACAACCATGAGGATCTGGAAGAGGGTTATCAATGACAAGTCTGTTAGGTAGGGAGTATTTTAGTATGCTGCAGAAACATCAGAGAAAGTAACAATGTAAGCAAAGGCCATAGAAAAATACACCCAAAAACAGGTGGATAAACTTTTCATTCTGATAAGAGTTGGGTAGTTCTTCCAGAATCAAAAGCATAAACATTTGATTAATATGAGTTAAAAGATTGAACCCCAGATATCATTTTATGAAATTATGGGAAAAAATGAGGAACAGTGAAGAATTAGATGATGATTTCCTGTTTTTCAATGAACTGTTCCATACTCTTTCCATGTAACTCCAAACATCATGACTCCGTATTAGATTTCAGAAAATTTAACGTATCAATTAAAGTCAGTAGATCAAATTTTAATTACTTAGAATCTAATTTTGTATGTGGTTAGGAAATAATTCTGGAGAGACATGTAGTCTGGAGTTCTACATATTGTTTTTACATGAAAATAGCTAATTACTCATGAAATGCGACAAATTCTATTTTCCGTTTACCTCTTAAGTCTCTCTTTTCATCTCCATTTCTACTGTCACTATCTTATTTCTGAGCCCACTTACTTGTGTCCTCAGCACCAGACTTTCCTTCCTACAATCCATTTTCCATGTAACAGATACATTGATTAAAAAAAAAGTATTTGAAAATGTCTCTTCCAGTTCAAAACAACTAAAAATAAGAAGTTATCTCCCCTTTCTCTTAAGAGTCTAATAAAATTACAGCAAGTGAAGATACTGGTAGAAAAACAGAAGAAGCAAAAGACAGCCCCTGTGTCCACATGAACAGTTAACAACCGAGGAAAGCCCATATCCCATGGAGGTACCTGGCTCAAAGAGCAATGTCATGCCAGGTGGGAGTAGAAACCCTTTAAAAACAGTTAATTGAAAGTCTGTATACTGAAATATTACTCTAGTCAGGTGTCCCACACTCACTTCACTTTCAACCCCATGCTCCTTGAGCATTGCAGCCCAGTAATATAGTCCCAGGCATCCAAAAATAACACTCAGAGAATTAACTGCACGAGCATATGGTTTCCAATGTTATGGAATGGCTTCCAGTGCCCCAGAATAAACCTTTCCTCATTTCAGCATTCTTTTTTTTTAAATTTTTTAAAAATGTTTATTTATATTTGAGAGAAAGAGTGTGAGCAGGGGGAGGGTCAGAGAGACAGGGGACAGAATCTGAAGCAGGATCCAGGCTCCCGGCTGTCAGCACAGAGCCTGACGCAGGGCTCGAACTCACAAACTGTGAGATCATGACCTGAGCTGAAGTTGGATGCTTAATAGACTGAGCCACCCAGGGGCCCCCATTTTAGCAATCAAGGAGCAGTTTCCTTGTCTGCTCACCCCAAAGGTGACAAGCATGAATTCAGATCTGAGCTACCAGCACTAGTCCTCATAGTGGGAGAAAGCTAGCAGAGAAACAGGCATAAAAAGCAGAGGAAAATGACAACAGTCAGCAGTCTTCTATTCTTAGATATGAATAAACAAAGAATGCCAGATATATGGCAAAACAAAAAACTAAGATAAATAAAAACTGCTGAGCAAACAAGAAACAGATACATGAGAGAATATAAATAAATATAAAGAGAATTCTAAAATAAAAACCAGTGTATACTGAGGAATTGGAAAAAGTAATATAACCACTAAAGAACAGCAGGCTATGAAAACAAATAAATGTTAAGAATTCTCAGAAAGTCCCTCACTCGCCTCCGACGGCCTGCCTCATGGCCCACACGCCTTGCCGCTGCCCTGCAGAAATGCTTCGATTACCCGCAGTCCTTCGCCAGATTAGGCCAGTGTCCAGGGCACTGGCTCCTCATCTCACTCGGGCTATGCCAAAGATGTAAAATTTGGTGCAGATGCCCTAGCCTTAATGCTTCAAGGTGTAGACCTTTTAGCCGATGCTGTAGCTGTTACTATGGAGCCAAAGGGAAGAACAGTGATTATTGAACAGAGTTGGGGCAGTCCCAAAGGAACAAAAGATGGTGTGGCTGTTTTAAGTCAATTGACTTAAAAGATAAATATAAAAATATTGGTGCTAAACTTGTTCAAGACGTTGCCAATAACACAAATGAAGAGGCTGGAGCCTGCACCACCACTGCTACTGTCCTGGCACGCTCTATCGCCAAGGAAGGCTTTGAGAAGATTAGCAAAGGTGCTAATCCAGTGGAAATCAGGAGAGGTGTGATGTTAGCTGTTGATGCTGAAATTGCTGAACTTAAGAAACAGTCTAAACCTGTAACAACCCCTGAAGAAATTGCTCAGGTTGCTACCATTTCTGCAAATGGAGACAAAGAAATTGGCAACATCATTTCTGATGCAATGAAAAAGGTTGGAAGAAAGGGTGTCATCACAGTAAAGGATGGAAAAACACTAAATGATGAATTAGAAATTATTGAAGGCATGAAGTTTGATCGAGGTTATATTTCTCCATACTTTATTAATACATCAAAAGGGCAGAAATGTGAATTCCAAGATGCCTATGTTCTGTTGAGTGAAAAGAAAATTTCTAGTGTCCAGTCCATTGTACCTGCTCACGAAATTGCCAATGCTCACCGGAAGCCCTTGGTCATAATTGCTGAAGATGTTGATGGAGAAGCTCTGAGTACACTCATTTTGAAAAGGCTAAAAGTTGGTCTTCAGGTTGTAGCCATCAAAGCTCCAGGTTTTGGTGACAATAGAAAGAACCAGCTTAAAGATATGGCCATTGCTACTGGCAGTGCAGTGTTCGGAGAAGAAGGGTTGACTCTAAATCTTGAAGATGTTCAGCCTCATGACTTAGGAAAAGTTGGAGAAGTCATTGTGACCAAAGATGATGCAATGCTCTTAAAAGGAAAAGGTGACAAGGCTCAAATTGAAAAACGTATCCAAGAAATCATTGAGCAGTTAGATATCACAACTAGTGAATATGAAAAGGAAAAGCTGAATGAACATCTGGCAAAACTCTCAGATGGAAGAGCTGTGCTGAAGGTTGGTGGCACAAGTGATGTTGAAGTGAATGAAAAGAAAGACAGAGTTACAGATGCCCTTAATGCCACCCGAGCTGCTGTTGAAGAAGGCATTGTTCTGGGAGGGGGTTGTGCCCTGCTTCGGTGAATTCCAGCCTTGGATTCAATAACTCCAGCTAATGAAGATCAAAAAATTGGTATAGAAATCCTTAAGAGAACACTCAAAATTCCTGCAATGACCATTGCTAAGAATGCAGGTGTTGAAGGATCATTGATAGTTGAGAAAATTATGCAGAGTTCCTCAGAAGTTGGTTATGATGCTATGATTGGAGACTTTGTGAATATGGTAGAAAAGGGTATCATTGATCCAACTAAGGTTGTAAGAGATGCTTTATTGGATGCTGCTGGAGTGGCCTCTCTGTTAACTACAGCAGAAGTTGTAGTCACCGAAATTTCCAAGGAACAGAAGGACCCTGGAATGGGTGGAATGGACGGAATGGGAGGTGGTATGGGAGGTGGCATGTTCTAATTCCTAGAATAGTGCTTTACCATTATTAATGAACTGTGAGAGGAAGCTCAAGGCAGTGCACCTCAAAAATAACGTGAGAAGTCAGTTGAAGGAAATGACTGAAGAAAAGGCTGGCTGATGTTTTAAGGAAATCACTATAACCATCAGTTACTGGTTTCAGTTGACAACATATAATGGTTTAGTGCTTTCATTGTCCATGCCTACAGATAATTTATTTTGTATTTTTGAATAAAAAGACATTTGTACATTCCTGATAACTGAATGCAAGAGCCATGTACCAATGTACTGCTTTCAACTTAAATCACTGAGGCATTTTTACTACTGGGGGTAGAGCAGAGAGAGAGGGAGACACAGAATCCAAAGCAGACTCCAGGCTCTGAGCTGTCAGCACAGAGTCCAGCACGGGCTCTCGAACCCACAAACTGAGAGATCATGATCTGAGCCGAAGTCGGACACCTAACTGACTGAGCTACCCAGGTGCCCCAATACTTATTTCCTTATTGTAGAATACATAAAAATTTTAAGCAGATACATGTAACATGTCAGACTTAACTAAAAATTATCTTCAAGAATTCAAAATTCAACATCTCATATAAAGGAAAAATTAGGGTTTTATTTAAATACTGGCTTGAGTAACCACTAAGAAGCCAAAGTTTTATTAAAATGATTGATAGGGGCACCTGAGTGGCTCAGTTGGTTGAGAATCTGACTTCGGCCCAGGTCATGATCTCACAGTTAGTGGGTCCGAGCCTCGTGTCAGGCAGGCTCTGTGCTAGGATTGTGGAGCCTGTTTGGGATTCTCTCTCTCCCTTTCTCTCTGTCTTTCCCCCACTGTACTCTCTCTCAAAACAAACAAACAAACAAACAAAGATGAATTGATAGAAACATAATATCCATAACAAAAGTGGTAGCTATGTCATTATGTGGGTCAATAATCCTCTATCCTGGGTGCTATAAGCACTACACTAATAGATTCCAAACTCTAAGAACACTGGCAAATTGGAAGACACCTTAAGAATGATTAAAAAGATGAAGATTGAGGGGTTATGGTTCAAGATGACCACATAGAAAGCTCCTAAACTCACTTCTGCTCACAAGCATGCTGCACCTGCAGCTATATATGGAACCATTCCCTCTGAGAGAAATCAAAAAGATGACTGACACCTACACATGAGGTGAAGGAGGAGAGAAAACCACATTGAAACAGGTAAGAGAGGCTGAGACACAATCTCCCAATAAATCCCATTTCTAGTTCAGGGACAAAAAAAACAAGAAGGAACTCCTAACTCCCAACTTCTCCCTGAGGAATGAGGGTTTGGACCCTACATGTAGCACCAAAATCTTTAATACTTCCACCTGAGAGATGGGCCTCCAGAGCATCTAGCTTTAAAAGCCAGTAGTGCTTTCATCCAGGAGACCCCCAAGGTTATTGTGAACTCAGAGACAGTTGTCAAAGGGCTCATGGGACTCATCATGGCTAACCCCCCAGGATTCAGTGCAAAGAGAACAGACTGAAGCTTGCCCAGTCTTTCCTTGAAAGAGGACTATGAGCTTATCATAATATCTGGGCCTAAGGAGCAAGCTTCTATTTTAACACACATCAAGAGGCAAACCACAATACTCTCTAGAGACAGGGATGCAGGTGGCACAATCTTCAATCTCTCCCTCTGCCTCACATCAAGTAACCAGAATCCCAGAAAGGAACTCATGCATACGTCTGGCACCC
The DNA here is from genome assembly GCA_017311185.1 of Proteles cristata cristata. NCBI lineage: Eukaryota > Metazoa > Chordata > Mammalia > Carnivora > Hyaenidae > Proteles > Proteles cristata. Next base: position 227,765 of record JAESUZ010002436.1, on the reverse strand, counting down.
CAGTTTTTGCCTATGTCCACATGAGACAAAACAAACTTTATGACAGACTGTAATAAGAGACAAAGTCAATAAATAAGGACAAAGGAGTCAATCCAACAAGAAGATAAAAATTTATAAGTATTTATGCACTCAACATAGAAGCAACTAAATGTATAAAATAACTGTGAATAGGCATAAAGGGAAAAACAACAACACAATAATAGTAGAGGACTTTAATATTCCACCTTAATCAAAGGATAGATCAAGACAGAAAATCGATAAGGAAATATTAGACTGAAGTATTACATTAAACAAGATGGACTTAACAGACTTTTACAGAATATTCCATTCAAAAGCAGTAGAATAAACATTCTTCTCAAGTACAAATGGAATATTCTCCGGAATATAGCATATATTAGGCCATAAAACAACTATTAATGAATTTAAGAAGGCTGAAATCATACCAAGCATCTTTTCAGAGCACAATGGTATGAAATAGAAATCAATTATAAGAAGAAAACTGGAAAATTCACAAATATGTAAACATTAAACAATATGTTACTGAACAAATTGGGTCAAAGAAGAAATCAAAAGAGAAATTTAAAAAAGAAACCTTGGGTGCCTGGGTGGCTCAGTTGGTTAAGCATCCGACTTCAGCCCAGGTCATGATCTCACGGTTTGTGGGCTCAAGACCCGCATCAGGGTCTGTGCTAACAGCCAGCTCAGAGCCTGAAGCCTGTTTCAGATTCTGTGTCTCTCCCTCTCTCTGACCCTCCCCTGCTCACACTGTCTCTCTCAGAAATAAATAAAAAACATTAAAAATTTTTTAAAAAAAGAAAAGAAACATTGAGACAAATTAAAATAGACACACAATATACCTTATATATCCTGGAAGAAAAAAGAAATACAACATACAAAAAACATACTGGATGCAGCAAAAGTAGCTCAAAGAGGGAATTTCATAGCAATAAATGCCTACATTGAGAAATAAGAGAAATCTCAAATGAATAACCTAACTTTACATCTCAAGGAACTAGAAGAAGAAGAATAAATTCATTCCAATGTTAGTATAAGAAATAACAAAGAGTGGGGCGCCCGGATGGCTTAGTCGGTTAAACGTCCGACTTTCGCTTAGGTCATGATCTCGTGGTTAGTGGGTTCGAGCCCCATGTCGGGCTCTGTGCTGACTGCCAGCTCAGAGCTTGGAGCCTGTTTCAGTCTGTGACTCCCTCTCTCTGTGACCCTCCCCTGCTCACAGTCTCTCTCTCTCTCCTAGAACTAAATAAAACATTAAAAAAAAAAAAGAAATAACAAAGATCAGTGTGTAAATAAACAAAGCGAACAACAAAAACAATAGAAAAGATTGGTGAAACTAAGAGCTGTTTTTTGAAAAGACAAACAAAATTGACAAATCTTTAGCTTGACGCACCAAGAAAAAAGAGAGAGGACTTAAAAAATTAAATCACTGGGGCACCTGGGTGGCTCAGTCGGTTGAGCATCCAACTTTGGCTCAGGTCATGATCTCACGGTTCATGGGTTCGAGCCCCACTTCAGGCTCTGTGCTGACAGCTTGGAGCCTGGAGCCTGTTTCAGATTCTGTGTCTCCCTCTCTCTCTGACCCTCCCTTGCTTGCTCTCTCTCTCTCAGAAATAAATAAAACATTAAAAAAATTAAATCATAAATGAAAGAAGACATTATAACTGACATTACAGAATACAAAGGGTTATGAGAGATGACTATGAACAATTATTTGCCAACAAGTTAAACAACCTAGAAGAAACGGATAAATATCTAGAAACATACAACTTATCAAGATTGAATCATGATGAAATAGAAAACCTAAACAGACTAATTACTAGAGATTGAATCAGTAATCAAAACTTCCCAAAAAACAAAAGTCCAGGACAGAATGGCTTCACCAATAAACTCCGCCAAAAATTCAAAGAATTCATATCAGTCTTCTCAATCTCTTCCTAAACATAGAAGAGGAAGGAACTCTTCTAATTTTATGAGCCAGCATTACAAGGATGCCACAAGAAAATAGAATTACAAGCCAATATCCCTGATGAACGTAGATATAAACATTCCCCAAAATATTAGCAAACCAAATTCAATAATACATTTAAAGGATCAAGCAGGACTTATTCCAGGGAAGCAAGGATGGTTGAACACCCACAGAGCAGTCAATGTGATACATCACATTAGCAAAGTGAAGGATAAAAATTATGTCATTATCTAAATAGATGTACAAAAACCTACTGACAAAATTCAACATTGATTTTTAACAAAACTCACAACATAGTGGGTGCCGGGAGCCGCACCGGCCTCTCTGGATGGCAATCACAGCAAGGAAGTGACAATGTTTGCAGCTCCTGCCATGAGAAATGAAAACTGGTATCTCCTTCTGCTACTATTGGCTCATGTTGGATATAAGCCTGCTGCTATTGACCAGGCCTCACAATATTCCGTATCAGAATACAGATACCTCATAAGGAAAAGCATATTCCTGCCTTTACAAAAGAGATTTTAGATGAAAGTTCCATGGGTGATTGTTAAAAGGCTCTTCCTATGGGCCTTGCAGATCCCGAGACTTAGGGGGTTAAGAACACAAGAATTACAATTGAGCCTGGCCCTGAGACCAAGGGCCTATTTTGGGGTTAAGAGCAAAACATAGTTACCACATATATCTTTGCTAATTGGTGAAACATAACAGTCCCTTCCTCAAGGCCTACTTTCCACAAACACCCTCTCTTACACTGGCAGCTGGGATGAGGATAGATAACAGTAGCTAAAACATAACCCAGGGGCAAAAGACTGACCCATTCAGGGCCCCCATGATAGTCTCCACAAACAAACCAATTCAGAAACATTCATCTTCTTGAGAGCCAGACAAAATACTCCTAACTTATCTATATACAATTTGACCTATATGTTATCCTGTTTTTCACTAAGAATATTCTATTATTTCCTTGGTAGGAATAATTCTGCAATTGATATCACAAAAGGACTCCCATTGTAAGAAATTCCTTTCTCTGATTTCATCTTGTTGCTGAACCTTTAAATAAAGACACAAAAACCGACAGGACAGAGATGCCTGCCTGATGATCAGAATCTCGGGGCTCTCTCACTCTCTCTCTCTCTGACACCATCCATCCTTCAGGGACCCCTGGACCTGCCGGAGCCGGCTCGGCCTCCAACAAGTGGGTATGAAGGGAACATACCTCTGCATAGAGCATCTATAACAAACCTACAGCTAGCAACATGCTTAATGGCGATAAATTCAAAGCTTTTCTTCTAAGATCAGGAATAAGACAAGGATGCTCACTCTCTCACTCTTACAGCTTTTATTCTACATAGTATTAGAAGTCCTATCCAGAGCAATCAGGCAAGAAAAAGAAATAAACGGTATCTAAACTGGAATGAAAGAAGTAAAACTGTCACCATTTATACATGACATGATATTATATTATGAACACCCTAAAGAATCCACCAAGAAACTGTTAGAGCTCAGAAGCAAATTCAGTAAAGTCACAGAATACAAAATCAATATTCAAAAAAATGTTGCATTTTTATATAGTAACAAGAAACCATCAGGAAAAAAAAGAAATCATCAGAAAAAACAATAAAGAAAACAATCCCATTTATATTTGCATCAAAAAGAATAAAATACCTAGGAATAAATTCAACCATGTAGGTGAAAACTCCATATACTGAAAATTACAAGACACTAATAAAGAAATTGAAGATACAAATAAATGGAAAGATACTTCTTGATCATGGGTAAAAAGAATCAATATCGTTAAAATGTTCATACTTCCCGAAGCAATCTTCAAATGCAATGCAATCCCTTTCAAACTTCCATGGCAGGGGCACCTGGGTGGCTCAGTGGGTTAAGCATCCGACTTCAGCTCAGGTCATGATCTCACAGTTTGTGGGCTCAAGCCCCGCGTCAGGCTCTGTGCTGACAGCTCAAAGCCTGGAACCTGCTTCAGATTCTGTGTCTTCCTCTCTCTCTGCCCCTCCCCTGCTCACACTTGGTCTCTCTCTCTCTTCCAAAACTAAAAATAAACATTAAAATTAAAAAAAAAAAATTCCAATAGCAGTTTTCACCAAAAGAGAAAAACAATCCCAAAATGTTATGGAACCAAAAAAGCTCTCAAATAGCCAAGCAATTTTGAGAAAACAACAAAACTGGAAGCATCATCTGCCTTCAAACTATATTACAAAGCTACAGTTATTAAAACAATATGGCATTGGCATAAAAACAAACACATAGATCAATAGAAGAGAATAGAAAGCCCAGAAATAAAGTCATGCATATAAAGTCAATTAATTTGTGACAAAAGGGTCAAGAATGTACAGTGGGGAAAGAATATTCTCTTCAATAAATGGCGTTGAGAAAACTGGGCAGTCATATACACGAGAATAACATCCAACCACTATTTTATACCATAAACAAAAATTAATTCAAAATGGATTAATGAGTTGAACATAAAACATAAAAATATAAAACTTTGAGAAAAAAAGCATAGGGGGTATACTCCTTGGGCTGGGTCTTCATAATGATTTTTTAATCTGACACCAAAAACAGAAGCAACAATAGCAAAAATAAATAAGTGGGACTGCACCAAATTAAAAAGCTTCTACATAAAAAGGAAACCATCAGTAAAATGAAAGGCAGCCTACTAAATGGAAGAAAATATTTGCATAGTATATATCTGGTAAGGGGTGAATATCCGAAAATATAAAAAACTCATAAAACTCAACAACAAAATCTTAAATAATCTGATTAAAAAGCCGGCAGAGGATCTGAATAGACATTTTCCCAAAGAAGTCATATAGATGGCCCACAGGTAGATGAAAAGTACTTTACATCACTTACCATGAGGAAATGCAAATCAAAACCACAAGGAAATATCACCTCACATCTGTAGGGTGGCTTTTATTTAAAAAACACAAGAAGTAACAAGTGTTGACAAGGACATAGAGAAAGGGAACCCTCCATATACTGTTAATGGGGATGTAAACTGGCACAGCTGTTATGGATAACAGTATCAAGTCTTCTTAAAAAGTTCAAAAATTGGGGGCACCTGGGTGGCTTAGTCGGTTAAGCGTCCGACTTTCGCTTAGGTCATGATCTCGCGGTTCGTGGGTTCGAGCCCCGCGTCGGGCTCTGTGCTGACTGCCAGCTCAGAGCCTGGAGCCTGTTTCAGTCTGTGACTCCCTCTCTCTCTGACCCTCCCCTGCTCACGCTGTCTCTCTCTCTCTCCTAGAAATAAATAAAACATTAAAAAAAATGGGGCGCCTGGGTGGCTTAGTCGGTTAAGTGTCTGACTTTCGCTTAGGTCATGATCTCGCGGTTGGTGGGTTCGAGCCCCGCGTCGAGCTCTGTGCTGACTGCCAGCTCAGAGCCTGGAGCCTGTTTCAGTCTGTGACTCCCTCTGTCTCTGACCCTCCCCTGCTCACGCTCTCGCTCTCTCTCTCTCTCTCTCCCTTAGAAATAAATAAAAATATTTAAAAAAATAAATAAAGGACTTTTCCTATGCAAGTTTAAAAAAAAAAAAAGTTCAAAAATTGAACCAAGTGTCTATTGAAGGATAAATGGATAAAGAAAATGCAACACACACTCACACACAGAGGGATATTATTCAGCTATGAAAAGATTGAAATTCTCCAAGTACATCTAATCTGCACAGTGATGTCCACATCATTCTTCACATTGATCAGTCATATCTCCTTATTTCCCTAAACTTGTCTAATCTGATCTCAGAAAATAAGGGGAAAAAATGAAAAAGGAACAGAGAAGTTAAGTAACCTTGTTAATGCCACACTACAGAGCCAGGCAGCTTGGCCCAAGAATGGAGCTCTTAACTGTCTCAATATGTAGGTGTCTGTTAGATTATTCTGTATTTTTCTTTTTAAAAAAAAAAAATTATAATGTTTTTTATTTATTTCTGAGAGAGAGAGAAAGAGAGAGTGAGCATGAGCAGGGGTGGATCAGAGAGAGAGGGAGATACAGAATCTGAAGCAGGCTTCAGGCTCTGAGCTAGCCGTCAGCACAGAGCCCAACATGGGACTCGAACCCAGAAACTGTGTGATCATGACCTAAGCCAAAGTTAGATGCTCAACCAACTGAGGCACCCAAGCACTCCTTCTCTGTATTTTTCTATGCTTGAAATGGTTTACAATTGTTTCTTTAAAGGATCTGAAGAAAAAAGGCAAAATCTTTAAAAAAAAAAAGATTATCAAAATATAATTGCTCTCAAATGTCAAATACTCAATATACCTGAAACTAATTCAGCCTGATTAAGTAAACTGTATAATTCACAGTTCATAATGTTCATATATATAAACATATATAATATGCAGTATAACATAGAAAGAATAGAATTCAAAAAGAGAATCAAAGATTCCAGATCCAGATAGTATGGATTAAGTGCAATGCATTCTGTCTTTCCCATTTTATATGGCTATTAAAACCTGGACTGACATACAGCAGCTATTTAAGGCCTCTGAAAATGTAACAATAGAAGCCAGATTAAATGAAGACCCCAAAGAACTTTTGAATATGTGGGTTTTATCTAGTGACATCTACCCAAATTAGAGATTAAAACAGAAACTGTTACAAACAAAAAGCATAAGTTCACATTCCATTAGCTTTCAGAGTGGTGATATTATCACCATCATCACAAATCTCTGGAAATTTCCACTGTACATCACAAATCTCTGGAAATTTTCTCTGTCATATGAGAGAGAATAGAAAAGACAAATAACATCTAAGTGATATAGGAGATAGTTTTGACCACATTTTTATAACTGCTGCCCATATGCAACAGATAAAAAATATTGTTTTGAACCACAAATGAGATATTTGTCAAACTGTAACAAAAAGAATTGGGACAAATACTTTAAAAACTAACTTCAGGGGTGCCTGGGTGGCTCAATTGGCTCATCTGACTTCGGCTCAGGTCATGATCTCACACCAGGTGAGTAAAAACCCTGCGTTGAGCTCTGTGCTGACAGCTCAGAGCCTGGAGCCTGCTTCAGATTCTGTGTCTGCCTCTCTCTCTCTCTGCCCCTCTCCAGCTCATGCTCTCTCCATCAAAAATAAATAAACATTAAAAAAATTAATTTCATACTGATTAAAAGGCAAAAAGAGGTATGGCAATATTTTAACAAAAAGTTAGAAAAAAATGTTTAGAATTTAAAAAGACATTTCTAAGTAATACAGACACATGTTTTTCAATGTCTTTTTGCCAGCTCTGGCTGCCAGCATTACTTGCTTAAGGCTCTCCATTCACATAGGATCATGACAGTTAAAAAGGATACCAAATTCATGTTCTGCCACTACTTTTTACACATGGACTTACATTGCCATTGAGAAGAAATTCATTTTAATAAGTTAATTGTTTATATTTAAGAGACTGTCTACATCAAGCTTTCCAAATTCTTTCACCAGAGTTAGTATTTCTTATCTGGAGTAATGGAGATGACCAATACCACTACCCAAATATCCTTGAACAGTCTCAGCTCTTCTAGCGTTCCAAAGAAAATGACTGTCCATTAAATCTCTTTGTTATCCAAGGAATACTCCGAGTAAGGTAAATGGTTCAGCATTCACCAAGGAACATCTATGAAGTTATCACATATTATACCTATTAGAAATTTTTAGACTTATGATGACCTATTTTTGAAATCTGTAAGAAAAAAATATTATGTAGATTACTTGTAATTTTACAAGGTTGCAATAATTTTTGACATTTAAAAGACCTTCAGTAAAAATAATTTTTCTTACTTGGCTTTAAGAATGTCAGGGTCTAGAGGGTGCCCGAGTGGTTTAATCAGTTGAGCATTTGACTTTGGCTCAGTTCCTACTCACAGCTTGTGAGTTTGAGCTCCACATCAGGCTCACTCCTGTCAGGGCAGAGCCTGCTTCTGCCCCTCTCTCACTCCTCTTTCTCTCTCTCTCCCTCTCCCAAAAGTAAATAAACATTAAAAAATAAATTGGGGCCCCTAGGTGGCTCAGTTGGTTAAGCATCCAACTTCGGCTCAGCTCGTGATCTCTCGCAAATTCATGAGTTCAAGCCCCACATCAGGCTCTGAGCTAACAGCCCTCTCTATCTGCTACTCTCCTGATCGTGCTCTGTCTCTATCTCTGTCTCTGTTTCAAAAATAAATAAACATTAGTTTTTTTAAAAAAATAAATTAAAAAAAAAGAATGTCAGGGGCACCTGGGTGGCTCAGTCGGTTAAGCATCCGACTTCGGCTCAGGTCATGATCTTGCAGTTCGTGGGTTTGAGGCTCGCATCGGGTTCTGTGCTGGCAGCTCAGAGTCTGGAGCCTGAGATTCTGTGCCTTCTTCTCTCTCTCTCTGCCCCTCCCCCGCTCATGTTTTGTCTCTCTCTGTTTCAAAAATAAATAAACTATAAAAAAAAATTTAAAACAGAATATCAGGGTCTAGGAATATTATGTTTTTCAAAGAAATTTTTACTTCAATAGAAAAATATATAAACTGTGGTTTTAGAATTTTAGAACATATAAACAAATATAACACATGATTGATATAAAATGGGTTTGGACAATATTAAAATGTGAAGTTGTAATTTAAAAATATCTTAAGATAGTTTAGGCCTGGCCATGGGCTCTGGAACCAAGGGATAGGATGGTCTCTTTAATAAATGATGTTGGAAAAACTAGACAGCCATCTGAGAAGACTGCATTTGGAATTTTATCTCATACTATACATAAAAATCAAGTCAAAATTGATTAGGGAGTTAAACATAAGGTAGAAAACCATTAACCTCTTAGAGGAAAACAAAGGGGGAAATCTTGAGGTTAATCTCAGGAATGATTTCTTAGATATGGCATCAAACTCACAGGAAATAAATGCAAAATGGGAATACATCAAATTACAATGTTTCTGCACAGAAAAGGAAATTATCAATACAATGAAAAGGGTCTACAGAATGGGAGAAAATCTTTGCAAAACATATATCTGATAAGGGGTTAATATCCAAAATATATAAAGAACACATACAACTCAGTAAGACAAAAAATCCAATTTAAAAATGGGTAGAGAAACTTAGTAGACATTTCTCCAAAGAATACATACAAATGGCCAACAGATACATGAAAAGATGTTCAACATCACTAATCATCAGAGAAATACAAATCAAAACTAGATATCACCTCATCCAGAGAAAGTGGCTACTATCAAAAAGAAAAAATTAAAAAAAGCAAATGTTGTCAAGGATGTAGAGAGAAAAGAACCTTTTTACACTGTTGGTAAATTGGTGCAGCCACTATGGAAAACACTATGGTAGATCCTCAGGAAAAAAAATCATGTGATCTAACAATCCCATTTCTGAGATATACCCAAAGGAACTGAAATTAAGATCTCAAAGATATATCTGCACTCCCATGTTCAATGCAGCATTAGTTACAATAGAGAAGACATGAAAGCAAGATAAATGTCCATTGATGGCCGAATTGATAAAGAAAATGCAGTATATACATGCAATGGAAAATCATTCAGCCTTAAAGAGAATGCTATTCTCTGCTATTAGTAATAATGTGGATGAACCTGCAGGGTCTTATGGTAAGCTAAATAAGAGAGACACTTATCAATGTCAATACTATGTGATACCACTTGTATGAGAAACCTATAGAAGTCCAATGCACAGAAGCAGAAAGTAGAATGATGGTTGCCAGGAACTAAAAAGGGGAAAATGGGGAGTTATTAGTCAAAGCGTACAAGTTTCAGTTATGCAAGATGAATAAGTCCTAGAGATCAACTGTACAGTATAGTGCCTACAGTTAATAATACTGTATTATATATTTAAAAATTGCTAAGGGACTATATCTGATATTACGTGTTCTTATAAAAACATAACGATAAAAAAGAAGGCAGAGGGAAATTTTGGAGGTGATGGATTTTTTTAAATGCCATTGATTGTGGTAATGGTTTCATGGAGGCACACTTATGTACAAACTCATCCAGTTAAATACATTAGATATGTATAGCTTTTTGTACTTCAATTTGGTTTTTTAAAAAATATATTTCGGGGCACCTGGGTGGCTCAGTCGGTTAAGCATCCGACTTTCGCTTAGGTCATGATCTCGCGGTTCGTGGGTTCGAGTCCCATGTTGGGCTCTGTGCTGACTGCCAGCTCAGAGCCTGGAGCCTGTTTCAGATTCTGTATCTCCCTCTCTCTCTGACACTCCCCTGCTCATACTGTCTCTCTCAGAAATAAATAAAACATAATATATATATTTCATCTGCCCAATTTTATTTCTACTCCAGTAGATGATATGTTATTGGCACACTGTCATATGAGAGGGCTAAATGACAGATACTAATTTGATATTATTTCCAAATGACAAAAAAAAATCTGGTAACATGACCAGGGTCCTATTCTGACAGGTAAATAATGGAAGAAGAAAAGAATTAAAGCCCGCTTACATTTTTTATCTTTGTTATCTTCACTGTCCTCAGTAAAGGCAGTTATATGACTTTGGGTATCTTCTCTCCAATTTGTTACTAACAACTGCCATAAAGCCAAGTGCAGACAACCCTCCAAATAATCTACTTTGCTATAAACCATTTTAATTTGAATAGGGACCAAAACTGTCATGAGAAAGCTCTTTGGTCCATAATTTTTTATTCTCAGTAATGTGATAAAATGATGACATTTCTAATTTCATTATACGTAATTAAGACAAGGCCTCCAGACTTCTATTAAAACCAGTTGTTAGTAGTAGAGGTAGTCATAAAATGAGTAGTAGTAGAAACAGGTGTCTTAATAGTAGTAGTTTAACTGTTGCCCTTTCACAAATTTACAAATTCGGATCATTGTCTCTCTCATTCTTCAGTTAGCTGTGCCATGCATTGGAATCTGAGGCGGTCCTTTTAAAGTGGAAAGAGAAGCATATGTTTCCCTTATACTCAGAAGAAATATTTGTGGGAATATGCAGGACAGAGTGAAGGCATTTGTGGAGCGACAGATTTTTAGGTCTCTAAAAATCCTATTGTGACAGCCAGATGTTGGAGAGAGAGTCTATGGCTGCTTCCATGTCTGATAAGGCTAAACGTGGTAAATGGCTGATAAAGGTTCATACTATAGACACTTACCGGTCCTAGAAAATGGGAGAATTTCAATCAGTGGTGCTTGCTCAGGATGAAGCACTGTGGGACTGAGGCTGTGTTCCTTGGTGGTTTTGTTTTTCTGTGATTTCAGTGATCAGAACCCACATAGCAGTTAGTTTTCTCCACTTTAAACTGTTGCCTACAGAAAGAGGTTAGTACCCTCTGCACTAGGTAGCCTAGTCTGTAGGTTAGTACAAACCTGGTGGCAAAGGTTACTTTTATTCTTAGTGAACAAGGCAAACCTGTGGTCCTCTCCTAACAGGATATCCAAATTGATCCTTCTTTGACACTTCCCTTCTTACTTCTTGTCTTAGACACACTCTCTCTCTCTCATATTGTACATACATTGAGCTTGCTAATTACTCTTTTTCATTAGGATTTCAAAACTATGCTAAGGAAGCTAGCATAGTTTTACAATATGCAGATGATCACAAATTAACAAAGGGTCAAAGTAATTGAAGAGTGTGAGAAAATGAAACTAAATTTGAGAGTCACCTGAAAGAAATAAAATTGCAGCTTTCTGCTCATTTAGCATCCAGTGACGCAAAACAACCAGCCATGCATGCTGCTGAAATCTGTTCATTTACTTTCTCTGGCATCTGTGTAAGCGGGCTAGCTAAACATCACCAAATATCTGGAGAAGGCGTCAGAAAAGAGAGACAAAAACGAACAAAAGGAAAAGGAAAACTTGGAAAACAACAGTGTTGCAGACGAAATGACACAGAGGACAAGACACACACAAAAGACAGACACAGACACAATTCCGGCCGGAGGAACAATTCTACGCAAGCCCCTCTTGCGGTTTATTTTATACCCCGGTAACTGGATACAAACTGAAATCTACAAGATGCATTCCTTTACCAATTAAGGGCAAGTAGCCAAACACATTTCAAGGACAGGGGGGAGCAAAGGGAGGAAGTGACCACAACATGTTTACTAAGAGGCCTGCTCACAATTCCAGCCTTCTCCTTATTTCTAAGGAGGGCATGTTCCCTCGTTTGCAAGCGGACCATTAAACTTGGATACTGTGTGCAGGCCTCCTGGCAGAGCATCCTGTTTGCAGGCATGCTTTGCCCAGGCAGGGAACCCCATGTGCAGACACATCCCCGCGTCCCTAACCACGCTTTCTTGTGGTCACTGTCGGGCTCCCACAAACAGACACGCTGCTGAAAAAAAATAGCAAAACAGAGCAAAACCCAAATCCCGTTATTAATATCCTCTCAGACATGAAGAAATCAATGTATAAAAGCAAGGATAGGAAATTATAAGAAAGGACAGGCTTGGGGCGGAGGGGAAAGGTGGGTGTTTCCCAACAGGACAAGTTTTCAATTAAGTTAGGGTATAAAAGATAAAATGAGAAAATCTCAGAAATTTTTACAAACAGAAAATTAGGAGACAGAGAACAGGGAAAGAAAGGTAGGAGGGGGTGGAGAGAAAAGAAGAATGCAAATGAGAGACAGGTGAATTTGAACACCCTTTTAGGAGAGGAACATGGGTTTAGGTTAGCCATTTAAAAGAGAAGTAACATTTGCAACTGGTATTGGACTCACAGAAAAGGCAGGCTACTCTGGTCCAGAGGAAGCTAATCTGGGTAGTTGTTTCTTTCATTTTCCAGGAATGGAGGAAGAAAATGAAAAATGAAGAAAACAACTACCCTCTACTGAAACCTGTTTCCTGAATTTATGTGTTCTGTTTCACATTCCTCTTTTTTAAGTAAAATGGTCCAGCTCTTCAGAAAATTCCAGACATGGGTGAGAGAGTCTTTTAAGTACTACTTGAAAAGAATGGCTCAGCTTTAATTATAAATGGAGGTAATGCTCTTATTTTCAGAGATCTCTCTGTATTCCAAACGCACTGAGCCAAATCTATGGTTATTGTAGCCTCACACTTCTCTCTCTGAAGAATGGATTCTGAATTTTCACTCCAATCAAAAACAGGTCTTTCCATAGCACATCATACTGAGACCTATAGCTGTCATTCAGAGCTAAAGCAGTCCTGTATTTCTTATTGTCTATGAGCCCAGGGATTAATACCAAATAAACAAGCAGCTTTTTCCAAACCTCAAAGCTTAAACTATTTTTATAGGCACAACAGATGGTAAAGTTTAACTTGATTTATCCGTGAGAGGCTGTCCCCTTAGAGAGAAAGTTAGCTTTGCATTTTACCCTGGTAGAGTGCTGAGACGAGATCAGGACTGGTCCACATGTTAAAACAGCCGGAACTGCAAGATTTGGACCCCAATACTCAGTCATGCAGGTGAATAACCAGTGCTCCCTCAACCAGTAACTGTGAGTAAGGAAGAGGGCTGATACCCAGGGTTCAGCCATGGCTCACTGCTATCAGCATTACATTCAGGAATTAAAATCAAAAGTATAACTGGTCTGAAACAGGGCCCAAGCAATGAAAATAGACGCTGGAGTGGATAGAATTCTAAAGATTTTCCTTCAGTTTGCCATCTTCTGGTTACTTGATCAAACACCAGTCTAGGTACTGCTGTGAAAGTTACTCAGGTTCATGATCAGCTGACCTTAAGACGGGGCTTGTCTCCTGGATTATCTGGACAGGTTCAATGGAATCTATCAGCCTAAAAAGGAGGAGAAGCGATTGAAAAGGTGGAGGCCAGACAGATTGCAAGCATAAGGGGAATTCAAAGGACAGTCACTGGCTCTGAGGTATAGGGACTGTTGCAGAGCTAAGGCAGGCTGCCAGCTGCCAGCCAACAAGGAAACTGAGGTCTCAGTCTACAACCACAGTGGATTCTGTCAACAACTTGAATGAATTGAAAAGTGAATTATTGGGGCACCTGGCTGGCTTAGTCAGTTAAGCGTCCAACTTTGGCTCAGGTCATAATATCACAGTTCGTGGGTTTGAGCCCCACGTTGGGCTCTGTGCTGACAGCCAGCTCAGAGCCTGGATCCTGCTTCAGATTCTGTATCTCCCACTCTCTCTGACCCTCCCCTGCTCACATACTCTCTCTCTCTCTCTCTCACTCTCAGAAATAAAATATTTTTTAAAAATTACGAAAGGAAGGAAAGGAAAGGAAAGGAAAGGAAAGGAAAGGAAAGGAAAGGAAAGGAAAAGAAAAGAAAAGTGGATTATTTCCAGAGCTTCCAGTTAAGAGCCCAACTTGCAGGGATGTTGATTCAACCTTGTGAGACCCAGATCAGAGAACCCAGGTAAGCCAAACCAGACTGCTGACCTACAGAACTGTGAGATAACCAAGTTAGGTTATTTTAAGCTGATAAATGTGTGGTCATTTTTTAACAGCAGCAGTACAAATGCAATATAAACGACCAACTGATCAGTACAACTTGCGTGCAGTGAAGCAGCTGCTCACTACCAGCCCTGGCCATGCCATGGAATGTTTTACCTGAACCAACTAACTGCTGAAATACAGCAAGTTGTGTGCTACATGTCTGGTCCTACATTGTATCTACAATTAAATAATGCAAAACTAAATGCCTGAATATTTTTTTCTCTATGCAGACCAATCCCATTTTGTACAAGTATTTATTACCAAGGAAAACTAGCACTGATATCTAATAATTTCAGATGTAGGATTGTAACCCACTCAAAGCATTCTAGGGGTGCCTGGGTGGCTCAGTCAGTTAAACGTCTGACTCCAGCTCAGGTCGTGATTTCACAATTCATGAATTTAGTCCCACATTGGGCTCTGCAAGTGTCAAGAAGTGTCAAGAAAACCCTAGGTTTATATCTCCCTAGAGTCATCACTTAGATTTGGCACTTTGCTATTTTTCTATTTTTAAGTTCATTTATTTCTTTTGAGAGATAGAGAAAGAGAGATCAGGGGAGGGGAAGAGAGAGAGGGAAAGACAGAGTCTTAAGCAGGCTCTGGGCTGCTGTCTGTGCAGAGGCCTATGTGAGGCTTGATGTTACAGTTCCTATCTCAAACACCATGAGATCATGACCAGAGCCAAAATCAAGAGTCAGATACTCAACCACCTGAGCCACGGAAACACCCCTCATGTTGCTATTTTTCTCCTTCATGTCACTGTTGCTTTCATCCCTCACGAGCATTTTCTGAACACTAAGCATGTCATCTCTTAAATCACAACAAATGTTTCTGGTTTTTATCTTATCACTACATGAATTTTTAAGACAGTTAAGACAGTAAAAACAAGAACACAAAGCATTGGGAAATTACTACCTTAGTTTTTTCTTTACATTATTTTAAGTAATATTCTTATGTAAATGACAACCATATAGATTGTTTCATGGCTTTCCTTTTCAAAACATTTATGCTTTTATCATTGCCTTACAGTAACATTTGACATAATAAAATAATGTTTGTATATACATTTATAAGAAAGAATTTTTAACTGAGTTCATTATTTTAATGATTACATATAGAGAGACTACATTTATCAAAACTATTTTATATCATTAAAATTAGATTTTAGCATCTAACTCAAAGCTTAATAAATGTTATTCATATCAGTTTTAATTTAGGAAAGCCATCCTTTTAAAAAAATATTCATTCTATAAGTAGAAATACAAACAAAGGGTTAGCTGGAAGCAAACTTGGTATAATCCTTTTGAAAAGTATTTTAGCAAGATACATAAAAAGAATTAAAATGATCAAGTACTTTGACCTTGAAATTTATCTGGAAATTTAGCTTCACAAAATGAACCAAAAGAAAAAGAGATAAATGAATATTTAACTTCATTTAAATTTTTCTTTCAATACAACCTTTAAAAAAAATCTAGCATCTATCCTAGATTGTTTGAATTCCTCGATTATATGACCCAGACTCAACCTAATTTCTTAATGCCAATAAACTTAGAGAATAAATTAGAAATTCATTACCCAGTGAAGAGATGGTTTGGAATCTGTTTACCAGGCTAATAAGTGTAAATTACATTCCTTTAAATACCACTGTATTTAGGGGCACCTGGGTGGCTCAGTCAGTTAAGCATCCGACTTCAGCTCAGGTCGTGATCTCATGGTGGGTGGGTTTGACAGCTCAGAGCCTGGAGCCTTCTTTGGATTCAGTCTTCCTCTCTCTCTGCCTCTCCTCGGCTTGTGCTCGCTCACACGCTCTCTCTCTTTCACAAAAATAAACATTAAAAAAAATTAAATATCACTGTATTTATCGCACACGGCTATTAAAATTTTTTCTTCACTGTTACCTCTTTACAGATGAATTATTGACTACATAAATAAATATCATTCCTTTTCTGGTATACATTTAAAAGATTACATTGGAAATGAATTTAGTTCACTTTCTGAATATGCAAACCTACACTTAACATCAAATAATAACCTCTCTCTTCTTTTTACCACAAAAATCATAACATCATCCCATTACTGGAAAGATCAATTTTAAGGTGTTCTTTTAAAAATGTAGTTAAAGTGGGGCGCCTGGGTGGCTCAGTCAGTTAAGCGTCCAACTTCAGCTCAGGTCATGATCTCATGGTTTGTGGGTCTGAGCCCTACATAGGGCTCTGTGCTGACAGCTCAGAGCCTGGAGCCTTCTTCTGATTCTGTGTCTCCCTCTCTTTCTCTGCTCCTCCCCATTCATGCTCTGTCTCTCTCTCTCAAAAATAAACAAACATTAAAAAATAAAATGTAGTTAAAGTGCTCGGTTCAGCAGCACATATACTAAAATGTAGTTAAAATGTTGAATTATCAACAGTACTGAACTGTGTAGGTAGAACTAATCTCTAACTAAACCATGACACACAGCTGCCATGTTACTATTTGTTGTCAATGTTGATTCCGCTGACAACCTGATTGTAGGTGGTACAAATAAGTAGTAAAGTGAGAGAAGAGAGAGCAAGCAGATGGTAAACATGATACAATGTAATTAATAATTGAGGTTTTATCCATTGACCTTTTTAAATATACAATCTATATGGTGAACTCAGGTTGACATATGACATCCTTATTATAATGACTTATTGCGGAGCTGAAGACATTGTTGATCCTCTATGGGTTTCTGTTTGTAATGATTTACTTTGTTTGTTTACATTGGGACTCAAAAAAAAGTAGGACATACAAGCTCAGCCAGTGTCTCAATAACCAATATAGTAACTCAGATTATAAGCATGAACCTTATAATCTGAATATTAAATTCACCAGTTAGCAAGGTTTCAAATTGTTCTTAGAGTTTTGCTACAGTATCTCTTCTCTTGTTTTTGCTTGTGATACAACCCAGAAAGTTTGTTTTCAACTAACAAAGGTTTAGTCCAATGAACTTGATTCTCCTTTGGGTCTTTCATTTTATCCTGGTGTAGTAATCTTGATATTTGCTCATAATTACCTTTAAGTATGGTTAGCAGTAATTGTAGTTTGTTTTTCTTTTAATCTTAAACTTATCGTTTATATTTTATTGTCTTCCTTTTTATTCTGCAAACCACTGAAATATGGTTTCCACTCTTACCATTCCAATAAAGTTGCCCTTGCTAAGATTGGCCAATGGCCTTTTAATTGTTAGACTCTATGAAAACTATTAAATCTTTAACTGAAAGCCAAAACAAATGTATATTTTAAAAATCTCTTTTGTGTTTAGTTTTTCTGGCCTTTTCTTCTAAACCTAATAATTCTGTTTATTTTTTAAAATTTATTTACTTATTTATTTATTTAATCTATATCCAAGTTAGTTTATTTAATCTATATCCAAGTTATAGCGCAACAGTGATTTCAGGAGTAGATTCCTTAATGGCTTTTACCCATTTAGCCGACCTCCCCTCCACAACCCCTCCAGCAACCCTCTGTTTGTTCTCTATATTTAAGAGTTTATTTGTTTTGTCCCCCTGTCTGTTTTTATGTTATTTTTGCTTCCCTTCCCTTATGTTCATCTGTTTTATATCTTAAAGTCCTCAGTTAAGTGAAGTCATATGATATTTGTCTTTCTCTAATTTCACTTAGCATAATACCCTCCAGTTCCATACATGTAGTCAATAAGTTGCAATGGCAAGATTTCATTCTTTTTGATTGATACATATCACATCTTCTTTAACCTTCATCCATTGATGGACATTTGGGCTCTTTCCATACCTTGGCTATTGTCGATAGTGCTGCTACAAACACTAGGGTGCATGTGTCCCTTTGAAACAGCACACCTGTATCCCTTGGATAAATACCTAGTAGTTCAATTGCTGGGTCGTAGGGTAGTTCTATTTTTAATTGTTTGAGGAACCTCCATACTGTTTCCCAAAATGGCTGCACGAGTTTGCATTTCCACCAGCCGTGCATAGGAGATCCTCTTTCTCTGCATCTTCGCCAACATCTCTGTTGCCTGAGTTGTTAATGTTAGCCATTCTGAGAGGTGTGAGGTGGTATCTCATTGTGGTTTTGATTTGTATTTCCCTGATGATGAGTGATGTTGAGCAGTTTTTCATGTGTGGGTTGGCCATCTGGATGTCTTCTTTGGAGAAGTGTCTATTCATGGTCTTTTGCCCATCTCTTCACTGAATTATTTGTTTTTTTGGGGTGTTGAGTTTCATAAGATCTTTATAGATTTTGAATAATTCTCTCTTTAGACAGTCATTTGATATTGGCTAAATAAGTGGAAACTTTTAGGACCTAAATTCAACCATTTTGTTCTGCTTTGTTGGTTTGGTTTTTGAGCAAGTGAAAATTCACATTTGCAAAGTGAAGAACTAAAACAGATAAACTTATTGGATAGTGACTGATAGACCATAGCTACAACTGGTATACCTCATGAAAAGATTTAGTCCTATGACCCTCCCAGGACAACTTGCTGACTGAACACAGGTCCCAACCCGTATCCCACTCTCTGTCTCTGTCTCCTGCCTGAAAAGGAATGAGAACTAGTACATTAGAGGGACCTGAAACTAGAGTAAGATCCTGCTTTCTTTCCACTCTGGTAACATCTACCTACTAGGCTTCAGACTGTGGCACAAGATTATGGGATTTGTTTTCTGTTTAGTAACCACCCTTTCCTTCTAGAACTGTGGAAGTGGAAGGCATAATAAATTAGGCATTGTGTCTAACCAGAAGTATGTGTGAGCACTTATTCCGGTAATTGAGTCTAAGCAAAAGGACATGATCTTTTACCTACATACAGCACTTGGCACCACAGCTGCCACTCCTTTTCCTTCCTGCTGCTTTTGACACCAGGGATTACTTCATTAAAAGTCTCTCCCACTTTAGTTTTAGAAATACCACACTTATTTTTTATTTTTATTTCTTAGTTTATTTATTTATTTATTTTGAGAGAGACAAGGTGAGTAGAGGAGGGGCAGAGAAAGAGGGAGAAAGAGAAAGAATCCCAAGCAGGCTCTGCACTGCCAGCGTAGAGCCTGATGTGGGGCTTGAACCCACCAAACCAGTAGATGGTAACCTGAGCCAAAACTGAGAGTTTGACACTGAACCAACTGAGCTACCAAGTGCCCCAGAAACATCACACTTCTGTTTTACACATCCTTCTTTGCCATTCCTTTCTTTCTTTCTTTTGGTTTTTTGGCAACAGATAAAAAGCCTACAGTCTTGAAATACTGGTGTCTCTTATCTCCATACCTGACTCATTCCTCATGCTGCAAAGTTTCAATGGTGGGAATCTACTTGCTTTCATAATTTGATTACCGTGTATATTTCTGTTTCCCTCAACAGGTATGTAGGAATATTTTGATAATCTACCAGTTTTCTGACCTTTGTAACACAGGCATCTTAAACTCAAGTAATTTAATTGGACTCTATCCTAATCTCATTCTGTGATCCCTATTTCTATATGTCCACTACCATTGATTCAATTGTTAAAGATGAAAACATTCTCTTTTTTTAAAACTTTTCTTTAAATGTTTTATTTATTTCTGAGAGAGACAGAGAGGCAGTGTGAGCAGGGGAGGGTCAGAGAGAGAGGGAGACACAGAATCTGAAGCAGGATCCAGGCTCTGAGCTGGCTGTCAGCACAGAGCCTGATGCGGGGCTCAAGCCCATGAACCGTGAGATCATGACCTAAGCTGAAGTCGGATGCTTAACTGACTGAGCCACCCAGGTGCCCCAAGATGAAAACATTCTTAAAATAACTCCATCCCCTTTCCCTACCCAAAATCAGTCACCAAGCAAAACCTATTTTTTCTTTTCTTTCTTTCTTTCTTTCTTTCTTTCTTTCTTTCTTTCTTTCTTTCTTTCTTTTCTTTCTTTCTTTCTTTTGCTAGAGTACATCCCCTTCTATCCAATTTCACTGAACACTACTTCACTATATTTTTCAGTGTTGTATTATTTTGTGTCTGAAATTGTCACTTAAATGTTCTCCTTTGTTTCCTATCCTACAAATCATTCTTCATGCTAATTTAGTTTTTCGAAAGCAAGAACCTAATAGTGTCCTTTTCATACTTAAAATTATGTCATCAATCTACTCTCCAACATCAAACACCATCTCTTTAGCATAGTGTATGAGTTTTTCCCTATGGCCCCTGCTTACCTTCTCCAGAACTGTTTGATCATCATAACTGTTATACCAAATTTCAATGGCTTTTCTCAATTTAAGCCTATTTCTTACTTACTTATCAAGGTTGGAGTTTCTAGTCTGTGGGCAGCTTTTATTCACATGGTGTTTCAGGGCCACAAGATCCTTCTGTTTTGTAGTTCTACCATTTCATAGGGTCTCATCATCTTCCGCATCAAGTCAATGGGAGGGAAAGAGCATGGTGACAGTTCATCTACTTCCTAAGAACCTTGGCTTGGAAGTAACACATTTGTTCCTTTTCACATTCTATTGGCTGAAATTCTGCCATATCACCACATGTTAGCTGACCGCTTCTCAACAGCAATTCTGTACCAAGAAAACACAAATTTTGCTGTACATGTCATTGTCTTTGCCTCAATATCAAAAGTTCAAGTCCCTGTCTTGCCCCCTCTTATGCTGCAGGATACTTACCACTTGTATTCCTGAAAGATACTATAGCCTCACTTTGCATAAGTTGCTTTTTGCTCATGATTATCTTCTATTCTTCTTCCAAAATTTAGCTGAAAAATCTTTTTTAAAGTTATTTATTTATTTAAGTTTTTATTTATTTTTGAGAGAGATAAAAATTGTCAGAGAGAGACAGCGCCAGCAGGGGAGGGTCGGAGAAATCCAAAGATGCCAGAGGCCGCGCTGGCTCCGACAGGTCCAGGGGTCCCTGAAGGATGGATGGTGTCGGCGAAAGAGAATGAGAGAGCCCCGAGATCCTTTCTGATCCTTTCTGATCCTTTCTGTCCTGTCGGTTTTGGTGTCTTTATTTATAGGTTAAATGACAACATGACATCAGAAAAAGGAATTTTTACAATGGATAACTCTTTGTGATAAGATGCTTTGGAAAGTGTACAGAAGCAGGTTTTACAGAAATATTCTTGCAGAACTATTCCAAATTATAGTGAGGTTAAGTAAATCTTATAACTAGAGAATTAGGGTATTCTTAGTAAAAGACAGGATACATATTTGTTCTAAGTTAATAACGCTAAGGTTAGGTCATAGGTTAAGTGTATAGATGGGCTAAGAGTCATTCTGTCTGACTCTCAAATGTATGTTTTTGAGTTGTTTAATAAGTTGTTTGTGGAAACCTATTTGATGCTGAATGTGTGAACACCATGGAGGCCCTAAATGTGTCAGCCTTTTGTTTGTGGGTAATGCTTTAGCTACTCTTATCTATCCTCATCCTAGCCACCTGTAAGGGAGGGTGTTTGCAGAAAGTAGGCCTTGGGGAGGGGACTGCCATACATCACCAATTAGGAGAAGGTGTAAGTATTAACTTAAGTTCTGCCTTTATCGGCTCTTTGTCTCGGGACCAGGCTCAGTTGTAATTCTTGTGTTCTTAACCCTCTAAGTTTTGGATCTTCAAGGCCCTTAGGAAGATCCTTTTGACAATCATCCATAGAGCTTTCATCTAAAATCTCTCTTGTAAAGGCAGGAATATGCTTTTCCTTATGAGGTATCTGTGTTCAGAATATTGGTCTGATATGGAATATTGTGAGGTCTGGTCAATACCAGCACAACATGAGCCAGTAGTAGCAGGAGATACCAGTTTTCATTTCTCATGGCAGGAGCTGTGCAAACACTGCCACTTCCTTGCTGTGACTGCCATCCAGAGAGGCCGGTGCGGCTCCCAGCATATCCCCCTTTTTTATTATATATTTTTAAAAGACTGGAATATATAAAAATATATTTAAAAATTATATTTTTAAAAGACTGGAATATATAAAAATATATAAAAATATATTTTTAAAAGACTGGAAAGAGGCAAAGTACAATTAACGTGGCTTAAAAAAGGAAGCCACGATTACTGACAAAATTATGCAATCCATCTAGAAAGGACACTGCTATTTGGGAAGGAAAAACAAAGGTAGTAAAACAAGGGAAAATCAAGGAGAACAAGACCTGCTGGAGAGAGAGGTCTGTTCCCATAATCACAAAGGGAGAGGTTCCTACAGTAATTTCTTTCACAGGGTGCAATCATCATACCAAGGCCAGAACAAGGGGACAGTTACTTCCAATATCGATTAACAAGGTACCTTGGGGGTCAGTGCTCAAGCAGAAATAATTGAGCGGGGGGTGGATATCAGTCACCATCTGACAGCAAGAGACCGTGCAAACTTGCCTTAACCTCACAAGGAGTATTCTCAACTTATGAGTTCAGAAAGGCTCCCAACATCTCTCCCCTTTTCTTATTTTGTAAATGAAGGTCGTACAGCTCAATGTTTACTCTGTGAAAGCCTTGATTGGTTATCTTGAAGAAACAGGGAACAAGGCACAATATGAGCACTAACACTCCAGCCACCATGCCAATATTTGTCAGGAGTGAATTTAGTCCCTGAGCGCTAAAGAAATTTTGTAGTCCTTGAAAAAAGGAGGTTGCAACCTGTGAAGGAGGGACAAAGGTAGAGGATGCATTAATAACCTGAATCTGTTCATGAAGGGTTTGGACATCAATGCTAAAATTAGAATGATTCCAAATACCAAGCAGGTGATTTTGGATGTTCTCCCAAGTGTGGGTGGAATCATTATGTTGGAGAGGAGTAAACAGATCCAACTATACTCCTTATGACATCAAAGAGCCAAACGAGATTTTAGAAAACTTAATTCATTTCCGATAAACAGTACTGCCTCTTCTAAGGCATCAACCTTAGTGTCCAATTTCCTGTCAATTATCTCTTGAGTGGCCAATGCAAAAGAGACATTTCTAGTTAATTGGTCAACGTGTTGGGCTGAATGTACTTCCTGGACAAAGGAGACAGTGGAAGAAGCCACAGACCCTATGATGGCAATCAGTGCAATAATGCCCAACATTTGGCATGTGAGAGCATAATTGATCTCCTGTAAGACCTGTAACTCACAATCATCATATTAAGGAAGGGTTAGTTTAACAGAATCTTCCATTGAAGGTGTGTTACTTTTACAAATCAGGTCTAGAGTAGAGACAATTAATACCAACAGAACATAAGAGGAAGGTGAGTATAAAGAGGAATTTTTTGCTGTTTCCCCAGCTTTCTGAACAAAGAGTAAGGGCAATTTATCTTATCAGACCAGTGATTCCTCAAGCTTCTGCCGTGCGTAGACCAGCCAGCTTCCCGGGTGTAGCTGGAGCAGGGCTGGAGATCTCAGGGGTTAGTGTCCTTTTGAGCGTCAGTTTAAGCTGGTTGACTGGATCTGGATCACCTCACCAGGCTGACGGTTCATCTGAGTTGGCCTACTTAACTCCAGAGCGATGGGTCCATGGGGTGATGCCTGAAACCTTAAGAGCTGAATCCTTTGGTTATATATCTGAAGTACACCTCTAAGTCTTTGAAAGGGGTGAGTGACCCCCATCCTTCGAATAAACCAGATATCCTGGGTTTATTTGGGATGGGTTTAGGGAGGATATTGTTTGCATATTTAAAGATCCACCCAGTTTTCCTGTTGTTTCATGCATTCCATTTGGAAACAGGAGGGGGAGGGGAAGGCAGAAGAGGCAAGGTGACAGCAGGAGGCAGAGAGAGAGAATTAGCAGTTTTAAATTTTATGAGCTCAGAGGAAGGAGTAGACTTCAGGTTTCTTTTGTTTTGTTTATGTCAGTAGATTTTAGGCAGTCCGTGTCAGTCTGGAGAAGATAAGGAATTTCCCCGAAACAAAAGGAGTTTCGGCAGCTGCTTGGGAATATTCCTTAAAGTCCCCGTCCCGAGGTAGACTAGCCACAGTTGGCTCCAATTATAGCCATTAATCTGGGAAATGAATGAGTGAAAAGCCCTTACATCTACTAGGCAGAGGCACAGACAGTTAACATCCCCTTCAGTCTGAATTTACCTCAGCCAGACCAATAAGGTCCCCTTCACGAGGTTTTTCCGGATATTGGCTGGGTACTCTTTTAGTGAGGCAGTGACATAAAGGCAGACAAAGGGTTGGGGGTGCCCCCTCTAATGAGACCAGTCAGATGTCAGTCTGGCCATGTCCAAAGGAACTTAGGTAACGCTTAGCTGGTAGTGGTCTCAGTTGTATGACTTAAGACTGGAAACTATTCCGATGCTGCCATAGACTGTACGCTGTTCACTACAGAATCGCAGACAGGCACACTCCGACTCCGTAGGCTTTTTGGGACCTTAAGGGTGCCCACCGTGAAGCCATAGAATCGAACCCAGCAGGCAAGCCAGACTGAACTGCACATACCAGAGGTTACTATATTCCTTCTCACAGAATTCCTACAGATAAGACTAACAACAACGACAATGACAACGACAAACGGGACAAAACAAATACAGAAGTGGCCACAGAACAGGTTTATGAGTTTGCTGAAAGGCCAACCGACGTCTCGGTGTGCCCTGGGGGAGGGAAATAGCTGCGTCCAGCCTTCCATTTAATCCCCCAGACGGAAGCACATGTGCATTTAGAATCCAGATGATAAGCTCATTTACCTCATTTTTTCCTAATAACAAAAATGGGAGTATTCATGGACTATTGGAAGGCTCGCTATGTCCTTCTGTAAGCTGTTGTTCCATAAGTTGTATTGCTGCTATTTTTTGAGAAGGGCCATTCTTCTACCCAAACAGGAGTATCTGACTTCCGAATTATTGGGTCAGCAGCAACAGGAACAGTGGCCCCTTCTACAAGTGTGGCTCGCCAATCCCTGTTTTGGGTTTTATATTTATGGGCATTATTATACCCTGTTGTGTCTCATCCAACCTTTTGTTGGAATGAAGCCGCATTTGTAACATCTGATTAGCGACCTTGTCATCTGGGGTGTAAAGTAACATTCCCATTTGGGATAAAATGTCTCGTCCCCATAAAGAAAAAGGGATGGAAGGAATAACATAAGGACAAAAAATTCCTGAATTGTTTTCCTCGTCTGACCATTTTAGGACTTGAGAACTTTTTGCCACATAAGAAGCCTGTCCTATGCCCACGAGAGTAGCAGGAGCTTTCTGAGTTGGCCAAGCTGAAGGCCAATCTTTTCCTGCAATGCAGGAGACATCTGCTCCAGTGTCTAGAAGTCCTTGAATAGGAATTCCCTGAACCTGCAATACTTTCATGGGCCTAGAGGCTTTCATCTCCTGCATCCAAAAGGCCATATCGCTAGAGCCAAAGCCTCCTTCTCCTCTGGGGGCATCAGTGGCATCCTTTCCTATGTGATAATAAGGCAATAATAGTAACTGGGCAATTCTCTGGTCCTTAAAAATTTGCTTGGTGGAAGAAGGAGGAGAGACCAGCACTTTGATCTCTCCCTGATAATCAGCATCAACCACCCCAGGGATTATAGTGATCCCCTGAAGGGAGATGGAGCTCCATCCCAATATTAATCCCACTACCCCAGGGGGCAGGGGCCCCTTTACACCAGTAGGAATAGTTACAGGAGGTGAATCAGGGGTTAGTATTGTGCTGGTGGTGGAACGGAGGTCCAGTCCTACGCTGCCTGGGGTTGCTCTATAGAGCTCGGAGACTGACTGAAATTGGCGAATTGGTTGAGCGGGCTGAGGGATGTTGCCCCAATTAGTGTCGGGGCCTGGGGCTGGCCCCTCAATCCGTTTCCCTGGTCCTGAGATTTTTGGAGATTGGTTCTTAGTGGTTGGCCATTTTTGTGAAATTTAGATTTACAAGCTTTGGCCCAATGAAAACCCTTTAGACACCTAGGGCATATAGTCCTGGGCCTGTCGTTATTGTTTATCATCTGAGGAGCAGGTGCAGTTGGCAGAGAGGTATTTGCCTTTTTTGTGGGGCAGTCCCTACTGAAATGTCCCATTTGCCCACAAGAATAGCAATTAAACCTTGAGGAAGGTTTTTGACTCTTAGTACCTCCTGACTGCCCTAAGGACCTGACATATTGAGGGTATGTTTCTCCCTTTAAAGCTGCTACGATAGCCACACCCTGGATAAAGGCAGGACTTAACATCTGCACATTGTTTGACATAATCAGTTAAGGTGCCAGTTTTTCTTATGGGTCGTAATAAAGACTGGTAGGTAGAAGAGGCATTTTCAAATGCTAGTTGTTTGATGAGAATGTCTGCTGCCTCATCATTAGTTATCACTCTTCTAACAGCCTGTATGAGTCTAGATACAAAATCCTCATAGCTTTCATCCGATCATTGTCGGATTTCTCCCAAGGTAGCAGCCCTACCTGTTGCAATTGGCAAGGCTCTCCATGCATTATAGGCACAATCAGTGACCTGCTGTAAGGTGGCTTTGTCAAGATACATTTGAGCTTGAGCAGTGTCAAAATCACCCTCACCTAGAAGTTTATCGAGGGTAATGTCTCTCCTATTCGTTCTTTTATTTATGGCTACTCTTTTTCTAGCGAGGTCATCATATTCCGCTTTCCATAGCAGATATTGGCCTCCTGACAGGCAGGCTTATGCGACCTGAACCCAGTCATAAGGTGTCATCCAGCGGGATACTAGGGCCTCTAGCAATGTGAGTGTATAGGGAGCAAGTGGCCCATATTCAGTACAGGCAGTTTTTAATTCCTTAATAATTTTATAGGGAAGAGGTTCCCAAGAAGGGTCATCATCAAATTCTCCCCTGAGAGCAACGGGGAAGCAGCAAACAAAATCTGTATCTCCCTCTTTTTCTGCCTCTCTAACGGCAGCTTTGAGCCCCACTTCTTTCTTTCTTTTTTTTTTTAATGTTTTTATTTATTTCCAGAGAGAGAGAGAGCGTGAGCAGGGAGGGTCAGAGAGGGAGTCACAGACTGAAACAGGCTCCAGGCTCTGAGCTGGCAGTCAGCACAGAGCCCGACGCGGGCTCGAACCCACGAACTGCGAGATCATGACCTAAGCGAAAGTCGGACGTTTAACCGACTAAGCCACCCAGGCGCCCCAAGCCCCACTTCTTTCGAGAGTGGCACGGGAGGAAGCAGCCCAGATGGAGGGAAAGTCCCTGTATTCTGAACAGGGAAAGCCCAATTGTTTGATGTTAAATTTGAAACCTTCGTAGTGGTGGAATCGGAGATAGTCCCTGAGTCTACCTTATTATCATTTGGGGGGGCGCTGGGCTTGAAGACTCCAGAAGTCTCTTTTGAGGTGTCTAACGCCCCTTTTATGATGGTCAATAGAGAGAGAATTTCAACCGGGATTTTTTGAGGACATTGTTTAATTTCATCCTCAACTTTATTCCAGATATGTATATAAACAGTTCCTTCCTCCGGGAACCAGGGGCACAGTTTTTGAACAAAACGTAAAAATCGAGCAATTTGTTGAGAGGATGCCTTTGCCCCTTTTTTTGTAAGCATATTCCGTATCACATCTATAAAGAGTCTCCTTTCCTTAGACTCTTTATGGCCCATAACTTCTCAAAAACAGTTCTTTGATTATCCACCAACTAACCCTACTTATCTTATGCAGGGGGGTCCGCGGCACCCTACGGTGGAATTCTAACCGTCCCGACTAATGCAACAAAAGAAACATAATTTAAAGAAATTACCTTCAGGTCCACTGTTCGGGCGCCACTATGCCGGAGGCCGCGCCGGCTCCGACAGGTCCAGGGGTCCCTGAAGGATGGACGGTGTCGGCGAAAGAGAGTGAGAGAGCCCCGAGATCCTTTCTGATCACCAGGCAGGCATCTCTGTCCTGTCGGTTTTGTACCAGTTTTCATTTCTCATGGCAGTAGCTGTGCAAACACTGCCATTTCCTTGCTGTGACTGCCATCCATAGAGGCCGGTGCGGCTCCCGGCACAAAGACAGGCTCCAGGCTCTGAGCTAGCTGTCAGCACAGAGCCTGATGCGGGGCTCGAACCCATGAATGTGAGATCATGACCTGAGTGGAAGTCAGATGCTGAAGCAACTAAGCCATTGAGGTCCCCATAATTTGTATTTATTTATTTGAGAGAGAGTATGAGGGGAGGGTCAGAGAGAGAGGGAGAAAGAATCCCAAACAAGCTCTGAATTGTCAGCACAGAGCCCAACACAGGGCCTGAACTCACGAACCATGAGACCATGATCTCAGCCCAAACCAAGAGACGGACACTTAACCGACTGAGCCACGTAGGCACCCCAACAAATTTCTGAAAATAGTATTGGTAAGGTAGTAGAATTTAAAATTTTATAAACAGATGTGATCATAATTTGGCAATAGATCGTTTGTTAAAGAGGAGATTTTGGTTTGTTTTTATCTTCAGAAAAACCTTTAGAAGAGGATAGAAAAATCTAAAAATCTCTTTGCTTAATAACAAATTCATTTCTTCATATTTCTGGGAAGACACCAGATAGCATCTCCCAGCATGCTTTGCAGTTCAATGTGGCCACACAACTGAGCTCAACCAAGGAAATGTTACCAGAAATTATGTGTGTCAATTCCTGGCCTGACCCATGAAAGTCTCCCCTATGCAATCAACTTCTCTTTTCTCCTCTCTGAAGACTCAGTGTCAAAGCCCAGAAAAATTGTGGAAGCTATATATTAAAGATGCCAGTGCTTCCATTAGCCTGCATCCTTGAGTCATGCTGTAGAACAGAGCTCTTACCCCACCAAAGGAGAACACTTCCATTTGATTGTTACAACACATAAAAAGGAAAAAAAAAGCTTTCTGTTATGTCACTGAAGTTTGGAGATGGAGGTTGATGATAATGCCACCAGCAGTATCGCAAAATAATATGGCCCAATGTTGATGACTAAAGAATTTGCGTTTACTTAACAATAAACTATTTGTAAAAAAAAAAAAAGAAAAAATTAAACATTAATAAAAAAAGAATTAGCGTCTGATAATCTAATTGAAAAGTTAAAAATCTTTGCTAAGGTTAATATTTTAACACAGAAAATTTTGTCTAACACAAATAAACTTGAGGCACCCAGAGGTCATGAACTTCTGCTGTTTCCATGAAGCCCTACTATATCAGTTCTACCTTGGGGCTATGGAACTCTTAGAGCTAATGTCTACAGCAGTTAGCCTAGACAAGAAAACAGAGATTAAGAGGCATAAAGAGAATTTTGGAAAGAATACACTTAAGATCCTCAAGGGTACAATGCTTTTGACTAAAAATAACCTTAAGTAGCTTACATGAAAAGCCTTAAACACTAATAGCTCCCACCGAGGTATAAAGTTAAAAAATCCTGCACACATACCACCATGCAGAAGAGGACAATAAAGAAGCTTGCTTATTTTGAGTGTGAAATTGAATAGAAAACAAAAATAAATGTCCTTGGAGACTCCATAACCACAAACCAGCCTTCACAGAACAAGTCATCTGGAACTCTGTAAGTTCATGATCAGTGCTGCAATTCATCAGTGTCATCAAGTTCTTGAGCCCTTTCCACAATTTAATTCTATCGTCGTCAAGACTTGTCCTCACAAAGTCTCAAGACAATTCCACACATCATCGCCCCATACAGAAGAGAAGGAGGAATATACATACCTATATGTATTACGTGTGTGTGCATGCCTATGTCTACATATATGTATGTGCATATGTGTATACATTCATATATACACATGTGTATACACATACCTGCATACATAAAATTAAGCAGAAAGCAGATGTTTCCTGAGTTGAATCTGTGTTACATGCCCACATGTAAACCAATCACAAAGAAAGAAGCTCATTTTCTAGTAATGAAAAATCATCCTTTGGTTTAGGACCCTCCTTCCATAAACACATTGTTCCCTAATACCTTACAAAAATAAGGTTCCCTCCAGGTCCACTATTGACCTACTGATTCAGAAAAATTGAGGGTAGAGCTTCACAAATTGAGTTTTGAGGAGAATTTCGGGTAGATTGGTTGCACGCTAAAATTTGAGAACCACTATTTTATCATGTAAAAGAAAATACTAAGTTTTGGGTAGGTAGCTAATAGTTTATGCCCTACCTAAACATTTTCTAAGTAAAGATGGTACTCTTTTTCAGAGATCATAATAAAACTAAATAGAAAACAGTCAAAAACGAAAAAGCAAAATCCACAAAAGCTGTAAAAACCACAAGGGCTACAAAAAGATAATAATGTACAGATGGAATAAGATTTCAACAAATTCAGAAAATAGAGGAGTCAGATGTGGTAACTATTTTGTAAGACAGAGGAAGTTATAAAATGTGTAATAATTGAGATTCAGTTTACCTCCACAGACTATCAGAGATACTAAGCACTTAGTGATGCCAAATAAAGGGAGGATAAAGTTGAAAATTAGAAATTAAAGTCACAAATGCTTGAAAGCCTGCATTCAAAAAAAGCCTATTCACCTACCCATGGATTGAATGCGAAATGGTATGTACCACCCTAAGCAAGGTACAGGAGACTTCTGTTTAAAACAAAATGGAAATACCCAGGGATTCAAAAAATAATATTCATCAAGGTGGGAAGTCTGAAAAATAACACTGAACGTGGAATCTACTGGATCGCTACAGTTTACCTGCCCCATCTACAGCAGAAGTTCGGTTGTCAGGAAACTAAACCCTAAGCAGAAGCTTCTGCAAGCATTGGAGACTTTGGGCATCTACTTTGACTCCACTAAGAGTGTTAAAACCAAAGATAAATTTTGGCCCATCAAGAAGGAAAAGCTAAGAGAAGACCCTCACTAAAATGTCAGCTCATAGAATTATCATCGTGTAACATGAAAGAGAAGTAAACCCCACCACGTTAGGTGGGAAGCACACAGAGAAAATTTACCTTCTTGGCCTTGGTGCCAGTTGTGGTAAAGATGGATCTATCTACCTATCTATCTATCATCTATCTATCTATTATTGTAAAATTCTTAACTTGTAATAAGAGCATGGATTGTAAAATTCTTTTTTTTTAATTTATTTCTAGGAGAGAGAGAGACAGCGTGAGCAGGGGAGGGTCAGAGAGAGAGGGAGACACAGACTCTGAAACAGGCTCCAGGCTCTGAGCTGGCAGTCAGCGCAGAGCCCGACGCAGGGCTTGAATCTACGAACCGCGAGATCACGACCTAAGGGAAAGTCGGACGCTTAACCGACTAAGCCACCCAGTTGCCCCAAGGATTGTAAAATTCTTAACTTATAACAAGAGCATGGACTTTGAAGGAAAAACATCACTAGAAATAAGAGGAACACCTCATTATTGATAAAGTTTCAATTCACCAGGATAATATAACTTCTTTTAGCTTTTGCTTAATCACATATCCAAAAAATATAAGGGAAAAGTCAAAACAAGTGTTATACCCAGATCGCAGTATCCTCACCGACCAGAGACCACCAGGGAGACCGAGTCACGCATGCAAAGGCAAAGGGCTTTATTACGAGCTCAAGGTCGGGCTCACAGACTTCACCAGTGCATGGATCCGTGTTGAGAGCCTCGAACAAGGGCAGAGTAGGGTTTTTATGGGGTTTGAGACGGGCGAGTTACAGAAGTTGTGACATGGGAACAGTGATCCAATCATAATTATTCAACATTATTGACACCGGGTTTAACCATACACATTGTCTAGACTATTCTTACTTTTGGCGGGATCCAATTACAACATTTAGAGTGACTTTAAATTCAACCAATT
Source organism: Proteles cristata cristata (assembly GCA_017311185.1). NCBI lineage: Eukaryota > Metazoa > Chordata > Mammalia > Carnivora > Hyaenidae > Proteles > Proteles cristata. Next base: position 195,775 of record JAESUZ010002436.1, on the reverse strand, counting down.
ACAAAGCGAGCCTAGAGTCTTGTTCAGCGACTAACAGGTTAACTTTAACATTAGGTAACAGGGTCCTATCTATAGTTTCTATCTCCAGGCCTCTCCCTTAACAATGTGGAGGGTGGTCGCTGGCCTTTCCTGATTGGGTGTTGCAAGGGTGGTTACTCCTGCCTTGGGCAATGTGTAACTACCTGATAGGAAGCTGAAACTCAGGCCTTCTAGTTTAGAGGGGAAACTTAAAGACTGTCATGGAGTCAGTTTGGTTTAGACGTTTAGACTTGTGGCCTTACACAAGAAGAAATAGACAAATCTGTCATTCTAATGAAAAACTTAAATATTCCTATGAATAATTGGTAGAATAAACAAAGTATCAGCTAAAGTAATAGCATAATTAAGAAATTGACCTCACACACACAAAATACAATATCATATACAACAACTGAAGAATACACCTATTTTTCAAGTATTTATAAAGTGTGTACAAAAATTGGCTATGTACAGAAGGGACATAATGCAAGTCTCAAAAAATTTCAAGTGATTAAAACTATTCATAGTATTGGGGCGCCTGGGTGGCTTAGTCGGTTAAGCGTCCGACTTTCGCTTAGGTCATGATCTCGCGGTTCGTGGGTTCGAGCCCCGCGTCGGGCTCTGTGCTGACTGCCAGCTCAGAGCCTGGAGCCTATTTCAGAGTCTGTGTTTCCCTGTCTCTCTGACCCTCCCCTGCTCACGCTGTCTCTCCCTTTCTCCTAGAAATAAATAAAAAATATTTAAAAAAAAACTATTCATAGTATTTTCATGGACCACAATATAGTTATAAATAATAAGATAACTAGAAAATTCTAACTTCTTGGCAATTAGGAACTAACAGGTGTCAAGAAGAAATCATATTGGCTGCCCTAATGTACAGTAGACTTTTAAAAATATGAGATAAACCCCAGAGATCAAAAATGAAAACACAGTAAAAGATGATTAAAAATGAAAGAGTTATGAAAGCCACCTTTAATAAGATTACAATCCAGAGACCCAGTAGGCATCTGTTAAATGAGGGATTCAATCCATAAAATGTAAAGGGCACAACACATCAGCAAGTGGTAAAAATATCCCAATCCAACAGACAACCCTGTACTAAATATCAGACATAACCCAGAATAAAATGGTAAAATGTTCAGTAACCCTATGAAAGATTACTGAACATCACGAACAGTCAGAATTAACAAAAACAAAAACAATGTCTTACTTATCAATTAGAATAGCAAGCATTTGGAATTGATATTGAGGCAGTGGAGAGACGTGGCAAAACTTTATTGGGCAGAAGAACAGTGATAGGTTAATGATAGTTACTGAGTGCTTAGTGTGTGCTAGGCATCAGTAAACTTTTTGCGTATTTTAACTTCCTTAACCCACATAAAAATCTTATGAGATAGATACTATTAATACCCTCATTTTATAGATTAAAAAAGAGGCAGGGAGATTGTAATGTGCACACAGAGAAGGGATACAAACCAGTGGCTGGTTTCCTCCCTCCTTTTTACTTTACTGAGAAAAATCAGTTTCGCTTTCTAGTCCCCTCCCTACCAGACCCTTCTTCCTTCCTCCAAAGTAGGTCACTTAGTAAATCTTCAAATATGTGTTAACAGAGTCATGGGAAGAAAAGGGGAGGGGAGGTGGAGAAAGTACCTTTCACCTTTCTCCATAATCATCTTTATTGTTTGGAAGATCACATGTTCCTTTTGTAAAGAAAATATTTTAATGAAAAAAATCATTGAATCCTTTAGTTCAGTTTAACAAATATCTGCTTACAGAGTCTGTTTGCCAGTTGGGCGGGGGTGGTGCAGAAAAATTAAACATTCTAAACACGTCTTGTCGGTGTGATTGTTAAAAGTTGTTAACCGCTTTTGATGGAGAGAGAGGAGGGGGGACGGGAGAGGGAAGACGAGAGAGGGAGAGAATGAGAGGCAGATTGGGAGAGAGAGAAAGAAAGCTACAGAGAAAAAGCACCGTGAAGACAACAAGCTTGACCCTTCCTCATTTGTACTCTGAACTACCACTGCTCACGAGCTTTGAAAGTAACAGAAATCTAAGGGATGGAGATTAAGACCAGAGAAACAGAAGTTCCCTACAGTTTGGCGCCCAGGACACCACCCCGACGGCAGCCACTCCCCCCGTTCAGGACTTTCCGAGTCCGAGCAGGCGTCGGCCTCCCAGTTAGTTTCTGGTTGCTAGAGCTACGGAACTGACTTTGGAATCTCTACCCAGAGCAAGGAAGGGGGCGGGGCCCGCAAGGCTCACGCCCTCAGGCGGCTACCCTGGCTCACCGGCAGGGGAGGAGCCCTTTTGTGTACCTAGCGTCTGAAAACGAAACCGAGAAGGATCCCGTGCCTCGGAGGTCCGTTCCAGCCAGCGCTGGAGCACCTGCAGCCACAGGTGGGCGGGTGACTTTCTCGTCCCCCTGCCGCGCGCGCACCTGGCGCGGGACTTGCGCGGGTTCTCGGGACCAGTCGGCTGTGTTTGTGCCGGGTGAGTGAGTGGGGGCGGGGGGGCTGGTCCCGGAGGCTCGGGGGAAGGGAACCCCGGAAGGGAAGCGGCGACCCGCGAGGGGGTCCAGTTGGCCCAGCGGTACCCCAGGCCCGACCCGGCACCAATGGTAAGGTGTCTCTTCCCTGAAAGCGCCTTGCAGGCTCAGCGGCCCTTTACTACTGTACACCTCTGGCCGCGCTGAAGAACCCGGCAGGAGCCAGGACCCTGGCTATCCGCTAGCATAGTGGACCAAATACAAGAGATTAGTAGGGCCTCTTAGCCGTCGCGTAACAGGATGTATTAATTAGGGGTATGGCTGCACCCCAAAACTGTGCCAGCCACTCTGGAACACCAGACGAATTGGAAAGATAGAGGTGGTGTATAGCTTAGAGGTTAAGACCATTAGCTCCGGTAAGACCATTAGCTCCGGAGTCCACCTGCCTGATTTGAATCCTACCTCTACTACTTAATTGCTGTGGACTCTGAACCAGTTTCTTCATCCTTGTACTTTCCTTGCCTCATCTCTGAAATTGTGCAATGATCAAAGAAGGGTTGCAAGCGTTACGGTATAGCATGTAGTCGTGTAAAGCCGTGGGAGCTGTGTCTAGCTGCAGAAAGTACTCGATAAAGTTAGCTTTCATTATTTTTGATATTTGACAAAGTCCTTGCTTCTCTAAACTCATTTATCTGGTTCCCACGTGGTTTTATTTGTAAGGTTATGACTGTAAATCCTGTAATGGCCACCTCCCAGTTCCAGAAAGAGGCGGATATTGTTTTTCCTTGTTGAGCAATTTGAGAAATCAGGTTTATTCATCTTTCCCTTATTCTTGAACTTTCTTAATAGCAGAACTGTCCTGGCCAGTAGGATAACTGGGGCTCTGAACACTGAACAAACGCAAGGAATGAAAATTAAATGGAGAGGGAAATGAGTGGATTTCTGCAGTGGATTGAAAAGTGGCATGTAAAATAAGTGGTTTCGTCAGAAATTAAGCAGCCTTCACATTAGTAAGGGAGCTGTTCTTTACGATCAAAAGGAGTGAAATAATACTGTACACATATTAAGTCAACAAGCACCAGTTAAGCGCCTTGTCCTGGACAATACAGGCCATATTCTGGTCTTTGAGAGCATAGAATGCAGGTACAGAGACATTAAATGGGTATGACTGCCCCCCATATATCTCTCTATTCTCATGTATGATCTCTTTTTTTTTTTTCTATAATCCACAAATGTTTCATTTCCTTGAATGAGTCAGCCTCCCTCTAGCCACAGGACATGTACAGTTCTCTCTGTCTATAATGCCTAACTACCCCTCCCAACCCCCACCCCATGGCCTGGTTGATTTTAGACTTCTTTGGGCTCTCAGATTCAAAGGAAGTTAGGGATAGAGATTTCTGTCATTGTCTTTAGAACAGTAACATTTTCCTAAAATAATTCAGAACATATGTCCACCTCTTGGGACTCAGAAAAATGTTAAGTGGTTAATTCTTAATTAAGAAGTAAATGTAGGGGAACCTGGGTGGCTCAGTCGGTTGAGCTTCCGGCTTCGGCTCAGGTCATGACCTCACGGTTCCTGGCTTCGAGCCCCGTGTTGGGCTCTGTGCTGACAGCTCAGAGCCAGGAGCCTGCTTCCAGATCCGTCTCCCTCTCTCTCTCTGCCCCTCCCCCACTCATGCTCTGTTTTTCTTTGTCTCAATAATAAATAAACATAAAAATTTTTTAAAAAATGAAGTAGGGGCGCCTGGGTGGCTTAGTCGGTTAAGCGTCCGACTTTCGCTTAGGTCATGATCTCGCGGTTCGTGGGTTCGAGCCCCGCGTCGGGCTCTGTGCTGACTGCCAGCTCAGAGCCTGGAGCCTGTTTCAGTCTATGACTCCCACTCTCTCTGACCCTCCCCTGCTCACGCTGTCTCTCTCTTTCTCTCCTAAGAAATAAATAAAACATTGAAGTAAATGTAGATAAATAATCCAAATCTAGTTTATGCCTAGTTAGTTGATAGGCATAGTGGTTTTAGGATCTTCCTAAATTAGGGATGTTTCCCCTGGGTTCCAGATTTTACATTAGTATTTTTTTTGAAAGCAATAAGATAGAAATTTCAGGACCCCAAGATATGGGTCCAGAATGTCACTGTCATGTGATTGTGGAACCATGACTGATGTCACCAGCATCCTTTCTCCTTTTGCCTGACCAAAGAGGTTTATAATTTTCAAACAGCCCAAAACAGCAATGGGTGTTGATAAGGGAAACAAAGGCAAGAAAAATGTCGTTAAATTAAATCCCCTTCCAGCTTGCAGCCCTGTGATAATATCAGAGACCTGTAGAGCATGTGACATTCCTCAAGGAGTTTATGGCTGCCTTAAGGCCTTAATGTTTACATTCTATTGAAAACTAGAAGCAACTTTATCTTGACAATAGCTAAATCTTCAAGTTCCTATAAGACCATAATTCCAGCATACAGAAATTTCTTAGAAACTCCCTATCTCTATGTCCTCTCCTCCACAAACCTTCGAGTATATCATCAGTCTCTCCTCACAGTCCCATGCAGCTCTTTCTGCTCACAGGTCTTGGCCTTGTGTGTTAATAAAATCACATTTTTGCACCAAAGTTGTCTCAGGAATTCTTTCTTAGCCATTTGCTTACAAACCCTACTTCAAATTTCTTCAGGTCTTACATGGTGTCTAATAGAATAATTTTACCAGAAATATACTTACATGTATATAGTATATGATATGCTAATCTCAGAAACTCTCATTTAACAGAGTTAGGTAGAAGTGTATAGTAATCAGATTATAATTTGCAGTTATATATTTGTCTTGAAGTTATTAAGATTCCAGTGGTACAGGGGCGCCTGGGTGGCTCAAGGGTTCATCATCTCACAGTCTGAGTTTGAGCCCAGTGTCGGGCTCTGTGCTGACAGCTAGCTCAGAGCCTGGAGCCTGTTTTGGATTCTGTATCTCCCTCTCTCTGACCCTCTCCTGCTCATGCTGTCTCTCTCTCTCTTAGAAATAAAGAAAAACATTAAAACAAAATTTAAAAAAATAGCAAACAAGCATGGACAGGGTGACATGGTGTTATCTTTATTCCACAAGTGCTTTATTCTACCTGGCACACATACAGGTCCAACTGCCACTTAACATTTTGTTCCACAACTTATGACATGCCATTTTTCATGCTTGAGATATTATGTAATTGCAAAAATTCTAAAACCTACAGCAAAGTGAGGACCCAGATTATGTTCTGCAGTAGTTTTACCATTAGGGATTTATTCTCACACATGTGCCATTTAAGACTCCAAGTAATGGAACCAAAATGGAAAGAAAAGAGCAAATAGGGACAAATAAGCTCTGCTTTATAGTCTGTTTAGTTTCCCTTCCTTGGATCTCTGGGCAAGAGGTTTTGCCTTAAGGGTTAATTGTAATTAACAGGCATTAAGGGGGTTGGGATTTAAAGTGGAGAGATCAGGGGGAAAGGGATCAAGGAACTGGAAGACAAAAGTGATGAGGAGGGAGCCTGAAGTAAGCTGACAGGCCAACCCCCCCACCCCCCACTCCGACCAAGGGATTTGTGGGATATTCCTCAGGCACTCCTGGCTGCCCAAGAACAGAAGAAAGGGGAAAACAAATGGTTAACTGATAGTGAGCATATCGAAGGACTGGAGTCTCCATCTATTCACAAATATCTTTACAAATATCAATAGCCTAATCTCCTTAGTGACTTGGGGAACAAAGGGAGAAGGAAATGGCAGATAGACCTAAAGGTCCTTATAATCTGCAGCCCATTGACAAATACTTGAGGCTGGTTGAGTAAAATGTTTCTCCAGGAACCCCCTACTGTCTTAATGCTAATGTTTTGCTAAAGGGAAAACAACCTTAGCTTGACTACTGCTAGGCCTTCAGTATCCTGGGAATAATTTTGAACATATGAAAATCTCACTGGAAACTTCCCCTGGACATTAACCCATCCAACTCCGTAGTTTATAACCAGTCTCCTCAAGGTCTCGGGCAGCTCTTCCAGCCCATGGGTTCTGTCCCTGTGCTTTAATAAAATCGCTTTTTTGCACCAAAGACATCTCTAAGAATTCTTTCTTGGCCGTCAGCTCTGGACCTTACGAACCCCAGTGTCACCCCAAAAACCTCATAAGTACTGAGTACAGTGTCTTTTGGGGTTTTTAAATTATTCTTCTCTATAGAAATAACCTAACAAAGTTTTGGTTGGATTGTCATGGTGCTACCACTATGACAACAACCCCAGAGAGTGGGTTTTCTGGCTAAAAGTGTATCTTGTAACATAATAAACAGTCAGGGCTTTTCAGATTTGCTGTTCAAGATGGGCAGAACTTATCCATAGAATATGAAATACAGAGATATTTGCAGTAGTGTGATCTGATAGCTAACCCATTTGTCTGTCCAGGTGAACCATGCCTACAGTCCAGCCTCCTTTGTGTAAGCTGGAAGGTTCCAGTTTTTGACTTGGTTACAATGTGGGGTCTTTTTTTTTTTTTTTAAATTTTTTATATGTTTTTATTTATTTCTAGGAGAGAGAGAGACAGCATGAGCAGGGGAGGGTCAGAGAGAGAGGGAGTCACAGACTGAAACAGGCTCCAGGCTCTGAGCTGGCAGTCAGCACAGAGCCCGACATGAGGCTTGAACCCACTAACCGCGAGATCATGACCTAAGCTAAAGTCGGACGCCGCTTAACCGACTAGCCACCCAGGCGCCCCTACAATGTGGGGTCTTGGGCTCACAGCATTTTCTCCTGGACTTCTACCTTATAGGACCTTCTCCCCTCAAAGGTTTGTGGGAAATGTCCACCATTCTGGGGTGACTCACAACTTCTTAAGTCATGCCCAGAACCACATCAACAGGGGATGGGATCAAGACCAAAGACTGTAAATAAACCAGATTCTGGTAGACTAGATGAAGAGAGGAATATCCTGTGTGTGTATGGTTTCATAGTGTCTTGTTGCAACAGTCATATTTAACCTATAAATTTGTAGTCGACTAATATCATGTCTTTTTTTTAGGACTCTAAGTCATGGAAAAACAAAGTAAGTAATTTAAGTGTTGACTTCTTTTATGATGTTAAAACTGTTAATGTGTTCTTATATAATTTTTTATTCAGTTTCTGAAAGGATATAATTTACTTTGCTTATTTATGCTCCAGAAATCAAAGTCTAGGTCATTTTTTTTTTTACTGTAGAGACAATGTACATATATATCCACTACTGCTAATTTTTCCTGTAAAAATAAAACCTTAAATAAGCCTAAGGAATTTTAGTCTTACTGGGAAATATGTTATATAATTTATACTGTATTCCATTTAGGTTAGTTGTCCCCTTTTTGTGTGAATTTTATATACATAAACCTCATTCAACTCATGTTAAATTAACAGATAATAAACTTAGTATGTCAGCCCATTGCAATAAAATCTTTGGATATATCCCTGCTATATATTTCATCACATATACACATGAACAGGTTTAAATAAATACCAATGATTATGTTCTGGCTTTTTGCCTATCAAGAAAATTCTAAATAAGATGGGTATCAACCAAGCATATAATAAAAGTTTTTTTTTTTAAATCTAAAGTTCTGAAGAGAAAAGCAATGCATATGGGGGAAATATGAAAAAAATCCTGTTTTATGAGAAGATTCATAGTACCTGTTTACTTTTGTTTACATACTGAAGAGATGTTTATCTCTCACCACAATGTCAGCCTTACTAGATGTATTAGATACTCTTTAGACTAGAAACCTCAGCTTTCCTTCCTGAAGCTTCAAGATCTCTCTCTTTTTTTTTATTTTTGAAGGTTCATGATCTCTTAATGTTTGCTATATGAATTTTACTTACGAAACTCAAGGCTTTTTAAATGTAAATTGATGCAGTATTACACTGTTTATATTGGCTACAAGCATTAGGATGCTTCAGATCACCATAGAAAGATTCTTTTGGCCACAGTCTTAGTCACCTTTTAACTCTTCATCTTCATATAGATAATTGTGTGTATGTGCATAAATAATAAAATGTATATATGTATATAAATACATTTAGAAGTAAAAATAAAATATCTTTTTGTTTGTTAATGTGATAGTCCAATGGTATCTATAAATTAAGTTTCATTTCACAAATGCAGAAATCCATTTTTTTTAAATGTTTGTTTATTTTTGAGAAAGAGACAGAGCATGAGCAGGGAAGGGGCAGAGAAAAAGGGAAACAGAATCTAAAGCAGGCTCCAGGCTCTGACCTGTCAGCACAGAGCCCAATGCGCAGCTTGAACTCACAAACCGCAAGATCTTGACCTGAGCCAAAGTCAGAAGCCCAACCAACCGAGCTACCCAGGTGCCCTTGCAGAAATCCATTCATAATTCATATGATCTTTGGCCTCTTTGACCACTTGCCTATTTGTTTATTTTCCCTTTGTATGAATTCCTGCTGAAATTCCTAAAACCAGGATTAGCACTCTGGAACCGAAACCCCAGAGATTATGAGCCTCTAATTTCTTAACTTTGTCAGCTCCTAGATATGTGTATGTATTTATTGTTGTTCAAACAACGGTACCTAGAGGTGCCAAAATGTGACATGTCATTTAAGAGTAAATATGTTAGTCAGACTTGCAGTTTTTTTCTTGATCTGTTAAGTGTGATCTGGTTGTTTCCAGCTCACATTGGGAGTGGTGGCTTTTGGCAAAGCCTTGAGAGCTAGAGAACGAGGAGCTAGGCCATTTACATGAAGCCAACAAACAAGGGATTGGTTGGGATGGAATGACTTGTGGTATTTCAGAGATCTGTGACCATTCAGGGTATGTTGTAGTAACTGTTCATGAAGAAACCCTTAGGAAAGTAGAAAATTCTCTGTTACTGGAATATGCACCATCTCCATAGACTCCATCCTGCAGAAGTTATCATAAAGTCATTTGGATGAAGGGTGGCTCACAATCCAGTTTTCCCACTGAAACCACATGAGTCGAGTAGTCTCTGAAGGCCTATGATACAGAAGTATGTAGAAAATGTATCAGACTGAAAGTTTGACTTTTTCTTCTGTATTGATGCCATGTCCTCATCATTCCATAAGAAACTATTTTGAATTTATAGTTAACAAGCTATAATGAAACAGGAATACATGGTACAAATGTAGTATCCTCTAGACCCTAAGTTCTGTGAAGAGCCAGGATAGCCTCAGAGCTAACCTCAGAGGCAATACAAGAGATGGTCAACAAATATTTATTGTCTGGCTGGGATGGCTGCTAAATGACTAGAAAACAGAAATATGAAAAACTAGGAGGTTCAACCACTTGTACATATATCAAGAATATTCAACAAAGTTTAATGTGTTAGTTTATTGTAATTCAGACAGTTATGATTTTGTTGGTCAAAATCGGTTACATATTAGGAATTTCCTATGGTTCAACCTTATTGGTTAATTGCAGAATAAGCATAAAAAGGATATTCAATACTGAAATATATGCACTATTTTAAATATTTTAAAAATAATTCTTTGGGACCCCTGGATGGCTCAGTCAGTTAAGCATCCAGCTCTTGATTTCAACTCAGGTGATGATCTCATAGTTGTGAGATTGAGTCCCCCATGTTGGGGTCTGGGCTGGGCATCATGCCTGCTTAATATTCTTGGTCTCCCTCTCCTTCTGTCCCTCCCTTGTTTGCACACATGCACATGCACTCTTCCTCTGTCTCAAAAATCAAAGGAAAAAAGATAATTCTTACAGCAGTAACTATAGATATCTTTAAAATCATCATAATCTTTCCATCACCATCCCTCTATCCAATTAGTTTAATTTTTCTCTCTCTTTCTTCACAGTCTGTATGTGGTTTTAAAATACATTTTCCCCCTAATACCAACATGGAATTAGATTTTTTAAAAAATGTTTTATTTATTTCTAGGAGAGAGAGAGAGAGACAGCGTGAGCAGGGGAGGGTCAGAGAGAGAGGGAGTCACAGACCGAAACAGGCTCCAGGCTCTGAGGTGGCAGTCAGCACAGAGCCCGACGCGGGGCTCAAACCCACGAACCGCGAGATCATGCATGACCTAAGCGAAAGTCGGATGCTTAACCGACTAAGCCACCCAGGCGCCCCTAGAATTAGATATTACCACCTGAAACACTTCCAAATATGGAACATTCATCAAGCATATTTGAAAGCTAGAAGTTCAGCCATAGTAACTCAGCTGTCTCATCTTATGCAAAAACCAATTTGTTTGAAACTGATTCTACTGCAAATTAAGTCTGATAACAAGCAACTTTTGTTAAGTCAAGAATTAACTATTTTATATAGATAAATATAAATGAAATCATATAATAAAAAGATCATATAAATGAAAATTATCTAAGGACAATGTATTTTTCTTTCTAATATATGTATCTTTTTTCTAATATATATTTTATTAAAGCAAATATATGTTTACCTCTCCCTGAATTGCAGATAGACAAATGAATGCTCCTTACCCAGGAACAAATTTACCACCTGAATATCTCCCTCAATATCCTTCAGCAGCACTCCAAGGTAAAACATTTGTCTAAGAATAAAATCCAAAATTATTCAATTACTGATATTCCCTAAAGGGTGTATGTATGGGTGTATGTATGGGTGTATGTATGTGTCTGCCTCTGTTTGTATATTTTAGTAGTGTCTTTTATTAAAAGTGTAATAATGAAATTGGCAGCCTGCTTTTTGGTTTTTTGTTTGACTGTATATTATCATAAATAATATTGTAATGATATTATGCTATAATTTTTACTTACACAGAATAGTAAAGATGTAGAGTTAACAAAAACAGTAGTCTGTTTACATTTAGCAAATAATGTTTGCACAAAAATACACATTTGAAGTAAAAGATTTAATTGATTCTTCATCTGTTCTGAAAATTGTCATCACATAATCACATTTAGATTTATCCCTGGGTGTTTTTGAGTCCTGTATTAGCTGAGGGTAAGAGGTGACCACTTAAAACTGGAAGCTGTAAGTAATAAAACTGTAGCTGCCTGGGGATAATTCTCATTTTCACTTTGTAACATATATGAAAGCTTTGCTTTTGTATATATGCTAAATCCTGCCTTGCATCTAAGAAAAGTAATTGAGGCGTATCACTACATGCTAGTGTGTAAATTTTCCCCTTTGAATCAATGAATGAAAGACTTTAGAGATTTTCATTTAGACAAATGTAGTTATCAAAATTACTAGAACTTTACTACATGGCAAAATTTCTGGAGCACCCAGATTTGCAAGTAGTCAGACTCCCATCTTGAGAGACCACCTTGCAGATTTAGGATCAAAAGGAATCAGGTTTGGGCAAAAGGGTGTATCCGTTTTGTATTTTACTCTGAATAAATCTGATTGGAAACTGAATGGCCTGTCTAATTGTCTAGCCAAGAAACTTCCCAGCAGGGCCTGGATCTCATCCAGATGTTTGCAGTTAGAGGAATCTGAGCTAGAAGATCTCTAAGGTGATATTTCTCTAGAGTGCCTGCCCTGAAGTACTTAGTGGAAGAGTTAAAAAATACTGTACCAGGGCACTATCCCAGGATAATTTAAGCAGAAGTTCCAGTAGAGGGACCCAGGGATTGGTAAGAACCGCTGCCCTAAATTCTTATATGGTAGTTGTTTGATGAATTATTAGCATGCTGGAATATTGATCCAAGACACCTGCACAGTGGTTAAATCTGTCCCACAGCTAGTTAAAACTAGGTGATACATAATTAAATTCAGTTATAAACAGACTTGAGAGTTTGTGAGAAAAATAGTTTATTTCTCAAGTCCAGGGCCATATGTAGTGCAGATCTTAATATGACAATGATGCTAACAATAATGATAGTTTTTATTTTTTTAAATGTTTGTTTATTTTTGAGAGAGAGTGACAGAATGTGAGTGGGGGAGGGGCAGAGAGAGAGAGGGAGACACAAGACTCCAAAGCAGTCTCCAGGCTCCATCAGCACAGAGCACGTGGGGCTCGAACCCGCAAGCCATGAAATCATGACCTGAGCCAAAGTCAGATGCTTAACCAACTGAGCCACCCAGACGCCCCTAACAATAGTGACAGTTTAAGATTGAGAGCATACTGTGCATAATGTGAATTAACTCACTAATTCTCATCCTCTGAGTTAAATACACAGTATGCAAGGGGGAAAAAGGCATAGAGAGACTGTATCAGGCTTCAAGTTCTGGCTTCTGCACTTAATGGTTGTGTGGTGGTTCATAAAACTCACTACCTTCAAGCCTCAGTTGTTAGCTATAAAATAGGCATAACATTTTCTCATTCAGGTTTGCCTGGAGATTAAATGAGAGTATATGTAAAGTACCTAGTACAGTGATTTATAAATAATGAGGGATAAATATTTGCGATTCTACTAATAATCTGTTAGATTAGTTAGACTTTATACAAATGAAAACATCCAAATTTCAGGTAATTCTATAAATTTAATCCATTGATTTGGGAAATAGTCAACTATTCTCTCCCCAAGGCTGCAATGATTAAAATAATGCTAATAATGTCACCTGTGAACTCACATATCATCCTCCTTGGCTTGCCTGTGATCCGATCTTTGCACTGTAGCAAGTGATCTTTAAAAATGCCTATCTGTTCGTATTACAGGCAGTATTCAATGTGTACATCATTGGCTTTTCATTGCTTTTAGGATAAAGGCCAAAAGGCTTAATTTGGTTTACCAGACTGGAGAGCCTCCCCTGTCTTCTCTTTAACTGTCCCTTAAGCCTGGCTCTCTGCTATTCAAGTCAACTTGCCTTTTTACAGATTATTAGGAATGCTGTATGTATTACTATCCCAGGGCTTGCCTGTGAAACGTTTTTCCCCATGCCCCTGGTCTACTCAACCAGAGAAACCCTTATGTTTCTCTCTGCCTCAAACATGTCAAATTCATTCCTGAAATCAGGGATTTTTTAATTTGTTTTTCTTTCCTCCTACAAAATTTCTCACCAGCTCTTTACACAAAGCTTTTCCTTATTTGTATTTTAGATCTCAACAGAATTATTTTTTCTATGTAAAGTACCTAGTTGGGACACCTGGGTGACTCAGGCAGTTAAGCATCTGACTTCAGTTCAGGTCATGATCTCACAAATATTCCTTGAGTTTGAGCCCCATGTCCGGCTCTGTGCTGACAGCTCAGAGCCTGGAGCCTGCTTCAGATTCTGTGTCATCCACCCCATTCATGCTCTGTCTCTCAAAAATAAATAAATATGGAAAAAATAAAGTACCTAGTTGATACCTTTCCCTCTCCACCGTGCATTTTCTCTATGAGTTCAATCTGAAGTCTTTTTAAAAAAATTTATTTCCTCCAAAAAGTTGCCTGTAAACTCCCAGAGGGCAGATTGCCATGCTGAGAACTGAATCCTCAGATTCTAGAACAGAGCTACCCTCATTGTAGAACATCTGTAAATATTTTTGTGTGAGAGAATGAATTATAAAAACTATTTTTAATGTTTATTTATTTTTTCTGAGAGAGGGAGACAGTGTGAGCAGGGGAGGGTCAGAGAGAGAGAGAGACACAGAATCTGAAACAAGCTCCAGGCTTTGAGCTAGCTGTCAGCACAGAGCCTGACGCAGGGCTCAAACCCACAAACCACGAGATCATGACCTGAGCTGAAGTCGGATGCTTAACCGACTGAGCCACCCAGGTGCCCCATAAAAACTATATTTAAAAGATACTAGTAGGAGGTTCAGTCTCCTAAGAAATCTTTTTTTTAATGTTTATTTATTTATTTATTTATTTATTTTTTTTAAATTTTTTAATATTTTTTATTTATTTCTGAGAGAGAGAGAGAGAGCAGGGGAGGGTCAGAGAGAGAGAGACACACACAGAATCTGAAACAGGCTCCAGGCTCTAAGCTGGCTGTTAGCACAGAGCCTGATGTGGGGCTCAAACCCACGAACCGTGAGATCATGACCTGAGCCAAAGTCAGACGCTTAACTGACTGAGCCACCCAGGCGCCCCAATGTTTATTTATTTTTGAGAGACAGAGACAGAGCATGAGTGGAGGAGGAGCAGAGAGAGGAGACACAAAATTGAAGCAGGCTCCATGCTCTGAGCTGTTAGCACAGAGCCTGACGCCAAGCTCGAACCCACGGTGAGAACATGACCTGAGCTGAAGTCTGACACTTAACTGACTGAGCCACCCAGGTGCCCCAGAAATCTTTTTAATAGTGTTTTATGCCATCAGTATTCTTTTAAAAGCATTTATAAATTGTATAATCTAAGTGTTAAATTTTATATAACCTGTTCTGTTAAAATATTATGGAACATATTCTTTTGAAATTATATTCCATTGCTATGGGATTACTACTTTGTAGAGTATTCTTATAACCTTATGAAGCTTCATTGTAATCACAAATTCACATAAAATATAGAGTGTACACTTAGTAAATTTCTTCTTACCGTGTGCTTATTAAATACTCAAGGTGAGTTTGCCTGTTGTAACTTTTTACCTTCCTTGATTCTCCAATTGTATTTTCCAGAGTGCAAAGGGTGGTAAATTATGAAATTTAAATTTGTAACCTAACTATCAATAATGAATTTTTTTTTTTTTTTTTTTTTTTAACATATAAAAGGTCTTAGAATAGGAATGCACCATAGGGTAAAAGTTTAAGGCAAATTTTTAATCCAGATAAGCATCTGGACAGTTCTGGAAGTAAGGACATGTCTTTACCTCTACACCAGGGTTTCTCAATAGCAGCATTCTCATATTTTCAGGTGGATAATTCTTTTCTTTTTCAGGATACCATTCTGGCAGTTTAGGAAATATTTAGCAGCTTCCCTGGCCTCTGTCTACCAGATGCCAGTATCACTCTTTGCTCTGGCTGTAACAGCCAAAAATGTTTCCACACCCTGCCAAAAATTCCCTGAGGGGGCAAAACCACCCTCAGTGCTGCGCATAAAGGAGGTACCATTTCTAATAATTCCAGAATTAATCATTTTTAATAGAGTGCTTTAGTTTTAGAAATGTGGACTCAAAGCCTTACTTTGGGCCTTTTACTCTTTCTTGCCAGCTCTCTTTTCTATTAAGGCATTCCGTAATCTTTATGTAGGTGACTTTAGATCATTGTTGATTTTCTGTCACTTTCTTAGGTTCCACATGTATTTGCAACTGAGTTTTGAACAGTGGGTAAGACTTGGGCCAACTCTGTTCACAGCCCCAAACCCTGTAAGAATGGATATGAAACCACAGACAGTTTATTGAAAAATCACTGAAAGATAAAAACTGAGTTTAAGCTTCATAGAAACAAGATTTCTGAGCTGAAATTTCAGTTTATTGAGTTTTAGGAGTAATCGCAAAAGAGTTCATATTTCCAGTTTTCTGTGCAGCTACAAATCAAATTACTTCTTTTTTTTTTTTTTAATTTTAGGACCTCCAGGATATACTGCCTACTCTGTCCCCCAGGTTGGCTATCCTGGCCCCCAGGTTGGCTACCCTGGCCCCCAGATTGGCTACCCTGGCCCCCAGGCTGGCTATCCTGGCCCTCAGGCTGGCTATCCTGGCCCCCAGGCTGGCTACTCAATTCCCCCAGCTGGTTATTCAGGTGCTGGCCCAGCAGACTTTCCTGTCCAACACCAGCCAGTATATAATCAGCCAGGTGGACGTGCAGGGGTACCGTGGATGCCAGCACCACCACCTCCATCAGGGTGTCCACCTGGATTGGAATATTTAAGTCAGGTAATTTCAAATCAATGAAACACTCATTTTATTTTTTTAAAATTTTTTAAAAATGTTTTATTTATTTCTAGGAGAGAGAGAGACAGCACGAACAGGGGAGGGTCAGAGAGAGAGGGAGTCACATACTGAAACAAGCTCCAGGCTCTGAGCTGGCAGTCAGCACAGAGCCCGACGCGGGGCTCGAACCCACGAACCGCGAGATCATGCATGATCTAAGTGAAAGTCGGACGCTTAACTGACTAAGCCACCCAGGCGCCCCTCATTTTATTTTTTAATAAGACTGTGCTTACAGTTTACTTAATGAAACTAACAAATGACTAATTCACAAAAGTCTTAAATGGTAAAACAACATTTTTCACTAAGAAATTACTATAATTCTTCTAGATCAGGTTTACGTTTAAAAAAATGTCTTAGGAAATTGTGTTTTCTATGATCTTGGATATAATCCATGGTAATGACCAATACCAAACCTTTACTAACTACTGTTTTCTAGACTGTCCATAAGTAACATATGTATTAACTTATTTAATCCTTTTAATTGACATCATTTTACAGAAGAGGAAACTGAGGTCCAGAGAAATATAATTTGCTCAGGATCAAAACACTAAGGAAGTGGGGATGACTTTTCACTACTGTAACCTTGGTTCTGGATTTCACTCTCTTTAATCCCAACACCAGATAACTTTCTAGGAGGTAGAAAGAAATATTAAACTAAATTTTGGGTTGAGTGTCAATAGTGGTACCAAAAAAATTCCTATTTTGTATATAAATGATTCACGTTTTTATTATAATTAATGAAACTATTTTATGATGTTTTGTCCTTTGGAAGAACCAATTTTTTTAACACCATCAGTAAGGGAAAAAAAATACTGGATTATAATGTACTGCATGATACCATCCCAGCAGTGTGAGGGTGAGTATTTGTTTAGTGTTAGAAATCTGGTAGGTAGAGTAGGAATATGAAATTCTATGTGTTGAATCTATAAACAAATATCCCCGTGGTCACCATCCAGTTTTCTGTAAATGAATCCTCTCTCTTGTACTCCATACTAATTTAATTTTTCACAATGCACTTGGGTAGCAAGTACTGTAAGAACTCCTAGTAGGTCATACATTTTCCAAGAGATACCTTAAACAGATTTTTTTTGGTAAATAAGGCCTTACAATGTATAGGGGTAGTTACTATCTGTTCCTAAGGATATCAGACACACTTCAACTTTTTTTTTTTGGTTTTGGAAAGCCCTTTAAATGAATAAAGTATCTTAATATTTTTTAAGCCTTTTCAAGAAGGAACTTTAAAAACAACTTTTTTTAGAGGGTTTCCAGTGTAAGTCTATTCTATTTCACCTGAATTCACCCACATGAATAGTGAACACATTCAAGGTGCTTTCAATTAAAGATACATTAACTTTCATTTTATACTTATTTAGGTATAAAAGTTATATTATTAAATATTGATAAGTATTGATAAGTGATTATGTGCATTTCTTAAAATATAAAAACACTATTAATTTAGTTGCCATAAAAAACATGGAAATACACTGATAGCTCTTTTTTTTTTTTTTTTTTTTTACTATAATAGATAGATCAGATACTGGTTCATCAGCAAGTGGAGCTTCTGGAAGGTATGTATTCATCGTATTGATCATATTTCTAGAAAGAGGAGATGTTTATACAGACAAAGGCATATCAGCAACCATAAATGTAATGCTTTTACTGATGTGGAACAGTTAAATCAGGTTATTTCAAATGTCTCTCTTCATGGTAACAAAATGATTACAACTATCAGTAGCTCATTCCTGGAAATTAGGAGTCAACTAGTAAAATACTATTACTCTGACAATCTGCCCTCATGATATAGACCGTAATTTAGAAGGAAATGAATCAAAACTTACTTTTACTCCCCCTTCTCTTTAGGCATCACTCCAGTGATTCTGTCATTTTACATGACTTTTATCACTTCAGCTGTTTTTTCCCCTGTCTGTGATGTTTTTGATATTGACATAGAGCCACATGCAGTAGTCAGTTACCTTAGTACATTTCTAAAGCAAGTAAACTTCTTCAATTTGGATGGGTATATTGGAAAATTGTGTTCCTGCTCACAACATCTATTGGGAGTTCATACAAACCCTGTAAGACCCTTGTTCTACGGGCTGTGGATTACCACCTTGGGGGCATGGCTTCTGTTGGAGTGTTAGAGGATGCTGGCCAGCAGGCCCGGAGGCTTGGCTTCTCAGAACATCACTCCTGCTCCCGTGAACGGGTCCTAACCTCAATAAATATCTCCTTGCATACAGCACTCCTGAGATGCAAGGTAAACTTAAGAAGCTGATAGAAGTTTTGGGACTCTTGCCTAGGGAGAGAACTAGATGGATTCATGAACCATTGTCTGTGTCTTCTATATATAAAGAGTCTAATGAATACTCAGCTAGTTTTTAGAATACATGTGTTAAGTCCTTCTTCACCTCTCTGCAAAGTCCCTTTCTGCTGGTAGAAATATAACATGAATTGTAAGAGCAGAGTAATAGATTTGGTTAGAATATACAGTTGTTGCCTATTTGATTTAAAATGCTTAAAAGACACATTAGATATTTATAATATTCTTGTCTTGTTAGTTTGTTCATACCAAGTTTTCTCTGGAAAGGAGGTCTTTGTTTGATAATTTGTACTCTGAATTTTTTGTTTTCTTTTCATGTTTAAAAATTTTTTTTAAATGTATGGGGCGCCTGGGTGGCTTAGTCGGTTAAGCGTCCGACTTTCGCTTAGGTCATGATCTCGCGGTTCGTGGGTTCGGGCCCCGCGTCGGGCTCTGTGCTGACTGCCAGCTCGGAGCCTGGAGCCTGTTTCAGTCTGTGACTCCCTCTCTCTCTGACCCTCCCCTGCTCACGCTGTCTCTCTCTCTCTCCTAGAAATAAAAAAATAAAATAAAATAAAATAAATGTCTATTTACTTTTGAGAGAGAGAGAGAGAGAGGGAGGGCACATGAGCAGAGGAGGGACAGAGAAGGAGTCACAGAATTAGAAGCAGGCTCCAGGCTCTGAGCTGTCAGCACAGAGCTGGAGATGGGCTCGAACTAATGAACCGTGATTATCATGCACTGAGCTGAAGTGAACCACCCAGGTGCCCCAATTTAATGTTTTATTTTAAGAGATTAATTTTGAGGTTATAGCATCAAACTAGAACAAAACAGATACTGTACATTATTTAGCACTCCATTTATAGTTTTAAATGTATTAGTTGAATATATATATTTGTGGAATATGCATTTAATCATGAAATGTAAATAAAGCAGGGACCAAATTTAGTAGTTATTAATTCTTCAGTGTTTAAAAGATATGTCTTTAATTGTCTTGTTTTCTTCTTGTTTCAGTGAAAGTGCATAGTGTAGGGGCACCTGGGTGGCTTAGTCTGTTTAAGCGTCTGACTTTAGCTTAAGTCATGATCTCGCGGTTTGTGGGTTCAAGCCCCATGTCGGGCTCTGTGCTGATAGCTAGCTCAGAGCCTGGAGCCTATATCAGTCTGTGACTCCCTCTCTCTCTGACCCTCCCCTGCGCATGCTGTCTCTCTCTCTCCTGGAAATAAATAAAACATTAAAAAAAATTTTAAATAAAAAAAGAAAAAGAGTAAGCCCTCTCTATAAATGTCTATGCACCGAATTCAGGAGCACCCAAATATATAAAACAATCACAAACATAAGCAATCTTATTGACAAGAATGTGCTAACTGAAGGGGACTTTAATACTCTACTTACAGCAATGGATAGATCAACTAGACAGAAAATCACTAAAGAAACAATGGACCTGAACAGCACATTACACCAGATGGACTGGACAGAAATATTTAGAATTCTACATCCTGAAGCTATGGAATTCACTTTCTTTTCAAGTGCACATGGAACATTCTCTAAGATATATCACATACTGGGTCACAAAGCAGCCCTCAATAAATATTAAAAAAATGAGCTCATACCTTGCACACTTTCAGATCACAATGCTATAAAACTTGAAATCAACCACAGGAAAAAGACTGGAAAACCTCCAAAAATATGGAGGTTAAAGAATGATTGGGTCAACCAGGCAATTAGAGAGGAAATTAGAAAATATATGGAAACAAATGAAAATTAAACTACAACAATCCAAACTCTTTGGCATGCATTAAAGGCAGTCCTAAGAGGAAAATATATGAGCAGTCCAGGCCTATCTCAAGAAACTAGAAAAAGCACAAATACAAAATCGAACAGTGCACCTAAAGGAACTAGAAGCAGAGCAGCAAGAACACCCCAAAACTAGCAGAAGAAGAGAAATAATAAAGATCAGGGCAGAAATAAACAATATAGAATCCAAGAAAACAGTGAACACATCAATGAAATCAAGAGTTGGTTATTTGAAAAAATAAACAAAATTGATAAACCACTAGCCAGGCTTCTCAAAAAGAAAAGAGAGAGTACCCAAATAGACAAAATCATGAGTGAAAATGGATTTCTTACAACCAATCACTCAGAAAAACAAGCAATTATCAGGGAATACTATGAAAAATCATATGCCAAAATTGGGACAACTGAGAAGAAATGGACAAAGTCCTAAACACACACACACACACACACACACACACACACACACACACACACACACACTACCAAAACTCAAAGGGGAAGAGCTAGGAAATCTGAAAAGACCCATAACTAGTGAAGAAGTTGAATCAGTTATCAAAAATCTCCCAACAAATAAGAGCCCTGACCAGAGGGCTTCCCTGGGGAATTCTACCAAACATTAAAATCAGAGTTTTTACTCATTCTTCTCAAGCTGTTCTAAAAGATAGAAATGGAGGGAAAACTTCCGGACTCATTCTACGAAGCCAGCATCACTTTGATTTCCAAGCCAGGGACCCAGCAAAAAAAGAGAAATACAAGCCAATATCTGATGAATACGGATGTAAAAATCCTCAACAAGATACTAGCAAATCGAATTCAGCAGCATATAAAAAGAATTGTCCACCATGATCAAGTGGGATTCATTCCTGGGTTGCAGGGATGGTTCAATGTTCGCAATCAATCAGTGTGATACATCACATTAACAAAAGAAAAGATAAGAACCATATGATCCTGTCAATAGATCCAGAAAAAGCGCTTTACAAAATACGTCATGCTTTCTTAGTAAAAACCCTCAAGAAAATCGGGATAGAAGGAACTTAAACATCATAAAAGCCATTTATGAGCAGCCCACACTAATGTCATCTTAAATGGGGAAAAAATGAGAGCTTTCCCCACTGAGATGAGGAACACAACAGGGATGTCCACTCTCACCACTGTTGTTTAACATAGTGCTGGAAGTTCTAGCATCATTAATCAGACAACAAAAGGAAATAAAAGGCATCAGAATTGGCAAAGAAGAAGTCAGACTTTCACTTCTCACACATGACATGATACTCTATGTGGAAAACCCGACACACTCCACCATAAGCCTACTAGAACTCATCCATGAATTCAGCAAAGTTGCAGGGTACAAAATCAATGTACAGAAATTGGTTGCATTTTTATACGCCAATAATGAAGCAACAGAAAGAGAAATCAGGAAACTGATGCCATTCACAATTGCACAAAAATCATAAAATACCTAGGAATTAACCTAACCAAAGATATAGGAGATTTGTATGATGAAAACTTATGAAGGAAATTGAAGAAGACACAAAGATGGAAAAACATTCCATGCTCATGGGTCAGAAGAATAATTATTGTTAAAAAGTCATTATTACCCGAAGCAATCTACACATTCAATACAATCCAAATCAAAATTGCACCAGCATTCTTCTCACAACCTGAATAAACTATGCTAAAATTTGTATGGAACCACAAAAGACCCCCAATAGCTAAAGTAATTTGAAGAAGAAAACCAAAACGGGAAGCATCACCATCCCAGACTTTAGCCTCTACTACAAAGCTGTAATCATCAAGACAGCATGATATTGGCACAAAAACAGACACATAGACCAATGGAATAGAATAGAGAACTCAGAATTGGACTCAATAATGTATGGCCAACTAATCTTTGACAAAGCAGGAAAGAGTATCCATTGGAAAAAAGACAGTGTCTTTAACAAATGGTGCTGGGAGAACTGAAGAGCAACATGCAGAAGAATGAAACTAGACCACTTTCTTACACCATACACAAAAATAAACTCAAAATGGATGAAGGACCTGAATATGAGACAGGAAACCATCAAAACCCTAGAGGTGAAACCAGGAAACAACCTCCTTGACCAGAGCTGCAGCAGTTTCTTAGTCAACACATCTCCAAAGGCAAGGGAATCAAAAGCAAAAATGAACTATTGGGACCTCATCAAGATAAAAAGCTTGTGCACTGTAAAGGAAACAATCAACAAAACTAATAGACAACTGATGGAATGTGAAAAGACTGTTGCAAATGACATATCAGATAAAGGGCTAGTATCCAAAATCTATAAGGAACTCCCTAAACTCAACACCCAAAAAACAAATAATCCAGTGAAGAAATGGGCAGAAGACATGAATAGACACTTCTCTAAAGAAGACATCCAGATGGCCAACAGACCCATGAAACGATGCTTAGCCTCCCTCCTCATCAGGGGAATACAAATCAAAGCCACACTGAGATACCACCTCACGCCGGTCAGAGTGGCTAAAATGAACAAATCAGGAGACTATAGATATTGGTGAGGATGTGGAGAAAAGGGCACCCTCCTACACTGTAGGTGGGAATGTAAACTGGTGCAGCCCCTCTGGAAAACAGTGTGGAGTTTCCTCAAAGAATTAATAGAGCTCCCCTATGATCCAGCAATAGGAATTTACCCTAGGGATATGGGAGTGCTGATGCACAGGGACACATGTACTCCAATGTTTATAGCCGCACTATCAACAATAGCCAAATCATGGAAAGAGCCTAAATGTCCATCAACTGACAAATGGATCGAGAAGATGTGGTTTATCTATACAATGGAATACTACATGGCAATGAGAAAGAATGAAATCTGGCCATTTGTAGCAACATGGATGGAATTCGAGGGTGTTATGCTAAGTGAAATAAGTCAGTCGGAGAAAGACAGATACAGTATGTTTTCACTCATGTGGAACAGGAGAAACTTAACAGAGGATCTTAGGGGAAGGGAAGGGGAAAAACTAGTTAAGGAGAAGGTGGGAGACAAACCACAAGAGACTCTTAAATACTGAGAACAAACTGAGGGCTGATGGGGAGTGGGCGAGGGGGAAAATGGGTGATGGGCATGGAGGAGGGCCATTTTTGGAATGAGTACTGGGTGTTATATAGAAACAACTTGACAAAAAACTATACTTTAAAAAAAAAAGAGTAAACCTTCTCATTACCTTGACGCATACTGTGCAAAAACATAAGCTGTGAATATCGCCAGTATATAAAATCTCAAACCAATTGATTTGATGAAATATTTCATAGAGTATAAACATAGCAACCATCCTACATTCACTACATAACTGAATATATGAAAACTATAGCAAATGAATAGATATTTTTGCCTACACCTAGCACAACTATAGTCACCTCTACCATTGTACCATTCCTCAGCAGCAATCTATCTTTCTGGCAGAAGTCTATGCAATTAGGAAGGAGGAGTGGTTTTCTTTTCCATGCCTCACATAGGGTCACTTAATTTCTATACCTTAATACCCTCTCCTTTCCCTTCCCCTTTCTTCCTCTGTCTAGATCATCTCTAAACACCTTTCCATTTCTTTTTCTCTGTGTTAGAAGTATCATCTAAAAATGGTGTAACCTGTTACTATAGAATCTTAGGGTAGATCCAACATTCTTTTAATATAATGGTCATAATAATTCCCTCTTTTATGTTTTTAGTTTTAACAGGTTTTGAAACTAATAACAAATATGAAATTAAGAACAGCTTTGGACAGAGGATTTACTTTGCAGCAGAGGACACGGATTGCTGTACCCGATATTGCTGTGGGGCTTCTAGGCCTTTTACCATGAGGATTGTTGATAATATGGGCCAAGAAGTTATAACTCTGGAGAGACCACTAAGGTGTGGCCACTGTTGTTGCCCTTGCTGCCTTCAGGAGGTCCGTGAGCAATTACCAGAATGATTTCTAAAGTAGTTCAGCGAGAATTTTTACCCTTTCGTTGAACTTAAGTAATCAAAAGAGATTTAAAGGACCAATTGGTCCATAAGCTCTTGGTTTATACATGAAATTGAATTGTTCAAGAAGAAAAGTAAGTGAAAAACAAGTGAACAGTTAGTCTCACGTGCATGAGTAGTGTGTCTCATGCAGTTGAGGTCAGAGATCTCAGAGACCAGTCTTTCTGATCTTCATGGAGAGCTGAGAAGGTAGGGCACCTTGGCCACTCCCCTACTTAAAATGAACATGAAAAGCCTAGCCAAAGCCTAAGCAAGGACACCATGGAGAATATCCCAGAATATCCTAGGTGTCTTCGTCTCACAATTTTGGGCAACCTACTAAGAAATGAACCTAGGAGAAGCCCTCCCTGAAAAATATCAATGCCAGTGTTTTTATTAATCCATAAATTAATGTATTTGAGCCTCCTATAAGGGGTGTACCCTAGTTGTGAGTACCTTTAGCTCCAGAGAGACCAGGTGTCTGTTTTCTATTACTTGGCAGTCCACTGATGGAGAATGGATCTCAGGGGAGATGCTGGGGTCTCCTAATCATTCCATACAGGCAGCTGTGCCAGTATGAAAGACATAGTGACAAGCACATAAATATTTGAAATCTAATACTGTACCTATTTTAAAAAGATATCTGAAGTTGTTCATACTGAATTATTTTATTTTCCATGTCATTTAGGTTAGATAGAATAATATCCATAGGAATCTCTGAGGAAATTGATGGTATATGCACTCTAGTATAAATAGTATATTATCATGACTTGTACTATTTGGTGGTAAAAAAAAAAAAAAAAATGGACCTAGGAGGTCATCATTTACTGATAAGCACACTGAGGCACATGTAAGTTCACCAGGCTAAGTAGCAGAGCCAAGACTACAAGCTTCATTTTCTTTCCATTTGGGCACCATTGCTATTCATATTTGAAAATAGCACCACTGATCAGAGCTATGTTCCTACATCTAAACCACTATTTTTTAGAAAGTTTAAGAAAAGAGTTCCTTAAAATTTAGACATTTTTTATAAAAATGAAGATTAAAAATGTATGAGGCCATTAAAGCAAGGGTTACGAGTGGAGACTATACATGCAGCCTCCTCAAGTTTGTATCTCCTCTTTTCCAGTTTGTAGTTGGGAATCTGATACAAGTTCATTAACTTCTCTGTCCCTCAGTTGCTTTCTCTATACACACGGATAACAGTATCAACCTTGCAAGCATGTGTTATGAATTAAATAGTGCTTGAAACAATGTCTGACACTTAGAAAGTATTCAATAAATGAGTTATTACTAGACATTATAATTATTATGATTTATAAATATTCTTTTGCCTTTGTAGATAGAAGTCCATGCCCCTCCCGGTGTACCTGTAGGTTATGTTATTCAGACCTGGCACCCATGCCTTCCAAAGTTTACAATTCAGAATGAGAGGAGAGAAGATGTACTAAAAATTACTGGTCCGTGTGTTGTGTGCAGCTGTTGTGCAGATGTTGATTTTGAGGTAAGAGATGTGATAATATTTGTAGATCTTGCTTTCCTCAAATAAGACTAATATAATTTGGGAGGAAGTTATAATTACATTAAATAAATTTGTGTATCCTGATATTTCAAGAGGAAGACAGTGTGCTTATATATTTAACTTTGGTCAGAGAGGTGGTTATTGCTCTGATTAAGCATCAAGTGTTGATTATGCTAAATGGAAAAAAGAGAAGCAGAGCCTCATAGTCAAATCAATAACTATAAGCAAAGCATCCAACATTTGACCATGGTAGTTTCTGTATACGAGCCCCATGTTATGCATTTAAGATAAAATGGTAATCTTGTCATCTAAGTCTGAGCGCCAAAGCGTATGAATACCTGCTTGGCCTGAAATAATAGGTTTCCAGTGTTCTCGACCCTCCTCAGAAGTTCTGACATCTTTGAGTTCCTACAAAAAGCTCACGTATGCAGAGAGTTTTAAAAAAGATTGTGTAAGACATACTTTCCAATTATGCCTTTACTTCTTATATTAAATTTGACCTCTACAAACCACATGATCTATTACATGGAAGAATTTCAGTACAGCATTTGTCCAATAGATGACCTAACCTTGTAGCCCAAATTATGTAGTTGCAAATGTTTAAAAATAGGGAGATTTCTATAATTTAATCTTGCTCTAATGAATCTCTTGGAAAATCAAAATATGTTAAGCTGTACCAACATTTCCACAAGAGGGGCAAAAATCTAAACCTAAGCAGGGCTGCCCCTTTGTGATAAGAAGTATGAAATCTGCCACTGTCCTCTGGCTTCCTAAAGTTTGCCATTGTCCAGCTTCATTCTTTTATATTATCTACCTGACTTCTCTAGTCATATGATTTTCAATTCCTCTGTTAGATCCTGAGTGTATAAAAGAGAATCTTTCCCCTTATTGATTTCAGAGTACAATGAGAGGGACTGGCAGTTCTCAGAAAACACATGTGATATGATAGACTTTATGAAGACTCTTAAAAAGCCATATACATAGTGTAGAGGGGATGTATACAGTGCATGTGTAAAGACTTTATAGGTTTTTGTATAACAATAGGTTATTGTATAACAATAGTTCTCTATGCAGGGGTTAATTATTCCTATGAATGAGCCAGAATATTAAGAGATAATTATTCTTTTAGGATATATTAGAGAATTTTTGCTGACATATTCTATATTTGTAGAAAATAAGTGAACATACTAGTGCAATAAGTCAAGCTGGATTGTGAAACATCTATAATTAATGCTAATGAATTTAGAAACTAACCAGCAGCCCTTTTCAGTGGATGCCTTAAACCATCATTACATGTAGTAAATTAACTACTCTCCTGTGCATCTAGGATGGCATTAACCGTGTAACGTCTTTGAGGGAATTAAGAAAATAGTCCCTTGAATCATTTTCTGTAAGCCAGATAATGGAAAGTTTGAAAGCAAGAATTATCAGTGTGAGGAGCCACTGTTGAACATGGACTCCATTATAGCGTTAATGGCATGGAAACTTAGAGTAGAAAAGAGAAAATGGCCTGAACACAGCAGAAGCAGGAGCCATTCTAAAGGAAGAAGTCAGGGGCGCCTGGGTGGCTTAGTCGGTTGAGCGTCCGACTTTCGCTGAGGTCATGATCTCGCGGTTCGTTTCGTGGGTTCGAGCCCCGCGTCGGGCTCTGTGCCGACTGCCAGTTCAGAGCCTGGAGCCTGTTTCAGTCTGTGACTCCCTCTCTCTCTGACCCTCCCCTGCTCACGCCCTCTCTCTCTCTCCTAGAAATAAATAAAAATATTAAAAAAAAAAAACCTCAAAATAAAGGAAGAAGTCAGAGACATTTCACAAGTGTACCAAGTGTAACTGATTCATGGATTTGATGTCAGTTGAGCATGAAAAGAAAATTTGGAGATGATTCTGATGTCATATTATTCCAATATCTGATGTTTAAAAAGCTGAATGAATAATGTTGATATTAGCCAAGTTAACAATCTTGGAGAAGCAATGGTTGATTTGTGAGAAACTCATGACATATTTGAGTTATGTCGGGATTTTGGTATGTAGAGAAAAAGTTCGGAGTGTTTTTAGCAGATAGATGGTAGCTGAAGCCAGAGATTATTCAAGGGTGAGTAGAAGAAAGACCATTATACTTTCTATCCCATGGAGACGATAAGTGAATCTGTCTCCTTCCAGGACTTTTGGTAGGGGAAAAATATGTTCACATGAAACTGCTAACCCTTTACAGTCCCCTTATGAGTTTGAAGTCTGAGTTCATACCATTATTATGGTTTGAGAACTTCAAAACATAGAAATTGGGTCCTGAGTGGTGATAGAGATTGTAGAATTGAATGCAAAAGTACACTACAAAGAGATCACATTAGAAGATTGGTAAAAAAAAAAAACACACTCTCTGTTCCTTAGAAAAAGCTGATCTTCACATGAACAGATCAAAAATTATATAATATTCCAGGAATTAATCCACCAGCAACAAGCTGGATTTAATAGAATAGTCAGCAATCATAAGAGAAATCTAAATAAACATAAGAGAGGCTAAAGAATAAAGGAGGTCATAAGAGAAGAAGGAGATTATTTTTTAAAAGGACAGGAGGATCTGAAAACAAACCAAATAGAAATTTCAGAAATAAGGAACACTTATTGATGAAACCTCATTGGGAAGGTTGAGCTGAAAACTAGATGCAGGTGAGGAAGGAATTAATGAACTGGATGATCTATAGGAGGAAAATAAATAGGAGAGGTGAAAAGATAAAAACTTGAAGGGACAGGAGCATCTGGGTGGCTCAGTTGGTTAAGCATTCAACTTTGGCTCAGGTCATGATCTCATGGTTAGTCAGTTATTGAGTTCGAGCTCTGCATCAGGCTTTCTCCCTCTCTCCTGTCGGCTCAGATTCTCTGCCTCCCTCTCTCTCTCTGCCTCTCCCACCCCCCAACAAAAATAAATAAAAACATTAAAAATTTTTTGAAGGGACCAAAATAATTGAAGGTATGTGAAAGCTAGAATAAACTACTCTTGCATATGCCAAATAGGGGTTACAGAAAATGTACTGAGGTACTATTCGAAGAGATATATGTGTAAGAGTCGTGTAGACTAGATCCCATGGATTTTCAGAATCAAAAAGTGCAAGGAGTTCTGGTTAAGAAAAATAAATGACACCCAGATACAACTTAGATAAAATATAAACTTCAAACTAAAAAGGAAATCTTAAATCAGCAAGTAGGAAGGGGGAAGAGTATCTCAAATATGTAATTCCCTGACCATTAAGGATTATGAACATTTTACTAGCTATTTGTATTTATTCTCTTCGAATTGTCTATTCATATCCATTCCCTGTATTTTTACTGAGTTGTTTACTTTTTTCTTCCAATTTATAAATGTAACTTGCGTGTTAAAGGCACTGATTCTGCATCTGTCCTCTGATCTGAAAGTTTTCATAAATCAACCCTTTCTTTGTGGAACTTCTTATATACACTTATTTATTTTATATCACATAAGTCACATATATTTTCTTTTTTAAATATTTTATTGCATATATATATATTTTAATATCTTCTGATTCTTCTGTCTTGATTAGAAACTTACCCCCAATTTCTATTTTATTTACTCCCTTTTAAAATCTTTTTATATTTGAATCTTTCACTCACCTAGAATTTGATTTATACAGGATTGAACATTTTTTCTTTCAGATGGCTAGACAACTGTGCCATAACAATTTATTAAGTAAAGTATTCATTCCTTGCTGAATTGAAATACATTACATTAAATTTTCACAAGTAATAGGATGAATTTCTAGATCCTCCTGTGTTTCATTGATCTAATTATCTGTTCCTTCAAGTGCCTTATGATTCAATTATGGTAACTTAATGATGCATTGTATATCTAGTCATAGCCAAACAGCCACTTGTTATACTTCTTTATCATAGTTTTTTGCTATTGTTAGATTTTTCCTTTCCTGTGAATATTACGGCATTTTTTTCAGAAGGTAGAATCCTATTATTACATTAAATCTGTATTCCATTTTTTTTTTTTTAATGTTTTATTTATTTCTAGGAGAGAGAGAGAGAGACAGCATGAGCAGGGGAGAATCAGAGAGAGAGGGAGTCACAGGCTGAAACAGGCTCCAGGCTCTGAGCTGGCAGTCAGCACAGAGCCCGACGCGGGGCTCGAACCACGAACCGTGAGATCATGACCTAAGCGAAAGTCGGACGCTTAACCGACTAAGCCACCCAGGCGCCCCTGTATTCCATTTTTAAATTAGCATATTCATGTTGCTAAACCTGTGTTATATCTTTTTATTTATTTACATCTAATTTTATATTCTTCATAAGATCATATGGGCTTCTTTATATAGAACTTCCCTCTTTTTTAATTAAAATTTTCCTAAGTAATTGATAGGCGTTAGCACTACTAAGAAGGAATGTATGTATTAGGTTCTTGCTGCTAATATTAAAAAAGACTATTTTTGTTTACCTTTTATTCAGTCTTCTGACTGTATTCTCACATTTAACTTTAGAAACATTTTTGCTCAGGTGTCTAGGTGGCTCAGTCAGTTAAGTGTCCGACTTCAGCTTAGGTCATGATCTCGCAGTTCATGAGTTCAAGACCCGCATTAGGCCCTGTGGTAACAGCTCAGAGCCTGGAGCCTGCTTCAGATTCTGTGTCTCCCTCTCTATCTGCTGCTATCTTGCTCATACTCTCTCTCTCTCAAAAATAAATAAAATATTAAAAAATTTTTTAATTAAAAAAAGAAACATCTTTGCTTATTTACACTTGATTTTTCTAGATATAAAATCACAAAGAAAATGAAATCATTTTTGCTCTTCTCATGTTTATTTACCAATTAGCTCATTTCCTTTTCCAATCTACGACAGCAGCAAAACTGAATAATAATGCCAATTGTGTGAATACTTATCAAGTTGACAACTTCAATTGAAATAGCAGCAAATGGTTCACAATTTAGAAAGACATTGGCTACTGTTTTCCATAGTGTTTTTCTATTACTATTTACCTACCTAGATCAGGAATCAACAAACTTTTTTAAAGAGAACAGATAGGAAACATTTGAGACTTCATAGGCCATATGGTCATTGTTTGCAAATATTCAAATCTGCCATTGTAGCATGAAGGTAGTCACAGACAAAACATAAATACTGTGTATAACTGTGTCCTAATATAACTTTTTACAAAAGCAGTGGTCAGGCTAGATTTGTCCCACTGACCATTGTTTGCTGACCCCAACCTAGATTTTTTTTTTTATTTCTAGGAGAGAGAGAGACAGCGTGAGCAGGGGAGGGTCAGAGAGAGACGGAGTCACAGACTGAAACAGGCTCCAGGCTCTGAGCTGGCAGTCAGCACAGAGCCCGACGCGGGGCTTGAACCCATGAACCACGAGATCATGACCTAAGCGAAAGTCGGACGCTTAACCGACTAAGCCACCCAGGCGCCCTAGATTTTTTTTTTTAATGTTTTATTTATATCTAGGAGAGAGAGAAAGAGAGAGACAGGGGAGGGTCAGAGAGAGAGGGAGTCACAGACTGAAACAGGCTCCAGGCTCTGAGCTGGCAGTCAGCACAGAGACCGACGGGGCTCGAACCCACGAACCGCGAAATCATGACCTAAGCGAAAGTAGGACGCTCAACCGACTAAGCCACCCAGGCGCCCCGCAACCTAGATTTTTATTACGAATTGATAATTAACTTTCTAAAAGCAGGGTATCAAATGGTCATGACTACCGACTCTGAAACAGAGTGCCTGGGTTTGAAATCCTCCCCATGACTTCTTATCGGTATAAACTTGGACAAATTACTTAACCTCTATTTGCCTCAGTGTTTTCATATAAAAATTGTGCTTAATAATCATATATATCTTTTAAAGATATTATGAAGAAAAAAATTACCTAATACTTACAATTCATTTATATGTTACACATATACTAAATGTTACATAAATGCTTAATTAGTAAGCAAAATACTTTTTCAGTATCTGATACAATGATATATTTTGAAATCTATGGTTTTCTAGTATTCTACAATTTATTATAGTATATTCTTTTGATAATTACCTGAGGTCTATGTGCTACTGTTCTATTTCCATTTACTGTATATTTATATTAAAAGATGAACCTCTAAATCTATTTTTAGAATACTTATAGCAATTTTCAGTATTACATTTATAGGTATATAATACTAGTTCATTATTTGTGGAAGTTGCCATCATTTTGTTACATAGATTTTCCATTTTTAAATATCTAAATTTAGCTAAAATTATTTAATTCTATTGACTTTTCAGTTGTAAATCATTCACATTTCCAAGGCTTTTCATAAAAAATTGTATGCTCTACTTCTTAGGTAAACTTTTAAATTTCTCGCTGTACGAATATAAAGGAGAAATGTCAGTATTGGTTAAGTCTAGTGGTAGGCTTATGATGGCTGGTACATTATCTTTTGGATATTTCATTTAAAAAACAATTGAAATTTAAAATGCCTAAATTTAACAATATAAGGTTTTATTACTAGCTTCAAATAATGAAGATGGTAGCATCTACAAGAAGTATGCAAGAGGGATTTCTGTTAGTCTGTTTAGCCACAATAGTGTTACATGACAAATAACCCCTAAAGCTCTGTGGCTTAAAACCATCGGTATTCATTTTCATACTAATGGATCTGCAGGTCCACTGTTTCTTAGGGAATCTATCTAGCTCAGCTAGTTGGCTCTGATTTGGACTGTAAATTGGCCCAAATCTATACCAGGTATGTTTATTCTGGAGCTGTAGCAAACACAGCTACCTGGATCATGCATTTCTAGTAGCTGATCACTGGGAAGCAAGAGCCAGGCCAAACTAATTAGCCATGTTGAAGGCCTCTTCTCCTATCACATCTACTAACATTCCATTGGTTAATCAAGTCACATGGCCAAGCCTAACTATCAATATGCAGGGACATATACTGGGTCTCTAAGTGCACGGGGGTTAGGTGGGGGGAGGATAGTTGATGAATTTTTGCTGAGCAGTAATCTATGCTATCACAGTTAATCATATTAGAAGTTTATTTCAGATCTTCAAGGAACCCCTCTACCCACATCAAAATAAAATGAGTCAACTGTTTTTAGTTTCCTCACATTTATTTTCCTGTTCTCAACCTGAACTAGAACTTCTGTGGGTGTTGCTAGCACTTGTGGTACCTTATGCATATTAGAAAAGGACATTTCTCTTCCTGCTTTGACAGAACTCTGTTATGTACACACCATGGTAAATGTGGGCAACATTCATCCACCCACATGCACTTGGTGAGGTGCATGTATCCAGCCACAATCTGTTCAACTTTTTATGATGCCACTAGGCTTTCCTCAGGCAGAATTGTAAAATTAGAAAAACTTTAGTTCAGAACTCTTTTTCTCATATATCCATTTGCTTATTGTTCACTGTCCATCAACCCCACTATCACCTTGACCTGGGACATCCCATCTAGTTACATATTGGTTACTTACTTTTCCTTTACATAAAACTCCCAGTCATCTTTTCCAGGCTCTTTGCATTTCACATTTTCCTGCTAATGCTGGTAATGAACACTCCTCTCACATTTAAACGCTCAGCCTACATAAACTCTCTATGCTTCTCTTACAACAAAAGTAACATAGGAGATTGGTTTAGTACCTTCCTGATGGCTTCTAGAAATTTCATCTAAAGAAACATTTTATATTTGTATCTTTTCCTGCCTAAATTTTGTTTTAGATCAATTTATTTATTGCTGTCTATCTTAATGTAGAATAGAAAATGTTAAATAATTAAGCAGAATTACTTTCATGTAAGTTCTCTACAGCAAAGAAACAGGTGTTTGTTTTTCATGCATCTAAAAGCAGATACAGGAATCCATATATATGTAATGAGTGATATAATGTTCATAGTTAAGTATGGTCCATAAGTTTAGTAGAGTATTTCATTTTATTTCAACTTTTAAAGTAGGTAATTTTCAGATTTCTAGAATTCTTTAAGAATGTTCCTTTTTTTCTCATTTCAGATTAAATCTCTTGATGAAGAAACGATAGTTGGCAAGATTTCCAAGCAGTGGACTGGTTTTGTTAGAGAGGCGTTTACTGACACTGATAACTTTGGTATCCAGTTCCCTTTAGACCTCGATGTGAAAATGAAAGCTGTAATGCTTGGTGCCTGTTTCCTCATTGTGAGTCTATTCTTACTAATCTGGGGTTTAGGTGATTTCTCTTGTATCATTCTGAAATGATTTAGTGAACTGTAAATTTTTAGAGGACCTTGTTAAATTTATAGGCTTTATTCAAAGAGGCCCCATTTAATTCTAGCTCTTAAATTTCATTTTCTCCTGGTACTCTGGGTTCACAGGTGACTAGTTGCTCTGGAGAGGCTATGCAGTTTCATATGATAACAAAAGGATCTCATGTGCTAAGAAAGGGCCCTGATCTTTGGAGTTTTTATTTAAAAATTGAAATCAGTGCTTTGGAAAAGAAACTGTGCTTGAATCTGGGCTTACATGGAATAGACGCAGGAAAACAAGATGTCCTCCTGATTCATTAAATCACCTACTACAGGAGTATAAACCTCAATAAAAGTAAACATCTAATCAAGCCATTAGTGGAACTACCATTTGAGAGGAATTACGTGGGGTAGAGCGGTGATTCTGAACTTACCTTCACATTAAATCAGCTAGAAAACTTAAAAAAAAAAAAAATCAAGTTTCAGGACATACCCCAATTTAACTAAATTAGAAGTCGTATAGCTCCCACTGACTCCATATGCAGCCAAATTCAAGGACTCACAATAGTTTCCAACCCTAGCTACACAATAGAAACACCTGAATAGCTTCCAGACCCCCTATGTCAAGATTGCCTCCAGGTAGTAAAACAAAATCTCTGGAAGTGGGACCAGGCTTGCAAGCTATTTAGAACTGCCAGGTGATTACAATATGCAAGCAAGCTTTAGAACTACTTGATGAATATCTTAAAACACTGACGTGGAGATTCAATCCCCAAAAAAACTAAAAAGTGAGAGAATATACAGAAAAAGGATCCAGTTATTTCAACAAATAAATGTTGGGAAAATAAAAAGATAAAAATAACATAATAAGAGAGAGACTTAAGAGGCATCAACTCAATGTAATTTATAGATCACATTTAGATACTGATTTGAACAAACCAGTAAAAAAGACATTTATTAGGACTTCAGAGAAATTTGAATATTGGCTACTTGATGATATTTTAATAGATTTTTTTTAAAAGATATACTAATCATATTGGGCTTATGCAAAAACAAGAGTCCAAGTTTTTAGGGGCACACACTGAACTGTTTCAGTGTAAAATGCTATGATCTCTCAGATTTGCTTTTAAATAAAGAGGGTGAGTGCACGCCGATTTAGGGGATGGAGTAATTAATGAACCAAGATAGATTATGTTAACAATTACAGCTGGATGATTGGCCGTTTGGATTTTATTTTGCTATTCTGTCTAATTTGGGATACACTCAATATTTTCTGTATAAAGTTAAAAATATAACCACAGTTCTGTTTGAAAATTGTGTTTTCACTGTTTATTTCACATGAAAAGTAAAATAAAACTTAACCATAGGAAGCTAATTGACAAAAGGTAGACTTACCATCACCAAGGTAATGCAAAGGGAAGAGATGGCCATCTGGGTGTTCGGATAGGTGAGAAATGGGATTGGGATTTGTGGTAAGGTTATAAAGGAAATGACTGTGGGGTAGATTGGACCACTTCTCAAGGACTTATAAATATTGGACAACTTCTTGTAGATGGAAAGATACTGAAAATTAATTTGCTTGATTTTAAATGAGAAATAAATAAAATAGATATAAATCCAAATATTAGATTGGGGACTAGATGAGAAGTGAATTGACGAAAGGTAAAATTGCAGTAGTGCAGTTGCAAGTGAGTGGTGATAAGGATTCAATTTTTTTCTTTGTGAACAGATAAGAGAAAATGATAAACATGAGAGAGAATCTGTAGGATTTGATGGTAGTCATAGGGAAGTGGGTCTGGTTAGACACTGATACAGTGAGGCAGTTTGGGAGAAACTGGTGGACAAGTGTGCAAGAGAAATCATAAAGCTAGGCTAAAAGTCTAAGATACGTGCCACCTCTAAGATGGCTGTCATTCTCCTTAAAAAAATCTGAAATTTCTACATTGTATATCAGTCTCAAGAAAAGTTGTATTACTAGAGAAGGAGTACAAAAAGTTAAGAAAGATTGAAAAGGGAGTATTCTAAGTGGCATATGAAATTTAGAGAAATTACCAGAAATTATTAAATGCATGCAGGCAATCATTAAGTGAACAGAATTACAGGATTTAATTGCTATTAAAATGGAAGGCTGAAGCTATCCGTTTTCCCCATATCTACTTATCTGGTCAATTTTTCTCTTTAGCAGATAAATTATTATTATTCATCAGACCCCTTAACATTTATGATCTCTGCTTTGTTGCTGAAAACTCATTTCTGTATTTTTGATTTTATCCAGGATTTCATGTTTTTTGAAAGGAGTGGAAACAAAGAATAAAAAGGAGTGTGATAGAGGATTAATGGAGGCCTCCTCAGAAAGCATGAAGTCCATGTACTTAGTGGGACTATGTCAAGGAAAAACTAATTGTTTTTCTTCTTCTTAACTGAAATGACTTATAGTTACTGTGATGCCTGAAGCTCCTCATATATGTGATGACTTTTCAAATTACAGAGTTTATTTTCTATACCACTTACCTATAAATGTTTTTATGCATTTTGTTTATACATTTTCTTTTTCATTGTGTATTTGAGAGAAAGGACACAGGAATTTTTACATTAATATGAAACTTCTTCTACTAAATTATTCTGAACTATAATATGTTTTATTCAACTTTTACACCAAATTAACTAAAGCCTTATTGAAGTAGTAAATTACGCATTTTATTAGAGTTCCAATTTATTTCACATGCAACAATTAATGTTATTTTGCAAATACTGTATATTCAAATACATTGAAAATGAATATACTTGCTTTCCTTTACAACTGTGTTAAAATAATACTTAATATTCATACTACCAAAGAAAAACAAAACGTGTATTTGTTTTTTGTTCGGCAAATCACAGCATATTTAACTTTTGTAAGCTAATCTGCTACCATAAACTGATTTTCATTATTGACAAGAAAATAAATCACTGATTTTTTTTTTTATGATTTTCAATGAAAAAGACCGGTTCTAAAGAGGACAAATTTAAAAGTTCACTCTAGAACTGGAGCACTATTATAATTTTTGAAGTAATTGTTTACACATGGAATGTTTAGCTCCTGTATACATTCTGTCATTCATATAGCATGATAATTATGAGATCACTCAGGTGTTAAATATAACATGTATATTCCATCTGAGTAGAAACTTAAGTAATGGTCTGTTATTTACCTGAGCAATCAAACTGAATTAAAAATTATTGATGTATTTCTTTGCGTATTTCATTTTTGTATTTAAACAAACTGTGAACAACTAATTTAGATGGTATTCTGAACCTTACACATTTATTACCTCTTCCCTTACAAATCTTTAAAAGGAGCAAATGCATGAATTCATACCAGGACTATAAACTAAGATTTCTACCTGTCAGGAACAAAGGAATGTTTATACTGTGTTTTGTAACAAAAACTGGATGGAGTGAGAGGAGATGACTAACCCACGGTTTAGCTCCTGCAAAGGAAAAGTGTGTTTAGGAAAATGAGCACTTAGGGGAGAGACTCCCATTCATCTTCAGCAGAACCCCCACACCACCACTAGCCCCAGTGTTGAGAACATTGGGATGAGAGGGGTGCTATAGGAAAACTGATGGCCACCTTTCCTTAGTCCAAATAATTCCCCCATGTCAGGTTCCAACAAGGAGAGGTAGCCGAAATGCCACATTCAGTTTACAGTTGGTACAGAAAACGTGCCAGGTAAAAAGAGGGTGTTTGCCTGGCTGTTTCCTAGTGGCATTACTTGTGCCAAGTCCGGAAGGGGAGGGCTTTCCAACCTAGCTACCAGGCACCATGGGCATTCACAGAGAGCTCAGGACTAGCTAGAAATCTCAGAGCTGTTGTGTCAGGTGTATTTATGGGAGGGGAGTTGGTGGGTGATGAGGTGTCCAGGAGGATAGCATCTTAGGGTCTTAAGATAACACAAGTAGAGAAACCTAATGATTCCAGTTAGAAACAATAAGGAATGTCATCCTTGTAAGTTCATTAGTGTGTTTATCTTGACTCCTTTAACAGTTATTCTATGACAGTGAAAACAATAATCACATTTAATCCAGTAGCTAGAGTTAACAAGGCCCTTTTAAAATAGGATTCAAGGCTCCCCAAGAATTTTTCTGCCCCAAAAAAGAAAATGAAGGGAAGAAAGAAGGTAAGTTATTTTTTTGCAGAAGTCAACTAAAAAAAAAGTAGAAGAAATAATGGAATTAGAAAATCACCATTTGCCAATTATCATCAATATTAGGTTCCAGCAAGAAAACATGATCAGGTGCCTGGCTTTCTCAGTCGGTTGGGCATCCGACTTTGGCTCAAGTCATGATCTCATAGCTCGTGAGTTCAAGGCCCGTATCGGGCTCTGTGCCGACAGCTCAGAGCCTGGAGCTTGCTTAGGATTCTGTGTCTCCTCTTTCTGCCCCTCCCCTGCTCATTCTCTGTCTCTGTATCAAAAATAAGTGAACATTTAAAAAAAATTTTTTAAAACATGAATGGCTGCTAGAATCAGTGGTAAAAGCTTGAGGTATTCCTATATTATATATTATACTGTATTAACACTGTCTCAAAGTAGCTCCCTATAAGATACTAACTCTAAAAAAAAGTAAGATTTTAAACTTACTATACATACTTAAACATACAACTATAGTGGAGTATGTGAGTGGCTAAGTCCGTTGAGACTTGATTTTGGCTCAGGTAATGATCCCAGGATCATAGAATCAAGCCCCACCTTGGGCTCCACTCACTGAGTCTATAGCCTGCTTGGGATTCTTTCTCTCTCTCTTCCTCTGCCCCTCTCTTCTGCTCATGCTCTCTCTCTCTCTCAAATAAGAATTAAAAAAGTAACTATACAAGTATTGTAGGATATAGTTCAGCTAAGCTTTCTGACATAACAAATATTCCCTTTCCTCTAGTTTCCATTGTTCATCATTTTCATTTGAGTCCTCTCCTTTGATGCCTTTAAATCCGTATTTCTACCATCAGTTTGTCCATGATGAGGTAGGTGTTCTATAAAATAGTACATATTTTCTCTACCATGTTCTTCACTTCCTTCTTAGTACTGACAATGGAGTCCCTTATATCCAAAATTCTGGGAACAATTTACTTAAGGCAATCTTGGCTTTTTCTCTCACTTCTCAAAATTCTTCCGGTTTCTACCCATTCCCAAATCCCAAAACTACTTCTACATTTTGTTATTAGTAGCAGTAGCACCCCACTTCCATATCCCAAAACCTATATTAGTCTACTGTTGCTGCTATAACAAACCACTACAAACTCAAGGGCTTTAAACAATACAAATTTAATATCTTAACAGTTCTGGAGGTCAAAAGTCTGAAATAAGTCTTACGTGGCATCAATTGAATGTTTCCACAAAAATCATATACTGAAGGTCTAATACCAATGTAAATTATTCTAAGGAAGTAATTAAGGTTAAATGAGCATAAAGGATGCTGATCTGATTAGTGTCCTCTAACGCACCAGCACCAAAGGAAGGCCTTGTGAGGACATACAAAAGGGGACATCTACCAATCAGGAAGAGAGGTCTCATCTGTCTTTTGTTTTTTTGTTTTAATTTCTGAGAGAGAGAGAGAGAGAGAGAGAGACAGCATGAGCAGG
The DNA here is from genome assembly GCA_017311185.1 of Proteles cristata cristata. Taxonomy (NCBI): domain Eukaryota; kingdom Metazoa; phylum Chordata; class Mammalia; order Carnivora; family Hyaenidae; genus Proteles; species Proteles cristata. The sequence goes on along the minus strand of JAESUZ010002436.1, from coordinate 156,119 downwards.
GGAGGGTCAGAGAGAGAGGGAGACAGAGAATCCGAAGCAGGCTCTAGGCTCTGAGCTAGCTGTCAGCACAGCTCAATGCAGGGCTTGAACCCATGAACCGTGAGATCATGACCTGAGCCAAAGTCAGATGCTTAACCGACCTGAGCCACCCAGGCGCCCTTCTCATCTGAAACCAATCATGCTGGCACCTTGATCTTGAACTTCCAAGCTTGAGGACTATGAGAAAATACATTTCTGTGTTTAAGCCTTCTAGTCTGTGATATTTTGCTATAGTACCCTAAACAGACTAATAAACTAGATTAAAATCAAGATATTGAAAGAGTTTCTTTCTGGAGGCACCTGAGTAGAATCATTTTCCATGCCTTGTCCATCTTCACAGGCTGCCTTTATTCCTTGACTTATAACTTCTTTCCATCTTTAAAACCAGCAAATGTTTCCATTATAATATTTCTATCTCTGACTCCGATTCTGCTTTGCTCTCCGACATTTAAAGGACCCTGGGGATTACACTGGACCATCCTGGACAATCAGGGATAGTGTCCTTATTGTAAGGTTACTTGATTAGCAAGTTTAATTCTATCTGCAACTTAATTCACCCTTGCTATGTAATGTAACATTGGGTTTAAAATAAGGACATTGCTGTGAGGCTGTTATTCTTCCCTTTGTGTGTGTGTGTGTGTGTGTGTGTGTGTGTGAGAGAGAGAGAGAGAGAGAGAGAGAGAGAGAGACATAGAGTATTGCTTTTCATGTGTTTTAATAGGATATAACATTTGCCAATGTTGATATTTGTAGCTCTGATTTGCACATTCTTTTGGTTATTTATAGTACTCTGTTTTATGAATAGAATAGCATGTATTTACCTATTCTGTTGTGGACGGGCATTTTGGTTGTTGCTAACTATGATAGTTAACATTATGTTAACCTGGCTAGGCTTAGATACTCAGCTATTTTATCAAACATTATGCTACATGATTCTGTGAAGTTATTTTTTTAGGTGAGATTAACATTTAAATCAGTAGACTTTGACTAAAACCAATTACCCTTCATAACATTGGTGAGCTACATCCAATCAGTTGAAGGCCTTAATTTAAAATGATCAACCCTCCCTCAAAGAAAAGAGAATTATGACGACACATCACTTTCAGACTCAGAAAGGGAGAATACAGGAAAAGCACTCCCCCTGAAAGTAGCTGGAGAGAAAGAAAAAGAGCAGAAACACTCAGAAGTTACCAAATAAGAAATCTGTTCTCCAAAACCACTGACAGGAAGAAAAGACAGGCTTTCAATACCATTAGGACTCTATAAACAGGGAAGTGCAGAGTCAGAAATTATGGAGCTCAGCACCTGGTGATGTTCTGGTGGGGAGGAGTGTGAATCCCCAGGACCAGGCAGTGAGGTTCGAGGGGCCCATGGGGCACACAGGGAGAGTGGTTCCCCTGCTTGGAGGACATTTAGTAGAGTCCATATGGCCTCCCCATAGGCAGAAGGAAGAAGCCAGAATGGTCTTTGCCCTTTCTCCTTTGGCAGCAAAGGGTTCCCTGGCCACCACAAACTAATTTTCTCTAAGTCTGCTACAGTAGCTTAAGAATCAAAAGAGCGGAATGAGGAGGAAAGGTGATAAATGTAAATTAAAGGGGGCAGCCAGATGTCCGAGGCCAGATACTCCCCTTGCATGCTTTTGGTTTCTGCAGTCTTCCTTGCCTCTTGCATCAGCCAGCAGCCAGGAACCAGATGCTTCACTATACTAGTCCCGCCCAACCTGGAAGCACATATGTATAAAGGATCAGTAAAACCTGGCCGGATACTCAGCCTTTGGAGGTGACTCCGCTGGACCGGCACCAGTGCAAAATTAACAGTCTCTTCTGATTCTTTGAGTCCGTGTCGCTAATCTCTTCCTGGGTGCCGAGTATTTGCTATAACACATGTAGCCTTATGAATAGGTGTTCCTGGTAGATAATTAAATTCAGTCATATGAGAAGGTGTAAGAGATAGGTAAAACTATAGCAGTTTGCTTATCAAATCCAAATATGATCAAGATTTGATTTCAGCTCCTGAATTTTCTAGCTGTGTGATTTTGGAAAAAAAATCTTAATGAAACCTCTCAAAACTTTGACTTCTTTATTTCTGTAAGACTAATAAATCCTTCTTTTTAAGGTTTTTGTCAGGATTAAATTAGCATGTTTTACTATTATTATTGTTATGTTTATTGCCAATGCACCACTGATTCTCAACTCAGATGATGTTACACTGTAAACATTTTTTATGACTTTCAGATGATGCAGAAAATGCTCTGTGACAATAAAAAAAATAATGTTACTAATTCTTGGTATTGGATACACTAGTTTTCCACATTGAGAAAATAAGTGCTCTCCTATACTACAACGAGTATTTGTGACATAAGTTTAGGTTTTCATATTTGATTCAAATAATAATTATGTGATATGTGTAATAATAATGTGTATACTTATTTACTGAACAACTTACACACTCCATAGCTTCACTATTGTGTTTTTGTTTTCCAAATTTTAGTTGTCTAAAGTTTTATCTAAAATTGTGAACTCATAATTTTATTAAAAGTGTTTTTTTCAGTTTTGAGAGGGGGAGAGAGAGTATGAGCAGGGGAGGGGCAGAGAGAGGGAGACACAGAATCTGAAGCAGCCTCCAGGCTCTGAGCTGTCAGCACTGAGCCTGACGTGGTGCTCGAACTCACAAACTATGAGATCATGATCTGAGCTGAAGTCAGATGTTGGACTGAGCCACCTAGGTGCTTGTAAACTCATAATTTTAATTCAGCTTGATTTCTACATACCAAAACAGGAATAACTGTATTTCCTTTAGCATTCAAAAAGCAGTGTTTGAGGGGCGTCTGTGTGGCTCAGTTGGTTAAGCGTGAGACTTCGGCTCAGGTCATGATCTCACGGTTCATGGGTTTGAGCCCTGCATCGGGCTCTGTGCTGACTGCCAGCTCAGAGCCTGGAGCCTGTTTCAGATTCTGTATCTCCCTCTCTCTCTGGCCCTCCCCTGCTCATGTTGTCTCTCTTTCTCTCTCTCTCTCTCAGAAATAAGTAAAACATTAAAAAAAAGATTTCTCTATTAAAAAAAGCAGTGTTTGAGAGGATATGCACAACTGTAGAAATGTATACTAGATGCAAAAAAAAATATATATATATATACCTATTTTATAGGTAAGAAAATTGAGACTCTAATGTTTTCAAGATGTTTAAGATACAGCTCATGGTATGAAGATAGCCCTTTAACAACTTTGGCTTATGAGGTTTCCATCTACATGATAGTTTTATGTAAGTAGGAAATGTAGCTTATTATTTTCAATGATGAAAAAGAAGGAAATTAAAAGGGCAACTCTGGATAAAGAGGTTTATGAAGAGGTTACATATCTCTTTCAAAACTCTGAATATACTAGAATTTAAATAAGACATTATGTCTCTATATTTGTTTTAATCATTTATTTATTTCAGTTTTTTGCAACCCATGACTCAGGTTACTAGGGCCAACAGGGTACAGTTTTGGGATGTTCATTAGCACCTTCCTGACCCATAAAATGGAGAGGTTTTCAGTGTGCTAATCTGGCTGAAGGCTTATCAAGGGGGACTTCTCAAAAGCATCCCCATGCGCAAGGTGTAAAAATAAACCAATTTTTGGACTGCAGGGACCAGGAGTGTGGGAGAACCATCAGCTTTATATCCTGGTTCATATGTAAGCATTCATAGAACTAATTAGCTTCAAAGTTCTGAATGGAAGGTTTATTTGTTGTGGCTGCTTGGGAGTCCTATCTCTTCCTCACAACAATTTTGAGAGACTGTGGATGTGGGCCATACAGAGGATCAAGCCTCTTCTAATTCACCTCTCAGGTAGCAATTTCACATGGAGTTTCTAGTTCTCAGTCACTATAAGTGACTTCTTCCTCCCCGCCCCCCTTTTTATGTCTATGGTCTTCTTTGTGGCCTATTTAATACAGATGTTTAAACTTTCATTAGGAAACTAGTCTTTAGGAAAAGGGATCTATAAAGTTGCTCAAGTTTTACTGCTGCTATTCTGATATAAGGGAAAATCTGGCTGCCTTTTTGGAGAGGATGCCTGGGTTCCTGGGTTTAGAACATATCTGAGATCCCACTGAGGTGCTCAGTATCCAAAGAAGGAAGCAGCAGCGTGCCTGGGTGGCTCAGTTGGTTAAGCGTCCGACTTCAGCTCAGGTCATGATCTCGCAGTTGATGCGTTTAACCCCACGTTGGGCTCTGTGCTGACAGCTAGCTCAGAGCCTGGAGCCTGTCTTTGGATTCTGTGTCTCCCTCTCTCTCTGACCCTACCCTGCTCATGCTGTCTCTCTCTCTCTCTCAGAAATAAATAAACATTAAAATAATTTAAAAAAAACAAAGAAGGAAGGAGACATTTATATTTCTATCTAGAGAACAGGAAAGCATACATCATAGGTTTTGAGTAACAGGTCTTTTATTTCTGACGTATAATTAGTCAGATATATAAAAAATAACTGACCTTCCATGAGCCACCTCTTTTCTGCCCTGATGCATTGTCTCCATCCATACTACCCACTCCATTCCTTGATCCATCTCAATAACTCCTGCTATTTGTCCTCTTCTGGATACCTGGGTTCTCTTTCTAGCTCCTCTATTTACAAATCTTAATGACAACAAAACATTTCGAGGTTCACATTTTTCATCTCTAAAATGGGGAAGAGGGAGAATAATGTTATTCAGCGACAAAACCAGAGTTTTCTACTACATTCCCCGAAGAAAACTGGTTTTTACAGTCACCTATATGTGAGAATGCCTTTGTGAACTCCAGGGGTCCAGCAGAGATATTTCAGCATACCTCTGGAGCAAAAGAAAAAAATCATATGGACACACTGCAGAGGGTAAGAGAAACAGTTTCACTTTACCCGCATCACCCTTCCCCCAAGACAGCAGAGTTCACTGCTAAGAGAAAGCTTTTGGATCATAATTTCTGCACAGGGGAAAGTTGAATATGTGGGTGAGTGCCCAGCTTCCCCAGATGTGAAGAAGAGACCCACTTCTTTCTTACTCTATCCTGCACACTGAGCAGAACAATGAGGACGCAGCTTGGAGAATCCATGTAGGGCTCTGGGAGGGCATCAAAGGACATGGATTCAACCAGCTCTGTCACAGACTCTATCCGTAGCCCATCCATAAGCCACCGGGGACGTCTGCCCTGAAGATCCTCCCAAGTGGCTCATAGGCATCCTCAACATTCCATGTGCCTCACACATACATATTCCCTCCTCGTGGCCATCTCCCTGCTCATACTCCCTACAGCTGGCTGGTAAGCACAAAGAAAGCAGGCCCAACCACGCAGAACTGGAAAAAAAAAAAAAAAAGCACAAAGTTGAGCATTCAGTTCTGTCCTAGGGAAAGCACCCAGGAGGCTATCAGCACCTGGCCTGGCTTTCAGGCACCAAGAGAAGGCATACAACCTCCTTATTGATCACCACGAAGAGGAAACAAGAAAAGTGAAACAGGCATATCCGCACACAGAAAAGTTCTCAGAAAGCCTCAGAATCCCTAATTGGGTTGACTGAATGTATTTCTCACAAAAGCCAGTTAATAAAGAATGGAGGAGTTGATTACTTCCTCAATGCAAAGACAGCACTGCAAAACTTCATGAGACATAAAAATCAAGAAACCATGAGAGAACCAAAGAACACAACAATCTTCCAATAACAAACACTCAAAAATGGAGACCCATTTTTTTGCTTACTAAAGATTCAACATAGTTGCTTTAAGGAAGCTCAGTGAACCACAAGAAAACACACAAAGATGATTCAATGAAATTAGCACAACAATACATGAACAAAATGAGAAGCTTCACAGAAATACAGAAACATAAAAAAGACCCAAACAGAAATCAGGGAGTAAAGAATACAGTGAAGGGAGTGAAAAATCCAATACTAATCATCAATTGAGAACTTGATCAAGCAGAAGAAAGAATCTGTGATGTCAAACAAGTCATTTGAAATGATCCAGTCAGAAGGGAACAAAGAAAAAAGAATGAAGAAAGATTATGTGAACTATAGGAAACCATTAAAAGATGCAACTCAAGTATTGCTGGAGTCCCAGAAATATAAGAAAGGAAGAAGAGGGCATAGTGCTTATTTAAAGTAATAAAGGTCGCTTTCTGCCCGTGGACGCCGCCAAGTAAGCATCGATAAAGTCTCCCCTCCCACCGCCGTCATGTCTAAGTCAGAGTCTCCCGAAGAGCCTGAACAGCAGAGGAAGCTTTTCATCAGAGGTTTGAGCTTTGAAACAACCGATGAGAGTCTGAGGAGCCATTCTGAGCAATGGGGAGCGCTTACTGGTTGTGTGGTAATGAGAGATCCAAACACCAAGCGCTCCAGAGGCTTTGGGTTTATCACCTACACCACTCTGGAGGAGGTGGACGCGGCCATGAATGCAAGGCCACACAAGGTGGATGGAAGAGTTGTAGAACCAAAGAGGGCTGTCTCGAGAGAAGATTCTCAAAGACCCGGTGCCCACCTAACTGTGAAAAAGATTTTTGTTGGTGGCATTAAAGAAGACACTGAAGAACATCATCTAAGAGATTATTTTGAACAGTATGGGAAAATTGAAGTGATCGAAATCATGACTGACCGAGGCAGTGGCAAAAAGAGAGGCTTTGCTTTTGTAACATTTGAGGACCATGACTCTGTAGACAAGATTATTATTCAAAAGTACCATACTGTGAACGGCCACAACTGTGAAGTAAGGAAGGCTCTGTCTAAACAAGAGATGGCTAGTGCTTCCTCCAGCCGAAGAGGTCGAAGTGGTTCTGGAAACTTCGGTGGTGGTCGTGGAGGTGGTTTTGGTGGGAATGACAACTTTGGTCGTGGAGGAAACTTCAGTGGGCATGGTGGCTTTGGGGGCAGTCGAGGTGGTGGTGGATATGGTGGCAGTGGGGATGGCTATAACGGATTTGGTAATGATGGTGGTTATGGAGGAGGTGGCCCTGGTTACTCTGGAGGAAGCAGAGGCTATGGAAGTGGTGGACAGGGTTATGGAAACCAGGGCAGTGGCTATGGTGGGAGTGGCAGCTATGACAGCTATCACAACGGAGGAGGTGGAGGCGGCTTTGGCAGTGGTAGTGGAAGCAACCTTGGAGGTGGTGGAAGCTATAATGATTTTGGCAGTTACAACAATCAGTCTTCAAATTTTGGACCCATGAAAGGAGGAAAATTTGGAGGCAGAAGCTCTGGCCCCTATGGTGGTGGAGGCCAATACTTTGCCAAAACATGAAACCAAGGTGGCTATGGCGGTTCTAGCAGCAGCAGCAGCTATGGCAGTGGAGGAAGGTTGTAATTACTGCCAGGAAACAGAGCTTAGCAGGAGAGGAGAGCCAGAGAAGTGGCAGGGAAGCTGCAGGCTACAACAGATTTGTGAACTCACCCAAGCACAGTGGTGGCAGGGCCTAGCTGCTACAAAGACAGGTTTTAGACAATACTCATGTGTATGGGCAAAAAACTCGAGGACTGTATTTATGACTAATTGTATAACAGGTTATTTTAGTTTCTGTTCTGTGGAAAGTGTAAAGCATTCCAACAAAGGGTTTTAATGTAGATTTTTTTTTTTTTTGCACCCATGCTGTTGATTGCTAAATGTAATAGTCTGATCATGACGCTGAATAAATGTGTCTTTTTTTAAATGTGCTGTGTAAAGTTAGTCTACTCTGAAGCCATCTTGGTAAACTACCCCAAAGGTGTGAAGTTAGAATTTCTTCAGGGCGATGCCAGGTTCCATTTGAAATTTTATTTGCAACCTTCTTGGGCACAGAATCCATTGTCTCCACAAACATCGGCGTGGTTGAACTGACAGTTAATGTGTTGTGACCTGGAGTTCACCCTTAAAAGGGTCACCCAAGCAAAGTCCTGGAGTTTATTTGGTTATTAATATGATTGTTGGCACATCCTATGCAATATACCTAAATTGAATCATGGTATCAGATAAAATTATAGATGGGATTAAAGTTTGTGTATCATACAAAAAAATAAAAAATAAAGAAATAATGGTCAAGAACTTCCCAAGTCTGAGAACAGATTTGGACATCCAAGGTCATAAAGCTCATAGGTTCCCCCCAAATTCCAATTCCAAATATTTTCTCCAGAACACACGATAATAAAAACTGTCTATTTTTTAAAAAGATAATTATAAAAATAGCAGGAGAAAAAAATCTCATACACAAGGGAATCCCCCACTCCCACCATAAGGTTATCAACAGCTTTGCACCAGAAACTTTGCAAGCCAGGAAAGACTGGGAGGGTATATTCAATATGCAGAAAGAAAAAAATTGCCAACCAGGAATAATTTACCTGAGAAAGTTGTCCTTCAGAAATGAAGGGGAAATACTTTCCCAGGTAAATAAAAGCTAATGGAATTTATCACCAGTAGATCTGCCTTGCAATAAATGCTGAAAGGAGTTCTTCCAACTGAAATGAAAGAACACTAATAAGTAGCATATAAAATTATGAAAACATAAAACACAGGTAAAGGTAAGTATATAATCAAATTCACAGTACTCTAATACTGTAATATGATAGTGTGTTAATCACTTAACTCCAGTATAAAAGTTAAGAGAAGAGGATTAAAAATAACTAATTTGTTAATGAATACACAATATAAAAAGGTATATTATGACATCGAAAGCATAAAATAAAGGGGGAATAAAAGGGTAGAATTTTTATATGCAACTGAAGTTAAGTTGTTATCAGTTTTTAATGGACTGGTATAGCTAAAAGATGTTTTATGTAAGCCTCATGGTAACAACAAAGCAAAGACCTACAAGAAACACACAAAAGATAAAGAAAAAGGAATCAAAGCAAAGCAGTATGGAAAATCATTAATTTACAAAGAAGGACAGGAAGAGGAGAAGTATAAAATAGCCAGAAAACAATAAGATGGCGTTAGAAATTCCTTATCCATCAATAATTAGTAAAAATACATTTAAATGGTTGAAGTGACCAATCAAAAAGCATCAAGTGGCTGAAAGGACAAAAACAAAACTGAGTTATACGCTGTGGATAAAAGACTCACTTTAAGAACACACCTACACTCAGAGTGAAGGGATGGTAAAAGATACTCCATGCAAATGGAAACCAAGAGAGTAGAGACAGTAATATTTGTATCAGACAAAATAAACTGTAAGTCAAAAATCATAACAAGACACAGATGGTAATTATATAATGAATGATAAAGAGTTCAATTCATGAAAGGGATAAATTCATGAAGATAATAAAACAATTATATATGAACCCAATATCAGAGCAGCTACATACTTAATAAACAAGTCAAACTAATCTGAAGGGACATATACAATAATAATAGGAGACTTCAACACTCCATTTTCACCATTGGATAAATGATCCAACTATGAAATTAAAAAGAAACACTGAACTTGAACTATAATCAAATGGATCTAACAAGCATACAGAACATTCCATTTGACAGCAGCAGAATACACATTCTTTGCAAGTACACCAGGAACATTTTCCAAGATAATCATATGTCAGGCCACAAACAATTCTTAGCTAATTTAGGGAGACTGAAACTATACCAAATATCTTTTCTGATGACAGTAGTATAAACATAGAAATTAATAACAGGAGAAAACCTGGAAATTTTCCAAATATGTGAAAATTAAGCAAAATACTCAAACGTATTTAACCAAAGTGTCAAAAAAATTGGGAGAGTTCAAATGATATTTAAAACAAATGAAATTGTAAACACAATATACTAAAATCTATTAGGTACAGCAAAAGCAGTCCTAAAAGGAAGTGTATAGCAATAAACAGTTACATGAGGAAAAAAGAAAAATCTCAAATAAACATCCTCATTGTACACATAAAGGAACTAATAAAAAAAAAAAGGTGCTAAGCCCAAAGTTAGAAGAAGGAAAAACAATAACAAAGATCAGAGAGAAATAAGTGAAATAGATATCAGAAAACCAATAGAAAATATCAGTAAAATTGAGCTGGGTTTTTGAAAAGAGAAACAAAATTCACAAACTTTTAAGAAAAAAAGAGTGGAGACAAATCAAACCAGAAATGAAGAAGTAGACATTACAACTGATATCACAGAAATACAGAGAATCACAAGAGAGTACTCTGAACAATGATATCCCATCAGTTAGATAACTTAAAATGGATAAACGTGCAACCTATGATTCAAGACTGAATCATGAAGAAATAGAAAATTTGAGTTAACTTCATTTTATAAGACCAGCATTATCCTGATACCAAAACCAGACCAGGGACATTACAGACAAAGAAAACTAGAAGTCAATATCCTTGCTGAATATTGATGCAAAATTCCTCAACATAATATTAGCAAAACAAATTAAACAACATATTATAATAATCATATACCATGATCAAATGGAATTCATCCCAGAGATGGAAGTGTGTTCCAATATGTGCAAATCAATAAATGTGATACACCACCTTAGGAAGAATAAAAGAGAAAAATCATATGATCATTTCAATAGATGCAGAAAAAGCATTTGACAAAATTTGACATACTTTTGTGATAAAAATTCTCAACTAATTGGGTATAGAAGGAATTTATCTCAACATCTTAAAAGTCATATATGACAACCCCAAAGCTAACATCAGACTCAACTGTGAACAGTTGAAAGCTCTTCCTCTAAGATCAGGAGTACGACAAGAGAACCCAGTTTCACCAGTCCCATTCAACAGAGTACTTGAAATAATAACTATAGCAGTTAGGCAAGAAAAAGAAATAGAAAGCATCCATGTTGGAAAGAAACAAGTAAAACTTTCTGTTTGTAGATGACATAATCTTATGTATAGTAAACATTACAGACTCCTATAAAAAACTGTTAGAACTAATCAACGTATTCAGTAAAGTTGCAGGATATAAAACCAACATACAGAAATCAGCTCTTTTTTTAAGTTTATTTATTTTCAGAGAGAGAGATAGCATAATCAGGGAAGGGACAGAGAGAGAGAGAGAGAGAGAGAAACCAAAGCAGGCTCCATACTGTCAGTGCAGAGCCCTATTCAGGGCTAGAACTCAGGATCCACAAGATCATGACCTGAGGCAAAACCAAGAGTCGATGCTTAACCAACTGAGCTACCCAGGTGCCCCAGAAATCAGTTTTGTTTCTATATACTAACAAAGAACTATCTGAAAGAGATATTAAGAGAGCAATCTCATTTACAATGGCATCAAGAACAATAAAATGCCTGGGAATAAATTTAACTGAGGAGGTGAAAAACCTTTACACTGAACACTATTAAACATCAATGAAAAGATTGAATAAGGTGAATAAATGGAAATATTGGATCAGATGAACTAATGCTTTTAAATGTCCATAATACCCAAAGTCATCTATCAAAATTCAAAAACAATTTTTCACAAATTTTTCAAAATTCTAAAATTCAACTGAATCCCAAAAGACCATCAATAGTCAAAGCAATCCTAAAAGAGAAAAAAAAATGGAGGCATCCTAATTTCAAACTATATACAAAACTATGCTTATCAAAACAGTATGGTATTAGCATAAAAACAGACACATAGATGGAAGAAAATAGAAAGCCCAGAAATAAGCCCATATAAGCATATTTGGTCAGTTAATTTTTCAATAATATACAGTGGAAAATGATAGTTTCTTCAATAAATGGTGCTCAGAAAAACTGTGAAGGAATAAAACTGGATCATTATCTTACACCATACACAAAATCAACTCAAAACAGATGAACGACTTGAAAGTAAAACCTGAAACCACAAAATCCTACAAGAAGACAAGGGGTTAAGATTCTTAACACTGGTCTTGGAAATTATTTTTTGAATTTGACACCAAAAACAGAGGAAAAATCAACAAGTGGGACTACATGAAACTAAAAAGCTTCTGTTCAGCACAGGCACTGAACAAAATAGAAAGGCAATCTACTGAATGGTAGGAAATAGAAAATATTTAAAAATCACACATCTGATAAAGGTTAACAAACAAAATATATAACAAATTCATATAACTCTGCAGCAGGAAAAAAAAATCTCATTAAAAAAAGGGCAGAGGAATTTTTTCCAAAGAAGAAATACAAATGGACAAAAAGTACGCATAAAAGTGCTCAATATTACTAATCATCAGGGAAATGCAAAAGAAAACCAAAATGAGATACCACCTCACACCTGTTAGAAGAGCTATTAACAAATAAAAGATAACAAGTGCTGGAGAGGATGTAGTAGAAAGAACATTTTTGTACTCTTGGTGGGAATGTAAATTTATGTAAACAGTATGAAAGTTCCTCAAGAAATTAAAAATAAAACTACCATATGATCCAGCAATCTTCCTCTTGGGTATATATATATAAACAGGAAATGAAACCACTATCTTAAAGGCATATCTGTACTCCTGCATCAATTCCAGCATTAATCATAACAGCCAAGGTACAGAAGCAATCTAAATGTCTGTCAGTGAATGAATGGGTAGAGAAAATGTAGTATATATACACAAAAGAATATTATTCAGCCTTAAAATTTAAGAAAATCCTTCCATTTGTGACAACATGCAGAAAGCTAGAGGGTATTACACTAAGCAAAATGAGCCAGACAAAGAAAGACAAATATTGCATGGTATCATTTACGTGTGGAATCTAAATTTTTAAAAATGTTGAACTCTAAGACAGAAGGTACCAAAATGTTGGTTGCCAGGGTCTGGGGAATGGGAAAAATAAGGAGAGTTTGGTAAAAGTTTGGTAAAACTGTACATTATAAGATAAAACATTTCTGAGGCTCTAATGTATAACACGGTGACTATAGTTGATAACACTATATTATATAATTGAAATTTGATAGGAGAATAGAACTTAAATGTTCTCATAACTAAAAGCAGGTAATATATGGGTGATGATGTGTTAATCAACTCAGAGGAGGAATCCTTTCACAATGTATAAATATATCAAATCATCACATTTTACACTTTAAATAACTTATTATATGCCAATTATACCTCAATAAAGTTGAAAAAAAAAAACACCCCAGTATGGTACTGGCATAAAAATAGACACACAGACAAAATGGAACACAATTGACAGTCTAGAAATAAATCCAGACGTATAAAGTCAACTAATATTTGATAAGGAGTCAAGAATACTCAATGGCGAAAAGGTAGTCTAGACAGGCATACCTTGGAGATATTGCAGTTTACTTCTAGAACACTGAAATAAAGCTAATAACACAATAAAGCAAGGCAAGTATATTTTTTGGTTTCCCAGTACCTATAAAAATTTTCTTGACAGTATACTGTAGGGGATTATGTCTAATAAACAATGTACATATCTTAATTTAAAAATACTTTATTGCTGGGGTGCCTAAGTGGTCAGTCAGTTAAGCCAAAACTTGATTTTGGCTCAGGTTATGACCTCATGGTTGTGAGCCCTGTGTCCAGCTCTGTGCTCGGCATGGAGCCTACTTGAGATTCTGGCCTTCCTTGTGTGTGTATTCTCAGATAAAAAATAAAAAATAGATATTTTATTGCTAAAAAATGCTAATTATCTGAGCTCTCTAGTGAATCATGATCTTTTTGGTGGTGGACGATCTTGCCTCAATATTCATGGCTACTGACTAATCAGGGTGGTGCTTCTTGAAGGTTGGAATGGTTGGTTGTGACAATTTCTAAAATAAGGCAAAAATACAGTTTGTTTTATCAATCAACTCTTCCTTTCATGAAGGCAGAATTTCTCTGCAGTATGTGAAGTTATTTGACAGGCTTTTAACCAATCTAGATTTTTTTTCCCAAAATTAGAGTCAATCTATTCAACCCTATTGCTGCTGTAGCAACTTTACGTAGTATTTTAAATTCTATTTGTTTCAACAATTTTCACAGCATCTTCACCAGGAGTAGATCCCATTTCAAGGAAACACTTTAATTTTTTAATTTTTTAACATTTACTTACTTTTGAGAGACAGAGAACAAGCAATAGAGGGGCAGAGACAGAGGGAGATATAGAATCTGAAGAAGGCTCCACCTTCTGAGCTGTCAGCACCGAGCCCGAAGCAGGACTCAAACTCACAAACTGCGAGACCATGACCTAAGGTGAAGTCAAATGCCCAGCTGACTGAGCCACCCAGGTACCTCTCAAGAAACCACTTTCTTTGTTTATCCATAAGAAGCAACTCTTCATCTGTTAAAGTTCTATCATGGGATTACAGCAATTCATTCATATCTTCAGTTTTCACTTCTAATTCTAGTTCTCTTATTATTTTCACATTTGCAGTTACTTTCTCCACTGAAGTCTTGAACTCCTCACAGTCATCCATGAGAGTTGGAATCAACTTCTTACAAACTCTTGTTCATATGGATATTTTGACCTCTTCCCATAAATCACAAATGTTCTTTTAATGGCATCAAGAATGGTGAATCCTTCCCAGAAGGTTTTCAGTTTACTTTGCCCAAACCCATCAGAAGTATCACTATCTATGACAGTGATAGTCTTACAAAATGTATTTCTTAAATATTAAAACTTTAAAGTCAAAATTACTCCTTGATCAATGGGCTGCAGAATGAATGCTGTGTTAGCAGGCATGAAATCAACATTAATCTCATTATACATCTTCATCAGACCTCTTGGGTGACCAGGTGCATTAAATGCACAGTAATATTTTGAGAGGAATCTTTATTTATGAGCTGTAGATCTCAAAAGTGAGCTTAAAAAATTCAGTAAACTATGTTGTAAACAGATGTGCTGTCATCCAGGCTTGATTCTTCCATTTATAGAGCACAGGCAGAGTAGACATAACATAATTCTTAAGAACCCTAGAATTTTCAAAATGGTCTATGAGCACTGACTTCAACTTAAAGTCATCAACTACATTATCCCCTAACAAGAGAGTCATCCTGTCTTTTGAAGCTCTGAAGCCAGCATTGAGTTTTCCCCTCTAGCTACCAAAGTCCTAGAGGGCATCTTCTTTCAATAGGAGGCTGTTTCATCTATACTGAAAATCTGTTGTTTGGTGTAGTCATCTTCACTAATGATTTTAGCTAGATCTTCTGGATAGGTTGCTGCAATTTTTACATCAGAACTTACTACATCTTGCACTTTCAGATTATGAAGACATCTTCTTTCCTTAAGCCTCGTAAACCAATCTTGTCTTCAGCAGCTCCCTCCCTCATCTCTCTCGGCCATCACAGAATTTGAAGAGAGTTAGGATCTTGCTCTGGATTAGGCTTAAGGGAAAACTGTGGCTGGTTTGATCTTAAATTCAGACCACTCAAACTTTCTCCATTTCAGCAATAAGGCTCTTTTGCTTCTTTATTCATGTGTTCACTGGAGTAACATTTTAATTTCCTTCAAGAGCCTTTCCTTTGCATTCACAACTTGGCAGTTTGGTGCAAGAGGCCTAGCTTTCAGCCTACTTTAGCTTTCAACATGCCTTCTTCACTAAGTTTAATCATTTCTAGCTCTTAATTTAAAGTGAGAGATGTATGACACTTCCTTTCACCTGAAGACTTAGAGGTCATTGTAGGGTTATTAACTGTCCTAATTTCAGTTATGTCTCACAGAATAGAGGGACCAATGGAGAGGGAGAGAAAAGGAGGGATGCCGTGTTTGTGGAGTAGTTAGAACACAAAAAAATTACTCAATTAATGTCTGTCATACCCAGAACAACTACAATAGTAATATAAAAGATCACTAGTCATAGATCACCATAATAAAGATAATAATAATTAAAAAGTTTGAAATATTGTGAGAATTACCAAAACGTGAGAGAGACATGAAGTGAGCAAATGTTGTCGGAAAAATGGTGTTGATAGATTTCCTTGATGCAGCGTTGCCACAAACATTCAATTTGTAAAAAATGCAGTATCTGCAAAACACAATGAAGTAGAATTCAATAAAAGAAAGTGTCTGTGTTCAACATTGTCTTAAAAGCTCCTGTCAGATCAATTTAGCACGAAAATT
This sequence comes from Proteles cristata cristata, assembly GCA_017311185.1. Taxonomy (NCBI): domain Eukaryota; kingdom Metazoa; phylum Chordata; class Mammalia; order Carnivora; family Hyaenidae; genus Proteles; species Proteles cristata. The sequence continues at coordinate 140,155 of JAESUZ010002436.1, read as the reverse complement.
GGATAAAATAATCTACGTCAGAAAAGAAAACTAAAACGTTTTCTATTTGGAGATGGCATAATCTTTTTTCTAATATAATTTATTGTCAAATTGGTTTCTATACAACACCCAGTGCTCAAAACAACAAATGCCCTTCTCAATGCCTGGAGATGGCATAATCTTGTATAGAAAACCCTAAGGGCTTTTAAAACATTATTATAATTAAAAAACGAGTTCTATAAAGTTGCAGCATTTATAATAAATGAAATGAAATCAATTATATTTCTATAAACCTATAGTGAACTGTTCTAAAATAAAAATAAGGAAATAATTATATTTATAATAGCATCAAAAAATAAAATATTTAGGAATAAATTTTAAAAGATGCACAAATTTCTGAAAATCAGAAAATATTATTGAAAGAAATTACAGAAAATCTAAAGGAATGAAATTTTGTATATCTTTGTGTTTAGATGTTATTAAGATGGAAGTACTCCCTAATGTGACCTACAGATTCAATTAATCTCTATCAGAATCACAGGTAGTTTTTTTGTAGAAACTGTTGAAATGACCCTAAAGTTTATGTGGAAACTCAAGGCATTCAAAGTATACAAAAAAATCTTGAAAAAAATAAAGTTGGAATACTCACTCTTCTCCTTTTCTAAACTTCTACAAACTAAAGACACTGGTACTTAGGAAAGACAGACATATACATCAATGGAACAGAATGAGAATCCAGAAAAACACCCTTACATTTATGGCCAACTGATTTTCAACAAGGGCGCCAAAACAATTCAATGAAAAAAAATCTCTTCAGCAAATGGTGCTGTATATCCACATGTATAAAGTTGGACCCCTACCTCACAGTATATACAAAAATTAACTCGAAAGGGATCATCCAAATGTAAGACTTAAAATGTAAGGCCTAAAACACAATAAAGAAAATCAAAGGTATAAGTCATTGTGACCTAGAATTAAGAAATGTTTTTTTTAGATATGACACCTACAGCACAAACAAAAATAACAAGAATAGGTAAATTGGAGTACATCAAAAATTTTAAACTTTTGTACTTTAATGGACATCAAGAAAGTGGAAAGACATCCTAAACAATGGGAGAAAAATATCTGCATATCTTATAATGGGACTTAATCCCAAATGTGTAAAATCATTCACAATTCATCAATAAAAAGACAAATAACACAGGTACAAATAGGCAAAGGATTTGATGACATTGTTCCTCAAAAAGCATATATATAAGTGGCCAATAACACATGAAAAATTGTTCATCAAAATCAGTCATTAGGGACATGTAAATCAAAACCACCATGAGATACGTCTTCAAACCCACTAGGGTACCTAGAATTAAAAAGACAGACAATAACAAATGTTGACAAGAATATTGAGAAATTAGAACTCTCATACACTGCCAGTGTTAATGTAAAATGTGCTAGCCACGTAAAACATTTTGCTGTTCCTCAAAAATTTAATCATAAAAATGCAAATAAATAGCTAAAATAAAAAAAAAATCTCCCCAGTTTGTATTTTTTCTCTCTTTTGCTACCATCTTTTCTTCATTTCTCTTTCTCTCAGCTCTAATTTCATAATCTGATTACTTGGAATGTAATCTTTTTAAAACTCACTCTTATATTCTGTAGTAAATGTTTTTCTAAAACACATCTTTCTCTTATGATTGATGCTCATCTTGCATTTATATTGTCATCTCTTATTTATTTCTTATTTTAATGTACCTGAATGAGAGTAAATCTTAAAATATTTGCTTCAAAACAATGTAATAGATTCTGTAATAACTTAAGTGTGTTTATAAGCACTTAGAATCATCCTCTTAAATTTTGAGCTGGAAGCACAGGTTTGTGCATTTATTTTGTAAGTTTAATTCTGATATAACCTGAGGAAACTACAGAGAATAATGAGACTTTATTTAGAGCAAAAAAAAAAATTTGAGTCCATATATTTTTATTCTAAGTTTGTTAGAATCATAGACTAGAAATAGATGGTTTCTACAACTCAATTTAAAATTAAAATTTTATCTATCTTTATCCGGAAGAAAATGTTATCATGTCCACCATAACATGTCTTTCAACACTGGAGGGAAAGAATCCATCTAATTATTGTCAATTGATTCTGAACCTAAAGATTTAGGTGTATTTAAATAGATCAAGGACCAAATAGGAATGTGGGTGTTACAATTTACAGAGTTTATGATACTGGTATCACCTGGCATTTCATGTATTCCTGAGATTCTTTTTTGTTTTTAGTTTAGAGACAGCCTCCATAAATAAAATTATAAGTATTTCAGTAGAAACAAATAAAAATAATCAGTATGGGTGATGTTTATATCATTAAATAAAGAAAAATAAACCCAAAATTAAAGTTGATTCTTGTCTCAAACCAGGTTAATGTTTCTTTCACGTTAGATTTTAGAGATAAAAAGAAAAATCTCTTCAATCTGTCACATCTTGAGCATTTATATAATCTTGATTATGTCTTTTTGTAATCTTCAACCCACGGTAAAATGGATGCAAACACCAGGGACAATACCCAATTGTCCACCTGGATTGGAATATCTGACTCAGGTATGGTAATGTGTTTCTCATTGGAGTGCCAAGAATATGAATTTGATAGTTTCAAAATACAATGTGTGTTACAGGAAGGCATTTTGAATGCAGATTAAAATAATATACCTGTAACATTTAGATTTTTACATTTAAATTTAAGTTTTGGTTGAGGTAGTAAATTTACATTGTAAATAAAATAACACTGTCATTTACAAATGTATTTCCTGGAAAGTCCATTTAAAAATAAGTACCTGCTTTACATGCATCCCGATGTTTATAGCAGCACTATCAACAATACCCAAAGTACGGAAGAGCCCAAATGTCCAATGATGGATGAATGGATAAAGATGTAGTGTATATATACAATGGAATATTTATTACTTGGCAATCAAAAAGAATGAAATCTTGCCATTTGCAACTACGTGAATGGAACTAGAAGATATTATGCTAAGTGAAATTTGTCAGTCAGAGAAAGATAAGTATCATATGACTTCACTCATATGAGGACAAAGATACAAAATATACAAAGCAGATGAATATAAGGGAAAGGAAAAGTAATATAAAAACAGGAATGGGGACGAAACAGAGGAGAACCAAATATGGAGAATAGAGGTTTAGTGCAGGGGTTGTGTGTGTGTGGGGGGAATGGGCTAAATGGGTAAGGGGCATTAAGGAATCTACACCTGAAGTCATTGTTACACTATATGCTAACTAACTTGGATGTAAATTTTTTTAAAAATGAAAAAAAAAGTACTTGCTTTTTAAAATAGGAAATTGGATTTTGAGAATGTAAGTAAAAACCAGCTTCAGGAATCTTCAGTTCATCTAACTGCTTAGGTATTGGAAGCCTGGTATGCAAACATGAAATGTGTGCACTAATACTAGGAAGATATCTCCAGTTCTCTACCAAATTTAATGATGCTGCATTACTATTTTGTTTATTAAATCAATTCTGATTTAATTTCCTGTAATGCTGTTTCTGAATAATTAACTTTGGTATTTCAAATGACTATTTCTTGGTCCCATCTTCTTTTTCAATACTTTAAAAACTAAACAGTATATATGTTCCTTCTTAAAAAGTTTATTTACATTTTCAGTGCTTAATTATAAACTTGTCACAGCAATGATATCAATCTAAGAAGATTCAATGTTGAATGTGGGTAAAGGGTAAAAACTACATTATATTTTTTTACTCCAAATTATAGTATAGAGATTTCTCTCTGAATTAAAAAATTATTTTTTAATAAGTCTTCAAAAATTTTTGTGAACCTACTCTACAGACTGATAGTTTTTCATTTCCCTTTTCAGTTTTTTATGTTTTCATTTTAATTCCAGTTAGTTAACATATGGTGTTGTATTAGTGTACAACATAATGATTCAACACTTCCATACAACACCTGGTGCTCATCACGAGTACACTCCTTAGTAACCATCACCTATTTAACCCACCCCTCTTCATTTCCTTTTCCTGTGGTTAAAAAATAATGTTAAAACTTCATGTTTAAATTAATTGACAAATGTTTCTCCTTAAGAAAGACTTAACTATGGAAAAATGTTTTAATATTTTCTATACTAATAAACAGAAAGTTGCAATTCCCTTTCTTAGTGTTTGGGGGTATGTCTGCATGTATTTCATACTTATTAAGCTCATTTAGCGGGGGTATATTTCGTAAGCAATGCACCTTTACATGCAAAGGAGCAGATCTTATCAATCTCCCAATTTCTCTCTGTCTAAAATTCCTCACCTACCAGATCTGGTTTATTTTTATTTATTTAAAAATTTTTTTAACATTTATTCATTTTTTTGAGAGACAGAGAGAGACAGAGCATGAGCAGGGAAGGGGCAGAGAGAGGGAGACAGAGAATCTGAAGCAGGCACCAGGCTCTGAGTTGTCAGCACAGAGGCTGATGCGGGTCTCGAACCCACAACTGTGAGATCATGACCTGAGCTGAAGTTGGCCATCTAACCAACTGAGTCACCCAGGCGCCCCCCAGATCTGGTTTAAAGAAATGCTAGAATGATTTCAAAACCTAGTAAGTGTTGTGTATGTGGGGACACGGCAAAAATTCATAAATGATACCATGTGGGATCTGAGTATTGCCCAAGTTGTTTTTTAAAAATTTTTAAATATAAGTCATGGTAATAAGTGAAGAGCAGTTGAAACCTAAAGATGCTATACACTGTATAAGACCAACTCATAATGTGACCCATTTTTAAAATTTTTTTATTAGAGAGAGAGAGAGAGCACATGCATTGGGGAGGGGCAGAAAGAGAGGGAGAGAGAGAATCGCAAGTAGGCTCCACACTCTTGGTTTGTGAGATCATGATCTCAACCCAAATCAAGAGTCATGCTTAACAGACTGAGTCACTCAGGTGCCCCGATGTGACCAGTCTTCCACATAGACCAGAGGGTCCTGCCTCCTTTGACATAATATTCACAGAGCACAGATGATTGCATTTTGACTCTCTCTTCGTTCACATTTTCTTTTCTGCTTTATGTTTTATAGTGATTCAACATTTCCATACAACACCTGGTGCTCATCACCAGTACACTCCTTAGTAATCATCACCTATTTAACCCACCCTGCCACCCATCTTTTCAGATATCTCATGCTCCAGAATTAAGACGGTTTTGTTATTTTTTATCAGCCTTTCAAGCCCTTTATTGATTCAGAGTGTTTGCAGAGAAATACAGTGAAGCTCTGGAAGTGAGGTATCCCTCACACGTTCCTCTGCTCCTTCCAGTGTTCCGGATGAGAAGCTGGACAACACAACAGTAAAAACTAGAAAGGAATCAAAATCTTTGAGGCTAATAGCCTCCACTTAGAAGGACTCTTAACTTGACTTTGACTCTATCACCACTGTATTCATGAAACAAAATATTTAAGCTCTTCATGTGCATGTATTACCTGCTTTTGCTTCCATTGTTTCAAGCTCATTTGTGTTTTTGTCTTTGCAGTAGTCATGTTTGTCTGATAGCTGCAAACTAAAAAGGTACTTTTATCAACAAGGTTTCTCAAAAACATTTACAGAACTAGCTTTGAGGAAATCTAGATTGTTCCTGGCAGCAGCATTTGGATTAGTAATTGTATTTTCTCACTGTGATGTTGGTCTTTGTAAATAATCAACATAGTGACTCTTCAGTTCATTTTTTTTTTTAGTATAACTGACACACAATATTATATGAATTTCAGATGTGTAACTTAGTGATTTGACAAGTTTGTACTCTGTGCTACATTTACAAATGTAGCTGCCATCTGTGTCATTACACCCAATGCTATTATAATATCATTGACTATATTCCTTATGCAGTGCTTTTAATTCCTGTAACTTATTCATCCTATAACTGGAAACCTTTTCCTCCCACTCCCCTTCACCTATTTTGCCCAACTCCCCACACCCCACTCCCCTTGGCAACTCTTAGGGTTTTTTTTTTTCTCTATTTATAGGTCTGAATCTGCTTTTCATTTGTTTTGGGTTTTGTTCTTGTTTTCAGATTCCATTTATGAGTAGAATCATATGATATTTGTCTTCCTCAGTCTAACTTATTTCACTTAGCATAATACCTTCTAGGTCCATCCATGTTGTCTCAAATGGCACAATTCCATCTTTTTATGGCTGTGTAATATTCCATTGTGTATATATACTACATTGTTCTTATCCATTCATCTATTGATGGACATTTAGGCTGCTTCCAAATCTTGACTATTGTAAATAATGCTGCAGTAAGTCTAAGGGTGCATATATCTTGTTTTACTTTTAGTCTCTTTACTTTTAGTACCAGTGGCAGGGAATTCCAATTCCTCTCTTTTCCTTTTTGCGTTGTCTATTTGTAGAATTGTCAGATAAAATACAAGACACTCAATCACACCTGAATTTCAGATAAACAAATATTTCTAGGTTAATGTTTCATGCATTATTTGGTATATATATATAGTAATAATTATTCATTATTTAGATTAAATTCATATTTAACTGAGCAGTCAGGTGGTTTTGCTTTATTTTGTTAGATCTGGCAACACTACCAATTTGGTCACAGAAAACTGCTTACAGCATGTACAGTCTTCTAGTCTTCACTATCTTTCACATGGAATGGAAGGCCTATGTTCCTACATCCTCTACTTCCCGAAAGAGAGCACTGAAGAGTTTTATCTGCTTGCATGATGGGCTTGGGTTTCTAGTTAAGATCTCTTTATAATTATATTTAAATTGTAATTGTGCTTTGGATAAATGTCTAACAGTACTTGTAATTATTTAATATTCAATGAAAACATTTTTAGAGTATACTGTGTATGGGTGCCCCCCCAAAAAAACCCACTTTACACTTAGACAATATATGACATTTGATAGAAAATAGAGAGATGTCAATAATGGGTCAATTGCTTTAAATGTCCTAAATATAGGTATTAATGTATATGTGTATTGGTAGGTGCTTTAAGTTTAATTACTTCATACTACCTATCTTTATTTTCTACTTTATTAGATAAATCAGTTACTAGTGTGTCAACGTTTTGACCTTCTGGAAGGTATGTACCAAACATGCTGATATATTCATTCTTGAATATGTAACTTGTGCTGTAGTTCAGTCATTCCCTATAAATTAAAGTGCTTCATGTGACTGGGGAATAATAAACCTTGAAATACGATGAAAATATATAGGAAGTCATAGTCAATGATAAGATAAATACAGTAGTACAAAGTACAATGATAAGATAAATAAAATAGTACAAAGGTATTGGCTTGAGATCACTCCTGAAAATTCTAGTCTGTATTTTTAGTCTTGCTAAACAGTAGGTCTTTTTCCTAAAAGGAGTTTCCCATTCTAAATTCCTCAGATACAGGTATTTCAGAGAAGCTGAAGTTTCTGGGCAGTTCAATTCTACTCCCAAGTCTGAGAAATTGTTCTTTTTTTTTTTTAATTTTTTAAAAATGCTGTATTTATGTCTGAGAGAGAGTGTGTGTGTGTGTGTGTGAGCAGGGGAGGGTCAGAGAGAGAGGGAGATACAGAATCTGAAGAAGGCTCCAGGCTCTGAGCTAGCTGTCAGCACAGAGTCCAACACGGGGCTCGAATCCATGAATCATGAGATCATGACCTGAGCCTAAGTCGGATGCTTAACCGACTGAGATACCCAGGCGCCCCAAGAAATTGTTTTTTAGGATGCAACTGTCTACCTCTATCTCCTCAACTTAGTACAAGTATTTGTTTCATGTACATGAGGCTATAATACACGTAAATCAAATTAAATCAATGTTTAGTTAAAAAAATTATCACCATTCTATCCCTTCAAATACACATTAGAGAATCTAAGACTAAAAGAGTCATTTACGATTTAATTTTATTCATAAAAGCTTTTCAATTTTGGCATATGAAAAATTAATTGTCTTTCCCTGTTGCCTTGCATTGAATAACTTATTTTATGAATGACCATTTATTCCAGAATCCCCACTGAATACTTACAATGAACAAGACACACAGAAGTCATTTGAGAAAATCAAAGGAGACAGGCCTGGGCTTTCCCTGAAATGTGGATGAATATACTTAAATAAAATACATAGTATGGAATCATAAAATTAATGAGAAGGAAAAACCAATTGTGAGAATTCATAGGATAGAAACAGCCATAGTTATAATTTATAATACTTATAATTTAAGTAGCCACAAAAATATGAAGAGAAATCTAACCATCTATGTTATAGAGAACTAATCTATAGGTTGCCAGACTGCCAGCATCAACATCATCTAGGAACATGTTGGAAATCAAGTTCCCAAGCTTCATCACAGATCTACTAAATCACAAAATCTAGAGGTGGGGTTCAACTATCTGTTTATCAAGCCCTCCAGATGGTTCTGATGCAGGCTAAATGTAAGAATGTAAGAATTGTAAGATGTAAGAATTACTGACTGCTCTAAATTATACATTCATATAATTTAACAATGTGCATTTATTTAAATGAATGAGACAGCTCTACAGAATCCTCAGGAATAGCTCCAAGGTATATTGCCAAATATCAAAAGCAATTACAAAGTAGTGCATATAATAATAGTGTGTGTGTGTGCATTAAATTTTTTTTTTTTTTGCATTTTAAAATTTGCGCCATGCATATGTAATTCCTACTCATAAGAAGAAATTAAATTTAGGGGTGCCTGGGTGGCTTAGTCGGTTAAGCGTCCGACTTTCGCTCGGGTCATGATCTCGCGGTTCGTGGGTTCGAGCCCCGCGTCGGGCTCTGTGCTGGCTGCCAGCTCAGAGCCTGGAGCCTGTTTCAGTCTGTGACTCCCTCTCTCTCTGACCCTCCCCTGCTCATGCTGTCTCTCTCTCTCCTAGAAATAAATTAAAAAAATTAAAAAAAAGAAGAAGAAATTAAATTTAAAAGGCAATCAAAATATTTTTTCATCAATATTGAATCATGATTTATCTTTGAATATTAAATAAAAATGAATACCTTTCTTATATGTTTTTATAATATGAAAACAATTATGTTGAGAGGCCCACAAAATCATTAAAAATGATGCAATTCTGTAAATACCTGTTTCAAAGGTTAACATTAAAACAAAATGCTAAATGTATATTAGTCTAACATACTTACTAAAAATATTCATTCAAGAATATCTGAAACTTTAATGAAAAGTAGGAAAAAATGTCATCCTTGTATAACTACTGATATATTTCCTTTGAAGGCTTAAAAATATTCCTTTGAGGGGCACCTGGGTGGCTCAGTCTGTTAAGCGTCTGACTTTGGCTCAGGTCATGATCTCATGGCTTGTGGATTCGAGCCCTGTGTTGGGCTCTGTGATGACAGCTAGCTCAGAACCTGGAGCCTGTTTCAGATTCTGTGTCTCCCTCTCTCTGAACCTCTCCTGCTCACATTGTCTCTCCCTCTCTCTCTCTCAGAGATAAATAAAAAACATTAAAAAAGAAATTTAAAAAAAATAAAAATATAAAAATATTCCTTTGATCAATTTTTAAATCACTTTTAGTCATTGTCCATGCAATTTTTAAAAATATATTCACATAACGGCTTTTGCTGTTTTTCTTTATCTTAAAACTCAACCTTTTTTACATATCAAGTTTTTATTTAAATTCTACTTAGTTAACATATGTGGTAAACTGGTTTCAGATGTAGACTTTAGTGATTCATTACTTACATATAACACCCAGTGCTCATCACAACTAGTGCCCTCCTTAATACCCATCACCCATTTAGCCTATCTTCCACCCCCTTCCCTCCATCAACCCTCAGTTTGTTCTCTATAATTAAGAGTTTCTTATGGTTTGCTTCCTTCTTTCTTTTTGTTGCTCTTTCCTCTATGTTGATTTGTTTTGTGTCTTAAATTGCAATATGAGTCAAATCATATGGTATTTGTCTTTATCTGGCAATGACTTATTTCACCTAGCAAATAAACTCTAGCTTCATCCATGTCATTGCAAATGGCAAGATTTCATTCTTTTTGATGGCTGAGTAATATTCCATTATATATATATATATGTTATATATATATAATACATATATTATATACATATATAATTATATAATTGCATAATTCCATTATATCCATATCCATATATATATATATACATACTACATCTTGTTTATTCATTCATCAGTTGATAGACACTTAGACTTTTTTCCATAGGTGGGCTGTTGTTTATAGTGCTGCCATAAGCACTGGGGTGCATATGCCCCTTCAAATCAGTATTTTTGTATCTTTTGAGTAAACACCCAGGAGTGCAATTGCTGGGTCATAGGGTAGTTCTATTTTTAGTCTTTTCAGGAACCTCCATAATTAAAACCCAAAATTTAGAAAGCAACACAATAATCCTCAAAGGGGATACTATTATTGCCTTGTGTTGGGTATTTACTTTGTTTCCATTTTACTTTTCCTTTTCTAAGTAGAGCAAAAGTGAACATTTGGTAAAGAAAGCACTTTAAAAAAATTAGGACTGTTTTCTCTGTATGATCACAGAAGTAAAATGATTAGGACAAAAGATAATATTTCCATTTGCTTGCACAAGAGATGAATTTGATTATTATCTTATGTGGATGATATACAAGTGTTTACTGTCTCCTTCAACTAAGCATCAGTAAAATACTTTTTCTTCGGTTCTACTATCCAGATTCAAGACTGAATGTCTTTTTCCTGTCCTCAGGAAGAAAAGATGAAGAGGAGCAGAATTTAATGTAACTCAAAACACAATAGTAAGATGACAGTAAATAGGGTTGATTTCTCAGAAATTCAAAATGATTTTTTAAAAAGCTATGTATGGAATTTTAGCAGTAAAAGGGATCAGAGAATAGCTAGCACACCTCTTTTAGTTTTTGTAAGGCAACACTAAGATAGCAATGAAGATAAGTGACTTAGAACCAAGTAGTTTATTATCAAAGATAAGGTGCATATTTGCAGGTAATTTAATAGGCAATTTACAGGTCTCCCATCACTAATAAAATGCCACATTGTTTGATTCTTTAGTTCCCAGTTGTTTTGCAACTAGCAAAAAATATGAAGTTACGAACAGTCAAGGGCAGAGAATTTATTTTGCAGAAGACAGAAGTAATTGTTTCCTGCGATACCTCTGTGGACCATCAAGACCTTTTACCATGACAATTTATGATAATGTAGGCCGTGATGTCATTATTATCCAAAGAACTCTAAGAAGTAGTTGTTGCTGGAGAAACTGCTCTGTACAAAAGGTCAGTAAATATTGTTTCTACATGATTTAGAATGTATTTGAATTTTTTCAAAAAAGCCTCAACACTGAGCGTATGTTAAAGCATTGGGTTTGGCTACAAAGAAATTTCCAGAATGAACTATGTTAAAGAATTATATATATGTATATATATACCTGCAGAGTGAGAATAATATAAAACACTGTAAATATTTTTCAGGCAATGAAGATCACAAGATATTTAGGTCTTCAGAAGTTTTCTATTCTAGGGGCGCCTGGGTGGCTTAGTCGGTTAAGCGTCCGACTTTCGCTTAGGTCATGATCTCGCGGTTCGTGGGTTCGAGCCCCGCGTCGGGCTTTGTGCTGACTGCCAGCTCAGAGCCTGGAGCCTGTTTCAGTCTGTGACTCCCTCTCTCTCTGACCCTCCCCTGCTCACGCTGTCTCTCTCTCTCTCTCCTAGAAATAAATAAAACATTAAAAAAAAGTTTTCTATTCTAAAATATTGTTTTTATTTGCATTCCTCTGCATGCACTTTTCAGCCTTTGAATGGAGTGCCAACGAATTAGGGGCTGTGAAGTTCAATCCCATTTTCAGCAGTGTTTCTCAGACTGGTCCTTTGATCTATCACTGAGTGGGATCCCAAATGTATATTTGTACGGTATACATGTGTCTTTTTAACACAATTGGCAGATATTCTATAATTTTTAAAAATAAAACAATGTAACTTGAAGATTACATCAGTATGCAGAGGGCTTCTGCCTTACAAAATGGTTGGATAATAACCCATCATATAGATGGCACACCATAATTTATACAACCAATCTCTGAACTGGGCTTTAAATCACAATAAACAGTGTTTCAGTGAATTCATATTTACATTTGCAAAGAGGGACAAAAGTCCTTCACATATTGGTAACAGAATGATTGTTGGTGTGACTGGGGTTTAAGACATGTCTCATGGGCATGGCAATTTAAAAAGTGACCTTCACAAACACCTTAGAAATATTATTACCCCCACGTTTGCAAATGGAAGATGAATTCCAGGGAGTTTAGTGACATGTCCATATTTCATGTAGTAAATAAGCAGCAGCATCAGGTCTCAATTTGGAGGTTTCAATATCTAAATCCTCGGTTTTTTCACTTCCGTGTCCATTCCCAAAATATAGGGCATGCTTTAAACACAGAAAGTTATGTTCACATATACAAAACACTAATGAGTAGTATGTAACTGATTTGTTGCTTACAAATCAAAATAAATCTCATTGATCAATACTACATTTCTCAATCATTTGTAGCTAAAAGTTGAAGCTCCTCCTGGTGAAAAAATTGGATATGTGTATCAGTACTTTCACCCATTTTTGCCAATGTTTGAAATAAAAAATGAGAATAAGGAGGATGTAATGAAAATCAGAGGGCCATGTGTGGTTTCCAGCTGTCTCAAGGATCTAAATTTTAATGTGAGTAATATATTTTAAGATAATCATGTTCAAATTGGTTATTTGAGTATTTTCTAATACATTAATAAATCTGATTAAAATAAGATAAAAACATGTTATCATGTTATAACTATTTATTTTTTAAACTGAGTTTCTAACACACAGTTTTCTTGCTTCATTGAGTCTTACACACTTATGTGATTATAAGGCATCTTTAAACATTTTTTTTTTTACATTTATTTATTTTTGAGAGACACAGAGAAAGTACGAGCAGGGGAGGGTCAGAGAGAGAGGTAGACACAGAATCTGAAACAGACTCCAGGCTCCGAGCTATCAGTACAGCTATCAGCACAGGGCTCAAACTCACAAACCACAAAACCATGACCTGAGCTGAAGTGGATGTTTAACTGACTGAGCCACCCAGGCGCTCCATAGGCATCTTTTGAAGCTGTATTTCAAGTATGTAGTTATTAAACAACAAGTATGGTATTTAATATTTCAAGGAATATTGAAAGAGAAAATTAAGCTTTATTGCAATGAACAATGGCATAATTGGGCATTAATTTTAAATAATATATTCATGTTAATTTTTATAAAATTTGAAACTGGGTTATGATAGAATTTTGTTAAATGTTTATGTGCTTACTGATACATTTCTCAGATTGTGGCCAATATTCAGATAGTAATTTGGGAAGTTAATTACTAAAAATACTAAATATAGTTAACAAAACTAAGCAACGCACTACACTTAGGAATGTTGCTTAAGAATGCATATTTAACTAAGCAATATTCCTAAGAATATTGTTGATTTCATAAAATATTTGATTTGAAAAAAGTACTGTTTCTCAGTCTTTTAATAAGGACATGTTTGCTTGTTTTTTTCTAACTCTGAAATCATATCTACCTGATTTTTTTCCTTCTCTAGAATTATGTTAATTCAGTTTAGTGATACTTATTCTGATTGGCACCAGCATGTACTGATTAAGTAAAACATATTTTAAGCAAATGAATTATGACAATAACATGGTTAGTTTGATAAACCTGAATAATGAGCACACAGGACTCTACTCTTTCGGATTTCAAGTTGAAAACCAATGGAACAGAGTGGCCTATGCATAAAAATCTAGAAGCCAAAGCTACAGTGATTCATTATTAATGATTTCAAAAAATAAAATGTTTTCCATGTGTTATTTTATATCTCACATGATATAATAAATCCTACTTTATTCAGATATCATGAGAACTTTCTGTAAGGTGTATTAAACACTTTCTTCTAAGTATGAAACAAAGTCATTTTATAGCTGGCACTCTTTGGGTAAGCTCTAAGAATGAACGAGAAAGGGAAGTCACAATTCTGTGAAAAAATAATTCTGTGAATGAGTGTGGGCAGCCCTTTCAATACACTTGGTTACGAAGAAGAGGAAAGAGATAAAGGAGTAACTAGTTACAGGACCAGGGACTATGGTAAGGGAAATAACCATTCATCTAGGGAACAAAATTTAAGAAGCACCAAAACCCTTAATAATTAAGATAAATGATACTTGGATGTAATATTTTTTAAAATAAAAATTATTGCAAATCCATTATGAACAAATTTATAAACAAAAATTTAAGGCAGAAACTGACTATGCACTTGTATGACTTATCTCACTGCTTTCCCTAATCCTGTTCCTGGCTGAATGGGGGCACAGGGAGCATGGGAAAGTATATTTATGAAAGGTATATTCTTAGCATGTTTTGATTTTAAAGGAAAGGAGCCAAATGGGAGGGAAAGTGTGGAGAAACAGCAGAGGTTAAATATTTGATGAATCCTGTCTCTTACTTGGTGTTGGGCCTAATACACATGTAGGAAATAAGCCTCAAATAGGCACAGAAGGAGTCTATTCATCATAGTCATTGTAGAAGGATGTAAGGAGTGTTGGTATGGATAGAATACTTCCTGTGTCCACTTATATGTAGATATTTCTCTCTCTCTGTCTTTATCTATCTATCTATCTATCCTTCTATCTATCATCTATCTATCTATCTACACTAATGTAAATGTATTTTCCTTATGACTTTCTCAATAACATTTCCTTTTCTCTAGCTTACTTATTGTAAAAATATAGTATAGGAAGGGCACCAGTGGTGGCTCAGTCCATTGGTGGCTCTTGATTTCAGCTCAAGTCATGATCCCAGGGTTGTGGGATTGTATGCCACGTCAGGCTCCACACTAAGCATGGAGCCTGCTTAAGATTCTCTCTCTCTTTTGGGGTGCCTGGTGGCTCAGTAGGTTGAGTGTCTGACTTCAGGTCAGGTCATGAACTTGCAGTTGGTGGGTTCAAGCCCTGTGTCAGGCTCTGTGCTGACAGCTCAGATCCTGGAGCCTGCTTCAGATTCTGTGTCTCCCTCACCCTTTCCACCACTAGCACTCTCATTCTCTCTCTCAAAAATAGATAAACATTTTTAAAAAATCTCTCTCTTTCTCTCTCTGCTCTACTCCCCCCACATGTGCATTCTCTCTCTTTCTAAAATAAAAAAAAATACAGTATATGAAAAATATAACCTACAAAATATGTGTTAATTGACTATTCATGTTATTAGGTAAGATGACTTTCTAAGAATTAGTCAGTTCCCATCCAGTAGTTTCTATTTTCTTTGCAATGTAAAATATAAGACATTAGGCTGATGATGAGGAAGAGTGGCATTGTCAGTTAGTTATGAAAACACTGGAGAAATTTTGACAAAGTTTCACAAAACCCTTCCATATTTTTGTTTTCCCAAATTCCTTACCATTTCTTACAAGACTATGTATGATCCATCTCAGTATACCTCTCTTTTCTTACTAATTTTCTGCAACTAGCTCCAGCCCTCACTTTGCTCCAGCCCTACCCAACTCAGGACCTTTTCACCTCTTGCTGACTGTCTCTAGGATGCCGTCCCTCTCCCTACTCCTCTGATCACTAATTCCTACTGATCCTCTAAGTCTCAACTTAAACGGTGCTTTGCCAAAGAGGCTTCCTGTAAAATCACTGCCCTCACCTCCATTCTTTTAGCCTGCTTATTATCTCCCAACTGTATTCCGTTACATCAGCCTACCTTTTCCTCCATGGCATTCATTACCAGACAAATACTAAGAGTTACAACAGATAAGTATATGGTCTTATATAAATACTGTCTTATATAAATATTGTCTTATATGAATATCTCTTATATTGAGAGATAAATATTAGTTGGCATGAGAAGTGATGTTCTAGTTGATTTAGATGAGTAGGGAGAAAAGGGGATGAGAAAGGGTAGAGGGATTCCGAAAATTAAGATCTTTTAAGAAAGAGCTAACTGTGTAAAAGAGTGGAAAAACTAGTGGCTTTCATTTAGAGTTAAATTGATTCTCAGGTCCAATTTAAGCAATTATATAGTAAGCATATATATTGATATAATTTATATGTAATGTATGTTATCATATATAAAATAACATATATATATAGCTGGCCTTTGAATAACACAGGTTTGAAATGCACTGGCCCACTTATATGCAGATTTTTTCCAATAAACACAAGTACACTAGCATAAACATATTCTCTCTTCTTTATGATTTTCTTAATAAATTTTCCTTTTTCCAGCTTACTTTATTGTAAGAATACAGTATATTGGGGTACCTGGGTGGCTTAGTCGGTTAAGCGTCCGACTTTCACTTAGGTCATGATCTCACCGTTCGTGGGTTTGAGCCCCGCGTCTGAGCTGGCAGTCAGCACAGAGCCTGGAGCCTGTTTCGGAGTCTGTGACTCCCTCTCTCTCTGACCCCTCTCTCTCTGACCCTCCCCTGCTCACGCTGTCTCTCTCTCTCTCTCATGGAAATAAATAAAAAAACATTAAAAAAAAAAAGAATACAGTATATAATATATATAACATATTAATTGACTTTATGTTATCAATAAGACTTCTAGTCAATAATAGGCTTTTAGTGGTTAAGATTTTGGGGATCAATTATTATATGCAGATTTTCAAATGCCCAGGGGTGTTAGCACCTCTAACCCCTGTGTCATTCAAGGGTGGACTGTATAATCAGTTGTATACAATCAATTTGATTGATAGATACTGTCTGTAGATGTTTTTTCCAAGTTATTATGTGTCCATAGTGCACATTATATATTTTAGACAGATAGATAGATATTATCATAGTTGTTTCTAGATAGATATTGTCTGTAGGCGTTTTTTCCAAGTTATTATGTGTCCATATTGCACATTCTTTTTATTTTAGGATGTGACCAGCATGATTATAACTCATATGGGTCATATTCAATTACTAAAATTTAGGTAGGAATATCTATTTTTTATTTCAGATATTTTTAAAATCTAAAATGATATATATATATATACATATAATATATACATATATATTTTTTCTTTTAGTTATTGTCTCTGGATGAAGAAATCGTTCTTGGCAAAATTTCAAAAAAGTGGGCTGGATTTATGATCACCAATGCTGATAAATTTGGAATCCAGTTTCCATTTAATCTTGATGTTAAGATAAAAGCACTGATGCTTGGAGCAAGTTTTCTCATTGTGAGTCTATTTTTATTTTATTTAGCTTAAAACTATATTTTCTGAGATTACCATTGTGCCTTTGCTAATATTTTTGCTCAAATCATCTATATTGATTGCAAATTATACTTTTTGGTCTAGTTCCAAGTCCTCAAAATCATATCATGGATTCAGTCTTCACATTGCAAAAGATGTAAAAACTAGAGTGTCCTGTAAACATGATCACTGAAGTTAAAATCCTTGCCTTCATGGAAGAACAAGACTAACTTGCTGAAAATAGGAATAAAATGGCTTGTTAATTGTAACTTACTGTTATTTCCTACGATTTTAAATTTTATAACTATCTTTTTGTAATCATTGTTAATTTGGAAACTATAGATATGTAGATATTTTAAAAAGGAAAATACTGCTCTTGATTATATTAGGGCCTTAGGGGCAAAATGAACATAAGAAATTACCTTCATTCTCTAAATATAATAAAATGGTAGGAAATGGCAAGAGACATATGCAGGGCTGGGTTCACACATTGCCTCATAAATAGTACTAAAATTTGGAGAAACAGGAAAAAAAACAGATTAAGTAGTGGATTGAATATAGTTGAAGAGAAAGTTAGGGAACAAAGAAGTACTGTAGAGAAAATGATTCATGATGTAATAGAGACAAAACAATATGAAAATCAAGAGTCACAAATAAGATAAAAGAATAGGTAACTCCTAAAAATTTTTCAGAACCAAGAAATATGAATTCAGTGCATAAAGGGCAAATATCCCAAGTAATATAATTTAAAATTAACATCTATACATAGATGTTAAGAGTGAAGCAGAAAAGCAGAGAAAAATAAGTAACCACAAAGGAAAAACAAATCACCTGTAAGCAATGAGACTGACAATTGACTTCTCAACAGAAACACTGAAAGCCAGAAGACAGTAGAATGATATCTTCAAAATACTGATTAAAAAACAATCTGAACTCTCAAATTCTATTTCTTCAAGACTGTATCTTAAAGATGAAAGTAAAATAAATACATTTGCATTTTAAGAAACCCAGAATTTTGGGGCGCCTGGGTGGCTTAGTCGGTTAAGCATCCGACTTTCGACTTTCACTTAGGTCATGATCTCGCAGTTCATGAGTTTGAGCCCCGCGTCGGGCTCTGTGCTGACTGCCAGTTCAGAGCCTGGAGCCTGTTTCAGTCTGTGACTCCCTCTCTCTCTCTGACCCTCCCCTGCTCACGCTGTCTCTCTCTCTCCTAGAAATAAATTAAAAAAAAAAAAAAAAAAGAAACCCAGAATTTTACAACACATAGATTGTTGTAAAGTGTTTATAGCACTTCAGGAAGAAGAAGCATGCTCTGAAAAGGTACATCTGAAGTTCAATAATATTCATGAGCAAATAAAATGCTAACCATATTTGTGAATGTAAACATGTTTTTAATAATAAAATAATAGTGGGGCTCCTGGGTGGCTCAGTTCTTTAAGCCACCAACTTTGGCTCAGGTCATGAGTTCACGGTTTGTGGGTTCAAGCCTCATGTAGGGTTCTGTGCTGACAGCTCAGAGCCTGGAGCCTGCTTCGGATTCTGTGTCTCCATCTCTCTCTGCCCCTCCCCTGCTCACCCTCTGTCTGTCTCTGTCTCTCAAAAATAAACATTTAAAAAATAAATAAAAAAATAGCAAATATGTAATTTTTTGCAAAAAAAAGTAAAACAAAAATACTTAGCTAATAAAAATGTATGAGTTATCAGAAGTTATTGGAATTTAAATGATCTTAAGGTCTTTGTATTGTTCAGGAGATAAGTAAAATGTTCATGTTAAAATGTCATGGGTAATGACTGAAGTAACATTTCAAACTAGTATAGTGGAAAAATGGTAATAAAATACAAGAAAGCAAACAAACAAACAAAACCTATTCGGTGGAGGGGAGGGGAGGAGAGAAAAGCATAGAGAAAATTGGGACAAACAGAAATAGAAAATAATTATTCAATTATATCAAATATTAAATTAATATATTCTATATAATTTTTACAATAATCACAATAAATATAAATGGGAAAAACTTGCAAGTTAAAAAATAGAAATTGCTAAATTAGATTTTTAACATTTTTTAAAATGTTTATTCATTTTTTAAGAGAGAGAGAGACAAATCATGAGTGGGGGAGGGGCAGAGAGAGAGAGGGAGACACAGAGTCTGAAACAGGCTCCAAGCCCTGAGCTGTCAGCACAGTGCCCGTTGTGAGGCTTGAACTCACCAACCACGAGATCATGACCTGAGCAGAAGTTGGATGTCCAACTGACTAAGCCACCCAGGCACCCCTAAATTAGATTTTTAAATTATCCTTAGGTTCTTAATAGTCGACAAATCAAAATTAATGAAAAAAAAAAATGGAAAGAAAGAAAAGATGGGTAAATGTATAACAAAAAAATACTAACCAAAAAAGCTATTAAAGCTAGGGTAATATCAAAAAATTAGATTTTAATACCATAAAAACATTAGAGACAGAGATAGAGAAGGTGACTACATTATAATAAAAGTTCCATTCAAAAGAAACATGATAATTCTTGATTTTTGTGCCCCCAAGATCAATGTTATACAATATTTCTCATGTTTAACATTGAGAAAAATTATTTTGTTAAAGAATGACAAGTTCATCATCATAGTAGGAAATTTTGCACCCCTTTCAAGTTGTATTCGTTGTAGGAATCAGAAATTTAGTAAAATCATTTAAAATTTGAACAAAAAAGTAACAAGGTTGATTTAATGGATGCATGTAGAACTTTGTGTTACACAAGTAGATAAATAAGTTGTTCTCAAAAAAAGGTTTTTTCAAGAATTATTTTCATAATGGGCCAAGATGTAAGTCTCAACAAATTTCAGGGAACTGGTAATACTTGGACCTTGGTGTCACAGCAAATAACATTAAAATAGAAATAGGTAAAGATATGTATTTTAAAATATTTTGTATATATGGAAATGTGTACATGACTAAGGAGTAAAAAGTAACACATAATAAAAATTTTAAATATATCAAATTTTATAATAACTAAAATATTACAAACCAAAACTTTTGGGATGCAAGTAAAGTTAAAGAGCAATGTATAACGGTAAATACTTACTGAAGAAAAGTGGAAAATTAATGAGCTAAGTATTCATCTCTAAAAAGTTAGTAAATGAACAGAACAAACCCAAGGAAAACATAAGGAAGGAGATGGCGAATTATTGAGCAAAGATAAATGAATAAACAGCACCCACCCCTGGTCTCTAGATGGAAAAGAATTTTAAAAGTAAATAAATTGCAAAGTAACAGACTACTAAATTATAATATCTTAAACTTCTGTACCTTAAAACAAATTATAATATTAAATATTTAATAGCAAACAATAAAGTAAGGAAATATGTGCTTCAAATATGACCAAGGAGTAATATCCTTATATTAATATCAATTTTATTTAAATGAGAAGAAAAATATCAAATTCCCAACAGGAATGGAAAAAGAATATAAAAAAGTAATTAATGTATCTATTAAAGAGTGAATATAAATAACCAATAACCATAAGAAAATGTTTTCAAAAACGAGAAGAAAGCAGGAAAGAAAAAAACCAATTTTTCATTTTTCTAATTAAAAACAAAATTTCATTTTGTCTAATGACAAAATCTCAATGCTGATGAAAGTTTAGGAAATCAGGTAATCATGAGCTATAGGTACAATTTAGAAAACAAACTGAAAACACCCATTAAAATTTTTAATGTTCATATATTTTATATGCATTACTTTCTTCTAAAAAACCTAATACAAATGCACATGATTAATTATGCGTACTCTTGGAAACAGCAATGTGTCCTCTATGTAACAAACATCACTCTAATAAATTAAGAAAGCTAAAACAACCTAAAATTTAAAGTATGAGAACATACATGTATTTATTAAAAACACACTATGAGATATCTCTAAAACAGAATGTTAGACTCAAAACTAAATGAATTTTAGTGGCACAAATACTCAGTGTATATTATGCAGTAAAAATAGTAATGGTCATATAATAAGCATATTATAATACCAATTGTGTGTGTCTGGAAAGAATTTGAATCAAAATATTAGTGGTAGATTTTGGGGGGATTGGAAATACAACTTTTTTTTTCTTCTCTATTCCTAAACTTTTTTATATTTAGTATATATTATGAAAACATACATAAAAAATGAAGTAGAACTGGTTGCTGTTCTTTAGGGCCTTTATATCCAAATTTATTATTTTGGCGTGTTCAAGAGTAGACAAATATTCATTCTTATTCCCTTAGAAGTTGTCTTCTGCTCATCAGAATTCTCCTTTAATAGGTTTTATTAGCACGTTATTATAACACAGGACCCCAAAATCACTCTCATGTCTAAGGCCTGTACCTTAAAAACCAATCTAATCACATTTATTTTTCATTTTCTTTCTAGGACTATATGTACTTTGAAGTCTGGCCATAAGTTTTGCCAGCTTTCAGCAAAATTAAACAACTATCACAGAATATTTAAATAAAGTTTTCTTTCACTAAGATTATTTGTATAATTTTTTTCTGCATAATAAACCACACCACAATTTAAGAACTTGCAGAGATCATTTCATTTAGCCCAGGATTCTGCTGTGCAGTTAGTTCTCCGGGTCACAAGACCTAGTTCACTATTGCAAGGGCAGTCAGTTAACAGATTGCTTGGGGACCGTCTCATCTCAGATAGCCTCATTCATATGTCTAGCTGTTGTCCAAGGCAATAGGAGCAGCAAACCACATATTTTACATCATCTAAGAGGCTAGCCAAAGCTTCTACACATAATGACTATGTTACAAAGGCATCAAGAAAGCAAGCTCAAATGTCCAAGCTCATTTCAAGCCTCTGCTTCAGTTATACTTACTCATGTCCCATTGCACAAAGCAAGTCACATAGTCAAGTCCAGATTCAGGGAATGGAAAAATAGGCTCAATTTCTTTATGGGAATCACTGTAAAATATTATTTATTTGCAGCATAATATATTATTGTGACATCGTATAAAGTCACAATTAATGTAACCATTAAGAATAATAGTCACAATTATTTCATCCGCCCCATATGCCAAATATCCTCAGCTCTTTTAGGACTCGCAAAGGTCTCTTTCAATTACAGCATCAGGTTCAAGTCCAGTATCAAGTGATCTGAATCTTTTGTGATTACTGAAGTGAGTGAATACAAAAGTGAATCCTTAAGTGAGGATACAGGACTATAGCTCCTCTTGATTCAAAAACTTCAAAACTAAAAAGATACAGGTAACAGTCAATAGTGAGCCAAGATCAAAATAACCATAACAGCGGCGCCTGGGTGGCTCAGTTGGTTGAGCATCCGACTTCGGCTTAGGATATGATCTCACAGTTCGTGGGTTCAAGCCCCGTGTCGGGCTCTGTGCTGACAGCTCAGAACCTGGAGCCTGCTTCAGATTCTGTATCTCTCTCTCTCTCTGCCCCTCCCCTGCTCATGATCTGTCTCTCTCTGTCTCTCAAAACTAAATGTTAAAAAAATTTGTAAACAAAATAATCATAATAAACTCATGGAATCCTCATAGTAGTCGTTGGTTATTAGCAATTTTAGCATTGAGATGGGCACGTGTCAGGCACATGTTACCAATTCCTCTTACTGTGGGGACAGAGAGTAGTCTGCTCTCTAGCAGTGGCTCTCTATTTTCTAGTCCATTGTTCTCCTTGGTTCTGCCTTCTGAGATTTTGGCTCTGCCATCTGATTTTTTTTTTCTTAATAAAATACCTGTGTTTCCAACTGAGTAGCATTTGTAGCCTTTTGCCTACCTACAGAAGGTTGGAGACAGAAGTATCTTTTCATCTTCAACTGTTTCAGTCTCTTTCAGTCTATAATTCTCCTGCTCCCTTAAAAACTGTGTGGCTTTCCATGTAGAAGATTCAGTCCACTCCAATGGAAAAAGCCACACCACTTTTCTTTTTAAAACAGGCTTCTGTGTCTGGACTTACTCATGGCTAGACTAGCTTCTTTAGATGATGGATGAGTTTCAAAAGCAGCCAGGAAACACATGCTTATGCAGAAACACTTTTCAAGGGGCGCCTGGGTGGCTTAGTTGGCTAAGCGCCCGACTTTCGCTTAGGTCATGATCTCATGGTTCGTGGGTTCGAGCCCCATGTCGGGCTCTGTGCTGACTGCCAGCTCAGAGCCTGGAGCCTGTTTCAGTCTGTGACTCCCTCTCTCTCTGACCCTCCCCTGCTCATGCTGTCTCTCTTTCTCTCTCTCCTAGAAAGAAATAAAAAACATTAAAAAAAAAATTAAAAAAAAAAAAAGAAACACTTTTCAAGCCTCTGGTTACAATAAGTTTGTAACCTCCCACTTGCCAATCCAAGACATATGGCTAAATCCATATTCAAGGGATGTTGAAAGAGATCCCCCTCCTTAATCAAAGGTGCTATAAAATATTGTGGACATTTTTTTTTTTTACAACCTACCACATTATTTAACAGGCGATGTTTCTTGATTTATGTTTGCTATAGACTGAATGTCTGTGTTCTTCAAAATTCAAATGTTGAAATCCCCAGTGTGAAAGTATTTGGTGGTGGCCTTTGGGATAGGATTAGGTCATGAGAGTGGAGCCTCATGGCAATGGTGCCCTTTTACGAGAAGTGCCAGAAAACAACCTTGTCCTTTCACCATGTAAAAATTTAGCAAGGAAACAGCCAACTATGCATCAGGAAGTGGACCCTCACCAGACTCTTAATCTGCCAGGACTTGATATTAGACCTCCCATACTTCAGAACAGTGAGAAATACACCTCTGTTGTAAATAAGCTACTCAGTCTATGGTGTTCTATGATAACACTAAGTCTATGAAGAGACTAAGACAGTGTTACCTATGAAATAGTTTTTCATATGTGACTTTATTTTTTAAATGTTCATTGTGTAGTTAACTAATAATTATTTATGATGCCTCTTAGATATGGTTGATTTCAATGAGGGATATTCCAAAGAACAGGTCATCCTATATCAGAACTGCACAGATACTATCCTAACGGAACCAAAAGGGATAAAGACTCAGTGAAATCTAATAACATGAGGACTATTTCCACATGAAGGTTACTTTTCCTTCTTACAAAAAGTGTTGGATGGAACAGCTTTTTTCATCAGGGCTTGCCATTTTATGTTCTGGATAAATCCTGTCCCGGTGATAGGGATCTCTGTATGCAGAAGCAAAGAGCAGGTCTTTGTTTGCAAAACTGATGCTTTGAATGGATGTTACCTAGATCATTCTAGAAAGATGAAATAAAAAATTTGAAGGAGTCAGAAGTGGCTCATCTTAAGTCATGCACTCCCTTTCTGTGATGCAGAGGTAAAGGGATCCACATGTATGCCTGAAATGTTTATTTGGTACTATGGCCTGGGTGATTCACATATAGAACACCATATTCTCCTGCTTTCCAGATGACTACAGGATCTCGGTCTATGAGCTTTTCCCCAAGTTTTTATATTTTGTAACATTCCCCGCGAGTCTTCATAGACACCTTTTAGTGGGAGGATAGTCCACACACCCTCAGAAAAAAAATACATGAGACTGAATTCTCTTAGTGAGAAAAATTTGGAACCAAATTAATTTAAAGGAAAGTAACATGACATTTTTACTCTAAAGTTTTGTGCAGCGATTTCATTTCCACATTATCTATCTCATTCACTATTCCTTCTGTGAAACTTATCTCTCTGCAATGTCTGGAAGACACATCCAGTTTTCTCCTCTTCATCCAGCTCTGATTGGATCAGGGTTTGGCATCAGGGGGAAGGTACTCAGTCCCTCTAAATTTTATATATATAGGGAAAAGTACCTACTTACAGTATTGTTTGGAACATGAAATTGGATAATTTTTAGCACAATGCCTGGTACGTACTGAATGCTTAGTATATATTAGACAGTGTTATTAGAGCCACATCTAACTGAATGTTGATAATTCAGATATCCACATATCCACGATGGAACATTAGTAGATGAAGAAATACTAACACACTGTTCACAAACTGGTATCTTGTTTGCTTGCCTCAATTTATAGAGATGTAAACACTTTTTTAGAGGAGAAAGGAGTTTTGTCTGAAATTGTTAAGAGAATGTTAATTGAGATAATTGAATATTCCTGCTTTTGATTCGGTCATGTATCCAAAGACTAAGCATAAAGCATTAAATTTTCAATTCTCACATTCCAGTACAAGATTCTAAACGATTTATGCAGGATATGCTACAAGAAATGAATTTGTCTTCAATTCACAACTTCTCAAATACATCTCAGGCAATAAAACAGTTACAGGAGAAATAGGAAGATGACGTATAAGCTATGGTGTCTCTTACCAGTCTCATCCTTTAGGATTTTGGCATTGGGCCAGAACCTGGTAAAACTGACCAAGAAGAGACCATGTAGGCATTCTGACACAGGTGAGATAGTTTCAGGGACAAAGTTTACCCCTACTTTTATAGATGATGTGATGCTCTTCTAACACCCTGAGGATTGGATGCTTACACAACACCTACACCCAGGGTCCTTGATATGAATGCTGAGACTCATAACAGGTTATGGCGTAGTTGGGGTTTCTTCAGATGATTTTAGAGGTCAATAAATGGAAGTGAGTGCACAAGAATCAGGGAACAGCATGCAGTGGGGGAACTAACAGGCAGATACTGCCTTTTGAAAACACATGGAGTGCCTCTAGAGTATACTGTCTGGTATGACTTGATGACATTATGAGGAGTGGCTGTGGGAGTAGCGAGGTCCTACTAATAGCTGGTTAGAAGCTATTGAGCAAGTAGGCATTTGGGTTAAGTATTGTTATTGTTATTGCTATTGAAATAACAACTACATAAACTGGAGTGAGTTTGTGGTGTATTTGTTTTCTGAATGTGAAACTGCCAAGAAGCAGCATTAATGGGGTGACTCATTTTTAAAAAATTATTGAATATGTGAATATGTGGGACTCACATATGCTCACACAATTATCAGCCAGTGAGCACATTTGATAGAGAGCAAATGGGATTTTTAATTGCCTAACAGAATCAATCCAACAGAATTTTAGAACAGGCAACTGGAATTTTAAAACATGCTTCAAAGTAAGATATAAAGGGTTATAAAAATATATGCACCAACTAAGCATGTGGCTATGACGCCCTATTACTCTCTTGAGAAAAGTAGACTATGCTAGAAAATGTTTTCCAAGTAATCCACCAAAATAGTTCACTGACAGTTGAGTGCTGATGTTTTTTGGGAAACCCCAGAGCTCCTGTTTATTAACTTCTGGCCATTCACTAAAATAATGGTCCTCAGACTTTAGCATGCATCAAAATCATCTGGAGGGATTACAAAATTCAGATCACTGTACCGCAACCCCAAAGTATCTGATTCCACAAGCCTTGGAAATAATTTGCCTTTCTAACAAGTTCCCAGGTGACACTAGTGCTATTGCTAATGGGGACACACCTTGAGAACCTTTGCACTAGAATACATTGCCAGGTTTCAGCGAGAATTCTGTGAGCTGTTGAATGGACCAAACTGAGCAGATCATAAAGGCCTATTAAACATTTTAGAGAACCACTGGACTCATCCAAATGGCTCTATTTTTAAACATCATGATTGTTTGGTTAAACATCATGCCATCTTCTGATACATAGTGCAGAATGCATAATTGATTGAATAAAACCATAACATTTTTGTCAACTCACAAGAACTGTCACTGAGAACTTTCCCATCTCTACCACAAACTTCAGTATTTATTGCCTTTGAATGCGCATGTGAGATGTCAACTTCGCTGGCTCTTTCTACCCTTGAAGGATTGTGTTCCTTCAAGGTTCTTGTTCCACAACCATTCTGTAAAATCATCATTCCCAGTGTAACTAGCAATGTAATTGGATCAGTTGGCGTCTGTTCCACAAACAAATCCTGTAGGATAATTTTAGACAAATAATAATGTTCAAACTACTGGATGACTACAGAAGTTTTTGGTTTGGATTAGTTTGGTCTAGCATGGATTCCATATGTTTATAACTCAAAAAGTCTATTGAATGACGGTCCTTCTGAGCAGACATTGGGAATATTGGTAGTACAGCACTGCTTTCTTGGTTTTTATGTGAGAAAACAAATGCTAGAATCAATATGTTACAACTGCACACACTTTCTTGGGCTAATATGTCCTGATTACATACATCAGTGTAACCTAGATGTCATTTGGAATTTAATTTTGACTCATGAGTAATTGTTATAGATGATCATTTCATGATTGTGTATGTGTTAGATATATCTGACCATTCTATACCACCGGTACTAGCCTAAAACGCTTGGAGTCATCAAAGCAGAACTTCCTTAACTTTCTGCTAACACACCAACAAATTTATTTGAATTCACACTCATACTTTCTTTTTTTTCCTCCTTGCACAAAAGAAGACACACCTGCCTTTCTTCCCATACAAAAGGCAACCAAGCCACTGGTGACCTACATGTTTCCCTTCCCCCCACCCCGGCCCCCTCCCCCAAAGCTTCCTGCCCACTCAATTATTCCTTTTTCTCCTTTATCTTCAATCTCTCTCCCTGGTGGAAAATGTTACTGGAAGTGTGGTTTATGAGTCAGTAACATTAACACAATCTGGGAATTTTTAAAAAGGCAAACTCATAGGCCCCACCCTAAATCTCTCTGTTTTGACAAATTTTCAGGTAACTTTGTCACTAAAGTGTGAAAAGAACTAGAATAGTGCAGTAGTTCTCAGACTTATCTACACATTGGAATCACATGGAAGCTTAAAGAAAACTATCAATGCTTTAGACCTATCCCCAGTAACTGATTTCATTCCTCTAAGATACAGCCCGGGGACTGGATTTCTTTTTATTCATTTATTTATTTTATTTTATGTTTTTTTAAATGCATTTTTAAATTTATTTTTTGAGAGAGAGAGAGAGAGAATGCAGGGGAGGGCCAGAGAGAGAGGGAGATACAGAATCCAAAGACAGGCGCCAGGCTCTGAGCTAGCTGTCAGTACAGAGCTCAATGCGGGGCTCGAACCCACGAACCGTGAGATCATAACCAGAGCTGAAGTCAGACACTTAATGGACTGAGCCACCCAGGCACCCCTGGATTTCTTTTTAAATAGACTTGTATTTAAGAGCAGTTTTAGGTTCACAGCAGAGGGATTTCCCATATACCTTCTGCACTCAAATACACACAGGAATCTTCAAAAGCTCTCCAGATAAGTCTCATGAGCAGCCAAATTTAGGAATACTCTCCAAAATATTTTTCTTATCAGTACTTAGGTAGCATTATCTTATTTTCTTCAAATTCCCTTCAATTGAATATCTACTTCTAAAATTTTTGTTGTTTTCTCATATAAGCTTGAGTTTTCTCTACTCTCTTTCTCTACTTCCTCACTTCCTTTTACCACCAGTTCCCTGAGATTTCTCCCGCATTTGCACCATTCTCTTCTCTTCAACAAGAGATCCTTTTAGGTCATATCTTGATTTCTCTGGGCATTTGGTGCTAATTCCTGAATTCTTCCTTTCCATTATTTTCCAGACAACCCAGTCCCTGGGGTTGATTCCCCATTTCTCACTCATTCTCAATCAGATAGATTTCTTCCCGTGCTCTTCCTTAAATGTTGATGTTCTTCAAGTTTACATTGTAGGCTCTCTTTTGGACTATCTCGTTGTCACATAGTAGGATGTCTGGGGTCATGTGAAGAATTTTTAGAAATTAGCTTTTAATGTATTTAATGTAATGTCTTTAATTTCTGTCATGGAGGTTTTATAGTTACCAGAGTAGAGAGCTTACATATTTTTCATAACCGTGTTTTACTAGATATTTGATGTTTTGGTGCTTTCGTATATGGCATCTTTTAAATTCTATCTTCTATTTTTTGTTTTTAGTATATGGAAACACAATTCATTTTGTGTATATTGATTTGTATAGTATCATTTTGATAAATTTACTTATTAGTTTTAGTAGTTTCTTTGTAAAGTCTTTGAATTGTTTGTACGAACAATAGTTGTTGGAAGATAAAAATAATTATACTTTACAATTCCCATTCTTTATGGATTTGCTTTTTTCCCCTTGCTTTTTTGAATTGGATAGGGTCTCCAATATTATAGTGAATTAAAGTATTGGCAGCAAGGGTGCCTGGGTGGCTCAGTTAAGCATCTAACGCTTGGTTTTGGCTCAGGTCATGATCTCATGGTTCATGAGTTTGAGTCCTGCCTCAGGCTCTGCACTGACAGCACAGAACCTGCTTGGAATTCTCCCTCTCCTTCTCTCTCTGTTCCTTCCTGGTTCGCATTCTCTTTCTCTCTGTCTCTGTCTCTCTCTCTGTCCCTCTCTCTCTCTTAAAATAAATAAACTGAAAAAAAAGTATTGGTATCTTTGTTTTATTCTCAACTTTCTTTAAGTGGAGATTTTCTTATATTTCACTCATATATGTTGCTAGCTTTAGGGTTTTGGTAAATACTTTTAGTCAGATTGAGAAAGTTTGACTCATTCTTCAAGTGCTGAGATTTTTACCAACTGAAATTTAATTATACATTTATACATCTGATGATAATGTAATAAGGTTTTTCTCTGTATTCTGATAGGCTGGTGAACCACATTGATTGATCTGGGATAATATCAATCATAATGTTTTATTTATTTTTCCTGGGTTAATTAGTTGATATTCTGTTAGAGATATTTACATCTATGTTCATCAGTGCTTTTAGTCTGTAATTTTATCTTCTTGTAACATTCTTATGAAATCAAGCTCAATTTTACCCAGTAGTCTCCTGGAAAATGTCCAAAGGTCTTGGTTTATAGTGGTTGATGATTACCTTGGTGAACATAGTCCCATGACAGCCAATTTCAATCTATCAGTGTAATGTCTCTAAATGAAGAAATGGGAAGAGAAGCTCACAGTTCATTCTTGTAAGCCTGTGCAAGGTGGCTCCAGCATACCACTGTTCTGACCTAAAAAAAAAAAGTTGAGAATTGTTCTATCATGCTTTATACTCTAGATAATTGGCATAATATTGGTATTTTCGTTTCTGCTTTAAAATTTTTGTTACTAGTCACAGGGTTTTGAATAGTGAGTTTGATCTTATGACTCCCAAAATTTATATTTTTTTCTTTTTCTTAATGTAAAAAAATTGCCCTTTTCTATGAAAAGCATATCCCCAGTTGCACTGTGTCTTTCAAGAGAAGCTCATATTTAGTATATGAATGCCCTGTTGCCATATTCCAGGAAAAAGAAAATCAAGTGTAGAAAAAAGCAAACTGAATCTTTATGATCCCACTACCTGATAAGGACATCTGTAGTTGGCTAAATAATTAGCAATGGATTTTGTCAAATGCTACTGGAGAAAGATTTATGTTAATAATGGTTCACTTTGTTTTATGCTAAGACACTAGTTTAATCAGTGGCTCGCTTTCTCTTTAGCTAAAACATTAGCTAAATCACATTGGGAAAATAAAATCCAGAGGTGGAAACTAATTGGAAACATTGTTTTTAGGTAATGAAGCACTTATGCATCCATTTGGGGGATTCATTAAGTTTTAATTTGGGCAAGTTTTCATATAACTCAACTGAAAAATGCGTAATTGCAATTGAGATATACAATACCAAACTATGAGTACAAGAGATATCTGCCATTCATTTCATCAAACGTTCCACCAAAATTTGACTAAACTTTAGGGTCCCAAAAATAAAAAGGATAAACAAGACTGTATTCCACTACTTCAGGAGCCTAGTAAGGAACGAATGCATTTAAACTAATAACAACACTCACAGATGATAAGGGCAATTAATGAGATCTACAAAAAGTACTATAGGAACATAATGAAAGAGCAATACATTCTTTCTAGATGAGAGACAAAGTTATTGATAGTGTTTTATTGTCTGTCTGTCTCTCTTTTTATCTCCCACACTGCTCCCCATCAACAGATTAACTATTTTGAAGATCAATTTAAAGAAGAGTCAAAGTAAGAAGTTGCTGCGGCTGAGATGAAATGAGGTTGTTGCCTGTTTTCTCCTCTAGGATTTTGATGGCTTCCTATCTTACATTTATGTCTTTCATCCATTTTGAATTTATTTTTGTGTATGGTATGAGTAAGTGGTCCAGTTTCATTCTGCATGTCACTGTCCAGTTTTCCCAGCACCATTTACGAAACATTCAGTCTTTTTTCCATTGGATACTCTTTCCTACTTTGTTTAAGATTAGTTGGCCAGACATTTGTGGGTCCATTTCTGGGTTCTCTATTCTGTTCCACTGATCTTTGTGTCTGTCTTTGTTCCAATACCATACTGTCTTGATTATAACTTTGTAATACAGCTTAAAGTCCAGAATTATGCCTCTAGCGTTGCCATTCTTTTTCACATTACATTGGCAATTAGGGGTCTTTCCTGGTTCTGTAATACAGCTTAAAGTCCAGAATTGTGATGCTTCCAGCTTTGGTGACAGATCTCCAGAGGTGAGGGAAACAAAAGCAAAAATTAACTACTGGGACCTCATCAAGATAAAAAGCTTCTTCACAGTGAAGAAAACAATTAGCAAAACTAAAAGGCAACAACAGAATGGGAAGAGATATTTGCAAATGATGTACCAGATAAAGGGTTAGTATCCAAAACCTGTAAAGAATTTATCAAATTCAACACTCAAAAACCAAATAGTCCAGTGAAGAAGTAGACAAAAGACATGAATAGACACTTTTCCAAAGAAGACATCCAGATGGCTAACAAACACATGAAAAAATGTTCAAGATCACTCATCATCAGGGCAATACAAATCAAAACCACAATGAGATACCACCTCACCTCAGTCAGAATGGCTAAAATTAACAACAACAAATGGCTAAAAGGCAACAACAAAGGTTGGCAAGGATGTGGAGAAAGAGGGAATCTTTTGCACTGCTGGTGGGAATGCAAACTGGTGCAGCCGCTCTGAAAACAGTATGGAAGTTCCTTTAAAAATAAAAATAGAGGGATGAGGGCAAGATGGCGGAGAAGTAAGGAGCTCCGTACTTGCACTCGCGCCCATACATCACACAGAAAAGATGTGAAGCCATTGGAAACCATACAAAACCTGAGAGACTCAGAGAAAAAGGACGCAGAATCCACTGAGAAAGCCTTCTAACGTGAGTGCGAACCGGGGAAGGTAAAATCGGGCCGGGATCGGAGCCTCCAGGGTGGGAGGCGATCCCCCTCTACCCTCTACGGGGAGTGAGAGGGGAAAAGGAGAGAGTCCGAGACAGAAAAATCTCCGCTCGGTGCATAGAAAGACCGTACTTGCCAAATACCTGCACACCAGGTCCCCTCGCGACAACTGGTCCTGGGGGAGGCTGAGCACACAAACTGCTTCTTTGTGCCGCTCCTGGAGGTTGGTTTTTAAAGCGGCGCGGGCGCGCCTGCCGCCATTGTAGCTCCAGGGCAGCTGGGACCCCTGAAGGAGACGCGCAGACACCGTGCGTCTGCGCTCCTGGCTGGCTGGAACTCGAGAGGGAAGGCAAAGAGCTAAAAACTGGGAAATCTGCCTGTGAGTTCGTGTTTCGGGTGACGAGCCATAGAGAGACCCGGTTTTCCTCACTCCAGCGGGCTCAGGCTACACGGACCCGGCAGGCAAGCCCCCGCGCATGCGCGCCAGCCCGACCCAGAGAAGGAAGCAGCGATCCTGACTCCGCCCCCAGAGCTCAGCAGGGAGCCTGGAATAGCCCGAGGGGTTGTCTGGGAAGCTGTGTCTAAGGCAACTTCAGCGGGGCGCGGGCTGGGATTTGGAGATTGGAACTGGCCTGGGTTGAAGAGTGCAACCAACTTCGGCTGCGTCCCCGGAACGGGGAGTTGACACGCCAAAAAAAAAAAAAAAAAAAAAAAGCGAGCTGCAGCGCGGGGTTCAAGAAGGGACTGGAGCACCGTCACTCTCCTCCCCACAATCGCCAAGGCAGAACCCCCGCCTGAGGCATCGGATCACGCCACGCCCATCCCTGCCTGAGAGGTGCCCTCCTCCCTTTTTTTTTTCTTTTTTCCCTTTTTTTTTCTTCTTTCTTTTTTTCCCCCTTTCTTTTCTCTTTTTTTCTTCTTCTTTCTCTTTTCTCGCTTTTTTCCCCAAAACACTGACCTGATTAACTCTGGTCGCCAGCTTGCTTAAACAATCACAAGGCCATTCTGTAAATGTAAATTCTACACCTACCGACTTTTTCAGCTATTTCTCTCAGGAGTAATTAGACTATATAGTTTCTCTGGATAATTCCAGCATCCTTCTCTCACCTATCCAACCATATTCTACCCTTTACCTCTTTGAAAAAGTTTCTTATCCCTTCTGCCTGTTCATTCTATTTCCAAATCTGCCTTGTCTCACCCTGCCTTCTCTCTTTTTCTCTATGCTCTTCAACCAGCACTGCATACACACGGCTATTTAACTGTAGCTGGGAAATCCAGGTATATGCTTTAAACCGTTCTTTGTCCATCGGTTTTCTTCTTTTTTCCTTTTCTTTTCCCCTTTTTGACCCTTTTATGTATTTTATGCTCCCTATTCGCCCTCCCTCTTCCGTCTTTTCTATTAACTTTTTCGTTTTCCCTCTCACTTTGCATGTTAGTTGAATTAGCCTGTGCGTTTGTGTGCTCCTGCTCCCTGTGTGTTTGTCTGTCTGTTTTCTTTTCCAGGGCTACCTCAAGAAACAAGCTAGAGTACACAAGGTGAAGAGTCCCAAATATCACTACGAATAGGAAAATAAAATAACTAAGGTCCCAACAAGAGTGACCGAGGGATACCATTCAAAAACAATCTCAGAAAGGATAGGCCCTGGAAAGTCAAAGAGTTTCTTGGATATAGCAGTGCTCATAGAAACAGAGAGCATAACAGGTCTTTAAAACCAACAAGAGCCGGAAAGCTAGCTAAAATGACGAAACGAAAGAACTCTCCTCCAAAGAAACTCCAAGAAGAAATGACAGCTAATGAACTGCTCAAAACAGATATCAGCAGCATAAGTGAACAAGATTTTAGAATAATAATGGTGAAATTAATAGCAGGGCTTGAAAAAAACATAGGGGACATCAAAGAAACTATGGTCTACAGACAGAATGGAAAATAAAAATAGGCATGAAGAATTAAAAAATGCGAAAAATGAGATACATAATAAATTAGAGGCCTCCAATGCACAGATTGAAGAGGCAGAAAGGAGAATAAGTGATTTAGAAGACACCATTATAGAAAAACAAGAAGCTGACAAAAAAAGAGACAAACTGATCCAGGAACAGGAAAGAAGATTCCGAGAGCTCAGCGATACGGTCAAACGCAACAATATCCATATCATAGGAATCCCAGAAGAGGAAGAGAGAGGGAAAGGTGCTGAAGGAGTCCTGGAACAAATTATAGCAGAGAACTTCCCGACCTGGGGAAGGAAGTCAATGTGGAAATACAAGAGGCTCAGAGGACTCCTCTCAGACGTAACTTGAATCGATCTTCTGCACGACATATCATCGTAAAAATGGCAAAATACAAGGACAAAGAAAGAATTTTGAAAGCAGCTAGGGAGAAAAGGGCCCTCACATACAAAGGGAAACCTATCAGAGTGGTGACAGACCTATCTACTGAAACGTGGCAGGCCAGAAAGGAATGGCAAGAGATCTTCAACGTGATGAACAGTAAAAATATGCAGCCAAGAATCCTCTATCCAGCAAGCCTGTCATTCAAAATAGAAGGAGAGATAAAAACCTCTCCAAACAAACAGAAATTGAAAGAATTTGTCACCACGAAGCCAGCCCTACAAGAAATCCTGAGGGGGATGCTCTGAAGGAAAGGTTGCAAGGAACAAAGATTCCAGAGACACCACCACAAACATGAACCCTACAAAAGATACAAAGACTCTAAACCACATATTTCAATAATAACACTGAATGTAAATGGGCTGAATGCTCTAATCAAAAGACATAGGGTAGCAGAATGGATTAAAAAACAAAATCCATCTATATGCTGTCTACAAGAAACTCATTTAAGACGGGAAGATACCTTCAGATTAAAAGTAAGGGGATGGAGAAATATATATCATGCTACAGGAAATCAAAAGAAAGCCGGAGTAGCGATACTTATATCAGACAAACTGGACTTTAAATGAAAGACAATCACAAGAGATGAAGAAGGGCACTACATAATAATTACAGGGTCCATCCATCAGGAAGAACTAACAATCATAAATGTCTACGCACCAAATATGGGAGCACCTAAAGATCTAAAACAATCACAAACAGAAACAAACTTCTAGATAAGAATGTGCTAATAGCAGGGGACTTTAATACTCCGCTTACAGCAATGGATAGGTCAATCAGACAGAAAATCACTAAAGAAATAATGGACTTGAAAGACACATTGGACCAGATGGACCTGACGGATATATTTAGAACGTTACATCCTGAGGCCAGGGAATTTACTTTCTTCTCAAGTGCGCATGGCACATTCTCCAAGATAGATCACATACTGGGACATAAAGCAGCCCTCAATAAATATAAAAGAATAGAGATCATACCATGCACACTGTCAGATCACAATGCTTTGAAACTTAAAATCAATTACAGGAAGAAGTCTGGAAAACTTCCAAAAACATGGAGGTTAAAGAACAGCCTTCTAAAGAATGAATGGGCCAATCAGGCAATTAGAGATGAAATTAAAAAATATATGGAAACAAATGAAAATGAAAACACAACAATTCAAAATCTATGGGATGCGGCAAAGGCAGTCCTACGAGGAAAGTACATTGCTCTCCAGGCCTATTTCAATAGATTAGAAAAAGTGCAAGTCCAAAATCTAACAGCTCACCTAAAGGAACTAGAGGCAGAGCAACAAGAACGCCCTAAACCCAGTAGAAGAAGAGAAATAGTAAAAATTAGAGCAGAAATAAACAACACAGAGACCAAAGAAACAATTACACCGATCAATGAAACCAAGAGTTGGTTTTTTGAAAAAGTAAACAAAATTGACAAACCTCTAGCCAGACTTATCCAAAAGAAAAGAGTGAGCACCCAAATAGACAAAATTATGAATGAATATGGACTTATTACAACCAACCCCTCAGAAATACAAGCAATTATCAGGGAATACTATGAAAAATTATATGCCATCAAATTGGACAACTTAGAAGAAATGGACAAATTCCTAAACACACACTCACTACCAAAATTCACGCGGGAAGAAATAGAAAACCTGAACAGACCCATAACGAGTGAAGAAATTGAATCAGTGATCAAAAATCTCCTAACAAATAGAGCCCTGGACCTGATGGCTTCCCTGGGGAATTCTACCAGACATTTAAAACAGAATTAATCCCAATTCTTCTCAAGCTATTCCAAAAAATAGAAATCGAGGAAAACTCCGGACTCATTTTATGAAGCCAGCATCACTCTGATTCCCAAGCCAGACAGAGATCCAGCAAAAAAGAGAACTACAGGCCAATATCCTTGATGAATACGGATGCAAAAATTCTCAACAAGATCCTTGCAAATCGAATCCAGCAGCATATAAAAAGAATCATCCACCAAGATCAAGTGGGATTCATTCCTGGGTTACAGGGCTAGTTCAACATTCGCAAATCAATCAATGTGATACATCATATCAATAAAAGAAAAGATAAAAACCATAGGATCCTGTCAATAGATGCAGAAAAAGCATTTGACAAAATACAGCATCCCTTCTTAATAAAGACTCTCGAGAAAGTTGGGATAGAAGGAACCTACTTAAACATCATCAAAGCCATCTATGAGAAGCCTTCAGCTAACATCATCCTCAACGGGGAAACACTGAGAGCTTTCCCCTGAGATCAGGAACACGACAGGGATGTCCACTCTCACCACTGTTGTTTAACATAGTGCTGGAAGTCCTAGCATCAGCCATCAGACAACAAAAGGAAATCAAAGGCATCAGAATTGGCAAAGAGCAAGTCAAACTTTCCCTCTTCGCAGATGACATGATACTCTACATAGAAAACCGACAGACTCCACCAGAAGCCTACTAGAACTGATCCAAGAATTCAGCCAAGTTGCAGGGTACAAAATCAACGTACAGAAATCGGTTGCATTTTTATACACCAACAATGAAGCAACAGAAAGAAATCAAGAAACTGATCCCATTCACAATTGCACAAAAAACCATAAAATACCTCGGAATAAACCTAACCAAGGATACAAGAGATCTGTATGAGGAAAACTATAGAAAACTGATGAAGGAAATTGAAGAAGACACAAAGAAATGGAAAAACATTCCATGCTCATGGATAGGAAGAATAAATGTAGTTAAGATGTCATTACTACCTAAGGCACTCTACACATTCAATGCAATTCCAATCAAATTGCACCAGCATACTTTTCAAAACTAGAACAAACTATCCAAAAATTTGTATGGAACCACAAAAGACCCCGAATAACCAAAGTAATCCTGAAAAATAAAACCAAAACGGGAGGGATCACCATCCCAGACTTTAGCCTCTACTACAAAGCTGTCATCATCAAGACAGTATGGTATGGGCACAAAAACAGACACATAGACCAATGGAACAGAATTGAGAACTCAGAAGTGGACCCAAAAGTATACAGCCAACTAATCTTTGACAAAGCAGGAAAGAATGTCCGATTGAAAAAAGACAGCCTTTTTAACAGATGGTGTTGGGAGAACTGGACAGCAACATGCAGAAGAATGAAACTAGATCATTTCCTCACACCATGCACAAAAATAAACTCAAAATGGATAAGGACCTGAACGTGAGATAGGAAACTAGAGGAGAAAG
Organism: Proteles cristata cristata; assembly: GCA_017311185.1. Classification (NCBI taxonomy): domain Eukaryota; kingdom Metazoa; phylum Chordata; class Mammalia; order Carnivora; family Hyaenidae; genus Proteles; species Proteles cristata. The sequence continues at coordinate 102,212 of JAESUZ010002436.1, read as the reverse complement.
CAGGAAACAACCTCCTGACCTCCACCGCAGCAACTTCTTACTTGACACATCCCCAAAAGCAAGGGAATCAAGAGCAAAAATAAACTGTTGGGACCTCCTCAAGATTAAAAGCTTCTGCACAGCCAAGGAAACAACCCAGAAAATTAATAGGCAACCAACAGAATGGGAAAGATAGTTGCAAATGACATATCAGATAAAGGGTTGATATCCAGAATCTACAAGGAACTCACCAAACTACACGCCTGAAAAGCAAACAACCCAGTGAAGAAATGGGCAGAAGATATGAACAGACACTTCTCCAAAGAGGACATCCAGATGGCCAACAGACATATGAAACGATGCTCAGCATCGCTCCTCATGGGGAAATACAAATCAAAACCACACTGAGATACCACCTCACGCCAGTCAGAGTGGCTAAAATGAGCCAATCAGAAAACTCTAGATGCTGGCGAGGATGTGGAGAGACGGGCACCCTCCTACACTGTTGGTGGGAATGTAAACTGGTACAGCCCCTCTGGAAAACAGTGTGGAGGTTCCTAAGGAAACTAACAATAGAACTCCCTATGACCCAGCAATAGCACTGCTAGGAATTTACCCAAGGGATACAGAAATGTTAATGCATAGGAGCACATGTACCCCAATGTTCATAGCAGCACTCTCCACAATAGCTAAAACCTGGAAAGAGCCTAAGTGTCCATCAACAGATGAATGGATCAAGAAGATGTGGCTTATCTATACCATGGAATGCTACATGGCAATGAGAAACAATGAAATCTGGCCATGTGTAGCAACATGGATGGACCTTGAGGGTGTTATGCTGAGCGAAATAAGTCAGACAGAGAAAGACAAATATCATATGTGTGCACGTATAGGAGGATTAGGAGGAACTTGACGGAGGACCAAGGGGAGAAGAAGGGCGGAAATGGTGGGGGAAAGGCAGAGAGGCAAACCATGAGAGACTCTTGAATGCTGACAAAAACTGAGGACTGGTGGATGTGGGGGGGAGGAGGGGTGGGCATGGAGGAGGGCACTTGTGGGGATGAGCACTGGGTGTTATGTGGAAACTAATTTGACAATAAACTATTTGTAAAAAAATAAATAAATAAATAAAAATAGAACTACCCGACGACCTAGCAATTGCACTACTAAGTATTACTCCAAAGGATACAGGAGTGCTGTTTCGAAAGGGCACATGCACTCCAATGTTTAAAGCAGCAGTGTCTTTGTCTCTCTCTCTCTCTCTCTCTGTCTCTCTCTCTCTGTCTCTCTCTCTCTCTCTCTCTCTCTCACACACACAAACAGACACACACACACCCCTTTATATAATTACTCGGTGACTATAATATTACTCGGTAATATTACTCAGTGATCAAAAAGAATGAAATCTTGCCAACTGCAACAACATGGATGGAACTAGAGTGTATTATGCTAAGTGAAATCAGTCAGTCAGAGAAAGACAAATATCATATGACTTCACCCATATGTGGAACTTAAGATACAAAACAGATGAACACAAAGGAAGGGAAGCAAAACTAATATAAAAACAGGGAGAGAGAGAAACCATAAAATACTTAGATAAAGAGAGCAAACTGAGGATTGCTGGAGAGGCTGTGGGTTGGGGGATGGGCTAAATGGGCAAGGGGCATTAAGGAGGACACTTGTTGGGATGAGCACTGGGTGTTATATGTAAGAGATGAATCACTAAATTCTATTCCTGAAATCATTATTACAGTACATGTTAACTAATTTGGATGTAAATTTTAAAAAATAATGATAATATAAATTAAAACTTAAGTAATTGCAAGAAAATGTAAGGAAGGGTCAAAGTATCCCTTCAGTAAACCAGAGGAAGTTACTTTTGTTTCAAGTCCTATTGTTTGATAAAAGGTTTGCTCAAGCCAAATGAAGGGGGCATTCATTTCCAGTGGGATATCTTTCTTTGGAGAACTCCAGAAGCATCACCATTGGTGAAGAGATCGTCAGCAACAAGTGAGCAAAGCACATCCAGGGTCAAGAGTACCATTCTCATAGGATAGAGAAAACTGATATCTGAGAGGTGAAGCTGTTTTAATAATGACAATAAGAAATGGAACAGTCTCAGAATTGTTCAAAATAATCTTTTGTATTGATTAAGATAGGCTTTATCATAACTTTATATGATAGCTGTTAAAAGAGCTAATGAGATATTTTCCAGAAATATCTAAAGTTTGCCCAGTGGAAACTAGACATGCAGTGTCTCTTGTTCAAATATGAGTAAAACTTCAAGATGACAACAGCTGCACATTAAACCCAGCACAGGGTTCTGTACTACTGCATAGTTCCCAAGCCCATGAAACCAGTCTTGACCAAGGGGCAGTATCACTTTATGTATTGGAGCAAGCTAAATCTTTGTCATTTGGTCTAGAAGGGGAAACCATAAGCTTTGAAATGTAGCAAATGTGGGTCTGAATACTACTTCCAATATATGTTACCTACTAGGTGTTGCGCAAGTTATGAAATTTTCCATATTCCTCACTAATATGTGGCCATACAAACTAAAACTTCCATTGCAAGTTCCAATAATATACATGCATACACATGTGCCTTTTCTTCTAGTGAATTTACAAATATTTAAAAGTTTTATAAAAAAAAAAGCTTGTGCAAATTAGTGGCTTCACAATATTGCTGTTAGTTTTAGAAAAATTATTGTTAAATTAAAACAATCCATTCCTTTTTTAAAAAATTTCCTTGCCCATTGTTGACATCCTTCACTTTAGTTGTGAGCTACCAATCACAAGTTACATCACTAAAAAATCATTTTAAGATCAGATTTTTAAATATTTAAATAAAATTATGGAGTTAGGATTAAGAATATAATATGTGAATTATATATTCTGAATATTATATTCTTTATTATAACATTTCACCATTTTTTGGGTACTCATAGATAGAGTCATTTAATTTACATTGTATTCAACAATTTAAAATATTACTTTTTAAAACAGCATAGTACTACCATAAAAACAGACACATAGGTCAATGGAAGAGAACAGAGAGCCCAGAAAAAAACCCACACAAATAAGGTCAATTAATTTATGACAAAGGAGCCAAGAATATACAATGGACAGTTTCCGCAATAAATGGTGCTGGGAAGAAGCATCTGGGTGACTTATTCAGGTAATCATCCAACTTTGGCTCTGGTCATGATCTCACAGTGTGTGATTTGTTTTTGTTTTTTTGTTTTTTTTTTAAATTTATTTCTAGGAGAGAGAGAGAGAGAGACAGCATGAGCAGGGGAGGGTCAGAGAGAGAGGAAGTCACAGACTGAAACAGGCTCCAGGCTCTGAGCTGGCAGTCAGCACAGAGCCCGAGGCGGGGCTCGAACCCACGAACCGCGAGATCATGACCTAAGCGAAAGTCGGACGCTTAACCGACTAAGCCACCCAGGCGCCCCTCACAGTGTGTTATTTGGAGTTCCATGTCAGACTTTGTGTTGACAACTCAGAGCCTGGAGCCTGTTTTGGATCCTGTGTCTCCCTCTCTGCCCCTCCCTCCCTTTCTGCTTCTTCTCCCCCCATCAAAAATAAATAAATGGTAAAAAAAAAAATAATAATAAGTTGTGCTGGGAAAACTGGGCAGCTACCTGTAGAAGAACAAAACTATACCATTATCTTACACCATACACAAAAATTCACTGAAGATACACTAATGACATGAATGTAAGACCTGAAACTGTAAAACTCCTAGAAGAAAACATTAGTGGTAAGCTCTTTGACATTGGTCTTGGGGATAATTTTTTAGATTTGACACCAAAAAAAAAAAAAAAAAAAAGCAACTAAAAGAAAAATAAACAACTGAGAGGACATCAAGTTCCAGAGCTTCTGCATAGCAAAGGAAACAATCAACGAAATGAAAAGGCAACCTACTCAATGGGAGAAAATGTTTGCAAATCATATATCTGATAGGAAATTAGATAAAAGGGGTCAAAGTCCAATGGCAAGCAGAAGGAATGTAGAAGATGAAAAGACAAGCTACAGACAGGGAGAAAATAATTGCAGCTACAGACAGGGAGAAAATAATTGCAAACCACATAACCAACAAAGAACCATAGAATATATATATATATATTTTAAATGTTTTATTTATTTCTAGGAGAGAGAGAGACAGAGTGAGCAGGGAAGGGTCAAAGAGAGAGGGAGTCACAGACTTAAACAGGCTCCAGGCTCTGAGCTGGCAGTCAGCACAGAGCCCGACGCGGGGCTCGAAACCACGAACCGCGAGATCATGACCTAAGCGAAAGTCGGACACTTAACCGACTAAGCCACCCAGGCGCCCCAAACCATAGAATATATTTTAAAAATTCTCCAAATTCAACAGCAAAAAAAAAAAAAAGGAATTAGAAAATGGTAAAAGACGTGAACAGGTATTTCACTAAAGAAGATATACAAATGGCAACTAAGCTTATGAAGAGACAGATGTTCAATATCATTAGCCATTAGGAAATATAAATTAAAACCACGGTGAGATATTACTATATACCTATCAAAATGGCCAAAATAAAAATCTTTCCCACATGAAATGTTCCCACATGAAATGTGGAAAAATGAAGTTCCCACATGAAATATACACACTCTGGAAGGTTGGCAGTTTCTCATAAAACAAAAACATGCAACTACCACAGAATCTCAAAGAAAAAGAAATGTATATTCACCCCCAAATCCTGGCAGCTTTATTCATAACAGCCCAAAACTGATAATAACCCAGATGTCTTTCAACAGATGAATAGTTAAGAGCAAATGGTGTGGTACATGTACAAGTAACACTACTCAGCGGTAGAAAGAACAAGCTATTGGTACATGCACCTTTGACGGATCTTCAGGGAATTACATGGAGGAAAAAAGCCAATCCCCAAGGTTACATACTGCATGATTCCATTTATATAACACTTTTCAAATAACAAAACTTTGGAAATGGAGGTCAGAGTCCAGGTTTCTAGTATTAGTGAGGGGGTAAAGGTATATGGGGCAACTGGAGGCAGGTGGGCATGGTTATACGGGGACAATATGAGGGATATTTGTGATAATGGCATGTTAGTTTTCATGACTGTGGTACTGGATATACAAGCCTACAATTGCAATAAAATTATATACAACTAAATCCCCCCATACACATGCATGTACACGTACAGGAGTGTAAATAAAGTTGGAAAAATTTAAGTAGGATCAATAATATCAATGTTAATATCCTGGATATAGTATTAAACTAGTTTTATAAAATGACTAGCAGGGGAACTGGGTCAAAGGTTTGAAGATATCTCTATATTTTTTTTACAATGCACGTTAATCTATTATCTCAATAAAATTCACTTAACAAAGATCTGTGTAAATATTTCTCCCAGACACTACTCACAGGAACTCTGAGGTCAGATTAGGCGCCAGATTGCTGCTAGAGAAATACTATATAAAAACTTTCCCAGCCCAGTATTACCTCCTAGCCACATTCAGTAACACATCTAAAGTATAAAACAATCTTCTGAAATACCACAATACCATTCTTAGATGCAAGAAGTGAGATTCAGAATTGTTATGCAGCTTTACCAATGTTGCATGGTGATAGGGTTGAAATACAAACCTGGCACTATCTGAACACATGAGAGGCCTAAATAAACTTAACCAGCTTTTCCACTTCTGGGCAAATGCCTGCGCTACGGGAAGCTAATACCTAACCAGCTCTTTCTGCTTCTGTAACAATGCTTAAGGCTTGCTTTCCCGCCACCGGATTGCCCAAGCGACTAGCTACATGTTCCCCCTGTCACCCCACAACCCCACCTTGGTGGAAGCCAATCCGAAAAGGCCAGAGACTACCCCATACCTTGCTGAGGGAAGGGCCTGGAGAGAGAGATGTTAACCTATTAGTCGCCAAACAAGACTTCAAACTCGCTCTATGATAGGCTGAATTCAAAGGTACCCCAAATATTATAATTGGATCCTGCCAAAAACCTGATGGCGGGAACCAATCAGATGCGGTAAATGTTCATATTTGAATGTTAACCAATGGCAAACTTGTAGCCATGGAAATCTCCTGTCCCTCCCCATGACTTGTTTACTTTTGTCTATAAAAAGGCTGCAGAGGCTTTGTTCAGGGCCTCTTAGCGTCACCGGCAACGAGTGCGCGGAGGTCCAGGTTCGAACCTGCAAATAAACAACCCTTGCCGCTTGGCTTTGACTCTGGTCTCTGGTGGTCTGATTTTGGGGGTCTTCCAATCTCTGGGCGTTTCACACAAAGTTGAAGTTATCAAACTACACAATACTGCATTCGCATACCAACAGCATCAACATCACTCTGGATTTCATAGAGACTTTACTATTCTCATGTTAGTTTATTTAATTTTAATTTTAGTAGAGGAAGACTGTGGGGAAAAATTGTGTGCCTTATATATAAACAGAAATGCTTCAAATCAAGTTAATGTTTCTTAAATAAAGGTGTATGTGTCAATGGGCTCATAGTAGTAGTGGTAATTCTCTTAGTTTAACAGTTGCCCCAAATTATGAGAATTAGACCTATTGGTCAAGGTGTGTTAGATTCCCAAAAGGTTTCAGTGCATTGAAGTTATCTACAAACGGGCTGCAGTTCTAACCAGGAGGTACTGTTTAGTGGTTTGGAGAAGTGAGGACATTGCAGGGAGCGCCAGTCTCCTGTGACCTAATGACTTCTACTAGGAGTTTGCACAGACCAAACTGAGGTCAAAATGAGCCCTTTTCCAATTTTTTTGAAGAGACACTGTCATAACACTCCTTTCCTTTGATAAACCCCATTATCTGAGTGATAAATGCAGAGATATGGGGATAAAACATGCCTGGTAGCAAAAAAACCAAACTACTTGCCCCCCCACCCCCCATTATATTTGTTTGTTTTTTCCTAATTGGGCAAGTCTTAGCTTCAAAAGCTTTGAAAAGGTAAATGTGAATACATGTTTGATGATTGGGAAAAGGTAAGAAAGGACTAGTTTTGAGAACAGAAAGAAGCAGGTGATTACACTTTAAGTCTGGGAGGCATCGGCCACCTCAAAGGTGGTGAAATTCTTGCTGAACGATCAATGGGTCTTTCTTAGAGAAGCTCTGTTGGTCTTGTAGCTCCCTACCAGGAAGTGAGAAAAGAAAACATGCCCCATCACATTCACCAGCACTCCCACACCTTCTTCCTGTCTTTCCACCCCTTGCAGCACCTTCCATCAGATAAACTTAAGGTTCAAGAACATGATGCCTGCCACCACGTGGCAGATACATATATCTGCACAAAAGAGGAAAAACGTCTGTTCATGAAAACTAATAAAGACAAAACTGACTCCGTGGAGAGGAAAAATAATTTTATTATTAAAGTGAAAACACTCAATCAAAAATATTATTTAAAAAATGTAGTTAGAGAAGTTTTGTTGAAATGTCCTATTTCCCACACGTCAGCATGGGAAAGAGAGGTAAAAGCCGTAGGTAATCTCTCTATATCTGGGCACTATTATATTGCCTGCTTCAGGCCTTTTTTTCTAGAAATTGCATATCCCCTCATGGGCATGGACCACATTTCATCTAAAGGTTATGATAGAGGGAGGCAGGCTTTTACAAGATGACTGTCTCCTCATCCCACAGTCAGTCTGCTCAGAGACCATTCTGCCATGTGAACTCAGGGAGAAAAAGCCAGGCTGTAATTAGAAAGCAAATGCTATACAGAGAGTCAGGAAAGAGAGAGAGAGAGGAGATATATTGATTCCATCAAATACTACCTAGAAGCAGTACTTAATTTCTGATCCCTATCCTAGAATAATGAATTCAGTCTCTTTGGGTGGAACCTGGAGTTGTAAAAAATCCCTTCAGACTAAGTAAAGTAACAGCTACAGTTAAGAATCAGGATTCTAGATAAATTCTGGGGCTCAAATGCGTTTCCTATATGGAGCCTGGAAAATACCCCAGTATTCATTCAATAAATTACTGTTAACTAACAAAGTTCTTCTGCCAAAATTTTAGAATGTAACATGAGTGTTGCAGAGAGACATAGCAAAGCAAACAGCAAATATATATCATTTTATTTACTTATTACTTTTTAAATGCTTATTTTTGAGAGACAGAGAGAGAGAGAGAGGGAGAATCCAAAGCAGGTGCCAGGCTCTGAGCTGTCAGTGGAACTGCGACATCATGACCTGAATTGAAATCAGATGTTTAACCGACTGAGCCTCCCAGGTGCACCAAAAATGTACCATTTTAATGCAATGTTACATTTTAAGAAGTTAGTTCAAACAGAAATTTGTCATATACCTACAGAGTGATTCTTTTGACCAGAGATTTTAAAAAACAAGGAAAAAAACCTTGTAGTCCTAAATGAATATATAAAATACATATAATTGAATTTGTTTAGGAGTCTAAGTTTCGGGCCTAAGGCATGCTAAACTTTGTTTTTATACACAAAACAAGACAAAAACAAAAACCTGCTTACAGAATAGAAGTTAATGGAAGAGTCCTAACAAAAATCCTTTGCCATACTGGGCTGTTGTAGCAAATAAATATTTGGGGAAAGTGTTGTTTTATTTTTCACCTACATTTTTATCTGCTTTTTTATTCACTATCCACATAATCTCTGAGATAATGCTAAATGAGGAGAAAAAGAGCCAAGAGGGGAATAAAAGGATTTTCTCTAGTCCTTATTAGCTAAACAGAGAATTCGGCTTTAGATTATATAAACTATGAGGAATCCAAATCTGTCTTGACTCAATATATTTCCAAATTACATTCACATATGCTATTTTATCTGATCCAATTTTTTAAAATAACAAAGTGCTTGTATACCTCTTCATTTAAATATATGTACAATAGGGGCCCAGGGTTGGTTAAGTGTAGGACTCTTGATTTCAGCTCAGGCATGATCTCTGGCTTGGGTATTCAAGCCCCACATTGTGCTCTAGGCTGACAGTGCAGAGCCTGCTTGGGATTTTATCTCCCTCCCTCCATGTCCCTCCCCCACTCATACTCTCTCCCACACAAAATAAAGAAATAAACTTAGAAAAAAACTTTAATATATTTACAGTATATGGGATCCTAAATCTATTTACCTTTTATTCTTCACCCTTTGCATTTTCCTTGTCTAGCTGCAATTTCAAATATTTTTTTTCTCATTCCCTCTGAGCATCTGTTGCCAAGGAATTTCAACATAGATGAGAGAGTTTGAGACTCTTCCTCCAACAATTTATTTCTGTGTTCTCCATGAGTAGAAGACAATACAATATTTCCCAGGCTTCCTCCTCCAGAGACCAATGCCAACCATTTCTTCATGTGATTAGCTTTCCCAGATGTTGATGAAACTCCCATTTTCATCAGATTTACCTACCCTATATATGGGAACCACATGCACTCTCACCAAGTACACTTTATGGGGAAATGAACATCAGAAATTTATTTTAAAATGTACCTCTTTTCTGAAAAGAATCATCTTCCAAGTGTTGATTTTGTCACACTTCCTGGAAATTTTCTTTTGGCTTCTTATTTCCCTTTCAAGACTTAGGCCAATTTTTTTTTTTATCATTTTCATTCTTTGATGAGCTTCTTATATTTCTTCTGGCATTTGCTCTAACTTTTTGATAAACACTAGAGGATTTAACCAGTTTTAGCACAATCTCTCTTTACCTTTGTTTTATAAACTCCTTCTGTTGTTCCAGAATTCTCTATATCCAAAGTAGGGAGTTGCAATATTGCATCACTCAGCTTTGTTATACATCACCTGTCTTCATTCCTGCTGAGGATGAATTACAGTTATAAAATGGCATCTTCATTAAGTTCAGATTGTGTTGAGGTCCACCAATTTGCTGGGTTTGGAAGACAATCATACTGGTATAGTAAGTCAATCTAACATTTCCTTAATCCAAACAACAAAAAACATCACCATACCTTGATTATTAAACGAGTTTGTGATTTCTTTCTCATATTGACAAAGAAACCAGTTACTTTCTCCTTCAAGCTCCTCTCTGGGTATCTGTCCATCTACATGAGTAAACGACTTTCCCTACAACATGTTGTACCTTGAAACCAGAATCATCACAGTCAATTCTTTCTTGAAATATGGTTGTTGCACGTTTTGTTTAATTGATTTTTTTAATATTACATTTCAATTCTCTTGAACCTGCCATGCATAACAGCAGAGGAAATTTTTCTCTCAGTTCCCAAAGACTGTTGAGAACACAATAGTGGACTAATGTGCCACTTTGCTTTTCAAGTGAAAAATTATTTAGCATCAACTACCTAAGGCTTTTGGTTTCCCTATTATTTTGTTTCATTGCCTCATTCTAATGGTTTACATACCAAAATATATACCACTTTTTTCTGTCTGAATTTTCCAAGAGTTGAAATTTATCTTTTGATGAAATTTTAATGTGTCAGTAGCCTTATGAGTTTCTGCAAACTTTTATGTGTTTATTTTCCAAGAGCTAGAGAAGTAAACATTGACAGATGTTTCATCTTCTTATAAACAGATTCACTGTTCTCAAATAGCCTGGAACTTGTCCAGAAGACATAAGGAACATTTTAGTATGTTCTTATACCGGAGGAAAAGGGTTGTGTTGTATTGTAGAAATTATTGATTCTATTAGCTGAGAAATGATCAACATGTAATCTAAACAAATAAAACAGAGAAGTATTAAACTAGCCAGCCTGAAAAATTCAAAAGAAAAGTGTTCTTTCCAATGTTACTTTATTTTTTTTTATGTTTTTAATTTATTTCTGAGAGAGAGAGAGAGAGAGACAATGGGAGCAGGGGAGAGTCAGAGAGAGAGGGAGACACAGAATCCAAAGACAGGCTCCAGGCTCTGAGCTAGCTGTCAGCAGAGAGCCCAACACGGGGCTCAAACCCACAAACAGTGAGATCATGACCGGAGCCGAAGTCAGATGCTCAACCAACTGAGCCGCCCAGGTGCTCCTCCAATGTTACTTTAAAAAGCCTTCATTTGGGGGCAACTGGGTAGCTCAATCAGTTCATCATCCAATTCTTGGTTTTCAGCTCAGGTCATGATCTCACAGTTTGGTAAGTTTGAGCCTATATGTGTGTATGTATGTATGTATTTATATTTATTTATTATTTAATTTACATCTAAGTTAGTTAGCATATGGTCCAACAATGATTCCAGGAGTAGATTCCTAATGTCCCTTACCCATTTAGCCCACCCCTCCAGCAACCCTGTTTGTTCTCTATACTTAAAAGTCTTATGTTTTGTCCCCCTCCATTTTTATATTATTTTTGCTTCCCTTCCCTTAAGTTCATCTGTTTTGTATCTTAAATTCCTCATTTGAGTGAAATCATATCTTTCTCTGACTTGTTTCACTTAGCATAATACCCTCTAATTCCATCCATGTAGTTAGGCAAATGGTAAGATTTCATTCTTTTTGATCGCCGAATAATACTCCAGTGTGTGTGTGTGTGTGTGTGTGTGTGTGTGTGTGTGTGTGTGTGTGTGTACATCACATATTCTTTATTCACTCATCTATTGATGAACATTTGGGCTCTTTTTATACTTTGGCTATTGTTGATAACATCAAGCCTTGCATTTAATCTGCTGCTTGGGATTCTTTTTCTCCTCCATTTGTGCTCTGTGTCTCTCAAATAAATAAAACTTAAACCAAAAAAAAAAAAAAAAGCCTTCTTTTGAATAACTATTCAGTTGTGAAATATTCATCAAGTGCTTATTAATTACCTACTGTGCCAGAACTGTACTAATTCCTGGACACAGATTTGAAGAAACAGCCCACATGGAGCTTGCAGCCCTTTCACTTTTAATCTCCACAAAGATTATTTAAAACATGAAAGTTGGCAGTATATTTTCAATAATAAATAAGAGTAAAGATTCAACGTTTTGTCCATGGCCAAAATGGAACTCATACCTCCATATTCCTTTTGGGGGCTTTTCCATATGTAAAAATGCAATTTTGTTGTCACTTTTAAAAAGTCATGCTATCGAGAAATTAAGAATAAACCAAGAAAATAAAACAAATGGGATCATTTGTTTTGGTTCCTTTCACTTGGGTAATTTATACTCTGAATTAATGTAACTTGATTGCCTATTTTGCAGCAATCTCTTCTCCAAAAGATTTTTCTTCAAGCAAAAAATCCATTGTTTGCTACTTGGAAACTTGGAGTCTTCATTCTTTAAATAATTTAGTGCCAAATATGTATCATATACTATCATTGCTTGTACTGCAACCTCTTCCAGGATAATGAAGGAACTAGTACAGACTGTCAGGAATCCAGTTGGATATTCTTTCCGCTAAATCCTTTCCCTGTTTTCATCTCTTGGTGCATCTGACAGCAACACTCCATCCTAACTGAGGTGCATGCCATGAGCTCTGTTGGATTAACTTTTCTGAAGCTGTAGTGTTTCTGGTTCTAGGCCATTATCAATCTACTTCTTATGCGTTAGGTGATATCGCCATTCTCTGGCCCAATGTAAATATATTATCTCCTTTCCACAGGACAATTGTTACCCACCCACTGCAAACCCTCTTTCATACTATGTAAGGAACATGTCAAAATGCCAATTTGCGCCTTATTTTCATGAAATTGAGTTCCATATTTACATTCTTGTGAACTGCATTACTTTCTACCTTCCAAGACATTTTAAGATTCATAAGGAAAGGATTAGATTTCCTCATGAGAAAGCTTTCTAAGCACCTACTACATTGCTATGGGTCCTGTAGACACATAACAGTCTATGTTGCCAGATGAACTTTAATATTTTCAGACTACTCTCTCCTAGATTGCCTCTTCATTCCCAACCTTCTCCCTTTCTTCTCCACCCTGAACATGTGGCAAGATGGAGAAGTGGATGAAAAATGGGAGGTAAAAATAACCACAGTTATTTTATTTTTCCTTTCACACATCAAGAATGTCTTTTTATTTTATTTAGTTTTTGTTTCTACACATGGTGGGTTCATCCTGCAGCTTGGTATGTGGGAGGCAAAGTAATAATGTGTAAGAGATATAAAACTGGGAACTCCTAGTGAGAGGCAAAGCACTGAAATATCAAGATGCAGTGGTGACAAACTCTCTCTTTGGCCACACCCTAGCCAGACTCCACTCAGCCCTTTTCCTGACAGGGCCCACAAAGACTTGAACAAAACACTAACATAGTTTCTAACAACCCGAAACCATATCCCTAGGATGATGCCCCTCAACCCCTTTGAAGTACCTGTCTGAGAAAAGTCAAGGCTGACAAAAGAACCTATCGTTTGTTCTGGTCAAGACCTGAGGATACATTATTCTAGCTTCTGTGAGAGACTAGAAGCCTAACTTCAATAGGCACAGGCTATCAAACCTGTGGTTTCCTTCACTAATCCAATCCCCCCTCCCACTTTTTGTAATTGTGACTTCCCTGACTCACTGAGGCCTCACTCATTTCCTGCCGTGTTCCCTCATACTCTCTAAATCACCCAGTCACCCTCTATACATTGAAGTTAAGGTCATGCTAAACTCTTTTCCTTATTACAATAGTATATTACTAATTAAAATATGATCTTACCATTTAAACTAGTGTCTAGCTTTGTTTATCTTTAAAAGTGGGAGCAGGGAGGCGCCTGGGAAGCTCAGTCAGGTAAGCATCTGACTCTTGACTTCAGTTCAGGTAATGATCTCATGGTTCATGGGTTCGAGCCCCGCAGGTTCTGCACTGGCAGAATGGAGCCTGCTTGGGATTCTCTCTCTCCCTCTCTCTCAGCCCCTCCCCACTCACGTGTTCTCTCTCTCTCAAAATAAATAAACTTAAAAAAATGTTTAAAAGTGGGAGCAGGTGGTGGCTATTAGGGAGGTGGGCAGCAATTACCTCTTACAGAATGTGTATCACTTGTACCCAGTCCAAAGCCTCCATAACTAAATGTCTTCTATGTAAGACAAAGATTACATGCTACTGAGTCAGTTTTTGTTACACAGTTTTGTGGTCAGTTTTTTTTCCACAGATTCAATTTTTTTTGAGTTGGTGCGTTCAAAAAGAGACATTATTCACTATTCATCCTCTTTTCGATGTCCAAGAAACCTAAATATATGGTTCATAGCAGACACTTAAAACTATTTGGTGAATGAAATTATATCACAATAGGTAGCTGATATGTTTCAATTTCTTTATTCCATTAGAGCTCTTTTATTAACTTTTCAAATTCTAAGAGCTAGCTAATATTCTTAGCTATATAAATTCAGTTTTGAATTCCCCATGACTTAATTTTCTATTTCTAGATTCTTCCTCTTTGCAAAATACCCTACATAGTCATTTGAAGCAACTGTTATCTTGTCCCCTGCTATAGAGTAATGTGTTTATATTGTATACATACAATATTTCATAACATACATAGGTGAAATATAAAACATACATGAAATATAAGATTCCAGGCTCAATTTAAAATCTAAATATGAAGACCATATTTAGAAGAGCCATCTGCAGAACAGATTTTAGGAATCATTTTAGGAATATCTAGGCCCATATTTATTCTGAGGATAAACAAAGGATTAAGAGAGGGCTAGCCAGGAAGTTGCTAGGGAAAAGCCTACAAATGGAACAGATTTGTCAAGTGAAGGATCAAGTAGTAAAAACGTAAACCACAACTATAGTGAAATATAGCAGTTGCTTTTGCTGGCTTATCACCAACAGTGATTTCACATAGTTATGGTCTAGCCGAAACAACAAAACCAAGTAAGACCTGGCACATACTTTAAAGGCTAAACCTTGAACAATGCAGGGGTTAGGGGTATCAACTACCTGCACAACGGAAAATCCACATGTAACTTCTGACTTCCTCAGAACGTAATTATTGATAGCTTACTCTCCACCAAAAGTCTTGAATAGTCGAGTAACACATATATGTTTTTTGTATTATATATTGTATTCTTACAATGAAGTAAGCTAGAGAAAAGAAAATGTTAATAAAATCAAAAGGAAAATACATTTAGAGTACTGTACTGAAATAAATACACAGGTAAGTGGACTTGAATAGCTCAGACTCATTGTATTTTAAGGTCATCTGTATTATTCAAGTTGTATGCCTTTTAATATGACCAAGAATTTTTCTGGGTCAAGAAATTGAAAAAGAAAATGAAGGGAGAATGAAAATTATGGGAAAATTTTAAAAAATGTTTCTATCGTTTTTTTTCAGATAAGATTTAGTTTTGACAAACTGTTCAGAAAGTAAGTTAGAAGTGATTTAAAATCAGTTACTACCCAAGCCACTAAAAAGTGCTGGAAATATTTGAAGCACATTCTTCAAAGAAAGGTCACATTTTTGCCGAGGGTAACTTACTGGGTTGCCTTCATTTCTGACTCTAGATGACCAAATAATGACAAAACCATCATAAGCTAATAAAGATAAGTGTTGAAACTCACTTCTAACATATGTGGTCCCCGTTATGTGGATATATGCATGAATTAAAAATGAATACAATTATAAATCAATATAACTGCATTTCATTAAACTATCAGAAAATTATCCTATACATATTAGTCAGGGTTCTTGAGAGAAACATAACCAATAACGTGTGGTAGAGATAGAGATAGAGGCAAAGATAGAGACAGTGACAGAGAGAGAGAGGGAGAGAGTAGGGGAGAGAGAGATTTATTCTGAGTCACATGATTATGGAGGCTGAGAAGCCTTATAATCTGCTGTCTGCACGCTGGAGGCCCAGGAGGGCTCATGGTGTAATTCCATCTAAATGTAAAGAATGAGGGGAGCAGGCTGTATAAATCCTAGTTTGAGGGCAAAGGAAGTTGAGGTGAGATGTGCCAGCTTATATAATGAGGGAGGAAAAAAGGGCCAAGTTCCTCCTTCCTGTCTTTTGTTCTGTTCAACCCAAGTGGATTGAATGATACCCACCCACAATGAGGAGGGTAATTTACTTTACTAAATCCACCAATTTAATTACTAATCTCATCTGGAAATACTCTCACAGACACACTCAGAAATGTCTAATCTGGGAAGCAAGACTAGTCAAGTTGACACATAAAATTAACCATCATACTTATATTCACACATTTGATAAAAGATATGTGCACACAAACATTCATTGCAGCATTCAGCTTTTAATGTTTTAAAGCTTGCAGAGTTCCATATATTAGCAATTTAAGCTTATGGATAATGAACTTAAAATATAATTATAAAAGTCATTGCACTATTTGGGTTTCAATAATGCCTTATTATTTTTTGAAAGATAATGCATACAAGTGTTAAAAAATTTTTATATCCATCAGTTTATGAATGGATAAATAATTGTGATATATCATCACAATGAAATATTCAGCAGCAAAAAGAAATAAAGTACTGATGCATGTAACAAGGCAGATGAACGTTGAAGTCATACTAAGTGAAGGGAGCTAGTCACAAAGGATCACATATTGCATTATCCCATTTATATGTAAAGTCCAGCATAGGCAAATCTACAGAGACAGAAAGTAGACTAATAGTTGTCTAGAGCTAGGGGTTGTGGAAAAGAGAAAAGATCAAGTTGAAAGGTAGGGGATACAGGGTTCCTGTTGAGGGTAATAGAATGTTCTAATGTTGGTTGTGGTGATTATTGTATAAGCCTGAAAATATACTAAAAGGAACTGAATTGTGCACTTGAGTTATATTTCAATAAAGCTGTTAAAAATAGATAAGGGCTTAGAGTGAAAAGTATCCCTCCATTCCTAGTGATCTTAAAGTCAATAACTTTTATTGAATATTCTGGCATATATATCAGTGCATATATAAGAATTGATTGATCTGTCATTTATCTATGCACCTATCGTCTAAGCTTCCTATTCCTTTTCCCTATCTCCTGTTTGTGTGTGTATGTGGAGGGGGAGAGGTTGGGTTTACTTTTGGGGAGGAAGGATGTTGGCAGCAATAGGGGAAGGGCTGTAAATAAATCTATAATTGTATACATTAATGTCAAGCAGTATTTCATCATAAAGTGGCTCAATATACCTCATAAGCAATAGGAAATTATGATCTGTCATGTAGAAAAAGAAATGGGACCCATAGAAATAAACCCAATGTAGGAATAACGTTTTCATAAGTATGTTCTAGAACTTAAAGAAAAAGAAGGTCATGCTAAATACATATATGGGGAATCTTAGCTGAGACGTGGAAGATATAATAAAGAACTAAACAGAAGAAAAGGTTCAAGATGCCAGCAAAGGAAGATCCTGTACTCACTTCTCATGGACAAAAAAAAATCTACAGCTACGTATGGAACAATTCTCTCTAAAAAGATCTAAGAACTAGCTGAACAGCTTCTCTACAACAAAAGATAACAGGACCATATCAGTACAAATATGAGAGGCAGACACATAATCTCTTAAAAACCCACAGGAGTCATTGTGACCCACAAACAAGAGGGATTTTACAAACACAGAATTTCTTTCTGAGGAATGAGGAGTCTGTGCCCCACAGTAAATACCCTAACACCTGGGACCTGCACTGGAGGCATTAGCCTCCGAAATGTCTAGTTTTAAAAACTAACAGGCTTGCACCAAAGAGAACCACAAGTGGTAGGGAATAGAGATTCTGCTCTTTAAGGGCTCACATCCAGAATCACTCATCCTGGCTTCCAGTCCAAAAGCAAGAGTTTGAAAAGTCTGGACCGCATGTAAAGAAAATTCATTTGTTAATCTTAAAGCATCTACCAGAAGGGCAAAAGCTGGTAGGAACTCTCTCTCAGGACAGAGGTGATGGTGGCTTACCTCAGGCTAGAGGTAGTTTTCCCTCTACCTTTTTAGCACCAGGGCAGGTGGGCACCATTTTTTTTTAAAGTATTGTGCATTGTGTTTTATTATTTTTTTATTTTTTATTTTTTTACAAATTGTTTATTGTCAAGTTGGTTTCCATATAACACCCAGTGCTCATCCCCACAAGAGGTAGGCACCATTTTTGCACTCTAACCAGTTAGTGCTGGCTGCCTGAACTGCTGCCATGGCCCCGCCAGGGGCAGCAGGAAAACACCCCACCCCATCTAGCAGCTGCCTTGGCCCAACCATACTCCCTACACCACTCCTGCTGTCATGTCAGAGGTGGTAGAGAC
Source organism: Proteles cristata cristata (assembly GCA_017311185.1). NCBI lineage: Eukaryota > Metazoa > Chordata > Mammalia > Carnivora > Hyaenidae > Proteles > Proteles cristata. The sequence continues at coordinate 84,167 of JAESUZ010002436.1, read as the reverse complement.
ACCCTGTCCCCATGCGCCACAGCTCTAGTCCCAACAGAAGCAGTAGTAAGTACCACATCCACCCAGAGTTCCGCTGTGGCACCACCAGAAACAGCAGGTGTGTGTGTACAGAGGCTGGAATATGGGAACCTCATCGTAACCACAAAACAAACACCCACAAAAGATACAATAAGAAGAGCGAGAAAGAGAACCTAAGCATAATACCATGGAATCATCAAACCATAAAGGAAAAAAAGCAAGAGAAGAATAAAGGATCAGGCAGAAAGTACAAAACAGCCAGAAAATAATTAAAATGATGTCAATAAGTATATACCTATAAAAAAAAATTAGGTGCCAACAGACAAAATTTTACAGTCAAAAGATACAGAGTGACTAAATGGATAAAAAACAAGACCTATCTATATGTTGTCTACAAAAGAGTTACTTCAGATGTAAGGACACACAAAGACTGAAAAAGAATAGAAAGAAAAAACATTTCATGCAAATGGAAATGAAAAGAAAGCTGGGGTAGATTAACTTAGGAAAAAAGACTTTAAAACAAAGACTGTAGTAAAAGACAAAGATGAGCATTACAGAATCATACAAGAGTCAATACAATTAAGAAGATGTAACATTTGTAAACATTTAAGAACCCAACATAGAAGCACCTTAATATAAAAGCAAATGTTAACAGAAAAAAAAAATAAAGAAACAGACATATAGCAATATTAGGGGACCTTAATACAACACTTACTTCAAAGGACAGGTCATTCATACAGAATTCAATTAAAAATTATGGGCCTTAAATGACACACAAAGCAGCAGAAATAATAGACATATACACAATATTTCATCCAAAGGTAGCAGAATACACATTCTTCAGAGGAGCACATGGAACAGTCTCTAGGATAGATCATTTATTAAGCCACAAAACAAGTCTCGGTTAAGTTTAAGAAGATTAAAGTAAATCAAGCATCATTTCTGATCACAATGGTATAAATTTACAAATTAATTACAAGCAGAAAACTGAAAAAATTATAAATATGTGGAGATCAAACATACTACTGAAAACCAATGGGTCAAAAAAGAAATAAAAAATACCTTGAGACATATGGAACATACCAAAGTGTATGGGATGCAGCAAATCAATATAAAGAGAGAAGTGTATAGGAAGAAAAGCCTATCTCGAGAAACAAGAAAAATCTCACACAACCTCAATTTACACCTAAAGGAACTAGAGTAAGAATAAAAAAAAAAGTCCCAAGTTAGCTGAAGGAAGGAAACAACACAGACTAGAGCAGAAATAAGTGAAATGCATTAGGTAGATATTAGAGAAGGTCAATGAAACTAATACTGGTTATTTGAAAAGAGAGACAAAATTGGTAAAACTTAAGCCAGACTTATAAAGAAAAAAACAAAGAAAAAGGGCCCAAAGAAATAAAATCAGAAATGAAAACTGAGAAGCTAAAACTGATGCCATAGAAGTACAAAGAATCATAAAATACAGCTATGAGGGGTGCCTGGGTGGCTTAGTTGGTTAAGCGTCCGACTTTCGCTTGGGTCATGATCTCGCGGTTCGTGGGTTCGAGCCCCGCGTCGGGCTCTGTGCTGACTGCCAGCTCAGAGCCTGGAGCCTGTTTCAGTCTGTGACTCCCTCTCTCTCTGACCCTCCCCTGCTCATGCTGTCTCTCTCTCCTAGAAATAAATAAAACATTAAAAAATAAAATAAAATACAGCTATGAACAATTATATGCCAACTAATTAGACAACATGGAAGAAATGGTTAAATTCCTAGAAACATCTAAACTACCAACACTGAATCATGAAGAAATAGAAAATCTAAACAAACCAATAAAGAATAAAGAGATTGAATCAGTAATCAAACTCTTCCAACACAGAAAAGCTCAGGATCAAATAATTTGGCTGGTAAATTCTACCAAATATTTAACAAAAATTAATGCCCATCTTTTTCAACTCTCCCAAAAACTGAAGATAAACACTCCCAAACTCATTTCCTGAGGTCAGCATTAACTTGATACCCAAACCAATGACAGTACAAAAAAAAAAAAGGAAAAGGAAAGGGAAAAGAAAAGAAAAGGAAAGAAAGAAAGAAAGAAAGAAAGAAAGAAAAGAAATAAGAAAGAAAGAAAATTATAGGCTAGTATCCCTGGTGAACAGAGATATAGAACTCTTCAAGAAAATACTAGCAATCCAAATTCAACAATACACTTAAAGTATTATACACCATGATCAAGTGGGATTTATTCCAGGGATGCTTGGATGGTTCAACATCTGCAAATCAATCAGTGTGATGTACTGCATTAACAAAATAAAGGATAAAAATCATATGATAATCTCAATGGATATACAAAAAGCATTTGATGAAACAAACAGCATTTGATGAAATCTGATATTCTTTATGATCTCAACAAAGTGAGTATGGATGGAATGTACCCCAACATAATAAAGGTCACATATAACAAGCTCACAGCTAACATCATACTTATTGGCAAAAACCTAAAAGCTTTTCCCTTAAGGTGAAGAACAAAACAAGGATGCCCACTCTTGTCACTTTTATTTAAAAGAGTAATGGAAGTCCTTGACAGAAAAATTATACAGAAACAAAAATAAATGTCATCCATATTAGAAAGGAAGCACAAACTGTCACTATTTGTGGGTGAATGATCATAGGTTTCAGAAACCCTAAAAACCCCACCAAAAAAAATTCAGAAAAGTGGGAGGGTACAAAATTAATATACAAAAATCTATTGCATTTTTATACATTAACAACAAACTAGCAGAAAGAGGAATTAAGGAAACCCATTTATAGCTGCATCAAAAAGAATAGAATACGTTGTTATAAATTTAACCAAGAATGTGAAAGGTCTATACTCTGAAAACTATAAGGCATTGATGAAAGAAACTGAAGACTCAAATAAATGAAAACATATACAGTACTCAATGGATTGGAAGAGTTAATACCGTAAAAATGTCCATACCACTCTAAGCAATATATAGATTCAGTGCAATCCTGATCAAAATTCCAGTGTCATTTTTCATAGAAATAGGACAAACAATCCTAAAATGTATTTGGAACGAAAAAAAAATTCCAAATAACCAAAGCAATCTTGAGAAAGAAGAACACAGCTGGAGGCATCACATTCCCCTAATTTAAATATTACAAAGCTATAGTATTTAAAACAGCATGATACCGGCATAAAAAAAGACACCCAGACCAATACAACAGAATAGAAAGTCCATTAAATCAACCCAAGTATATATGGCCAATTATTTTAAGACAACTGGCAAGAATATTCAATGGGAGAAGAAACAGTCTCTTCAATAAACAGTATACAGAAAACTGGGCATCCACATGCAAAAGAATGAAACTGGACCACTATCGTACACCATACACAAAAATTAACTCAAAACAGATTAAAGGATATAAAACCAGAAACTACCTTACTACAGCTTACTGACATCAGATAAAAATGGAGATAAAACCTATGTTGTCATTAATGTGGTAGGAATTAAAACAAAACATGACCAATCTAAAGTTCTATATTCAGAGGCGCCTGGGTGGCTCAGTTGGCTAAGCATCCGACTTCAGCTCAGGTCATCATGTCACGGTTTGTGATGTCGGGCTCTGTGCTGACAGCTAGCTCAGAGCCTAGAGCCTGTCTTTGGATAGACTGTGTCTCCCTCTCTCTCTGACCCTCCCCTGCTCACGCTGTCTCTCTCTCTCTCTGAAATAAATAAAACATTAAAAAAATTATAAATAAAGTTCAATATTCAGTAAAGATGACCTCTAAAAATGAAGGAAAGGGACACCCGAGTGGCTCAGTCAGTTAAGCTCTGATTCTTGGCTTCAGCCCAGGAATTGATCTCATGGTTCCTGGGATTGAGCCCTTGCTTCCTGATCTGTGCTGGCAGCATGGAGCCTGCTCAGGATTCTCCCTCTCTCTGGCCCTTCCCTGCTCATATTCACCCTCTCAAAATAAATAACATATAAAAAGAAAAAAGGAAGGAAAAGTAAATACATATTCAGATTAATAAAAGCTGAATTTATTGCCACTTTAAGATACCCAAAAGAAAATTCCTCACCTGGAAAGGAAATGAAACTATATAAAACACAAATGCCCAAGAAAGAATGAAGTGCACATGGAAGTGTGCACATAGGGGTAAATATAAAAGCTATCCTTTCTTCCTTTTGCTTAATATCTCTAAAAGACTACTCACTCTTTAAGCCAAAATCACATGGACTTAATATATTATGTATAAATATATGAACAATGATTGAGGAACTGAAATGCACTGTTGCAAATTTCTAAGCTTTTACTAAGTGATATAATATTAACTTTAAGTGGATTGTGGCAACATAAAAGCAACAAGTTAAAAATAACAAATATGAAAAGATGTAGCTAAAAGATATCAAGTAAGGGCACCTGGGTGGCTCAGTCCGTTAGGCATCCAACTTTGGCTCAGGTTATGATATCACTGATGGTGGGTTCGAGCCCCACATCGGGCTCTGTGCTGACAGCTAGCTCAGAGCCTGGAGCCTGCTTCAGATTCTGTGTCTCCCTCTCTCTCTGACCCTCCTCTGCTCAGGCTGTCTCTCTCTCTCTCTCTCCCTCAGAAATAAAAACATTAAAAAATCAAGTAAAAAAATATATATTTTTAAAGCAATGCAGTTGTTATCACCTTACTTATTCAACTAGGACATCATCATATCATGTCCTTAAGACCTGACATTGAATCACCAAAGCTCTGGTGCTTATGTTTTAGTTTTATACATTAACATGCCATCTCTACATCTGACAAATGCCCTGTGCTAACAATATATACAATAGGATTTTTAAAATTTATTCTCACACGCATACTAACAAATAGCATACGTACAAAGGAAAATTCCAGAACTCCACTTCCATATGCCTTCCCCTGTCCAAACGTCTCCCATAGTGGAGCACTGCCAAGTACTTACTCCTCAGCGTAATCTAATTTACTTCTGTCCAGTTATGATGGTTTTTTTTTTTTTTGGCTTTTTATTTTTAGCCTTAAGACTCCTCTAGCTCCAGTGAGTGCCTTGTTCTCCTCCCCAGAGACCATCACAGCCCGTAAACCCAGGAGTTAAGAAAAAGCATTTGTGCCTAACCGTGGTAATTAACCAATGGCATTCCCCTCCCCCAGTGTCAGAAAACACTGGCAACCGTACTTCTCCTCCCTTTTTCGACCCCAGAGTCCTTCCCTTCCTGCCTCCCAAATCAAACTGACCTCTTCCAACCCTCTGGGGAAAAAAACAAAGTGCCTGGGCCCGCGCCAGAGTGTTTCCAGCGAGCACTGCATTGCCAAGGCCAATTCCCCAAGCCAAGGGCCTGGGGGTGGGAGCAGATGCAAATTAACAGGGCTCTTGCGAAAGAGCCTTTCCATGCTTGTGATCTCCATCAGCAAAACTCTTCGTCACGGGTTGTGGAATTTGTGTCCCTGATTAAGCGCAACCGTCGACTTGCCCTCACCTTTCTCTTCACCCCACACTAGAGCTGCGACAACTTTTCTCCCCGGGTCCCCCTCCCGCTCCTTTCTCAATCGGCAGCCCACAAACACCCAAGCCCCTCGGGACAAACCACGCGGGGCCGCCGAGCGCCCAGCGCGGGGGGTGGGGTCCGGGGCCCACGCGAGCGCGCCCCGGGGGAGGGTCCGGGCGAGCCGGGGCCACGCCCCTGAGCCCCGCACCGCCCCCTCCCCTCCAGGCTCCAGTTTGTTTTTAATTCGAGAAGTCCTCCTCTTCCTTCTCCCTTTCGCCGTCGCTTCCCTTTCCTCGGCTCCGCTAGGAGAGTCAGACCCCGGCCCGGCGTCGCGGGGGCCGAGCGGGCAGCGGGCCGGCGGTGAGTGGGTGTGCACGGCGGGCCGCGAGCTCGGTGGCGGGGAGAGGCGGGGGGCTGCGGGCGCTCGGTGGGCGGCTGCGCGGCGCGCCGCTTCCGCAGGTGGCGCGGGCGTTCGGGCGCGAGGCGCGCCTGCCTGAGCGGCGGCGGCACCGGCCGGGAGGTGTGTACTCTGGGACAACCCGCTGCGCTTCCAGGCCCTCCCGGCCTCGCTCTCTAGCGCCTCCGGTCGGAAGAGGTCGCATGCTCCGGGCGACTCTCGCCACCCCTGCGTCTCTGACTCCCCCCACACCCCCACCCCCGCGGGTTTCCACCTGACTGACTCCTTGCATGCAGTAATGAAATTTTAACTTGATAGTTCTCATTCTTCGGGATGAGGGTAACATGATAAAAACAAAAATACCTGAAGTTTGACTCCACAGAATAAAACATTGCATGGCAAATTCCAGTAAGTGGAGGCCAATGACACATTTCAAAACTATTTCAATATATAATAATGTTCTAATAACCTTCCTATAAAGAACTCAAATCGGAAACAAGAAAAACTAATAGATTAAAATGGACAAATGGTAGCTTGTAAAAGAGGAGAGACCGATGACTCTCAAAAAACCATAAAAATTAGTCAACCTTGTCATTGTAAAAGATAAGAAAAATAGGACAAGTGTTCTTTTGACTCTGAGATTGACAGTGATGAAATTTTGATAAAATCTGTGTTGGGAAGTGTATACATTGTCAGGAGTGCAAATTGGTCTTTATATTGTGTTATGTAATTGGACTGTAGCTATCAAACAGCAGGAAACCGATCCAGCTATTTTGCTTCCACGTATATACCCAACAGAAATAAATACACATATATTTACTTGCACATTTTTTGAAATAGAATGAATGAATTCATTTTGAATGAATTTAAATTTCCATTAAGTGGCCAGTTAATTGCAGTCATTAAGAAGGATAAGGTTTATAAGAACTGGAAAGTGATCAAACTGAAGACTTTAATAATAAGTTTAAATACACAAACACAGAAGACTGTCCTATTATAAGGTGCTATAAATAGTGTTTGTGTCCCTTCGGAATTGAGTCCTAATACCCCGTGTAATAATGGTGGAACCTTTGGGGAGTGCTGAGTTCATGAGGATGGCACCCTCATGAATGGCCTCAGGCAAAGAAAGATCCCTTACCCCTTCCACTTTGTGAGGTTACAGTAAGTCTGCGTGTGGGAAGAGGGACCTCACCAGATCAGGCTGGCTCCCTGATCTTGGACTTCCAGTCTCCAGAACTGTGAAAAATAAATGTTTGTGGTTTATAAGCCACCTACTTTATGGTATTTTTGTTACAGCGGCATAGATGGACTAAGACACAAGGTATACATATTAGTTTGGTTCTTAGAATGTCTCCCAGAAGACAAAAAATCTGGTATCTCTAAAGGGTACCTTTATTTAAATTCAAGTTAGTTAACATACAGTGTAGTTTTGGTTTCAGGAGTAGAACCCAGTGATTCATCACTTTCATGTAACCAGTGCTCATCCCAGCAAGTGCCCTTCTTAATGCTCAGCATCTTTCTAGCCCATCCCCCACCCCCCTGCCCCACCAGCAACTTTCAGTTTGTTCTCTGTCTTTAAGATTCTCTTATGGTTTGCCTCTCTCTCTGTATTTATCTTATTTTTCCTTCCCTTCCCCTATATTCATATGTTGAGTTTCTCATATTCCACATATGAGTGAAATCATATATCTTTCTCTGACTTACTTTGCTTAACAAGACACACTCTAGTTCCATCCATATTATTGCAGATGGCAACATTTCATGCTATATGATTGCCAAGCAATATTCCATTGTGTATGTGTGTGTGTGTATATATATATGTGTATGTGTGTGTATATATATGTGTGTATATATATATATGTATATACATATATATGTGTATGTACACACATGCACGTATTCTTTATCCATTCATTAGTTTGTGGAGATTTGGGTTCTTTCCACAATTAAGCCAGATGGAATCCTTATTTTTCATGATAAAAGTATCCCATGACCGCTTGAATTTTTTGTTATTGTGTTTGTCTGCAGGTAACACATATTCTAAGATGTCCATTTTTATAAAAATAAAATTTCTTATTAAAGTGATTTAATCATAGGCCTCATGATCTCCTGCTTTATTATAATTTTTTATTCTAGAAGTCTAGATAGATAATAATACAATGAGACATTGTCTGTTAATAGTCCATATATAATTAACATGGTAATTCTATTATATAATACATTTTATATAAATCTCATGAGAATATTGTTCTTTCAATATTTTTATACTCCATAATGACAAAAACAATTTTCCCTCAAAGCTAAGATTGAGAGAGACCTAATAGTCTCTAAACCATTTAAACTAATTTAATATATTTAATAAAATTTATCTAGAAACTGTGGTTATCAGCGTGTTTCCATTCAGTCTCATGCTTTTAATTTAAAATAAAGCCAAATGCTGACCTTTATAATCCTTAACATTTGCCAAAAAGAAGGAAATAATTTATCATATACTGTTCGTTTGGAAAGTCATAGTGTGAGTAAAATAAGGAATATGTTCGTGTAGATTACAAAAAGGATAATGTAAAATTGATTAGATTTTGCCAAATGTCATTTAGTCATAGTGAAAAGCATTCACATCTCAAGTTTTTTTGTATGATTGATTCCATGATAATACGTAATTAAATGAATGCATTACATTTACAGTTCTGATAATAAAACATTGTGAATTTATGGATATCTGTATATTTACGTTATCTCATAGATCTTTATCTTATTAGTGCAAAGCCTATATAGTGAGTTTTAGGATAGTTTTTCTATTCCCAGCACATGTGACAGGAAACTATTAAAGTGCCAGTGTGCTGAATAGGAATGACTGAATCCTTCATAGTTCTTGGATTTGACTTCTTATTGAGCCCACACAAGTATCTAGATCTGTTTTTTTTTTTTTTCTCATCATTTCTCCCCTCAGAGAGTCCCCGTTAAAATTTCTTGCAGGCCTGGTTTAGTGGTCACAAACTCCTTTAATTTTTGTTCGTCTGGGAAACTTTTAATCTCTCTCTTATTTTGAACGACAGCCTTGCTGGACAGTGAATTCTTGGCTGCATATTTTTCTGATCCAGTACATTGAATATATACTGCCACTCCTTTCTGGTCTGCCAAGTTTCTGTGGATAGGTCTGCTGCAAACCTGATCTGTCTTCCCTTGTAGGTTAAGGATTTTTTTTTCTTTGCTGCTTTCATGATTCCTTCCTTGCCTGAGTATTTTGTCAATTTGACTATGATATGCCTTGGGAATGGTTGGTTTTTTTTTAATCTTGTGGGAGCCCTCTGTGCTTCCTGGATTTTGATGTCTGTGTCTTTCCCCAGGTTAGGAAAGTTTTCTGCTATGATTTGCTCACATAATCCTTCTATCCCTTTTTCTCTCTCTTCATCTTATGGGACCTCTATGGTTCTGATGTTCCTTTTTCATGAGTCACTGATTTCTCTAATTCTTAAATTGTGCTCTTTTGCCTTAGTCTCCCTCTTTTTTTCTGCTTCATTATTCTCCAGAAGTTTGTCTTCTGTATGGCTGATTTACTGCTCTGCCTCATCCATCCTTGCCACCGTGGCATCCATTCGAGATTGCAGCTCAGTTATAGCATTTTTTATTTCATCCTGACTAGCTTTTACTTCTTTTATCTCCACAGAAAGGGATTCTAATCTATTTTCAACCCCAGCTAGTATTCTTATTATCGTGATTCTAAATTCTAGTTCAAACATCTTGCTTGTATCTGTGCTGTTAAAGTCCCTGGTTGTCGTTTCTTCCTGTTCTTTCTTTTGGGATGAGTTGCTTCATTTTGTCATTTTGAAGGAAGAAAAGGAATTAATAGGGTAAAAAAATTAAACTTAAAAAATTAAATACAACACATACACACAATAAATCAAATAAATGGTGCTAGATCCTAGGTGTATTTTGGTTTGGTTGTTTGTTGAAAGCAGCTTGATAGATTAGAAAAAATAGGAGGTATAAAAAAGAAAAGAAAAAAAGAGGAAAACTTTTGAAAATTTGAAAAAATGAATACAATGAAATAGAATAAAATGAAATGATGGAAGTAAAATAGAATTTGAAGAATTTACAGAAAAGTAAAAAATATAGTAGAAAAATTTAAAGAAAAATATTTTTTTTATTTTTACTTATTTCTAGGAGAGAGAGAGAAAGACAGCGTGAGCAGGGGAGGGATGGAGAGAGAGGGAGATACAGACTCTGAAATAGGCTCCTGGCTCTGAGCTGGCAGTCAGCACAGAGCCCAACGCGGGGCTCGAACCCACGAACCACGAGATCATGACCTAAGTGAAAGTCGGAGGCTTAACTGACTAAGCCACCCAGGCGCCCCTAAAGAAAAATATTTTTAATAGAAGTTTAAAATAAAAGTAATTTTTTCTCTCTCTTTATTTAAGGAAAAGAAATGAAAAGAAAAAAAAAGAAAATTGAATAGATGGGACAGCAAACAGGCTGAAATACGATTGAAATTACACTGTTTTCCCCTAGAAGTCAAACTATGTAGCACTTTATTGTCCGTAAACTAAGCAGGTGGAGAGACTTATGATGTTCCTGAAGAGTGAGTTTGGCCCAGTTTGACAGGTCTTAGTGTAATGGCTCCCTTCTCCACTAGATGACACTGCTTAGCTTACTGGGTGGGGGGGGAGGGATTGCTGTTGCATTTGTACGTGTGTATGTGCATGAGGGGTGAAAATGGCATCACCCACTACCCAGTCTCTAGTGTTGGAGCTCTGTTCTCCCTGATCAACAATTGTGTACCCATTCTTTGTCTCCAGCTTTTGTCCACTCCCCACTTTTACACTGTCCATGACCAAGCCATTAGGTTGCCAGGTGGCAACTCCCTCCTGAGTTTTATCTCTCATGCAGCTGGGTTTCCCAACCCATCATATGTGAAGCACTGTGGCTTTGACCCGCTCAGACCTCCTGGGAGAGGGTCTCACCAAGCACTGGCCAGGTGCTGGCCGCACCCAGGAACATTCGCAGGACTGTGCTACTGCCGATTCCCAGACTGTGGCTGGGTGCCAACCCGCCTCAGAAAAAGTTCACACAATCGTGTAGCAGCAGTGTTTTAGGGATTATGGAAAATCACAACACATATCTGGCACAAGGCTTTACCCTTAATGACCTTGTTCAAGCAACAGCAAATGTAGTTGTTCTGTGGTGTCTGTTAGGACCTTTGCCTGTGGGGAGGCCACACAGCCTCTACCAATTGTCCTCCCAGCAGGGGAACCACCACTCCCCGTGTGGCCCAAGAACCCCTGGACTTCACTCTGCTCCTGGGGATTCACATTTCCCACCAGAGCACCACCAGGTATGGAGGTGCAGAGTTTCAGACTCTCTGTTCCCCCTGTTTATAGAGTCTTAATGGAATTTAAACCCTCTCCTTTCTGTTTTCTCCATTTTTAATTCAGTTCCTGTGGCTGTTTCCATTTTTCCACTTTTCTTCAGCTGCTTTTGGGGTGGTGTTTTTCCCATACTCTCCCCCATTTTTTGTCCTCTCTCCAAAAGCAAAAACAGCTCCCTGCCCTCCACAGCTTCTCTCTTTCTCAGTTCACCTCTCCATGCCACGAACCTGATGAGTTCTGTGGTTCAAGTTGTCACAACTATCTAGATCTTAAGTAACCAAGAAACTCATGAAACTCATGAACACAGTATACCACACGAGCTATTACTAAAAACCTCTTAAGAGAATTAAACTTGGAAGAGTGTGCATATACTATCCATCTGGTGAACTCAGAAGGTCTTTTTATTTACGGATTCACTATAAGAGAGTACTTAGTTAGTTCTGGGTTTTTTTTTTTCCATATATTAATCTTTATTCAATTTTGCAAGGTCATCATTACAAATACATGTTTTTTATATTTTTAATTTAGTGGTATTGGGAGTTTTAAGTGTAAGTAGGGGTTTTTGCTGCTATTATAGATGACTTAAAATTACATTGATTCTTGCCTCTTTTAATTGCTGTAAAATTTACATATAAAATTTGTTATAAAATATATACATACATAAAATTTACCATTTTAATCATTTTTAAGTTTATGATGCAGTCGCAGTTCTATTTTTATTCTTTTATTCAGATTATTAAAATCTATTACATATGTACTGTAGAAAACTTGAAGAGGAAACATTTTGTTATTTCCACTAGGTTTTTTAGACTTTTAAAAACAAAATTGGGGTGCCTGGGTGGCTCAGTCGGTTAAGCATCTGACTTCGGCTCAGGTCATGATCTCACAGTTCGTGGTTTAAGCCCCACGTCAGGGTCTGTGCTAACGGCTAGCTCAGAGCCTGGAACCTATTTCAGATTCTGTGTCTGCCTCTCTCTCTGACCCTTCCCTGTTCATGCCGTTTCTTTCTCTCTTTCAGAAATAAATAAAACATTAAAAGAAATTTTTTAAAAAAACACAAAATTATCCACATTATAATTATTCATATTATATTATAAACATTTTATAATTTTTACAAATGTAGCCATACTCTTAAGGTTGGTAATAAGATTGTATCAGATGGTTTCACTATAATGTATTTACTTAACCATTATGAAATATGTATATTATTTTTCTTGAGTTTCAACATAACAAAAAATATGCAGTATTTACACTGTCACAGAACAAATTCAAGTATAACTGTTAAAAAACATATTTAGCCATTTTCTTTTTCTGAAACGTTTTGTATAATATTTAAATGTTTGAGAAGGTAGGAAAATGACTAAACATTTTGGACATATTTTCTTTTTTTTTTTTTTTAATGTTTTATTTATTTCTAGGAGAGAGAGAGACAGCGTGAGCAGGGGAGGGTCAGAGAGAGAGGGAGTCACAGACTGAAACAGGCTCCAGGCTCTGAGCTGGCAGTCAGCACAGAGCCCGACGCGGGGCTCGAACCCACGAACCGCGAGATCATGACCCAAGCGAAAGTCGGACGCTTAACCGACTAAGCCACCCAGGCGCCCCAGATTTTGGACATATTTTCATTAAATTGATAAAAGTTTGGGAGGTAAGCCAGTTGTTTCCAGGAACATTATATATCCTATTAATCATCCATTTTTAAAATATTTACTATTTTAGACACCTCAGAATAGTATTTTAGCCAGTTTAATCTGCAGTGACTTGACCTAATACAAAAATCACGACAAAATGCTTGTTTTAAATTTTGCTATAGAAGGTTTTAATTTGTACTTCAGCTTTATTCTCAATTATTTTTGTATTGTTTTAATGTGAAAGGTTTATATAGTTGCACGTTTTTCAAAAAGGACTCAATAGAAAAGAAATAATCTGTAAATCTGATCATGCCTTAGTTTCTTAGGATCATTTCCCTAGGTCATAATTATTTACCTAAATGTTATATGTTTCCGTAATTAAATAAGTACATGTATACAATTAAAAAAGATACTAATTCTTTTGTTTAAAAACAGAAGTTATATTTTATCTTAGATTGGCTTTTAGTAGCAGAGATAGGTCCTTGTCCAAAGAAAGAATAATAGGTATCTTTGAACAAAAGATGACTTGAGAGATAATAGTGGTGAAATTTGGGGTGCTCGCCATGGTTCATGACACAGTTTTGGGTACACATGCAGAGTCCTTAATTAAAACCATCTATACAGTGTTTTTATAGCAAAAAAAAAAAACAAAACTCATCATCTTGAGATTTGACGCCAATAGATGATCATTGCCCATAGCTAAATTTTATCCCAGCTGGCTATTCAACCTTGAGTTCGATACATTTACAATGGTATAATCACAATTTTAAGAGGAAAAGAAAGCTTCTGTTTGTATTTAAGGGTAGTCAAAATATACATGAACAATGTAAATCAGTTTGCAAGTACATAATAGAGTATTATCAGTAAGTATCAGTAGTACCAGGAAGTTATGCCTATTGTATTTGGGAGTACACCCAGTATAATATGAGGTCAATTTCAGGGATCTGATGCATGATTGCCTTTGGGTTGATAAGATGCTTAAAAAGTAAATAGTCCCGGAGAGTTCACCATAATTAATACCTATTATTTTACTAATTTAAAAGCATTTTCTAATTTCCCATGGATTATTCAGAAATATTTTATTTCTATGTTTTGGAGGTTTTTCTGTTATCCATGAGTTAGTGGTCCCTAGTTTAATTCCATTATGGTCAGAGAACAAACTTTGTGTAATATAACCTACATATTTAGTAATTGATAGTCAAAAAATAAAACCCAGTAAACTGAAATTTCTGATCTTTGGGGTCTTAAATTACCACTGTGTAAATGCCGCGTCTATCTACAGTTCACCACTCCTTGTAAACCTACTTTAAACTTCTGAAAAATAAATTTCAATCTTTCTCTTTAAAAAGTTCTAATTTCTTTGTTCTTGTCACTGAAGTTAGTTTTAGCTTGATATTTAACAACAGTTATCTGTTCAGGAATTTTGAAATATGGCTCTTTACCTATCTTTTCCAGGCTTGTTTGGTATTGTAAATAATTTTACATAATAATCCTGGAAGAAAACAAAGGTGGTAAGCTTTTTGACATCAGTCTTAGTGATACTTTTTCGTCTGTCTCATCAAACAAGTACAACAAAAGCTAAAATAAGCAAATGGGACTAAATCAAACTGAGAACCTTTTGCATAGTTGAAGAAACCATCATCAAAATGAAAAGACAACCTAGTGAATGGGAGAAGACATTTACAATGATATATCTGATAGGGGGTTAATGTCTAAAACATATTAAAAAGCTCCTGCCTTTTTGTTCTGTCTTCCCCTGTCAGCTGCTAAGAAGGTGTGTTTCAGGTTACATTTTAGAAGCTACCCAGGTTGTGAACTAAGATTTAATGTACCTGTAACACTTAAAGTGGAGTAGCCATGTATGGCTACAGAAAAAAAATTAACGTATTAGCCTTTTACTGCAAAGACTAATAAATGGTTTATTTTATTATTATTTATTATTTATTTTTTATTTTTTTTTTACAAATAGTTTATTGTCAAATTAGTTTCCACATAACACCCAGTGCTCATCCCCACAAGTGTCCTCCTCCATGCCCACCCCTCCTCCCCCCACATCCACCAGTCCTCAGTTTTTGTCAGCATTCAAGAGTCTCTCATGGTTTGCCTCTCTCCCTTTCCCCCACCATTTCCACCCTTCTTCTCCCCCTTGGTCCTCTGTTAAGTTCCTCCTAATCCTCCTATACGTGCACACATATGATATTTGTCCTTCTCTGCCTGACTTATTTCGCTCAGCATAACACCCTCAAGGTCCATCCATGTTGCTACACATGGCCAGATTTCATTGTTTCTCATTGCCATGTAGTATTCCATGGTATAGATAAACCACATCTTCTTGATCCATTCATCTGTTGATGGACACTTAGGCTCTTTCCATGTTTTAGCTATTGTGGAGAGTGCTGCTATGAACATTGGGGTACATGTGCTCCTATGCATCAGCATTTCTGTATCCCTTGGGTAAATTCCTAGCAGTGCTATTGCTGGGTCATAGGGGAGTTCTATTGTTAGTTTCCTTAGGAACCTCCACGCTGTTTTCCAGAGGGGCTGTACCAGTTTACATTCCCACCAACAGTGTAGGAGGGTGCCCGTTTCTCCACATCCTCGCCAGCATCTAGAGTTCTCTGATTGGCTCATTTTAGCCACTCTGAGTGGCGTGAGGTGGTATCTCAGTGTGGTTTTCATTTGTATTTCCCTGATGAGGAGGGATGCAGAGCATCGTTTCATGTGTCTGTTGGCCATCTGGATGTCCTCTTTGGAGAAGTGTCTGTTCATATATTCTGCCCATAAATGGTTTATTTTTAAACACAGCATACTTTAGTTAGAATTCTTAACACATTAACTTGTATGAACCCAGCCTATATCCCTACTGTGAAATATGAGTTATGAAATTTTAACACTTTATTTTTTTTAATGTTTTATTTATTTTTGAGAGAGAGATAGAGACAGCATGAGCAGGGGAGAGTCAGAGAGAGAGGGAGACACAGAATCCGAAGACAGGCTCCCAACTCTGAGCTCGCTGTCAGCACAGAGCCTAATGCGGGGCTTGAACCCATGAACCGTGAGATCATGACCTGAGCTGAAGTCCGATGCTTAACTGACTGAGCCACCCAGGTGCCCCGAAATTTTAACACTTTAAAAGTATCAACCTATTTACTAAGAGCTTTATCAAGGCTCTCATAGAAACATAATTGTATAAATATTATCTCATCATAAAGCACGATAGTAACATAGAGTAAAAATATTCAGTTTTTCATATTACAGGGTTGCAAAAAAAAGACCTCTATGTATAAGTTAAAGATTAATGGGTAATATATTTTCCTGATTTTCAGATGTTTTTAACACTTTGTATCAGATGCTCTTTTAAGTCTTCTGCACACTAACTCCATTCATCTGAACGATATGACATGATAAAACTATGGTGACCTAAAAGCAAATCCTGCAGACATTGAAGCTGCACTCTATCTCCTTTGTCTTCAGTTAGCTAGAAATAGAAAAGACCCCTCTGCAATCTTTCCATTTTATTTTAGTCCATTCCAGTATCATGCTTAGTGCAAAATAATGCTCATGAAACTTTACCTGCTAGAATTATAAACAGTGGCAGTGAGGAGGAAGTGAGTGGTCACAGCGGGAAGCCCAGCATAAAATCCTATGCATGGGTGCTCAGTAATATATGTTACATGGCTGAAAGGCTAACAACTTTTTTATATACTATTCTTCAATATAGACATCTATTTTTGGTCTTTTCATTAGTTTGTATAGTTTGTCTATTGAAATAATAGTGATAATGGAACTTTATTGAGGGTTTGCCTTGTGCCAGGCCCCATTTTAAATGCTTTCTAAATGGGGTATTCTTGTCTTCACAGTAAGAGTTCTGTAAGGTGGATCTAACTATGATCACACCCGTGTTGTATAGGATAACCGAGAACAAAGAGATTGCCTGATTCACCCCCCATTAAGGACATCTCTGGAATTTGAACCCACACTCTGGACCAATGTCCACATTGTCTGAAGTGTGCCAGGGGCCGCTGTTGGTCAGCCACCAGTCCTGCCCTCCTCCATGTATCCCATCTTCTTTTCAAAGGATATTCTTTTCTAACAGTTTCATGTTAAACCCATAGAGGAAGGTGAGGGAGTGTAGTAGCTGCGAACGGTTTGCAGAAACTACTGTCCCTGCCCCTGCTAAGACTCAGAAGGAATTGTCCAGATGGTGATCCCTCCCCCCCGACTTTTTTTCTCTCTACTAACAGTCGAAGGCTCTGGAGACAGGCAGGACCCTGCATGTGCAGGTTCCCAAGTCTCATGCCTCAAGAATTGCAAGGTCACGTATCCGGAGACTCCTTTGCCTAGTGGATAGGACACCTCCCAATCCATACATAACTGCAAAGGGCCGACCATTCTTCTGGTTTTCTGGTTGAAGTTTAGATGTCTATGGTGTGGGCTTGAGAGTTTGTGGTTTCATTGAGCTTTGCTAGCACCTCACTGTTGACAAAGGTGGAATTGAAAAGCAAAATACTGAGCAGCCACAGTGTTGGATGCAGCAAGGTTATCCGTGTTGATGCTTTTTTGCTGTGGGATACCTTTTATGCTATCAGGACTGCCTTGCAAAAAGCATCAAACCACAGCTTCACCAACCTCGTCCTATCCAGCCCATGTCTCCTTCCCTCTTTATAAGGTTCCACTTGGCTTAGATTCTTCTGTATGCAGCCTAAGCCCTGAAAATGCAAATGACCTCTGCATTGAACAGCTTTGGGGACCATATAATGCTAACATGGTATGAAATGCAGCTTAGTTTTCTCATTTGAATTCCATCTGATGTAAAGCCAAAACTCTGTGTTTTCAAACTGATGGCACTCTTTTAAAATTGTTATTTTTAAATTTATTATTATTTTTTGTACTTTTGTTACAGAACTCGGTCTGAATCACCGGGCAGAAGAACCAAGCAGCCCTCGGAGATCTTGGAAGGGAGAAGGTTTATTTCACACCTGCAGGCTCAGAGAAGATCACTCTTCAGAGGTGTGAGTCATGAGCGCAAGCATGAGGTCAATTTATAGTCTGTTACTTCCACATTAGTGATTTGACATGCCAGGTAAGCAGAGCAGGAAGAAGAACCTGGAAGGGGAGTCTTTGGACAGGGTCTGGAATTCCCCTATCAATCTTGTCAGCCATCTTATAACATAAGTTTTCCCTATCATTCCTCACTGTGATGCCCCTTTAAACAGATCTAGGCTGTATTAGAGGGCATCATCTTCATTTATTATGAAGATGCTGGTAGCATTGCAGGGCCAGTACTTGGGCCATAGGCTGGTTTTGCGTTGTATCATTTTTTTTGATTCCCTGACTTTGGTTGTAACTATTTCCGACTGGTTCTCTGTGGAAGATGCAGTTGCCCCCTCTCTCAGCAGTGAGGAGGTCAAGTGCCCATCTACTCTGGAGGGCAACTCCTGCCAGGGAACTTATTTGGTTCTGCAAGGACATTGAGGAGTCAGCCAGTTGCTCCATGTCTTCATTGAGTTCTCAGGACAGTTTGTGATATAGTCCCACAGAAGAGCCTATGCCGGTCCCTATCCTTATGGCTATTCCTAACCCCTAGGAGGATGGGTAGCAGCATCACTCATTTAGCCTGGGCCTTACGGCTGAAGGTTTACAAATGGGGCCCAGATTAGAGCCAACCAGTACCAACAAGACACCCTACCCATAAGAGGAAGGTGAGTGTGGACAGGAACCTCTCGCTATTTTCCCAGATTCCTGGGGTAACCTCTGCCAATCTGATGCCAAGGAGTAAGGGCAGTCTATTTATTTTATCAGACCAGGATTCCTCAAGCTTCTGCCCTGCATAGACTAGCCAGCTTCTGGGGTGTGGCTGGAGCCAGACTGAAGACCCTAAGAATCAGGGACTTTCTGAAGGTCGCTTTGAGCAGGTTTGTCAGACTTGGGTCAATCTTCCAAGTCTGGGGCTTCTCAGGATTGACCGTCTTGACTCTGGAGTGGTGGACGCATGGAGTGATACCTGTGACCTTGAGGGCAGTAGGAGTGTTGAGAATAATTGTATGAGGCCCAGTCCACTGTGGTTTGTCTCAAACCAAAAGATTGGTCTTTTTTCCAATCTTTGCCCCAGACTGAGTCCCCTGGTGAGAAGGGGTATACAGTGAATCCTAAAGAGATTGGAGCCCTCTCTATGGTATATTGTTGTAACTTATTTAGGGTGACCCCTAATGCTTAAAGTTGTTCTCGTGTTCCCTTATTCCCTTTTTGATGTAGGTCCCTTAGGAGGCTCCCTAGACAAGGAGGGAGCCTCCCATATATTAGTTCAAAAGGGGAGAAACCTTGAGTTCCTTGTGTGCAACAGACATGCAGGAGGGCCAGGTGCAACAGGTCCAGCCATGGGTGGTCCATTTCATGACAGAATTTGGCTAATGTTCCCTTGAGGATGCGATTCATCCACTCTACCTCCTCTGAGCTTTGAGGCTGGTTTGTATGATGTCCACCACGAACGCAGGCCCATTATCACTGTGGATTGTGGTTGGTCTTTGAACTCCTGGTGGGGGTCATGGCACAGATCCTTGCCACAGTGAGGAGGCCCCTCGCTTTGTAGATTGCCCCACATATGTGGACAGTAGCGAAGGCATGCTGGAAGTCAGTGTAGATATTGACTCATTTGCTCTTGCTGATGGTGAAGGCCCGGACCAGGGCATATAATTCAGACCATTGTGCTGACCATTTTATGGGTAGGGAGCCGGCTTCTAAGATCTCATCTATGGTTGTCACTACATAACCTGCTTTTTGAGTACCCTCTGTAATGAAGCCGCTGCATCACTGAATAGGGTGAAGTCTGGGTTTTGTAAGGCTTGGTTGCGTAGAACTGGTTGGCTTGCAAATACTTCGTTGGTCACCTTGGACCAGTCATGATCCGGTTCCCCTTCTTCTGAAGGTAGGAAAGTTGCTGGATTCAGTGTCTGTACTGTTTTGGGAGTGACTCATGGATTTTTGCATAGGAGCCCCTGGTATTTGGCTAAGTGAGAGTTGGAGAGGAAGCAGGGTTTAACATTTAGTTCTTATCTCATGGTGAGTTTATCTGCCTCCTTAATGAGGACTGTGGCCACTAGTGCCCTAAGGCATGGTGACCGTCCTGCTGCCACTGGGTCCAGCCTCTTTGACAGGTATGCTACTGGCCATTACCAAGGGCCAGCAGTCTGTGTGAGAACCCTGAGGGCCAACTTTTCCTTCTCATGCACAAAAAGATTAAAAGGCTTTTCTGTATCTGGCAGGCCTAGCGGTGGTCCTTGGCCCAATGTAGCCTTTATCTCTAGGAAGGTGGCTTCGGCCTCCACTGTCCAGACAGGGTTTTTGATCCAGCCCTACCAAGAGATTGTAGAGGGGTCTTGCTATTGCCCAGAATGCTGGAATCCAGATGCGTCAGAATCCTGCAGCCCCCAGGAATTCTTGTAACCCCCTCTTAGTTTGGGGCTGGGGTAGGGAGGTAATGACCTTTCTCTCTGGCCCTCGTGCTCTTTTTCCTTGGGTGAGGAGGAAGCCTAAGTATCAGACTTGCTGCTGGCAGATCTGTGCCTTTCTCCATAAGACCTGATACCCTGAGTCTGACAGGAGTTGTAGGAGGGTCCTTGTGCCCTCTGTACAATTCTCTCGGGTATTGCTGGCAAGGAGGAGGTTACCACAAACTGGAGAAGAGTGCAGCATATGACCTTCCTTGGAAAGCCAGCGAGGTCTCTGGCCAGTACCTCCCCTAATAGGGTAGGCAAGTTTTTAAACCCCTGTGGGAGGCGCGTCCAAATCAGTTGCATCTGACACCCATGTCTGGTTCCATCCATTTGAAAGCAAACAAGGGTTGGCTCTAGGGGGCCAAGAAAAGGCAGAAGAAGTGATGCTTTAAGTATAAACAGGTAAACTGGCTGGCAGAGCCTGAGATCTGGCCGAGGAGGGTGTACAGGTTGAGGACCACCAGGTGCAAGGAGACAGTCACTTTGTTGATAGCTTGTAGATCTTGAACTGGTTGGTATCCTCCTCCCAGCTTCCTGACTGGTAAGAGTGTGGTGTTCCAGGGTGATTGTTATTCAACCAGAATGCCTGCTTCTTTCAGTCTGGTCAGGTGTTCTTGGATACTGCCTCTTGTGGGAGGGGGTATTGCCACCGTCTCTGTGGTTGAGCCCCTGGGATTAACTCTACAATGACAGGGGCCCAGTTTTGGGCAAGTCTGGGGGGCTTGTCCTCAGCCCATACAGTGGGGAATTCCTGAATTCAGGTGAGCCACTTGATATCGGCTAGATTTCTGGGACTTTCTCTGGTTGGGACATTCATTCTTCCAGTGTCCTTTCTTACAGTAGGCTCATTGATCCCTTGCTAAGGAGATTCTGGGCCTCCCCACTTTTGGCTGCTGGACCTTCCCTGTCCTTTTGTCATGGCTGTCTTGTGCATCGAGATCAAACAGGGTGTAAATGCTGTAAGCCTCACATAGCCTCTCATAATCATCCTTGGGGGATTCCCCCTGGCTGCTGGGCATATTCATGGGCTTCTTAGCTCCTGGTTGGATCCCCTGGAGGAGAGCCTCTTGGTACCAGCAGATGTGGACCGGCATTTGGAGAGCACCTGCACCTGACCAAGGGCACAACCTGGCTGCTGTTCCCAGGGAGAGAGGATCTGCTGATTCTGGAGGTGGTGGGGAGGCCGAAGGTATTGGGGTATTGGGAACGGGGATTAGGTACTGATGGTCTCTGGAGAGCATATGGCAGGGGCAAGATTAGTCACTGGCAAGAACTTGTGGAGTTCAGGACTTAATGTTGACCTTCCTTGGGCCGCTTTGTGGAGGTGACTAAGACCCTAGCCTGCCCTGTTTGTTGCAGGTAAATGGCACCCAAGGGGGAAGTGTTTGGGCAATCTCTAACCAGGAGTTGGTATACAGGAACTGATCCCAGTGACCTGGGTCTCCAGTGACAACCTGCCAGATGTGGCGGACCATTGGGACATCTAAGGTTCCCTCCAAGGGCCATCCTGCAACAAAAGTGGGCTATTCCAATTCACAAAGGGTCCTTAACTTGCCGGGAGGGGTCATCTGAATTCCACAGTCTCCCAAAATCCCTTTTTGAAATTCTTTTTTTTAATGTTTTATTTATTTCTGAGAGAGAAAGAAGAGAGAGAGACAGTGTGAGGAGAGGAAGGTCAGAGAGAGAGGGAGACACAGAATCTGAAGACAGGCTCCAGGCTCTGAGCTAGCTGTCAGCACAGAGCCTGATGCGGGCTCGAACCCACGAACCGTGAGATCATGACCTGAGCTGAAGTCGGACACTCAACCATCTGAGCCACCCAGGCACCCCCCCCCGCCTTTTGAAATTCTTGATTATAGTTTTGAGAACTGTGGGTTTGCTCTGTGTCGACCCCCTAATGTTCCCATGAGATGGAGTCACAAAGACAGACAGAGGGCTAGGGGTGCCCCCTCTAATGAGGAGACCAGTAAGATGCCTGCCTGGCTGTGTCCCAAAGGAACTTGGGTGATGCTTAGTTGTAGCAGTTTCAGCTTTGTGACTTAAAATCAGAAACTATTCCAATGCCACCATAGACTATATGCCATTCACCACGGAATTGCAGATGGGCCCACTCAGACTCTTTAGGGACCTTAAGGGTGCCTGCCTGTTCAGTCCCAACTGGAGGACCAGGCCAGGCTGCACATTCACTCACACACTCAGACTAGATGTTAATACATCCGCTCTTTGGGAATCCCTACCTGTGAGGCCTCTAAAAGGTATCTGGGAGGTGATCAGGCTCCCCTTCCACCCTGACAGGTGAGTCTGACTGGGTGAGAGGCCCTAGGCCTTACCACTGTCCAATATCAGGTCCAGATCCTCACCTACCACATCTCTTCGAGTCTTGGAATGGTGGAGCGGGACCAGCCTGAGGTGACCAAGTGGGAGACTGCTGATGATCAAGCAGGGCATGCCTTCTCTGTTGTGATTCCTCATTTCATCACCACCTTGCCATTTCCCCAAACCGATGGCAACAATGGGCCAGTAGGGTTAGGTTTCCCGGTCAGGGAACCAAATGTTACAGAACCTGGTCTGGATCACCCAGTGGAAGAACCAAGAGGCACTTAGAGATCTCGGAAGGCAGATTATTTCACCAGTGGTCTCAGAGGAGACCACTCTCCAGAGGTCTGCGACCCGAGCACAAGCATGTGGGACAGTTTATAGTCTGTTACCTCTTCATTAGTAGTTTGGCACACCGGGCAAGTGGAGCAGGAAGAAGAACCCAGAAGGGGAATCTTTGGGTGGGAACTGGAATTCTACTATCAGTCTTGTTGGCCATCTTATAATTTTTCCCTATCAGTTTCAAGTTTTTATTTAAATTCAAGTTGATTAATATATAGTGTGCTATTAGTTTCAGGTGTAGAATTTAGTTCTTCACTTACATATAACACCCAGTACCCATCACAAGTGCCTTCATTAATACCCATCACCCATTTAGCCCATTCCCCCACCTACCTCTCCTCCAGCAACCTTCTATAGTTTATGAGTCTGTTTTATGGTTTACCTCTCTTTTTTCCCCTACATTCATCTGTTTCATTTCTTAAATTCCACATATGAGTGATATCAGATAGTGTGTGTCTTTCTCTTACTGACTTATTTCACTTATCATAAGACACTCTAGCTCCATCCATGTCGTTGCAAACAGTAAGATTTATTCTTTTTAATAGATGAGTAATATTACATTACACACACACACACACACACACACACACACACACACACACACCATATTTTCTTTATCCATTCATCAGTCATTGGACATTTGAGTGCTTTCCATATTTTGACTATTGATAATGCTGCCATAAACATCGAGGTGCATGTATCCCTTCAAATCAGTTTTTTGGATCTTTTGAGTAAATACATAGTGCAATTGCTGGATTTTAGAGTGGTTATATCTTTAACTTTTAGGAGGATCCTCCATACTGTTTCCCAGAATGTTTGTATCAGTTTGCATTCCCAGAAACAGAGTAAGAGGGTTCCCCTTTGTTTGCATCCTCACCAACATCTACTGTTTCCTGTGCTTTTAATTTTAGCCATTCTAACATGTATGAGATGGTATCTTACTGTGGTTTTGATTTGTTTTTTCCTGATGATGAGTGATGTTGAGTGTCTTCTCATGTATCTTGACTCTCTAGGTGTCATCTTTGGAAAAGTGTCTGTTCATGTCTTCTTCCCATTTCTTAACAGATTGTTTATTTTGGGGTGTCAGGTTTCATAAGTTCTTTATAAATTTTAGATGCCAGCCTTTTATCAGATATGTCATTTGCAAATATCTTCTCCCATTTTGTAGGTTGTTGATTGTTTCCTTTTTTTAACCTTCTCCCATTTTGTAGGTTGTTGATTGTTTCCTTTTTTTAACCTTTATTTTAACCTTTTTATAAACTTTTCTTAGGATTTTAATATTGACTGTTTCCTTTGCTGGGCAGAAGCATTTTATCTTGATGAAGTCTCAATAATTCATTTTTGTTTTTGTTTCCCTTGCCCCAGGAGACATATCTAGTAAGAAGTTCCTACAGCTGATATCAAAGAGGTTACTGCCTATGTTTGCCTCTAAGATTTTATGGCTTCCTGTCTCTCATTTAGGTCTTTAATCTGTTTTGAGTTTATTTTTGTATATGGTGTAAGAAAGTGGTCTACGTTCATTTTTCTGCATGTCCAGTATTCCCAGCACCAATTATTAAAGAGACTTTTTTCCATTGCATATTCTTTCCTGCTTTGTTGAAGATTAGGTGACCATCTAGTTGTGGGTCCATTTCTAGAATTTCTATTTTGTTCCATTGATCTATGAGTTTATTTTTTGTGCCAGTACCATACTGTCTTGATCACTACAGCTTTGTAATATAATTTGAAGTCTGGAACGTGATGCCTTCCACTTCACTTTGCTTTTTATTTTAATTTTTAAAAATTTTTTCAATGTTTGTTTATTTTAAGAGAGAGACAGTGATCAGCGGAGGGACAGAGAGAGAGGAAGACACAGAATCCAAAGCAGGCTCCAGGCTCTGAGATGTCAGCACAGAACCCGACACATGTGAAACCCACAAACTGTGAAATCATGACCTGAGCTTCAGTTGGTCGCTTAAGCAACTGATCCGCCCTGGCACCCCAACTTTACTTTGCATTTAAGGTTGCTCTGGCTATTCAGGGTCTTTTGTGGTTTCATACAAATTTTAGGATTGTTTGTTCTAGCTCTGTGAAAACTACTGGTGGCATTTATTTTTAATGTTTATTTATTTTTGAGAGAGAGAGAAGCTAAGCATGAGTGAGGGAGGGGCAGAGAACACGAGGGAGACACCGAATCTGAAACAGGCTCCAGGATCTGAGCTGTCAGCACAGAGCCCAACTCAGGGCCTGAACTCGGGAATGGCGAGATCATGACATAGGCTGAAGTTGGACACTTAACCAACTTAGCCAGCCAGGTGGTGCCCCATCGCTGGTGGTATTTTGATAGAGATTGCATTAAATGTGTAGATTGCTTTGGTTAGTATGGACATTTTAACAATGTCTGTTCTTCTAGTCCATGAGCATGGAATGTTTTGTGGTCATTACAACCAGTCAATTTCGAATCTGGGATATTGAATTTTTCATTTTGTCCTGACCAGTTTTTAGGTCTTTTATCTCTGTGGTAAGAGACTCCCTAGTGTCTTCTTTGCTTTTCTTCAACCCAGCTAGTATCCATATGATTGTTGCTTTAAATTTTGATTCAGGCATATTACTTATATCTGTTTCAATTAGATGCCCAGCTGTGACCTCTTCTTGTTCTTTCTTTTGGGATCAGTTCCTCCTTCTTGGCATTTTGTCTAGCTCTCTGTCTTTTTCTGTGTGTTAGGAAAGCCTTTTATGCTTCCTGCTACTGAGAGTAATGGCTTTATGAAGTAGAGGTCATATACTACCCAGGGTCTGGCACCTTAAGTAAGTGTCTCTAGTGTATGCTAATTGCCCTCTGCTCCTGTGTTTTGGCTACTCTTCCCCTTAGGTCACTCCTCTCTAGAATTTCTCCTTGCCTGCATTCGGGAACGTTTGGACCTTGGCCAGAGTGTGGCAGGTTTTAACTAACTGTTCTCTGGTCTGCTTGCTCTTTCCACTAGAGCTGAAGCTTTACAGCACTCTATGGTCAGTAGACATGGTATGTGCAAGGGTTTGTTTTGGTCTTCTAGGGGAGGGACCCACTGCTCTGGTGCCCGAGAAAAAGCAACAGCAGCAAAGCATGGGAGCGGGACTTGGTGTAAGTCGTTCAGACCACCATTGTTGAGACTGTGCTGCTTACTGAAGTTATTTTGTGCTAAGGGGCGGGGGAGGAAAAAAGCACCAGCCAACCCTCTAATCCCTGGAGAGGGGAGTTCACACCTATTGCTGGCTGGGAAGCCTTCCCCGAAGAGCAAGTAATCGACCCTCACGTGTTCCAGGCATTCTTTAGATCACTGCCTTCACCATGTCTGTGTCTGGGCCATCTGCCAGCTTAGTAGCACAGTACACCATGTTCTACCCCAGGCAAGTTGGCTGAGTTTTAAAACTCCAAACTTTAGGGACTTGGCATGGGAGGGACCCACACTGGTTCTGTGGGGTAGGGTTTTACCACTCTGGGACTGATGCATGTTTGTCCCAGAAGAGCAGTCCCCCCAAAGCACAGGGGCATAGAGTTTGGAGTGAAGCACAGCAAAGAGCCAGTGTCCAGGCTAGCTGCCCTCAGCAGGTGTCTCTGCGCCTATGCTGATGGGTAAGGGAGTGAAATGGCAATACCACCTCTCCCAGATGTGCTCCAAGAACTGGGAGCCATCTCTCCCAGTGCGTTCCTGGAGACCCTCAGATCCTGCAGTCTGCTCCCAGGCTCTCTGCCCTCCTTCTCCAGAGAAGCATTGCAGCACCTTCAGGGCTCCACACCGGCCATGCCCCAGACCTCTGAAATTACAGTCCCTGAGCTCTACTGGTTGCAAATACTCCTGAACGTCAGCCCATGTTGTTTTCCAAGTCAGTGGCTTTACAGAAGCATTTTCCTTATCCAGCCCCCTGTGCACTCTTCTCTCTCTTTCTCTCTCAGGCCCCTCTCTCTGTGACCTGGACTCCCTCCCCTGCACTGCATCCGTGATCTGTTTCTCCCCCAAATGATATCTCCATCCCTCCTACCTTCCATGATATGGCCTCTTCTCTCTCTCTAGGTGTTCAGTCTGTTCCGTTAGATTGATTTCTTGGGTATTCAGAATGATTTGATATTTATCTAGCTGTGCTTGAGGTATGAGGCAAGCCTAGAGTCCTCCCATTACTCTGCCATTCTCGCTCCTCCCCCTCTTTTCAACCTATGGCACTGTTGGCCCTTGCTGAGAGATTGAGAAACCTGAAAACAATCCACTGAATATAAGGAACAATTATGTTAAGAATATTCATGCTTACATCAACTGGAAATTATTCTGCCTCATATAACATGCTAACTAAATAGAGACATGTTATAATTAGATATATTATGCAAATCCTGGATTGTAAAAGAAAGAGGTACTGTAGGGGTGCCTGGGTGGCTCCGTTGGTTAAGCGTCCAACTTCAGCTCAGGTCATAATCTCACGGTTCATGGGTTTGAGCCCTGTGTCGGGCTCTGTTCTGACAGCTCAGAGCCTGGAGCCTGTTTCAGATTCTGTCTCCCTCTCTCTCTGACCCTCCCCTGCTCATGCTCTCTCTCTCTCTCTCTCTCTCTCTCTTCCTCTTTCTCTCTCTCTCAGAAATACATGAAACATTTTAAAAAAAGAAAGAAAGAAATACTATATAAGAGAGAACTGAGAAACTAGGTGGTTGGGAAAAAATAAACATCTTGAAGGAGAGGGAAAGTAAGCAAACTGAGCATTTGCAGCATATGAGGCACTGTGCAGGTGTATTTTACTTTGTTTAAATTCATTGATACGAGTTGCTTTTTAAAACATCTTTATAGATTGTAGTTTTCACTTGAATCAGGTTTAAAATAATTTTATTAAATTGAGAGCTATTAATTTATGAGAACTATTAATTTTCTTTATCAATCTCAGGATGCTTGCTTATAATGTAAGAACCATATGTTGTCTCTTGTTAAAAATATAGATTTCTACCTAAGGATCAGAGTACTGAATTCTTCATTTTTTCTCAATAATATTTATTTTGAAAAAATTTCAAATCTTTATTTTTACCTAGATTCATCAATCATTAAAATAATGGTAAATTATGGGGCGCCTGGGTGGCTTAGTCGGTTAAGCGTCCGACTTTCGCTTAGGTCATGATCTCGCGGTTCGTGGGTTCGAGCCCCGCGTCGGGCTCTGTGCTGACTGCCAGCTGAGAGCCTGGAGCCTGTTTCAGTCTGTGACTCTCTCTCTCTGACCCTCCCCTGCTCACGCTGTCTCTCTCTCTCTCTCTCTCCTAGAAATAAATAAAACATTAAAAAAAAAACATTAAAATAAAATAAAATAAAATAAAATAATGGTAAATTACTGGATACATGAATAGATGGATGGATAGATAGAAATAGGCCCCTTAAAATCAATTCTAATAAATTTGACTATGAATCCCTAAAGGTTAGAAATTCCCGAACTTAACCTCAAAGGCAACAACAAACCTTTAGTTAGAAAAACATTACTCTCAACATGTAGCTGTCAAATGGTTTTTTTTAATATGAAGTAATGTCCTACATCTGAAAACGAGTATTTAAACATATACATATCAGTTAAAATGTCATTACTACCCAAAGCAATCTACACATTCAATGCAATTCCAATCAAAATTGTACCAGCATAGTTCTCAAAACTAGAACAAACTATCCTAAAATTTGTATGGAACCACAAAAGACCCTGAATAGCCAAAGTAATACTGAAAAATAAAACCAAAATGGGAGGTATCACCATCCCATACTTTAACCTCTACTACAAAGCCGTCATCATCAAGACAGTATGGTATTGGCACAAAAACAGACACATTGACCAATGGAACAGAATTGAGAACTCAGAAGTGGACCCAAAAGTATACAGCCAACTAATCTGTGACAAAGCAGGAAAGAATATCCAATGGAAAAAAGACAGCCTCTTTAACAGATGGTGTTATGGGGCGCCTGGGTGGCTTAGTCGGTTAAGCGTCCGACTTTCGCTCAGGTCATGATCTCGCGGTTCGTGGATTCAAGGCCCCCGTCGAGCTCTGTGCTGACTGCCAGCTTGGAGCCTGGAGCCTGTTTCAGTCTGTGACTCCCTCTCACTCTGACCCTCTCCTGCTCACGCTGTCTTTCTCTCTCTCTCCTAGAAATAAAAAAAAACATTAAAAAAAATGCTGAAACAGATGGTGTTGGGAGAACTGGACACCAACATGAAGAAGAATGAACTAGATCACTTTCTCACACCATACACAAAAATAAACTCAAAATGGATAAAGGACCTGAATGTGAGACAGGAAACCATCAAAACCCTAGAGGAGAAAGCAGGAAGCAACCTCCTTGACCTTCACCGCAGCAACCTCTTACTTGACACATCCCCAAAAGCAAGGGAATCAAGAGCAAAAATAAATGATTGGGACCTCCTCAAGATTAAAAGCTTCTGCACAGCAAAAGAAACAACCCACAAAACTAATAGGCAACCAACGGAATGGGAAAAGATAGTTGCAAATGACATATCAGATAAAGGGTTGATATCCAGAATCTATAAGGAACTCACCAAACTCCACACCCGAAAAACAAACAACCCAGTAAAGAAATGGGCCGAAGACATGAACAGACACTTCTACAAAGAGGGCATCCAGATGGCCAACAAACACATGAAACGATGCTCAGCATCCCTCCTCATCAGGGAAATACACATCAAAACCACACTGAGATACCACCTCACGCCAGTCAGAGTGGCTAAAATGAGCAAACCAGAGAACACGAGATGCTGGCGAGGATGTGGAGAAACGGGCACCCTCCTGCACTGTTGGTGGGAATGTAAACTGGTACAGCCCCTCTGGAAAACAGTGTGGAGGTTCCTCAAAAAATTAACAATAGAACTCCCCTATGACCCAGCAATAACACTGCTAGGAATTTACCCAGGGGATATAGAAATGCTGAGGCATAGGAGCACATGTACCCCAATGTTCATAGCAGCACTCTCCACAATAGCCAAAACATGGAAAGAACCTAAGTGTCCATCAACAGACGAATGGATCAGGAAGATGTGGTTTATTACTATGGAATACTACATGGCAATGAGAAAAAATGAAATCTGGCCTTGTGTAGCAACATGGATGGACCTTGAGGGTGTTATGCTGAGCAAAATAAGTCAGGCAGAGAAGGACAAATATCATATGTTTGCACGTATAGGAGGATTAGGAGGAACTTAATGGAGGACCATGGGGGAGAAGAAGGGGGGAAATAGTGGGGAAAAGGGGGAGAGGCAAACCATGAGAGACTCTTGAATGCTGACAAAAACTGAGGACTGATGGATGTGGGGGGAAGAACGGGGATGGGCACGGAGAGGGGCACTTGTGGGGATGAGCACTGGGTGTTATATGGAAACCAACTTGACAATAAACTATTTGTAAAAAAAAAATAAACATATACATATCTTTTACAGAATAACAACCCACCTTTCCTGTCCTTAAAAATATGAGCAACAGAAAATGAACTGTTGGATTTGATTTGCTGATATCTTGCTAAGAATTTTTGCGTCCATATTCTTTAAGGATATTGGTCTATAATTCTCCTTTTTAAAAAAAAAATTTTTAAATGTTTATCCTTGGGGGAGAGACAGAGAGAGCATGAACAGGGAGGGGCAGAGAGAGACACACACACACACAGAATCTGGAGCAAGCTTCAGGCACTCAGCTGTCAGCACAGAGCCTGACGTGGGGTTCAAACTCATGAACCCATGAGAACATGACATGAGCTGAAATAGAGTTGCATGCTTAACCAACTGAGCCACCCAGGTGCCCCTCTAATTCTCCTTTTCAGTAGGGTCTTTGTCTAGTTTTTGAATGAAGGTAATGCTGGCCTCATAGAAGGAGTTTGGAAATTTTCCTTCCCTATCTATTTTTGGAACTGTTTCAGAAGAATAGGTATTAACTGTTCTTTAAATATTCAGTAGAATCCCCCTGGGATACCATTTGGCCCTCGACTATTATTTATTGGGAGATTTTGGATTAGTGATTCAATTTCTTGGGTGATTATGGGTCTGTTCAGTTTTCTGTTTCTTCCTAGCCCTGTTTTGGTAGTTCATATGTTTCTAGGAATTTATCCATTTCTTTCAGATTGCCTAATTTGTTGGTATATAGTTGCTCATAATATTCTCTCATAATTATTTGTATTTCTGTGGTGTTAGTTGTGATCCTTTCTCTTAAAAATTTTTTTTAATGTTTATTTTTGAGAGAGAGAGAGAGAGAGAATGGACAGGGGAGTGGTAGAAGAAAAGAAGGAGACACAGAATCTGAAGCAGGCTCCAAGCTCTGAGCTGTTAGCACAGAGCTGGACATGGGGCTCAAACTCACAAACCGTGAGATCATGACCTGAGCTGAAGTCAGATGCTTAACTGACTGAGCCACTCAGGCGCCCCTGATCTCTCCTCTTTCATTCTTAATTTTATTTATTTGGGTCCTTTCTCCTTTCTTTCTAGTAAGTCTGGTAGGGGTTTATCCATTTTGCTGCTACTTTCAAAGATCCAGCTCCTAGTTTCATTGATCTGTATCTTTTTGGTTTCTATATTATTTATTTCTGTTCAATATTATTTCCCTTCTTCTGTGGCTGGAACATAGTATGTTATGCTAAGTGAAATAAGTCAGTCAGAGACAGACAAATACCATATGATTTCATGCACATGTGGAATTTAAGAAACAAAAGAAATGAACATAGGGGAAGGGAAGAAAAAATGAAACAAGATAAAAACAAAGAGGGAGACAAACCATAAGAGACTCTTAACTATAGAGAACAAACTGAGGGTTTCTGGAAGGGAGGTGGGTGGGGGATGTGCTAAATGAGTGGTGGGTATTAAGGAGGACACTCGTTGGGAAGAGCACTGGGTGTTATATGTGAATGATGAATCACTAAATTCTATTCCTGAAACCAATACTACACTCTATGCTATATATTAACTAACTTGAATTTAAATAAAATTTTAAAGAAAAAAATTTTAAAAACCACTGTGTCCAAAAAAAAAAAAAAAAAAGATTTCAAACATTAGCAAGAAACTAGAGCCCCTTTTTCCTCATCACTCCCACACAGGTAAGCATTGACTGGTTATTGTGTTATTAATTCACTAGCTTTTCTTTAAAGTTTTACCTTCATGTATGTATCTGAAAAAATTATTTAGTTTTCTGCCTTTGAACATAAAAACAAAATCATACTGTACTCTTTAGTGCCTTACTTTTTTGCTCAATAATATATTTTTGAGATTCATCCATGATGATAGGTGTGGTTCTAATTTGTTTCCACAGCAGTGTAATATTATATGATTAGACTACAATTTAGTCTCTTACTGATGGACAATAAAAATGTTTTCAGTTTCTCTTCATATGCACAGTGGTGTCAAGAACATTCTTATATATATCCTCTGTGTACACGTACAAGAGGTGCTCAAAAGTATGTACCTAGGGATGTCCAGGATTGAAGGTTCTAGAAGGATATGATTGTTTTTCTAAATACCAGGGATTCCTATCATTGGAGGGCAGGACCAATGTCCTGAACTGAACTCCTTTGGCTGGCCAGCAGTTGCACACAGCAGCTTTTTGGTGTGCTACAGAATCCTTTTATACCTCATGGGACACTGTACTAACAACTTTGGCTGAAGGGACAGAGCGGAGACAGTCCAAGCCTAGTTGGTCTCTTTGTTCCATTCTTAGGAGACAACATCTGGGCTGGAAATCTATATACTAGCTTATCTCATTACAACATTCTTGAGTCAACTCAGTATTCATAATGATCACTCACATGCTCTTCCTTGACCAAGTCTACGTCAGTGACTTTCCACTTCACGTGAACAACACAAATGATCACATTCTAGATTCTGATCAACAGGATAGCATAGTGGAAAGAACATGGACTTTGGATTCAGAAGGAATTGATTTTAGTGGGCTTGATCACTTAAGCATATCGTTAATTTGCTTTATTTCTCTAGGTCTGTTTTCTCATCTATAAAACTTGAATAATAGTTTGTGCCTTAAAGACATGTTATTGTAATTAGAGATAATATGCAAATTGCTTGGCTCTTTACCTGACCCTTGTGATGTGTTCAATAAACTATATTGTTCTCCTGGTTATTTGAAATCTGGAAATTCTGTAATTCTTTTTATAAATTTTTTTTTTTTAACATTTATTCCTTTTTGAGAGAGAGAGAGAGTGCAAGTAGGGTAAGGTCAGAGAAAGAGGGAGACACAGAATCTGAAGCAGTCTCCAGGCTCTGAGCTGTCAGCACAGAGCCTGACACCGGGCTCAAACCCAAAAGTGGTGAGATCATGACCTGAGCTGAAGTTGGACGCTTGACTGACTGAGCCACCCAGGTGCCCGTATAATTCCTTTTTTTGATGATAACCTCATTTTCTCCCCTGCCTGATTGAACTAATTAAATCTGCACTCCCCCCCTTAAAAATTTCATCTCAACTTCTTCTTTCCTACCCTGAGTTATTCTCATAAAGTTCACTTATAAATATGTTTTGCGCTTTGGTCTTATTTATTTATTTATTTATTTTGGAGAACAGAATTATATATAGACATACTTTGTTTTATTGTGTTTGCAGATATGATTTTTCTTTTTCCAACAAATTAAAGGTTTGTGGCAACCCTGTATTGTTGAACAAGTCTATTTTTCTAACAGTGTTTGCTCATTTTATGTGTCTGTGTTACATTTTGGTAATTCTCATAATATTTCATGTTTTTCATTATAAATATATTTGAATCACTGCAATCTCCTGGTAAAATTTAAACAGATGAAGATTTGCTTCTTATGAATGAACTTCTTTGCTTTTTTGCTTGAGATGTAATCTACTCCTGGTGAAGATGCCCTGAAAACCGCTGAAATGAAAAGGATTTAAAATATTACACAGGAGTGCCTGGCTGGCTCAGTTAGTGGACCATGCAACACTTGGTTTTGGGGTTGTGAGTTCGAGCCCTATGTTGGATGTAGAGGTCACTAAAAAAATAAATGAACTCAAATAACATATTACATAAACTTAGTTGGTAAGGCAGTGGCAGGATTTGAGAGGAATGACTAATTTTGAAGTTCTGTGGGTAAAATGGTACCAAATAGCATCACATGCTACAGAGAAATCATTTGTGAAAGAAGAAGTCAATTGATGGGTCAGACTTCATGATCTTAAGAAATTGCCGCAGCCACCCCAGTCTTCAGCAGTGACCACCCTGATCAGTCAGCAGCCATCAACAGCGACACAAACTCTCCCCCAGCAAAAAGATTTTGTTCGTCTTCATTTATAAACATGACTGACAACATAGGTTAATGCCTTTGATTTTTTTTTTTAATGTTTTATTTATTTCTAGGAGAGAGAGAGACAGTGAGCAGGGGAGGGTCAGAGAGAGGGGTCACAGACTCTGAAACAGGCTCCAGGCTCTGAGCTGACAGTCAGCACAGAGCCCGACACGGGGCTCGAACCCACGAACCGTGAGATCATGACCTAAGCGAAAGTCGGACGCTTAACCGACTAAGCCACCCAGGCGCCCCTTATAGGTTAATGCCTTTGAAAAGAAAAGTAGTGGTGCAGTTTCCCTAGGAATGAGAGGCAGGGACACAATGCAAGGCCACAGGAGGCACACCACATTTTGATCAGGAAGAAGCAGAAGAAGATGGAAGAGTCAGCCCTTTTTACAGCCTTTTTTTGGGATTCAGGAGGGCCGTGGTGGAGGGGTGAAGGCAAGACAGTGCAGGGCAAACTGAGGAATGCCTGGTTTGGATAGTTTTGTCATACTCTTAAGCCCTAGGAATAGTTCCTAGGTACCTGGTACCTGGCCCTGGGAAGATTAAAGCAAGGGAGTGTTACCTCCTGGGGTGTCCAGGCTGGATAAAGAAAGTTGGTGGAGCCCTGAGAGCAGTTAGCTTGCATATCAAAGGCATGTTCCTGTCAGAGCTCTTTGCTATTCCTAAGAATTGTCCAGCCCTGAGAGGGTTAGTCTCTCCCCAGCCAGAACATTCATATTTTGAAAGTTCATCTTTCAATCTTATTATAAAAGATTATAAAGACATCTTTCATAATAGAAAAATAAGTACACTTGCAAACACAAACATACAAGCAAAACATTTTCTGTAATTATCTTCTTTTGGCCTTTTCTTAAATAAGTCTCAATTTGAATTTTTGCTTCCTACCCTCCCCAGTTCCCACCATTTCCCCTACCGTCTTCTTCTCTAGTTCAGTTAATGGCATTGTCATCAACTCAGGTACCCTGGCCTGAAAACTGACACCCAACTTTGACTCCTCGCTTTTCTTTAGTCCATCAGAAACTCCTGTAGGTTCTGCTTCTGACCACATTCAACTCTCTCTAGTGTTACCTCCCCAGTCTGAGGCAGCATTGGTCTCACCTGGATCACTGCTGTCATTCCGTCCACATGGTACTTAAACTCTTACCCCCTCAAGATAAAGTATAAATCAGCTCTTATCGCTCCACTGGTGAAAGTTCTCCAAAGATTTCCCTGTTGGAGTTACAACAAATCACAAATGTTTTACCTCAGTCTTCGGATGTGATCAGACTTGTGTCCATCTCTTTCCTCCATTTTCCTCATTCCTTTGTCCCAGTCATACCTGACCTCTCTCTCACTCTTGAGTATGCTGCTCTCGGTGCCACCTCAGGGCCTTTGCACTTATTTCCTGTTGTCCTAGAACTCTCTTCCTACATTTTTAGTGTCATGCTTCCTTTCATACCTCAAATACTCAAAGGTTACCTCCTGAGAGAGGTCTTCCCTGAACCTCCTGGAACTGCCCTCATGTTTTTCCTAAACTGTTTACTTTGTTTTCTTTATAACCGTACTAACTCAGCTTAATCTGAAATATTTGTTAATGTGTTTTTAATCTCATGCCACTAAATTAGAATCTCTAGCATGATGTGCAACTATTTCTCTGGCTTATTACTGAATTTCCAACATCTATAGTATGTTGGTACTTTGGTACTGCAAAATACGTACCCAGTAAATATTTGTTGGATTACTAAAAAAAATGTATGAAATGTAACTGGAGACAAAAATCATAAAACCTATTGCATGTGTCATTAAGTCATAATATATGTAATATATAAATTTGTGTAACTAGCTTAGAACATTAAAGCAGTTTGTTTTTTGGGGATGCCTGGGTGGCTCTGTTGGTTAAGCATCTGACTTTGGCTCAGGTTATGATCTCACCACTTGTGAGTTCGAGCCCTGCATCAGGCTCTGTGCTGACAACTCAGAGCCTGGAGCCCACTTCAGATTCTGTTTTTTCCTCTCTTGCTCTGCCCCTCCCCCATTCATGCTCTGTCTCTCTCTCTTTCTTAAGAATAAATAAAAACACATTAAAAAAAATTTTTAATACAAAAAATAAAAATTTTATGTTTTAACATTCATTAGGATTCTTAAAAATCATCAGCATGTCTTTTGTGAACAAATTGTATTATACCTTGTTTTAATTTTTTTGGAAATATTTTTTTATTTTTGAGAGACAGAGAGAGAAGATCATGAGCTGGGGAGGGACAGAAAAAGAGGGAGACACAGAATCCAAAGCAGGCTCTAGGCTCTGAGCTGTTAGTACAGAGCCCAGTGCAGGGTTTCGAACCCATGAACCGCAAGATCATGACCTGAACCAAAGTTGGATGCTTAACTGACTGAGCCATCCAGGCATCCCTATTATGCCTTGTTTTAAATATGAATTATATGACTATTTTCCTTAATGATGCTTTCAGTTTATTTCATTTGGGAATTGTTTTTACTGTTTAATATTTGGATGATGTAAATATATCCATTTATTTATAAACATGAACATTCCTATCTTCCTATACTTGGCATAGAAAGTACTAAAGGAGACTTATATTGATTGCTAAAGAAAGATTTCCTTGAATAGAAGAGGTCTAAAAAGTGGGCTCTGAGTTTTCCAGCAGCTGACATAAGGAGAGAAATGCCACGTTAATGGGACTTGTGTTTCCTGTGAATTAAGAGTCAACCAGTTCTTTCAGAAATACTGAACTGTTTCTCACACTGAGGTCAGGGAGCAATGCCTCCAATCTCAATGGAAGGACAGGGTGTAACATGAAATGTGACCTCAGCACCTTCCTCTCAGTAATTACAGTGACATAGCTTGCTTTAAGAAGAATAAGTCAAAATAGGAGTCATGGGGGAAGTGAAAATCACCTCTAAGTGAGTTATGTGTGGCAAACTGCTTTGAAACCATTAAGTATTTGTGTTGTTTTGTTTTGGATTTACTTTGACACAGCCGCTTTTCAGAGAGGATGTGGGGAAAAAATCAGATTCACTCCATATATACCATGCTCTCCATATTACATCATAGGACAACAATTTCCACTATGTTGGAAGGAACTTGTCTATGTAAATAAAAGTGAGTATCAGGTCAGCTGAACTGCCAGCCCTCAGGGAATTCATTACTTTAATCACAAGCACAGTATAATTGCTCAGCCATAGTCTTTTACTCTGTGTTCAGCCTAACAATTAACCATGTGTGTGAATTAATGCCTAATATATCATATGCATGTATTGTGTATGTTGTAAGAAATACAATAGTGTATTTCATTATGATTACACTGATGTTTCTGATGTTTTGGCAAACCAATAAGAAAAAATATTTTCAATAATAAATCATTCTGTTTCTCAGTTGTGCAGGACCTCTTCCTCCAAGGCTAGTCCCCGCAAGCACTGATCAACCAATGAATGACATTGGCAATAAACAAAGTCCTTGGATCCAGTACCTCATGCTCCTCTTGACTACAACTGCCATTTAAGTTCACCAAATACAGTACCTGATGACCCTCCAGAATGGAGTTCCCATTTTATACCTGGTAAGTTAAATCTCCAGAAAGAATCTCTTCACCCCTGTAGAGAATGACACTAAGAGTTAAAGTGCTGATTTAATTAACTAATTCCTTTGTTGTTTCAATAAATAAATATTGAGCACCTACTGGATGTCAAATATATTACTAGATGTCAAGTAGAGCATTCCTGCCTTTACAGTCTCCTGGAGTAAGAAGTTGTACAAACATTAATGGTATTCTCCATGCTATTATGGAGATATGAAGAAAATATTGTAGGGACTCAAGACAGAGTAACTGACTAAGGAAGTCAAGTTTTATTGGCATGATAAGAAGTTTCTCAATCAAAAAATAGGTGGGGAAGGGAGAATGTCTGAGAGAAAGAAACACCTGTCCAAAAACACCAGGTCATGAAGGCCTAGTGATGTGGTTGAGGCTTGAGGAGGGCCTGCTGGTTCAAAAGGCACAAGTGCAGAGGTAGAGGTGACTGTTTTCCAGTGTTGATTAAGTCGTTTGCATATTATCCTGGAG
The DNA here is from genome assembly GCA_017311185.1 of Proteles cristata cristata. Taxonomy (NCBI): domain Eukaryota; kingdom Metazoa; phylum Chordata; class Mammalia; order Carnivora; family Hyaenidae; genus Proteles; species Proteles cristata. The sequence goes on along the minus strand of JAESUZ010002436.1, from coordinate 45,807 downwards.
CCTTTTAGAAACTGTAGATGCTTTTTAACAGGATATCAAGAATATTTTGGAGGAGAGGAAACAGAGAGGACACAAGTGAGTGAGGGGCATATAGAGAGGGGAAGAGAGAAAGAGAATCCACAAGGAGCAGAGAGAGAGAAGCAGCGTTCACCAGAAGTGGGGCTTGTATTCACCGGAAATAGGGCTTGAGTTCACCCAGTGTGGGACTCAAACTCACCAACTGTGAAATCATGACCTCAGCTGAAGTCCAGTGCTTAACTGAGTCACCCAGGTGGGATATCAAGATTTCAGGAGCGCTAGTGTGGCTACATGGGTGAAGTGTCATATTTCTGTTTAGGTCATGATCTCTTGATTAGTGGGTCCGAATCCCACATCAGGCTTCTGTGCTGACGGTGTGAAGCCTGCTTGGGATTCTCTCTCTCTTTGTCCCCTCTACATGCTCGTTCTTTCTCTCTCTCTCTCAAAATAAATAAATAAACTTTAAAAAAAAAAGACTTTCAAGGAAATACTTGAGTTTGTTTTTTCCTAGCTCCTGGCACATGGTCTGGTACATAAAGGGCACTCAATAAATGTCCAGTGAGTAACTGCTTGGATGTTTGATAAAATAGCTCTTGGGGTTAGTGTGAAGGAAACACTGGAACAGAGAGAAAGCAACAAAAGGGAAACTGGTTAAGAACTTATTACAGTAGTCCCTACTGGATGAGGCTTAGTAACAGTAAGTATGAATAAGACGCAAAAGTTCATAGTTTGAAAAAAAAGTAATCTACGAGATGAGTGCAAAGATGTTATTTCATTCCAGAAATAAGATCCTTGTTACTGCTGGGCAGGAGATCAGACTCCTTACTAGGCCTGCACTGGTCCATCCTGGCTGAGGGAGGAGTATGGTATTAATGCTTCTTTTAGGAGATATTTGATAAAAGAAGCAAAACCTAAAGTCCTACATTGATGGTACCCTCCTACTAATTCATGATTTTGAGTGCTTCTCTTAAATATTGTGGCTCTTTAAAGAAATCTGATTTCCTTGACTGTGACCTTGCTTACATTGACCAAGTTAGAATTTAACTGACCCCCTGTTAGAGGAAATCAGTGTGAGAACCAGATGGTGAGGATATAAAGAAGTGATGGGTTCAGCACCAATATAGCAGAGTCTTCAGATCACCATTTTGAAGTTAAGATGTGATTTCAAATACCAGTGTTACCACTTACTTTATCTATGTAAATTTAACATTAGTATAAAGAGTATAAAATAGAAAGTTGTGTAGAGCTAACTTTAAGCAAGGCCCTGTACTTACCCCGCAGCAGCCTTATGAGATGGGCAGAGAGAGGCTATCAAATTTCCACCTCTCTTCAACCGTAGTTTTTGCACTTAGGAAGTGAACATAACTACCTCAGAAAGTTTAAGAGGATTAAATGTGTTAATTATCTGGAAGTCCCCCTACAACATTTGTATGTGGTATTCCCCTCCCTCAGAAAATGGGAGCTCTTACTCTTTCCAACAAGCAGTCATGTGATCCATGTAACATCCATGTAAAAATTTATGCTAAGTTTCAGTATTTTGTAGTTAAAGTCATGTAATTTTTTTCATTTGTTTTTGAACACAAGGTCCCCAGGACCTACTGTCCCTCTGCTCTCAGACTACCCAGGAGGCTTGCTTATGGGACATGGTTGTCTAAACCAGCAAAATGCCTTTCCCTTGTACCAGCCTGCTCGTGGCATCCATTCTTTACAGCACCAGCCTGGCAGATGTCCAGTGTTAAATGAGTCTGCTCCAAAAGCAAGGATGCCAGAGCCACTTCCTATGCCAACATGCCCTCCTGGTCTGGAAGACTTATAGCTCAGGTACTCTGCACAAAATATTTTCTTATGAAATATGATGTTGAGGATCCAACAAAAAATAGATGCAAGGCTGGATAGAGTGGCTAAAGGTGGTGGGTCAGTGATGACAGAGGTCCAGTTTGTGAGGCTGTAGGAGTGGTGGTCCTGATTTCAGATATGCAAAGGGGAGGCATAAGCACAGGAATATTTTTAGTGGGAAGGCTATAGTTTTCATAAAGGATTAAACGTAAGTTGTAAGATATTTGAGATGTCCTCTTGAAGGAAATCAGAAAAATAGGAATAGGAATAGAAAAAATTCATCATAGATCCCAACTGGAGTGTCATTTAGTTGAAAGAGTAAACATCAAGAAAGGCAACATGAGGGGCACCTGTGTGAGTCAGTCGGTTAAGCATCCGACTTCAGCTCAGGTCATGATCTCACAGCTCATGAGTTCAAGCCCCACATCAGGCTCTGTGTGGCAGGTCAGAGCCTGGAGCCTGCTTCAGATTTGTTTCCCTCTCTTTCTACCTGCTTGCATTCTATGTCTCTGAAAAATAAAATAAAAACCTTAAAAAAAAGGCAACATGAAGGAACAGAATATTTAGTGAGAAACTCATCAGGTACCATGGCCGCTTGCTTTTCCTCACCAGCCATAATTTCATCAGCTGCTCTAGCCCTCATAAAAACCTATTATTACCAAGTAAACATAAGATGCCTACCAAGCACTCAGAGCTTCAAGCCAAGTCATTGAGGCCTTCTCCCACAAAGTGGTGATCCCTTAAACCCCTTCTGTTTAAAACTTATGAAGCCATTTTGAAACCCAGGTCCTAAAGTTGAGGGATAAGCAGATTTGGTTATAAGCTCAAATAGTTTAAACTCAAAAAATGTATCTGGTGAAACTGAGATATAGCTAGTATTGGAAACTCTTCTATTATCCTGGCTCTTTTTGGTTTGGAAACAGGAGGTATCGAAGTTCATTATAAGCAAGGGACTCTAATTCTGTACTTCTCTCCCCACATAATCAATAACATATTCCTTGAAGTTGACAACTTCCTTTCTGCAATTCTATATATTTAATCTTGTGCATTGAAAAATATTGATACAGTGCTATGGGGATTGTGCTAAATGTAATAAAATTGGATGGAGAAATTGGAATTTATAGGAGCCAAAAATTTTATTAAACCGTCCCTTTGTAAAATAGCTAAAAAATACATATGAAGTCATTAAAGTGCTAGAGTAAAACCCTTTATTATGTTAGACGCTTACTGAATGCTTCTCGTTAATACATTTTAGAAAATCTTTTTTATGCTTGCACAATAATATAAGAATTTGACCTTATAAGTCTGGGTCTCCTAGACCATTTCTCCTTCTTTTAAAATTGCACAGCTTTAAAATTCTTTATTAAACATAAAAAGAAAAAATGTGTTTAGATTCTTCCATTATCCACATGGAGGTTAAATGATAGATATGGTGGATTTACTTATCCCTTCCAGAAATGCACGAGTTAAAACACAAAACCAGAAACAAATACAAAAGAAAACAAGGTTTAGAGCCAGATAATGTAGTTTCTGACCCTGTAGTTTTATCACCCACTAGTTCTATAAACTTGAGCAAATTTGTTAACAAGTTGATGTTTCAGTTTCTTCTTCTACAAAATACTACTGACTCTCTCTACCCTATTGGGAGGTTCTGGGAGTTGTCAGTGTGTGACAGAGTTCCTGGAACTGCTGAATGGGTGATACAGTAATGATGCTATTTCGTTGAAATGCCTCCTTGGGTGTGAATGCAAGGCACATACCCAGTCATTTTACTCTATTTTCCTGAGACTCTTGAGATCTCGTATGAAATTATCAGGACTCCTCAGAGGAATTCTGTCCAGCACAGCAGGATTACGTGGTTTTTGAGCCCGAAGTTTGCCAGTGACTCCCAAAAGAACTGCTCCTTAATAGCCACAGTGTTTTGTCGGCAAACCTCTCATCTGAAAGGATTTCCTTTCTTTAGGCTATTTTGCCAACCAGTGGACATTTTATTAAAGAATGAATATTTTTTTATATTCTAGTCCTAAATTTTAAGATGCTGGAGTTTTTTAAAATAGGACTATAAATCATTTTGGTGGCCACTTTTGAAAAATTATAAGACATGTTTAGATCCCCTCACCTGTCTGTGTTTTCATACAGGAAAAAGTCTTAAATTAAGAATGGATTGTTTTCTCTCCCCTCCTATAATTAACACACTGTTAAACATTTATGTCCAGTTAACTCACTTTCAATTTTGTTAATTTCAAAACCATTCATTAACACATTCAAAAGATATTTAAGGGAATAGGGCAGTTCAGTCAATGTTCTGTGCTCAGAAGTTCGGAATGACAGAAAATTGTGTAAGATAGGATCTATCTGTCTGCAAGGACATTTCTTTCTTTAGAAGGATTCAAGAATCTTGGGAGTAATCCCAAAGAAAAACTAAGGTGAGAAATCTGTCTAATGATAGTCTCCACTTTTCAACATATTCTAGAATGTTTCTTGTCCTTTGTTCCCATCCTATTTATAAGCCTGTTACCCTCCTGGACTCTCCCCCTATTACAAGCGAACACCTAGGGAAGAGCTTGATGTCTAGCAACTCAAGTGAACAGAGAAATCAGAATGTTCATCTGTCAGAGTTACCTTGAACTAATATAAAATTTGACAGTCCTGTGTGAGGTTCATGCTGGCTGATTCTTCTCCCTAAAGCTACTGAGAAAATCGCCCCCTCTGTGGCTGGTCCATGTTAAAGCATCCTGAACTTCCTGAGCCATTCCAGTCTGTAGGGGACATGTTAATGAGACCAGTGAGTAGGTACTGAGCTAGATACAATCTGTGTAAACATAGCTTTTTTTCTAGATGATGTTAGTGTAGCAGAAGATGATTTTCTGAAATTTCATCAGAAACGTTATAAGATGTTTTAGTCTTCTAGAGTAGAACTGGAAGAAAGCGTCTTTCCTATATAGCCAGCTCTCCTTATATGTGATCAGGTACAAATAGGCTAATTCCACTTGATAAAATATATTTTTAAGTAATTGACATTGAAGATACTTTAAAAATTGATTGCTACATTTAATATATAAATCATCAATTTCTTCTCTCCTGGTAATTGTCTTAATGCTTTTGTTTCTATCTTTCCTAATTACTTTTTTCTATCTCAATTGTTGGACAACATACTCATTCTTCAGCATTTTGAATACCTGGAAAATATGTATTTTCAGTGGTGATCAACAATACTTGAATTAGCATTATTCCATATCTAGTTCCATCTTCATATTGATCATTTCTCAGTGTTTCAAAGAGAAAAGACTGTCCTAGAAACTAAAAAAGGGAATTTTTGTGTATAATTTTATTTATTTATAAATTATATATTAGATTATAGATTGAAAAAGATCTTACATATTATCTGGTCAACCCCACTACACTTGTTCCCTCTTTCTGCCCCCATCATCACCTTTTATAGACAAGGGGAAAAAATAATAGAGAAACTAAAGGACTTAGTGAGGGACAAGCGAATCTGGATTTGCTGGAAGGAGGAAGAAATAAGCACAGTAAACATGAAATCTGTCCTCTGTTCATCAGTACAGTGTTCCTGACCCTTAAAGCAACAATTTTACACATTTGTTTGGCTATGATATAAGGCCTTCTTGGTTCCTTTTTCTATTTGCAGTTTGTAATGACCTTAATCATGTTAGCATAGTTCATGTGCTAAGTGATTTGTGATGCGGCGTATAATTTTATTAAAATATTTTCAAAATGTATTTATTTAAATTCAAGTTAGTTAACATACAGTGTAGTACTGATCTCAGGAGTAGAACCTAGTAATTTATCACTTATATACAACAACCAGTGCTCATTCCAACAAGTGCCCTCCTGAATACTCATCACCCATTTATCCCATTCCCCTGCCCAACTCCCCTCCAGGAACCCTCAGTATGTCTCTGTTTTAAGAGTCTCTTCTGGTCTGTCTTTACTCTGTTTTTATCTTATTTTTCCCTTACCCTATGTTCATCTGTTTTGTTTCTTAAATTCCACATATGAGTGAAGTCATATGATATTTATCTTTCTCTGCCTGACTTATTTCACTTAGCATAATACACTCTAGTTCCATCCACGTTGCAAATGACAAGATTTTATTCTTTTTGATCAGCAAGCAATTGTTCCATTGTGTGTGTTGTGTGTGCGTGCGTGTGTGTTTGTATGTATTTAAGACATCTTTATCCATTCATCAGTTGATAGACATTTGGACTCTTTCCATAATTTGGCTCTTGTTGACAGTGTTGCCATAAATATTGGGGATACATATGCCCTTTCGAATCAGCACTCCTGTATCTTTTGGATAAAAACCTACTAGTGCATTTACTGGGTCATGCAGTAGTCTATTTTTAATTTTTTGAGGAACCTCCATACTGTTTTCCAGAGTCTGCATTCTCACTAACAGTACAAAAGGCTTCCTCTTTCTCTGCATCTTTGCCAACATCTGTTGTTTCCTGAGTTCTTAATTTTAGCCATTCTGACAGGGGTGAGACAGTATCCCATTGTAGTTTTGATTTGTATTTCCCTGATGATGAGTGACTTGGAGCATCCTTTCATGTCTGATAGCTATTTGGATATCTTCTTTGGAAAAGTGTCTATTCATGTCTTTTCCATTTCTTTATTAGATTATTTGTTTTTTGGGTGTTGAGTTTGATAAGTTCTTTATAGATTTTGGATACTAACCCTTTATCTGATATGTCATTTGCAAATATCTTTTTCCATCCCTTCGGTTGCCTTTTAGTTTCCTTTACTGTGCAGAAGTCTTTTATCTTGAGGAGGTCCCTTGTCTTAGGAGACATGTCAGGTAAGAAGTTGCTGTGGCCAAGGTCAAAGATGTTTCCTGTATTCTCCTCTAGGATTTTGATGGCTTCCTGTCTTACATTTAGGTCTTTTATCCATTTTGAATTTATTTTTGTGCATGGTATGAGAAAGTGGCCCAGTTTTATTATCCTGCATGTTACTGTCCAGTTTTCCCAGCACCATTTACTAAAGAGATTGTCTTTTTTCTATTTGATACTCTTTCCTGCTTTGTTGAAGATTAGTTGGCCATATATTTATGAATCCATTTCTGGGCTCTCTGTTCTATTCTATTGATCTATGTCTGTTTTTGTGCCAGTACTATATGGTCTTGATGATTACAGCTTTGTAATAGCTTAAAGTTTTGCCTCTCTTTTTCACATTACATTGGCTATTAGGATGTATTCTGGTTCCATACAAATTTTAGGATTGTTTGTTCTAGCTCTGTGAAGAATGCTGGTGTTATTTTGATAGGGATAGCAATGAATGCATAGATTGCTTTGGAGTAGTATAGACATTATAGCAATATTTGTTCTTTCTATCCAGGAGCATAGAATATTTTTCCATTTTTTTGTGTCTTCTTAGTTTTCAGTGCATAGATCTTTTACCTCTTTGGTTAGGTTTATTCCTGAGTATCTTATGGGTTTTGGTGCAGTTGTAAATGGAATAGATTCCTTGATTTCTCTTTCTGCCTCTTCATTACTGGTGTATAGAAGTGCAACCAATTTCTGTATGTTGATTTTATATTCTGCAACTTTGCTGAATTCAGGTATCAACAATTGCAGTTTTTTTAGTGGAGTCTTTCGGGTTTTCCATATAGAGTACCATGCCATCTGCAAAGAGTAATAGTTTGACTTCTTTGTCAATTTGTACTCCTTTTATTTGTGTTTTCTGTCTTATTTCCAAGGCTGGGACTTCTAGTAATATGATGGACAACAGTGGTGACTGTGGACATCTTTGTCATGTTCCTGACGTTAGGGAGAAGGTCTCAGTTTTTCCCTATTGGGGATGATATTAGCTGTGGGCCTTTCATATATATATTTTATGATGTTGAGGTATGTGTCTTCTATTCCTACTTTCTTCAGGGTATTTATCAAGGAAGGATGCTGTATTTTGTCAAATGCTTTTTCTGTACCTATTGACAGGTTCATATGGTTCTTATCCTTTCTTTTATTAATGTAGTGTATCACACTGATTGAACCAGGAATAAATCCCACTTGGCCATGGTGAATAATTCCTTTAATGTACTGTTGTATTTGATTTTCTATCTTGTGAATTTTTGCATGGAGTTTTATCAGGTATATTGATCCATAATTCTCCTTTTAGTGGAGTCTCTGTCGGCTTTGGAATCAAGGTAATGCTGGCTTCATAGAATGAATTTGGAAACTTTCCTTCCATTTCTATTTTTTGGAACAGTTTGTGAAGAATAGATATTAACTCTGCTTTAAATGTCTGGTACAATTCCTCTGGGAAGCCATCTGGTTTAGGACTCTTATTTATTGGGAGATTTTTGATAACTGATTGAATTTCTTTGCTGGTTTGGGGTCCGTTCAAATTTTCGTTTTCTTCCTGGTTCAGCTTTGGTAGTGTGTGAGTGTCTAGGAATTTGTCCATTTCTTCCAGATTGTCCAGTTTGTTGCCATAGAATTTTTCTTAGCATTAATATTGTTTGTATTTCTGTGGTATTGGTTGTGATCTCTCCTCTTTCATTCGTGATCTTATCTATTTGTGTCCTCTTTTCTTTTTTGATAAGTCTGGCTGGGGGTTTATCAATTTTGTTCATTCCTTCAAAAAACCCGCTTTTAGTTTCATTGATCTGTTCTACTGTTTTTTGTTTGTTTCTTTCTATGTTGTTTATTTCTGCTCTGATCTTTATTATTTCCCTTCTACTGGGATTGGATTTCATTTGCTTCTCCTTTTCGAGCTCCTTTAGGTGTAAGGTTAGGGTGAATATTTGGGACCTTTCTTGCTTCTTGAGATTAGGCCTGAATTGCAGTGTACTTTCCTCTTAGGACTGCCTTCGCTGCATCCCAAAAGGTTTGGACTGTCATGTTTTCATTTTCATTCGTGTCTATGTATGTTTTTATTTCTTCTTTAATTTCCTGGTTAACCATTCATTTTTTAGTGAGAGGTTCTTTAACTTCTTTGTATTTGAGGGCCTTCCAAATACTTGCTCGTGGCTGAATTCGAGTTTCATAGTGTTGTGATCTGAAAATATGCATTGTATGATCTCAGTCATTTTGCACCTGTTGAGGGCTGACTTGTGACCCAGTCTGTGATCTGTTCTGGAGAATGTTCCATGAGCACTTGAGAAGAATACATATTCTGCTGCTTTCAGGTGAACGTTCTCAGTATATCTGTGAAGTATATCCGGTCCAGTGTATCATTAGGAGCTGTTGTTTCCCTGTTGATTTTTCAATAGATGATCTGTCCATTGCTGTAAGTGTAGTATTAAAGTTTCTTACTATTATGGTATTATTACCCAATAAATCTCTTTATGTTTGTGATTAATTGCTTTATATACTTTTTATTTATTTATTTATTTATTTTTTAATTTTTTTAAATGTTTTTTATTTATTTCTAGGAGAGAGAGAGAGAGAGAGACAGCGTGAGCAGGGGAGGGTCAGAGAGAGAGGGAGTCACAGACTGAAACAGGCTCCAGGCTCTGAGCTGGCAGTCAGCACAGAGCCCGACGCGGGGCTCGAACCCACGAACCGCGAGATCATGACCTAAGCGAAAGTCGGACGCTCAACCGACTAAGCCACCCAGGCCCCCAATTGCTTTATATACTTGGATGTTTCAAGTTGGGAGCATAAATATTTATAATTGTTAGATCTTGATAGATAGACCCCTTAATGATGACAATGCCCTTCCTCATTTCTTGGTACAATCTTTGTTTTAAAATCTAATTTGTCTAATATAAATACAGCCACTCTGGCTTTCCTTTGACCTCCTTTAGCATGATAGATGGTTCTTCATTTAGGTAGGGAGGTAGGTAGGTAGGTAGATAGATAGAGGTTTTCCATCCCACCACTTTCAATCTGCTGGCGTCCTTAGATCTAAAATGAGTCTCTTATAGGCAGCATATAGATAGATCTTGGTTTTTTTATCCATTCTGCTATGGTATGTTGTTTGATTGGAGCCTTTAGTCTGTTTACATTCAGATTGATTATTAAAGAAGAATTTAGTGCCATTCTATTTTCTGTAGATTTGATGTTTCTGGTGATGATATTTTCTGATCCTTTGTAGTCTTTGCTGCTTTGGTCTTTTTTTTTTTTTTTCTCCACACAGAAAATCCCCCTTCAAATTTCATGTAAGACTGGTTTAGTGGTCATGAACTTCTTTAGTTTTTGCTTGTCTGGGAAAGTCTTTATCTCTCCTTCTATTCTGAATGACAGCCTTGCTGTATAAAGGATCTCAGCTTCATATTTTTCCTATTCAGCACAATAATTATTTCCTACTACTCTCTTCTGGCCTGTCAAGTTTCAGTGGATAGGTCTGCTACTACCCTTATGTGTCTTTCCTTGTTGGTTAAGGACCTTTTAGCTGCCATGAGCAGTCTCCCTTTTTCCTTGTACTTTGTGAGTTTCATTATGATATGTTGTGGTATTAACCTGTTTTTGCTGATTTTAAGAGAGTTTTCTGTGCCTCTTGCACTTGGATGTGTGTTTCCTTCCCCAGATTAGGGACGTTCTCAGCATACTTTGTTCAAATAAACCTTCTGGCCCTTTCTGGATTCTGCTTTTTTTAGTACTCCTATGATACGGACATTGTTTCATTTCATGGAATCGCTTAGTTCTCTAAATGTTGCCTTATGATTTAGTAACTTCCTTTCCCTCTTATTCCATTTCATTATTTTCCATAATTTTATCTTCTATTTCACCTCTTCTCACCTCTGCTTCTTCATTCCATGCTGTCACTATATCTAGTTTATTTTGCATCTCACTAAGCATTTTAAATTCATCCTGACATTAAAATACTTTTAAAACTTAAGTTTTCTGAATGAAAGTATTATAGAAAATATGATTATCTTATTAAAGATGATTTCAATCTTTCCTTTTATGTGAATAAACATTTTTAAATCATCTTGCTATGAGCTTAAAATAAATGTTTTAAATCCCAAAGGATTTATTTTTCAATTTGTATTTACTTATGTAATCCTGTACTCAATGTGGGACTTGAACTCATGACCCTGAGATCAAGAGTCACATGCTCCTCCAACTGAGCCAGCCAAATGCCCCTAAATCCCAAAAGATTTAAACTATTACAAGAGTTATAAAATATTTTGATGTTCTGATGAATTGCATATGCTTCAATGAAAATTTGAAAAGCTATTTTTCTTTACATGTTAAGAAATGCTATACAAATAATTGAAGCCCATTTTAACTGCTTCCAAGTTAAAGTGGATTTCTTGAGGCACCAGGGTGGCTCACTTGATTAAGCATCCAACTTTGGCTCAGATCATGATCTTGTAGTTTGCGAGTTTGAGCCCTGCTTTGGGCTCTGTGCTGACAGCTCAGAGTCTGGAGCCTGCTTCAGATTCTATGACATCGTCTCTATCTACCCTCCCCCCACTCATGCTCTCTCTGTGTCTCTGTCTCTGTCTCTCAAAAAATGAGTAAACATGAAAAAAATTAAAAATAAAGTGGCTTTCTTATTTAAATTTTTGTGATGACATCTCTTAAAACTAGTAATGGATACAATATTAAGAACAACTTGGACCAGATGGTTTATGCCGTAAATGAAGACACAGACGACTTTACCAGAAATGCTTATCGGATGCTAAGGCCCTTCGTCCTCCGAGTCACTGACTGTATGGGCCGAGAAATCATGACCATGCAGAGGCCTTTCAGATGCACCTGCTGTTGCTTCTGTTGTCCCTCCACCAGGCAAGAGGTCAGAGAGCACAGGTCTGAGCCCTTGTCTCTTCCTGGTCCAACTCTTCGCAGCATCCTTGCGCTCCTTCCAGAATGGCACACGAGGGGGTTTCACTGGCTCTGCTGGTCACAATGAAAGAAGAGAGTGGTGGGGGAGGGAGGCCAGATTGTCTCCCCTGAGGGAAATCACAGAGGGATTTTTCTTGTGGACTCTTGTCTTCTGATGCTAGCGGGGAGTCAGGCTCAAATTAGGGTTGTGTATTCGGTGACCACAGTTCTATCGGTTGTGTCTACTGAATTAGAAATATGTCCGTTATACCTAGAAGAGAAGTCACACACATTTGTCTAAATGCACCCACACGTCCGCAGGTAAGGCGTCCCTAGACATAACTGGATACTTTCAGAATTGGAAGACCCTTTAGGTAACTGTACACTGCCCATCCCAATCCACACCTTCTCACAGATAAAGAAAGAGTGGCTCAGAAAGATTAAGTGCTGCTGCGGGTGTTACACTCCACCAAGTGCTGGAATAGAGAGCAGATGTTCCGAGTGACAGCCTGTGACAGCCCGCTTCCTCTTCTACAACCTGTGAGGCTCTAGGAAGGTTGTTTGCTGCAGGGAAAAGCAGCAGCTTTAGACAGAGGTCACCCAGAAGTTTGAATTCTAGATATGCCCTCTATTTATATTTGTATAATCTATTTCACTTCTTTGGGCCTTAGAGCTCCTGTCATAAGTATGCATAGTATCCCATGGGATTACTGGGATACGTAAAGACACAGTATGTTAAGGACCAGCACTTACTGAGTGTTAGTTTATTTACAGTCCTCTCTGTGTTTTGATTTCCCATGAGATGGAGATAATAATGGTACTATCACATAGGGTGGCTTTGAGGATTAAACAGTACATGAATGTTAACTGTTGTTACAGTACCTGGCAGATAGTACAGTGCTCAGAGAACGTTAGTTGTTGTTCCCAGCCATCTTCTGTCTCATTACTGTCTTTGTAATAACAGCCTTATATTTGAGATGAGTCTTCATCTCTAATCCTCAATCCTTTTGAAGATACAAAGAATTCTTCTTCATATTTATGACTTTTTTTTCCCCTCAAATCCTATAAATGCAGCCTTCCATGATTAAAGTAAGCCATTATGTAGTAAAGCTAACCAAATTACAAACCTACTCAGCTTATGGAACATTTATCCCATGATAGATGTTTTTTCTCATTTCTCCAATTTTACTTGTATTTGTGTGTGTGTGTGTGTGTGTGTGTGTGTGTGTGTGTGTGTGCATGCGCGCGCACGTGCACAAGCGCTCACATGTGTGCATGCATGTGTTTTTAGTCCTGGGAGGTTTGATCACCTGTGTAGATTCCTTTGTCCACCACCACAATACAGATACCTGACAATTCATTCACCACAAAAATCCTTTTCATAACCACACCCACTGTAGAATTAGAGAAGGACCTTAAGTCCTCCTCTGTATCCTGAAGGAAGGTATGGCCTCATCCCTTAAGACTGCTCCCTGCAAAGTCAATCCTGACCAATGGCCAAGGGAAAGAGCAGCCAAGGCCTTGCATTGTTGGCGTACACAGTAAGAAGTATAGGCGCACGGAGGACTGTCTTGCCCAGAATAATTTCCCTAGTCCTTACAGGGCTTAGAGCACATCTCAGTGGTGGGTACATGTATGCATATCTATGTCATTTCCTCCCCTGTGCACATTGGCAGCTGAGATGCAGTGTTCCTGGTGTCACTGCTGGCTTCGCTGTCGAGCCCGGAACCATACAGAGTGGTTTACAGCATCCAAAGCAAGAAGAAAGAAAATGTGATGGGAGTGCATGGGCCACTTTCAACCCATGGCTGGGGTTCAGATTTTTCTTTTTAGGTAACATAATATTAAAATGTTTTTAGAGTGTTTTCTACATGGACATACCAACCTCAGAATGATCTTGTTTCAGTATTCTTTTCTGTGTATGTGAAATGAGGTTTACAATATCACATAAATACAGCAATATGATGATATATTTATCAAATACTCCACTAGGTATTTAAGGAGACTCAAAGAGGGGCACCTGGGTGGCTCAGTCAGTTAAGCATCCGACTTCAGTTCAGGTCATGATCTCATGGTTCGTGGGTTCGAGCCCCGCGTTGGGCTCTGTGCTGACAGCTAGCTCAGAGCCTGGAGTCTGCTTCAGATTCTGTGTCTCCTTCTCTCTCTGACCCTCCCCAGCTCATGATGTCTCTATCTCTCTCTCAAAAATAAATGAAACATTTAAAAAATTTAAGGAGACTCAAAGATGTAGAGCATAGTACTCTGTCCCAAGTGTAAAATAAGCAAATATAGAGTTATAGTGTGAAACTCGAAAAGGATGATTGATATAAAATAAGTGCAAATTTATCATTTTGCACTTATGTACCACATCATGGGACAGGTATCACCTAATCTTATTTTTTTAGAGACAAAGCTGAAATTCATCAGGAGTTAATAGTAAGGGGGTTGGGTGCTGAAGAATTTCTTCCCCCTGATGTAATTGGAATGAAAGGAGTTGGAAAGAGAGAGACACAAGAGCTCCTAGGCGAGGGGAAGCAGAACAGGTGGAATTAGCTGACACAGGAGCTGTAGAGATCATGAGTCTCAAAATCCCCAGCAGAAGTCTGATGAGGCAGCCTGCTGTCCTAACCGTGTTCTCCCAGTTTCCCGAGTAGGCTGGTCGTCAGGGGCCACTGGTGTGTGTGGTGGGGGCAGGGGATGGTGCTGAGTCTGGGACAACCACGATGCATCCACTCTTAAGGTAAACACTGTCTTCAATGTACTCAACCATGTGTATATCTTAGAGGATTTTTCCATGTAACATTTTATGGATTCTATGGAACCAAAATGTGTGTATATTAATATAACACATGTATAAGGCAAATGATTTGCACTGGAAATCTATATACAAGTATAACTTTTAAAAGAAACAAAAAATAAATAGCAGGTTCTAAACACATATTCTGTAATTAGCTAGCTTTATGGTGGTCCATCCAATTTTCTTGCAGTTCTTAGTTCTGTTGCTTCTTAACAAAGGAGCCAGTCATGTGAAGGCATAGAATTTTGTTATGTATAGTTTCTAGGTTTACCTCAAGATTTAATTCTAGGCCAGAAGAATATGCATCTAGGTCAATTTAGAGAAGGAATATCTTAATCTTGGAATAGTTGGGATAATGTAACCAGTAACCTATAGCAGCAATGACTGTGGTGATATTAATGATGATAAAAGCAGCTGTTCTTTTTGGTGCTCCTTAACTTCTAGGCACAGCTCAGGTCCTGACTACTTTCCACATATTTATTTTTCTCTTTTTTTTATTTTTAGAGAGAGAGAGAGAGAGAGAGAGTGCAAGCAAAGGAGGTGCAGAGACAGAATGAGACACAGGATCCGAAGCAGGCTCTAGGCTCAGAGCCTGATGCGGGGCTTCAACCCACAAACTGTGAGATCATGACCTGAGCTGAAGCCAGACGCTCAACCAACTGAGCCACCCAGGCGTCCCCTACTTTCCATGTATTAACTCATTTAATTCTTATAACAAACCTGTTAGATAGAAATTATGATAATACCTCTTTTAGCAATAGCTGGGTGCCTCAGTTGGTTAAGCATCCAACTCTTAATTTCTGCTCTGTGCTGACAGAGTAGAGCCTACTTGGGATCCTCTTTCTCAATCTCTCTCTCTCTCTCTCTCTCTCTCTTTCTCTCTCCTCCTCTCCTTCCCCCATGTTCACCCTTCTCTCTCTCTCTCTCTCTCTGTCAATAAATAAATGAATATTTAAAAAAATATAATTCCCCTTTTAAGATGAGAAGACTGAGGTTAGATACCTTGTGCAAAGTCACTGACAAAACCGTTATTTGAACATGTCTCCAGAGGCGACACCCTTAAACCACTATGCCCTGTGTCTTCTTTAATCTGTGTGACATTTAGTTTCTTTATGTGTTAACACAGGAGATCAGAAATGGGGGAAAATAGTGGCAGGTTACTTCACATACTCTCAAGTTTAGAATCAGAGCTGGGAAGCCCTGGTGGCTCGGAGGACAGCTTGTCTGCGGGGGTGTCACCCTGACAGGGTTGCTCTTGCTTTTACTGGTATCCCAGTGGTGTAAGCAATGGAGGACCATGTGTTATTCTTCCAGTTTGGTGTTTCCCAAGTCATGTGTGTATTTTGAATATAAACCCCAAAATGATGAATACACATTTTGATTTATGAATTCTCATAAATTTATGAATAAATTCTCCCTGCCAACATCTCTGTGTAAGTATTGAAATCTCTATGTAAGCTTGAAAAAGAAATAAAAAATAACAAGTTCTAAATACATGTTCTGTAATTAGGCAGTGTAATAGTTGTCTGTTAAATTTTCTTACAGTTCCTAGATTTGGCCCTGAGTGTCTCCCTTTGAAGGTTCCCACCTTATTGGAGATCTGTGATAGAGTACAATACACCCATTGCTCAATCCCAAGGTCCCACCACTGCCCTGCTGTGATTGAGAAATCAGATCCCCTTCTTAAGGGGATTGGCACCTCTTTAGAAGCCAAAGAACGTGTGTCAGCCTCTGTGTGATATGCAGGATTTTCAAATTTTTCCCTTTAGCTCCAGATTTCTCTAACTTTTCTAGAAGCTTGGCTTTGCATGTCAATAGATTTTAATTATACTTTCATCAGCACTTTCGGTTTTCACACTATCTACTTTGCAACCTTGCCAGAAATGGAAGTGGTAAAATTGTGAAAAAGGTGCACAATTATAGTGTCAAGATTATAGTGTCAAGAACATAAGACAGAATGTTCAAACATCAATATAACAGTTAAAATAAATTTCTTCGTATGAATTATTAATGGTTGGCAATAGCTAAAAAGATACTCCTTTGTTTTCTACCTGAGATGATATATATGATGTTTCTGCCATGTGGAATTCATATGGAATTCCAGATCCTCTGAAAATGTTTCCATTAATATTTTACTAGATAAAACCTCATTCAATTATTATAGTAACTGTTTTACAATCCAAGGCATGGAAAAAGTTATCTTGGAAAAAATGCTGAAACCACATTTTTCTTGAAAGTTTCAAGAACATTTGTGCTAACTTGTCTTAGCTAACAGTCACTGAATAGTATTTCTGTTTTGTTAAAGATAAAAGAGATTTAGAAAATAAACAATGTTAGAGACTTGTTTATGCAAGGATAGGGAGATGAGGGATGACATAGAGAATAATTAAAATGACAAAATACTTACTAGGTTTATAAATTTATTGCTGCTAGCTGCCTTTTGCCTTCTTCACCATAAAACTGACTAAAACAGGGGCGCCTGGGTGGCTCAGTCAGTTAAGCGTCCAACTTTGGCTCAGGTCATGATCTCACAGTCCATGGGTTCAAGCCCCATGTTGGGCTCTGTGCTGACAACTCAGAGCCTGGAGCCTACTTCAGATTCTGTGTCTCCCTCTCTCTCTGCCCACCCCCAACCCCCCACTCGCTCTTTGTCTCTGTCTCTCAAAATAAAATAAAGACATAAAAAAATTTTTTTAAATGACTAAAACAGGACTTACAAGGGGTTAGTACTAGCTTATAGCTTTCTTTATTAAAAAATACTTTCTTTATTAAAATATACTCATTTTCATATATTGAACATTTCATATTTCAACATTCTCATGAACGTTACTGTGATCCTAAAACTGCTCTGGAAAATAAAGTCTATTAAAAATAAAATTCCTAGAGCCTCGTATGGATATAAATGAGCGAGGAGGAATCACCAGGAACTGCTGCAAACTGGAGACTATAGATGGCATCTAAAGAGGGAACTTTATGTATAGCATAAGTAGATTGAGTCATTGGAGTGAGGTTTACATGGACAGACTGCCAGTCTGGGTAGGCTAGGTTATGCTCTAGTGACAAACAACCCCAAAGTCTTGGTGTCTTATAAGAAAAATCATGTTTGTTCCTTTCTTTTTTTTAATATTTATTTTTGAGAGACAGAGAGAGTGCACGTGAGCATGCGTGTATATACACACACACAGACACAGACACACACACACACACACACACACACGAGAGTGCTAGAGTGGGTAAGGGGTAGAGAGAGAAGGAGACACAGAATCTGAAGCAGGCTCCAGGCTCTGCGCTGTCAGCACAGAGCCGACCAGGAGCTGGAACTCACAAACCAAGAGATCATGATCAGAGCCAGTCAGGGCTCAACGACTGAGCCAAACAGGTGCCCCTGTTTGTTCCTTTCTTACCCCGTGTGTCCAGTGCAAGCTATTAGAACACCTCTGCTCGTCACAGTCTCTCAAGGGCTCGTGCTGGTAAAGACTCCATCTTGACCCAATCTTACATAAGTGCCAAGAAGGCATTGGGAAGTGCACACAGCAGCTTGCACACTGGTTCTTCAATTTGCTGCTGGAAGTGGAACATCTCACTTGGAGTCACGGTTCATTGGTTAGTGGGAGCCATGTAGAAACAACCAACTTCAAATGAGGAGAAAAATGCAACCTTAGAATATTTTTGGAAGGAAAGAAAAAGTTTGTAAATAGCACTAATGACTACTTAGCAAATGTCCTGTTTTTTAATTTTTGATTTCTTTTTCTTCAAAATGGCCTTCAAAGCAGAATGTTATGTGAAATTGACTGACATATCAATGTGGACAACTAGTTACATTTTTATTTTTTAAATTTTTCTTAATGTTTTATTTGTTTCTGAGAGAGAGAGACAGCATGAGCAGGGGAGGGTCAGAGAGAGAGGGAGACACAGAATCTGAACTGGGCTCTGGGCTCTGAGCTAGCTGTCAGCACAGAGCCTGACGTGGGGCTCGAACCCATGAACTGGGAGATCATGACCTGAGCCAAAGTCGAACGCTTAACCAACTGAGCCACCCAGGCACCCCTAGTTACATTTTTAAAGCAGCATCTTTAAGGGCAACTAGATGGCTCAGTTGGTTGAGTGACCGACCTCGGTTCAGGTCAAGATCTTGCAGTTTGTGAGTTCCAGCCCCATGTTAGGCTCTGACCCTTGAGCCTGCTTTGGATTCTGTCTCCCTCTCTCTCTGCCCTTCTCTATTCATATTCTCTCTCTCTCTCTTTTTATTTATTTCTAGGAGAGAGAGAGAGAGAGAGACAACATGAGCAGGGGAGGGTCAGAGAGAGAGGGAGTCACAGACTCAGAAACAGGCAGGCTCTGAGCTGGCAGTCAGCACAGAGCCTGACACGGGGCTTGAACCCACGAAACCCGAGATCATGACCCAAGCAAAAGTCAGACGCTCAACCGACTAAGCCACCCAGGCACCCTCTCTCTCTCTCTCTTTAAAATAAATAAACATTAAAAAATGAAAAAAGAAACAGCATCTTTACATTAATGATGCTTGCTAGCTTCTAATTTATCATTTTATTTTTATTAACTAACATCTTGAGTAGAAATTAGGGTATATCTAGTAGCTTCATAAAGGCCATGGAAAGCCCTAGAGATAAGGGAAATGGAAGACATACAGCAGAGTTGCTTAATTGAACATAGGCAGGGGCATCAAAAATATACTTTTACTTCATAATTTGCCTGCCCTGAATGGCTAAAATTAAAAAGACTGACAAAACCAAGTGTTAGTGAGAGTGTGGAGCAACTGGATCTCTCACCAACTGTTTCAACCACTTTGGAAAGCCATTTGTAAGTATCTAATAAAACCAGACATACAAGTACTTTGTGATTCAGCTATTTAACTTTTAGGCATATAGTTAAGAAACCTAAGTACAAATGTTTACCAAAGGTCATATACAATGTTTCTAGCAGCTGTATTCATACCCCCAAATGCAGAGATCTCAAAATGTGCATCAATAGTAGAATAGATTTAAAACTAAATGTATTATATTCCCAGAATGAAACATCATACAGTGACAAAAAGGAAAAGGTACTGATATACGATACAACCTGGATGATGGCTAAATCTCAGATATGACCTTTATTAGGGTTCTCCAGAGAAAAAAAATAAATATATGGAATTGGCTCACATGCTTACGAAGACCGAGAAGTCCCACAATCTGTAGCTGGCAAACTAGAGACCCAGAGGAGCTGATGGTGTAGTCCAGTTCAAGTCCAAGTCTGACTGCAGCAGAAGACGGATGTCTCAGCTCAGAGAAGTGGACAAAGAAAACTCCCCCTTACCTTACTTTTTTTTTTTTTCTATCCAGTCATCCAGCTGACTGGATGAGGACCAACCACATTGAGAAAGGGTCTGCTTTACTCTGTCAATTCGAAAATTAATCTCATCCAGAAACACCCTCACAGACACACCCATAATGTTTATCCAAATATCTGGGCATTCCGTGGCCGAGTCAAGTTAACACATAAAATTAACCATCACAAGTCCATTCCTTGTCAACATGACACCCATACACATCTCTTTAAACATACTTAATTTCCAAATATAGACAATAACAAGGCATGTGACCTAACATGATACAACCATATACTACCTACCATTTTAAATGCACTAACCCATTCACCAGAAGAAAAAGTTCATAAGTGATGTTTACTCTTGCTCTGATATCCTGTAGCTTAAATACTATGATATAAACTTAATATTTAGGGGCACCTGGTGGTGCAGTCGGTTAAGCATCTGACTTTGGCTCAGGTTGTGATCTCACGGCTATTGGGTTCGAGCCCCACATCTGTGCTGACAGCTCGGAGCCTGGATGCTGCTTTGGATTCTTCCTCTCTTTCTGCACCTTGCCCAATCACACTTTGTCTCTCTCTCTGTCTCTCAAAAATAAATAAACATTAAAAAATTTTAAATTAATAATATTTAAATACCAGGGTAATAAGTCAATGCATTTTATGTTATAAAGGAACAGGGTAGGAAAACAAAGATATTTGCTATTCACATATACAAAATGTATAACAAAGTAAGAAGGAATTCTCATAACAATTACAGTTCTTGTCTCTGTTATGTGGTCATAGCTGGCATCTGTAATTACCTTCTACTACATCTGTAATTACCTCCTTCTACTACCTATTCTGTATTACTTTTGCCTTGAGCAAGCACCTCAGTTGATTGTGGTTCTTTACCAGTGGAATTACACAAACATTCATTCCTAAATGATGTGGGATGTTAGTAGTCCTGTCTGGATTGAGTTATTTTAGTTTTCCATTGACTTTAACATATGGCCATGGTAATACGAAGAGATGCCCTAAGGAATCTCCTGTATTCCAGGTATACTCTTCCTTCTCTCCATTGTCGAGTATCAGTCCAGTTTCCCCTTGGTAGCCAGGATCAGTCACTTCAGCTGACACACTAATTTCCTTCTTTGCTTGTTAATTTAAAGGCAGGAAGAGTCCAAATGCCACGGTGGCAGTCTTAACTTCCAGTTCAATTGAATCAATACTTTGTTTTCTGGTATAAGCATTCCTCACTCTGGTACTAAGGCTACTAGGCCAGCAGAGCATAAGGTTGCAAAAACGAAGTAGAAATTTTGCTAATGAGTTGCTGTGGGTAATAGTGATTTCCATCCCTTGATTCCTGGACTCAGGAATCCTGGTGATAGGAAAAACAGAAGCATATATTTGATGTTGATTCTAAGTATATACAGCCTCCTGGAGAACCTTACTCTAAAGTTGCAAGAAATTGACACTTAGTGCTATAACCATGTATTCAAAAGGGCATTCCATCATTTTATTAGCCAGCTGCTTCAGGATGGTGAGGAACATGGCAACAGTGGTGAGTTCCACGAGCACGGGCCCACTTGCATATACATACTACTTCTGTTTGATGATGGTGTGCTGCAGTGCGCATCCAACTGTATGGCTTGGTAAGTCAGATACCATCTAATTCATAATGGGTAGTTTACATTCCATGATGACTGGGTGCTCATGCTTAAGTGTTTGGTCTCCACTAAATCTCCTGGCAAGCCAAGAGCTACTTTTCAAAAGGAGAGTATTTCTCTTGCAAAGGATGGGGGGCTTGCATTAAAATTCACCTATAGGTGAATTCTGCCAGTGATTCCAAACAGCATTCCTATCTGCCACTGACAGTTCAAGTTCCACTGGATGTGCTGGATCATACACCCCAAGTGACAGAGTAACTTTTATAGCAGCCTGGACCTGTTGCAAAGCCTTCTCTTGTTCTGGGT
The DNA here is from genome assembly GCA_017311185.1 of Proteles cristata cristata. Classification (NCBI taxonomy): domain Eukaryota; kingdom Metazoa; phylum Chordata; class Mammalia; order Carnivora; family Hyaenidae; genus Proteles; species Proteles cristata. The sequence continues at coordinate 24,142 of JAESUZ010002436.1, read as the reverse complement.
CCTCTTCAGAACTAGCAGGCTTTCGGGTCACTTGGTAAGTGGACTGGAGTAACACTCCCAAATAAGGAATGTGTTGCCTCTAAAATCCTGAGTCCCATTAGGCATTGTGCACTTTTTTGCTGTAGGAGGGACCAGATGTAACAAGTTATCCTTCACCTTTGAAAGGATATCTCAATATGCCCTATACCACTGAACCACTAGAAATTTCGTTGAGGTAAAAGACCCAGTTTTTTGTTGGATTTATTTCTTATCCTCTGATAAGCAAATGTCTTACCAGTAAGTCTAGAATAGTTGCCACTTCTTGCTTACTAGGGCCAGTCAGCATGATGGCCTCAATGTAATGGACCAGTGTGATGTCTTATGGAAGGAAAGGGTGATAAGGTCCCTGTGAACTCAATTATGACACAGGGCTAGACAGTTGATATACCCGTGAGGTAGTACAGTGAAGGTGTATTGCTGGCCTTGCCAACTGAAAGCAAACTGCTTCTGGTGGACCTTATGGACAGAGATAGTGAAAAAGACATTTACCACATCAATAGCTGCATCCCAGGTACCCAAAGACGGGTTGATTTGCTCACTCTATGAAACCATATCTGGTACAGCAGCTGCAATTGGAGTCACCACCTGGTTAAACTTAGGATAATCCACTGTCTTTCTCCAAGATCCATCTGTCTTCTGCACAGGCCAAATAGGCGAGTCGAATGGGAACATGGTGGGAATCACCACTCTTACTCTTTTTCAAGTCCTTGATGGTGGCATTCATCTCTGTGATACCTCCAGGAATGGAACATTGCTTTTGCTCTATTATTTTCCTGAATAGAGGAGGCCATAGTAGCTTCAACTTGGCCTTTTCCACTGTAGTAGCCTTCATTCCACATGTCAGGGAACCAATGTGGAAATCGTGCCAGCTGCTGAATGTGTCTTCCAACTGTGCATTCTGGAGCTGGGGAATAACCACAGGATGGGGTCAGGGACCCACTGGTCCCATTGCGAGACAGAAGTGAGTTAAAACCCCATCGATCACCTGACCTTTTAAGTCCCTGTTCTAACTCATGGCCAGAGTGACATTTTGGGTCTCTTGGAATTAGTTCAGAGGCAGCGAGTAGTCCCAAAAAGGTCTGATTATTTCCTTTTCCTCAATGCACAGTTAGCTATGCTGGTAAAAGGCCATAGGTCCCTATGGGGAAGACTGAGAGAAATATTAACAGTAAGACAAAAAAGAAATTTTTTTGAGAGAGAGAATGCACACATGAGCAGGAGAAGGGCAGAGAGAGAGAGGGAAAGGAAGAATCTTAAGCAGGCTCCAAGCTCAATATGGAGCCCAATGCAGAGGCCCGATCTTATGACCGTGAGATCATGACCTGAGCTGATATCAAGAGTCAGCTGCTTAACCAGCTGACACATCCAGTACCCCTAACAGTAGACACTTTTAGTAATATCTCAGAGTCCTTCCTCAAGAGGATCTATCTGGTCCCCCTTTATTCACAGGGTTTTGAGTATGTAAACTGGCTAAGACCTGAGAGTTTATTGAGGGGCTGTGACTGTCTTTATGGTTCAGATTTGGCTTTTGTTTACTTGAACCAGAATTTTTGTGCTGCAAGTGTAAGACATCAGAAACTGAGGAAGTGCAGCCCAATCTAATGCCTCAAATTAAAATACAAATAAACAAATAAGCAAACTACTTTGTTGGCCAAATCCTAACATGTAGATTGGTCTGATTAGGCCCAAAGGTCTCCATTCCACAGACAGTGTTTTTACACTTATGCACTACTTTTCAAATACAAATAAACAATTTATTTGTTTATTAATAGACTAATAAATGGGGTGCCTGGGTGGCTCAGTCGGTTAAACGACCAACTTCGGCTCAGGTCATGATCTCACAGTTCGTAGGTTCAAGCCCCACATCAGGCTCTGTGCTGACGGCTGGATCAAAGCCTGGAGCCTGTCTTTGGATTCTGTCTCTCTCTCATTCTGACCCTCCCCTGCTCATGCTGTCTCTGTCTCTCTCTCAGAAATAAATAAAAAAATTAATAAAAAAAAGAATAGACTAATAAAAATTAAGTACTTAAAATAATTTATTATAAGTCTGTAATAAATTTCCTTATAATAAATTTCCTCATGATTAAGATTAGGGACTATGGAAATACCCAATTAGAATTAGCGTCTCAGAGGTGCCTGGGTGGCTCAGTGGTTAAGGGTCTGCCTTCGGCTCAGGTCATGATCTCATGGTTCGTGAGTTTGAGCCCCATATTAGACTGCTGTCAGCACAGAGCCTGCCTCAGATCCTCTCTCCCTGCCCCTTCTCCATGCTCACTCTCTCTCTTTCAAAAATAAAGAAACATTAAGAACATAGAATTAGCATCCCAGCTCTGCCACATGTTACTCTTTGCCTCACTTTTCCTCTTACCAGGTCCATGCTTTGGACAATCATAATGAACCTCTCCATGCCTTAGTTTCCCTATCTGTAAAATGAGCAGAAGAATAGTACTAACCTTTATGAATTGTTTTGAGAATTAAATATCTTATTGTAAATAAAGTGTTTAGGGCCATGTCTGGCACCCAGATAGCAAGCACTGCAAAGGCATTAGCTCTTATTATGTTCCTTTTACTTTTTAAAGGAGACTCGGTTGTTAGATTGAGATCTGAGATGTCTATCACACTTGCATCGTTCAGGTTTTTTTGCTTATTTAATTGCTTTTCTGTTCTAAAAAATACTTAAAATATTTTTTCTATTCTATTTTGGAGCAACAGAAGAAATACGTTCATTGCAACTAACCCTTAAGCTAAGGATCTCTTTAGAACAGTGCTTCTCCATCTTAACATCTCATTGGAATCCCCAGAGGCCTTGATAAATTACAGATTGCTGGGCTCATCTCCATGGCTTCTCATTCAGTAGGTTTAGAGGAGATTCTGAGGTTGTGCACATCTAAATATTTTCAACATAATGATGCTACTCTTCTGGGGACCGCACTTGAGAACTGTTGTCTTAGTGAATAAAATCTAATGTTTGTTGGAAAAAGAATTTTGAAAGTTTAAGTAGTAAATTTATTTTCTTTCTGTGTGTGTATATATGCATATGTGTATATACATATGGCAATTATGTAAAAGATGTGTGAACCTGTTAGTAAACCATGTTCTATATAGTTAAAAAGGTTGAGTCATATTACCAAGTAAAAATCATGTAAGTACAAGTACTTAGGAAGTTTATGTAACATTTCCTTCGTTGTTTTAAGTTTATGTAACATTGCTAATTAAGCTGGCATTAATTGGAATATTTTCTTGTATTTCATAACCATGGCATTTTTCTTAATAAGAATTCTTTTTTTTTCCAAAATAACTAGTTAACTAATCCTTTTATTGTCTAAGAGGTTTCTATACGACTACTACTTATTTAAGGCAAGAAGTCTTCTTGGATATTCTTCATGCCACTAACCTCAAGGTAAAGCTTTGCTAAAAAATAAGCGAACAGATCTTTTCTTGTATCTGCTTTGTGTGAGAGTGTGGAGGGGATTACTTTGATGAGATATAAGTAATCATTTTGCAAAAATATTATGAAGTTATTTAAAAGCTATGTATTATGTAATTTGTAGTAAGTATTGGTTGCTGAGTAATCGGAAATAATCTAAAGATGAGGAACGCCAATCAAAACAGCAGTGAGCTTGTACTTTGTGTTTTGAGTTTTTCTAAGTTGTGCATACATGGAAATGCAGGACAATATACACCATATTCCTTTGTTCTTCACTCTGTTATAAAATCGCTACTAATATCCAGGGACTGACTTTATAGTTTTACCATACATGGTATTTTTATGAGCAATATTTAACACACTGTTTAAGAATGTAGGAAGGAAATAGGATTGGCAGAATGAAAAAATGGGAGCTTCACGCAATAGAAACATAGATTTGAACTGATAATTTATTACGTTTTCTTACTGAAAATGTGGTTGAGTATTAGTTAAGCAACCATTTCGTTAAGAGAAGGAGTTGACTTTTCATACTCTTCCTTAACGTATATAGTGTCCCAGAACTTCTCATTTGGTCAAATTGTGGAAAAAATCTTCTGGAATTCTGCCAAGGATCAGGCAGATAGTGTTCCAGATCAGGTGAGACACTGGACTGCTGATGCTGTATGAGACCACAAGGTCTCTGGCTTAAAGGAACATAAATCTGTGATACCAACTTATCTAACGAGTAAGTCCATTTTTGTTTCTTTCTTGGCTTCCAACATTGTCCTGTTTTAGTGTACAGCTCACATGCTGCAACATGTGAAGTACAGAACTGATGTGTCTTTTTTTCAACTGAAGAAAGAAGTGCCAAGTTTATATCATGCCCCTAAGCATTATGGGAGTTAGTATTTTGAGAATTATCAGCAAAATCTCTCTTCTAATAGTGGTTTGATTTCATCCATTCTTAGAGAATTAAGAATAGGTATAAATAATTAAATTCAATCATGTTTTTAGATATAAGAAACGTGCCAAATGATATTATTTTTGTGTCCGAAACCCAAATATGAGCCGGGTTTGATGGCCTGGCACTGTCCTTCTGGTACAAAACCCTTAATGAAGCTTTATTAAGCATTGGTAAATAAGGGTAATAATTCCCTTTCTTTAGGGTTTTTGTTATGATTAAATAAATATGTTTTACTACTATTATTATTATTTATATTATTAATGCATCCATGATTCTCAGCTCTATTTAGATAGATGACACTACACTATAAACATTGTTTACAGCTTTCAGATAATGAATCAGTGCTCTAAGTGGGAAATAAATGTCTTAGAAAAATAATGAGAAAGTAAAGCTTTGTTACTTCTAGGTATTGGGTGCATGTCTAATCTAGCATTTTCCACACTGAGCAAATAGATGCTGTCCTACACTACTGGTGAATATTTGTGACGTATTTCTAGTTGTCGATATTTAATTCAAATAATAACTATAATTCTTTCTGTGTGTACTTATGTAAACAAACTGCATATTCTTCAGTTTTATTTTCCAATATTATTTTCCCCAATATTAGTTTTCTTGAAGACTTGTTCTAAGTTGAAAATCCATAATTCAGTTTTTTCTACATCTCAAGTATGTGACAGGCTTTCTTCAGAGTACAATAAGGAATCTGTGAGAGCATTTACACAATCATAGAATTTGACCATTAGGAGAAGCTTTTGTATTACTTTATAGATAAAATCTTGTTTTGCAGATAATAATATTTTGTATTATTTATATTATACATAAGAAAACTGAAGTTCCAGTATTAATTAATGTTTGTTGACATCGTGGACAGGTATGACATTCTCTTTTGATACCCACAGTCTTCCAAAGCATTCTCTGGTCCTTTCCCTTTGTTCAAGGGGACTTAAAAATGTCCAGGAATGTGGCATTATTCATAGGTCTGTGTGTGACATTGGTAGACGGCCTCCTCATGAGGGCAGCCCATCCATGGAATCCCTACCTCTTGTGTATTCATGGTCTCTCTACCTTGCTTCTGTTTTCATACCATTTTCACTTCTGTTTTGAATCACTACAGTCTTCCTTTTCCTTTTGCCCAAAGCCTGGCACAAAATAGGATGTTCTGATTCGTGTTCCAGGTAGTCTGTGTGTCTCTCTCATATATATACTTCAGGCTGATACTTCTCAGTACCTTGCCTTCACACAAAGAGCAAACAAGTACAGCAGACAAGAGCATACAAGGTTGTCATGGTCCGTGATGTATGTCTCATACATAATCTTGTCATTGACCTAAGTAATTATAATTTTACTGAATAATTTCTAGCACATTGCATTATATCAGTTTATGACAACACCTATCACAGCTTGGAGCTAAGCAGGGCCCATGACTTTCTCTAAAACAATGAGATAAAAATGAGAGATGTCTCCTCCTTGATTCAGTTACAATATATGATAAAGGTATGGAATATCGTTCTTACCTTAGCTGAAAAACCGTAGAGAAAGATTTCTCTCTATCATTGACTTGAAGAAGGAAGCTGCCACATTGTAAGTGAACCTAGGGAGAAGTTCAGGTGGCAAAGAATGGCAGATAACCTTCAGCTGACAGCAAGCAGTCAGACAGACACCTCAGTCATACAGCAGTCAAGAAGTGGATTATGCCAATAAACTGAAAAAGCTTGGGAACAGATTCACCAGCAGTCCAGCCTCCAGAGGATAAGTGTAGCCTTTTAAGACCCTAAGCAGGAGTTAATAACTGTACATTGTTTCAACCTGCTAAATTTGTAGTAATTAATTACATAGTAACAGAAAAGTTATAAAACCAACAAAGTCAAATTGCAATCATATGAGCTTTCTTTACCATTTTCTATGTTGCTTTTGCATAAACAGTTGCAATTTGATTTGTGAATTTTATAATTAATAAAAATATCTTTTTTCTATCGATTTGTGGGTGATTGTGGCATTTGTTAGGTTTTTTTAAATTTACAATTTGTAAGACTTGTGATTTCTTTTATAAATTTAAAGCGATACTCATTTTCATACCTAATTCTATAGTATGTTTCTTAAAGAGGGCTTGTGAAATTTTATCTGCTTTGGCCCTTCAAAATTTAGATTCATCCAAACACTAATCACACTCTCAGATTCTTGAACAATTTTACACAATGGACAGTGAGGTCCTTGAGCATGCGATAAAACCCAAAACCTAGCAGCATTGAGTTCAGGGCCAGGCACAGAAGTGTCAGGACTGTTTGTTAACATGGTCTAGCCCATAGTTTGTAACCATTTCTGTGAGAGGGAATCACCTATGGTACTTTTCTAGAAACAACTTTATTGAGATTTTATTTCTATATAATAAGTTTCACTCATTTAAAGTATACAATTCAGTGGTATTTAGTATCTTTACAAAGTTGTGCAACTGCTTTGGTTTGCTAGGGCTGCCATAACAAAATACCTCAGACTGGGTGGCCTTAACAACAAAAATATTGCATTTCCTCACAATTCTGGAAGCTCAAGGTCCAAGGTAAAGCTGTTGGCAGGTTTGGTTTCTTCTGAGGCCTTTCCCCTTGGCTTACAGATGGCCTCCACCTTTTCACTGTGTTCACACGGTCATCTGTCTGTGCATGCACGAATATGGTGTCTCTCTCTATGTCCTAATCCCCTCTTCTTATAATAACACCAGGTGAATTTTGTTGTCATTTTTCCTCTTCCTTCCTTCCCTTCTCTCTCATGGATCTGCCTCACATAAGCTTTCCACTGAACTCTTTACTATTTTTTTAGGCCTCCAACTTACTTCCTGTATGTCTTCTTCCTCTGACTTTTTTTCTCCTTCACCTCCTTGTCTCATCTTCTTTCCTTTTCCTTTCTCCTTAATCCAGGTTCAAAGTATCTTCTAAAGAAACAATGAAATGTTGACAACTATAGAAGTTAGAAGACCTTTAAGTTTTCTGTGTAACTCAAATATAACACATCCTTCATAAAAGACTGATTCCTCATTTATAAAAAGTACATTATTTTTGAAGTGCTATGAGAATTGAAAATATGTTTTCTTTGAATGCAACCCTGTTCAAAGATAGGATACATCAGGACTTCAACTAATGTGTTAATTGCATATCTTTATAATTTCATGCTATGCAGCCATAAAAATGTGCTAGAAAAATTAAATGTAACTTCTCATCTGTATCAGATTTGTGGCATAGATTTGTCTTCTCATGCCCTTCCCTACTAACATACCATCATAAACTCTGGAGGTAACTGAAAAGACAACGAAAGATAACAGAAAGTTGGTAAAGAAGTAGGAACTTGTTTGGGACCCCAGCATGGGGGGAACAGTACAGCAACAGGTATCTTACAATCCCCCACCCGAAATAAGAAGATTTCCAGCCCTGTCACTTCTTGATGGCAGTCTAGAACAGAATGTGGTCCAGGTAGGGAAATTTCTCTTCCTGACTGATCAGGAGTCCCACCTGCAATGCCCGGGGAAACTGATTGAATCACAAGGGACAGATTGGGAAGAGCTACTGACTTTATTTATTTATTTTTAAATTTTTTAATGTTTTTATTTATTTCTAGGAGAGAGAGAGACAGCGTGAGCAGGGAAGGGTCAGAGAGAGAGGGAGACACAGAATCTGAAGCAGGATCCAGGCTCCGAGCTGGCAGTCAGCACAGAGCCCGACGCGGGGCTCGAACCCACGAACCGCGAGATCATGACCTAAGTGAAAGTCGGACGCTTAACCGACTAAGCCATCCAGGCGCCCCGAAAAGAGCTACTGACATTAAATAGCCAGAGGAAGTGTCCTTTCCTGCCAGGCCTGAGACTGAGCTTCCCTCCCAGAGACACCAGATGGTTATAGGATGTCAACCAGGGGGAATCCCACCACACATTTCTAGACCACGAAGTGCTCTTATCCCCCACAGGGCATAAGACTCTTCTCCCCAGCCCAGAAACATCATTTAGCTGGCAGCACTGGCAAAGGGTATCATACTTACAGCCAAACTGGGAAATGTTCACTGTCCCATGTACTAGAGAATCTCTTCTCCATAGGCAGAGGTCACTCAGCCTGGGGAAGCTCTTCAGCTCCTTGAAACAGCAACAGCTGGGACCAGTGACAACTGCCGGTCACAAACCAAGACAAGCAGGAGACATTAAAATAGCACTGCATAGGTTCTGAAAATTAGAGGGTCATTGGAACCATGGCCCATAGACTGAGGCCAAAGATAGACAAGGGACTGCCTGCTAAAACAAACAAACAAGAATTAAATAGAGCCCAGGGCCTCCTTAAAAGGAGCCAAAATGCCCAATTTTGGCTCCTTTTTTAAAAGTCACTCATTACAGGAAATCACAACTTGAATGAGGATAGAAAATTAACTGATACCAACACCAAGATGAATCATATATTGGGATGATCTCAGAAAGATATTAAAACAACCATCATAAAAATGATTCCATTAGCAATTACAGATTCTCATCAAGTGGGTGAAAAAATAGAAAATCTCAGCACAGAAATAGAAGAACCCAAATGGAAGTGATAGAGCTGAATACACTAACAGAAATTTAAAAACAAACAAACAAAAAAACATGCTATGTGGGGTCAGTGTTAGAGTGGAAATGACAGAGGATGCAATCCATGAACTTGATGTTATTGACCCAATCCAAACAACAAAGAGAAAATTGATGAAAAGAAAATGAACAGAAACTCAAGGACCCATGGGACAATAACAAAAATAACCAAAATATTTGTCATCAGAGAGGAAAAAGGAGTAGGATTGAAGGAGAATTAAAAAAATAACAATGGCTAAAATCCTCCCAAATTTTGACAAAATATATAAAGCCACCGTTTCAAGAAGCCGACATTTGTGTCTGCAAGAAAAATCCCAATAAATCTACATACCAATTAAGCAAAGCTCCTAGGACTGATGAATGAGTGCAGTAAGGTCACATGATGCAGATCATGGTATAGAAATCTGTAACATTTGTACATACTAAGAACAAGCATGCAGAAAACAAAATTAGAAATATAATACCATTTACAATGACTCCAAAGAAGATAAGACCTAGCTAGCCTTTTCCAGGCTTTGGTTTTGGGCAGAATGATAACTCACATTTTATTAATAAATTTCATAAACTTGCACAAGATCTGCATACTGAAAGATATAAATAAACAGGCATACTGTTTTACTGTATTGGAAGAATCAACATAGTAAAGGCATTCTTCCCATACTGATGTATAATTTTAATATAATACCTATTAAGTTTCCAAAAAAACTTTTTTTGTAGACAGGCTTATTCTAAAGTTGGTATATAAAAGCAGAGGCCGGGGAAGCCTGGGTGGCTCAGTCATTGGACGTCTGACTTCAGCTCAGGTCATGATCTCACAGTTCGTGGGTTAGAGCCCCGCCTCGGGCTTTGTGCTGACAGCCAGCTCGGAGTCCGGAGCCTGTTTCAGATTCTATGTCTCTCTCTCTCTCCGACCCTCCCCTGCTTACTCTGTCTGTCTGTCTGTCTCTCTCTCTCTCAAAAATAAATAAAACATTTAAAAATTTTTTTAAAGCAGAGGCCCTGTTTTAGTATATGTGCTGCTGAAGTGAGCATGGCAGAGGCGTTAGAATAGCTAAAAAAAATTCTGAAAAAGAACAAAGAGGTAGAAATCCCTCTACCCAATGTTAAGGCCTAATATGTGGCTATACTAATGAGGACTATGTAGTATTGGTGGAGGCAGTCACATACATAAATGGAACAGAATATAGAGTCCAAAAATAGATCCACACAAATTTGTTCAACTGATTTTTTTTTACAAAGGTGCAAAAATAAAGTTCAACTGAGGAAGGATAGCTTTTTTTAATGTTTATTTTTGAAACAGAGAGTCAGAGTATAAGCAGGGGAGGGGCAGAAAGAGAGAAAGAGACACAGAATTTGAGGCTATCAGCAGAGAGCCTGACACTGGGCTCAAATTCGTGGACTGTGAGATCATGACCTAAGCCAAAGTCAGATGCTTAACTAACTGATTGAGCCACCCAGATGCCCCTAGCTTTTTCAACAAATATTGCTGGAGCAGTTAGACGTCTGTAGGCAAAAATATAAATCTCAAAATAAACCTCTTACTTTACACAAAAATATTTCAAAATGGGTCAGATATTTTAATGTGAAAATGTGAAACTATAAAATTTTTAGGAAAATGGAGAAAATTTTTAGGATCTAGGACTAGGCAGAGTTCTTCGACTTGACAACAATATCACCACCCATAAAGAAAAAAATTGATAAGTTGGACCTAATCAAAACTGAAAAATATTGGTTTGCAAAAGTCTCTGTGAAGAAAGTAAGAAGATAAGCTACAGACTGGGAGAAAAATTTGCTAATTACATATCCCACAATGGGCAACTATCTAGAACAAGTATAGAATTCGCAAAACTCAACAGTGATGGATAAACTGTTGTTTATTTCGTATTCTGTATTGAGTGAAAATATGCTTTAGAAATAAAGATGGCATTAAGATATTTTAAGGTAAAGTAGAAATTGTCACCATCACACCTGTACTACAAGAAATGCTAAGGAAAGTCTTTCAGGCTGAAGAGAAATTACACCAGCTGAAAACATATATATCCATGAGGAATAAGGATCATGGCAATGTCACATGGAAAGGCCTTTTTCTCTTAAGTCCTTTAAATTCTTACGAATAATTACACCAAAAATTATAGCCCCAGAGAAGTTTATAACACAGAGAAGAGATAGTACATATGATAATTGTAACAAAAAGGATTAAATGGACTCACATGGTTTTAGTGTTTCTACATTAGTATGAAATATTATAATATTAGCTCAAATAGGCTGTGAAAAGTTAAGGATATGTGCTATTATCTCAGAAAAAAAAACACTAAAAATTAGGTAAGAGTATAACTAAACATTCTAAAGATTTATTAAAAGCCAGAAATTTTCAGTATGGATTAAAAAAAAAAAAAAGAACTGACTATATACTACATATTGGTGTTACACTTTAAAATAAAGATACAAGGGGCTCCTGAGTCGTTCAGTCAGTTAAACGTCAAACTTCAGCTCAGGTCATGATCTCATGGATCCTGGGTTTGAGCCCCACATCAGTCTCTGTGCTAACAGCTCAGAGCCGGGACACTGCTTTGTATTCTATGTCTCCCTCTCTTCTGATACTCCCCCACTAACTCTCTGTCTCTCTCTTAAAAATAAACATTAAAATTTTTTTTTTAAATTCCTTATTAAAAATTTTAAAAAATAAAGATACAAAAACTACAAAACACCTGGAATAGCCAAAGCAACCTTGAAAAAGCAAAGCAAAGCTGGAATCATCACAATTCCAGGCTTCAAGTTATATTACAAAGCTGTTGTAATCAAAATACTATGATACTGGCACATAAATAAACACATAGATCAATGGAACAGAAGAGAAAATACAGAATGAACCCATTATTATATAGTTCATTGATCTTCAACAAGACAAGGAAGAATATACAGTGGAAAAAAGAATGTCTCTTCAACAAATGGTGTTGGGAAAACTGGACACCAACATGCAAAAGAATGAAAATGGACCACTTTCTTATACCACACACAAAAATAAATTTAAAATGGATTGAAGACCTGAATTTGAGACCTGAAACCATAAAAATCCTAGCATAGCAACATAGCAAATAACTTCTTTGACACTGGCGATAGCAACTTCCTTCTGGGCATGTCTCCTGAGGCAAGGAAAACAAAAGCAAAAATAAACTATTGGAACTTCATAAAAATAAAATCTTCTGCATAGTGAAGGAAACAATCAATAAAACTAAAAGGCAGCAACCTATGGAATTGGAGAAGAGATTTGCAAATGACATATCTGATAAAGAGTATCCAAAATATATAAAGAACTTATAACACTCAACACCCAAAAAATGAATAATCCAATTAAACATGAACAGTAGACATAAACAGACATTTCTCCAAGAAGACATAGAGATGGCCAACAGACACATGAAAAGATACTCAATAACACTGATCATCAGGGTCATGCAAGTCATGAAAGTCAAAACCACAATGAGATATCACCTCACGCCTGGCAGATGGTTAAAATCAACAACAAAAGAAACAGTAGGTGTTGGCAAGGATGTGAAGAAAGGGGAACCCTCTTGCGCTACTGGTGGGAATGAAGATTGGTACAGCCACTCTGAAAAACAATACGGAGTTTTCTCAAAAAGTTAAAAATAGAAATACTATTTCTAGATCCGGCAATTGCAGTACTAGGTATTTACCCAAAGAATACAGAAATACTAACTCAATGGGATACATGCACCCTGGTGTTTATAGCAGCATTATCTACACTTGCCAAAAAATGAAAACAGCCTAAGTGTTCATCAATAGATGAATGGATAAAGAAGATGTGGTATATATATATATGTATATTCAATAATATGAATATTACTCAGCCATAAAAAAGAATGAAGTCTTGCCATTTGCAGCAAGAAGAATAGGAAGTATTGTGCTAAATGAAATGTTAGTCAAAGAAAGACAAATACCATATGATTTCACTCGTATATGTAATTTAAGAAACAAAACATGAGCAAAGGGTAAAAGAAGTGAGAAAGAGAGGCAAATCAGAAAACAAACTCTTAAATACAGTGAACAAACTGATAGTTACCAGAAGGGATGTTAATGGGGGGATTGGTTATATAGTTGATGAGGATTAAGGAGTGCACTTGTGATCAGTACTGGTTGTTGTATGGAAGTGTTGAATCTCTACATTGTGCACCTGAAACTAATATTACACTATATGTTAACTGCAATTTAAATAAAAACTTAAAAATAAAATAAAGATACAGAAAGACTGAAGTTAATGAATGGAAAAATTTACCAAGCAAACAGTAAATATAAGAAGGCTGGAGAAGCTATATCAGTATCACAAAAAGTTGTCTTTAATTAAGTAAAATATATTTGCAAAGATAAATAAAGACATGTCATAGTAATAAAATATTTCACTATATCTTGAATAAAGATACAATATAGAAATATATAGCAATCATCAGTGTAAAACAGCCAAAACCAGCTTCACTAAAAACAGTGTCATGATTCAAGAAAAATTTGAAAGAATTAAAAGAAGAAATGGACAATCCACAATCATAGTTGAAGATTAAAAAACCTGTCTCTCAGTAATTGATAGAAAAATGAGAACAATAGATGATAGATAGAGAAATAAATAGATAAGTAACCAAGATCTGAATAGCACTATTAGCTAATTTAACCTAATTGATATTTCCCAAGAACTACAGAATACATGTTCTTTTCAATTATAAGTGATATATTCACTAAGATATATCATATCCTGGGCTATAAAACAAGTCTCAGTAAACTTAAAAGAATTGAAATCATAGAGTATACATCTGGCTATTATTGGATTAAAGTATAAATTAGTAATAAAATATTAAACTGGCAAAATTTGAAAATTTAAACACCATATTTCAAAGTACTCTATGGATGAAAGAAGAAATCAAAAGAGAAATAATAATGAATTATAACAATACAACATAACAAAATTTGTATAGTACACCTAAATTATTGCTTTCAGGAAAATTGGTATCTTAAGCTATTTATATTAGAAAATTTCTTTAGAGGGAACCATTTAAGACCCCACCTAAGGAAGTAGAAACTCAAAGTATGCATAAGGAAGAAAGTAAGTAGATCAGAACTCAATGAAATATAAATATAAATGGAAAGCATCAACATTAATAAATCTACCTAGACTTACCATGAAGAAAAAGAAAAAGTAAACTATGATTATCGATAATTAATAAATGAGATAAAGTAGATAAATTTCTTAAAATATAACAATGCAATTTCACAAAACTAATGCAGGATATAATGGAAAATGTGTACGGCCTGTGTATAATACTGGAATTGAATTTCTTACTGAAATCTTTCCATGAGGAATCTCTAGGTTAAGATGGTTCACTGATTAATTCTATTAAATACTTAAGAAAGAAATAACACCAATGTTAAAAAAAACTCTTTGAGAAAATAGAAAAAAGAGAAACTCCACAACTGGTTTTTTGTTTAATTTCCTAAAAGTTTCTTTTTTTTAAAATAGTTTATTGTCAAGTTGGTTTCCATGTAACACCCAGTGCTCATCCCCACAAGTGCCCTCCTCCATGCCCATCATCCCCTTTTCCTTCTCTGCCTGACTTATTTCGCTCAGCATAATACCCTCAAGGTCCATGCATGTTGCTACACATGGCCAGATTTCATTCTTTCTCATTGCCATGTAGTATTCCATGGTATAGATAAACCACATCTTCTTGATCCATTCGTCCGTTGATGGATACTTAGGTTCTTTCCATGTTTTGGCTACTGTTGAGAGTGCTGCTATGAACATTGGGGGACATGTACCCCTATGCATCAGCACTCCCCTATCCCTTGGGTAAATTCCTAGCGGTGCTATTGCTGGGTCATAGGGGAGTTCTACTGTTAATTTTTTGAGGAACCTCCACACTGTTTTCCAGAGGGGCTGCACATTTTACAATTGGTTTTATAAAGCCAATATAACTTTAGATTTGAAACCTGACAAAAATATTACCAAAAATAGAACACTCTAAACCAATATTTCTCATAAACTAAGTCACAAGATTTTTAACAGGATATTGAGAAGTCAACTCCAGTGATTTAGAGAGCAGAAGAATACATCTTGATCAATGGAGGCATTCTAAGAAGGCAAGGCTGGTTGGACATTCATAAGTCAACCAATGTAATTCACCACATCAACAATAAAAGACAAAGTCAGTATGATCATTTCAATAGATTAAAAAAAAACATTTGGCAAAATTCAAAGTTTATTCATGATAACTCTCAACAAAATAGGAATAGTAAAACTTTCTTAATCTGACAAGTGACATCAAAGAAGCTACTTAATGCTGAAATATTTAGTGCTTTTCCACTATGTTCTGTAAAAACCAGGATGCCCACTCCCACCATTTCTACTGAATCTTGTGCTGGAGGTCCTAATTGATTGCTCTTAGGCAATAAAATATTTAAAAGGCCTAAAACCCAAAACCAAATAAACCTGTCTCTATCTGTATATGATGTAATTTTTAACATAGAAAAAACTAAGGAAAGTACATTTAAGATTCCAGAATAATAAATGAGCTAGCAAGGTCACAATATAAACTAAAAGTCAATTGCACTTATATGCACTAATAGCAGAATAAATTGGAAAGTGAAATTATAGAAAAAATTCTATTTATATTGGCATCAAAAATCATAAAATGTTTGGAAATAATTTCTCAAAGGATATAAAGGACATTTGTACTGAAAACTATAATACAATGGTGAAAGTTAAAAAAGGAGACCTAAATAATTAGAGTCCACATAATGAAATTTATTGATTTTGAAGACTTAAAATCATTAAGATATCAATTCACTCCAAATTGGTCTATAGATTCAGTTCAATTCCAACACAATTCCACCAGGTGCTTCAGTAGAAATTGATTTTTTTACATTTATTTATTTTTGAGAGACAGAGTCAGGCACGGGTGGGAGAGGGACGGAGAGAGAGAGAGGGAGACACAGAGTCCGAAGCAGGCCCCAGGCTCCAAGACACCAGCACAGAGCCTGATGTGAGGCTCGAACTCACAAACTGTGAGATCATTACCTGAGCTGAAGTTGGATGCTCAACCAACGGAGCCACCCACGTGCCCCTGGTAGAAATTGTTTTTAATGTTTATGTGGAAGCACAACTGCTTTAGAATATCAAAAGTAATCTTTATAAAGAACAAATCTGGAGAACTTATATTTGCTAACTTTAAGACTTACTGTAAAGCTGTGGTAAACAAGATAACATGGAACTAACATAGGACTGATAAACAGATGAGTCCAACAGAATAGACAATGAAGAAATACATCCATTTATTGGCAGTAAATTAAGTTTTGACAAGGTGCCAAAAGAATCCAGAGAGGATAGGAAAATCTTCAACAAATGGTCTGGAACAAATAGATATCCATATGGGAATAATTAGCCTCAATGACTGTCTAATACTATACACAAAAAGTAACTCAAGCTATATCATAAAGTGTATTAGCTGAATCTATTAAGCTTAAAACATAAGCATAGTATAGTATCTTTGTAATTTGGACAAGTAAAAATTTTGCAGCAATAACCATAAAAGCAGAAAATAAATTAGACTTCATGAAAAGCAAAAGCTTCTGTCATTAAAAGACATTTTTAAAAATGTATAGGTTACTCAGAGAGAGAAAAAATATTTACAAACATGTCTGATAGAAGAATGCTATCCACAATATATTTTAAAAACCCCTTAAAAGTTAATAATTAAATGACAAAAAGTTGATTAAAGTGAGCAAAATATTTCAACAGACATTTGGCCAAGAAGTACAATGTTCAATAAGCACATAAAAATATTCAATATTGCTTGTGACAGGAAAATGTCAATTAAAATCATGAAAAGATACTCAGACATCTCATCAGAAAGGTTAAAACAAAAAAGAATGGGTTAACTAACGACCTAACTGTTGGAGAGAATGTAGAGTAGTTATACCTCTCATACATTATTGATGGGAATATAATATGGTACAACCACACTGGAAAAAGCTCTGGCAATTTTTTTTTATGAAACTAAGCATATGTTTATTTTTTGACATAGTAATTCAATTCCTAAGTGTTTATCCAAGAGAAATGAAAACATATGTCCACAAACACTAGTACAAAAAAGTTTAGAGAGCTTTATTCATAATAGCTAAAGCCTGGAAAGAGCTTGAGTTTCTATGAGAAGATAATGGATAAAGAATTGTACTATATTCAAATAATAGAACACTTCATAGTAATAAAAAGAATGAACTACTGGTACATACAACAGCATAGACTAATCTCAAAAATACTCTGCTGAATGAAAGGAAAAAAGCTCCATACCTAGAGTACATACTGTATGATTCCATTTACCAAATCAATAATTTGATAGGCAACAAATTTCTATGGTAAGAAAAAAATCAGAACACTTGTTGCCAGTAAAGGGTGGGGTGCGACTCTACTTGGAAGGGGCCTGAGGAAGCTTTCAATGCTGAGGCTAATGTTCAGTATCTTGATAATGGTCTAGGTTATGCAAGTGAATATATTTGTAAGAACTCAACATATGGTACACTTAAGATTTCTATATTTTTCCAGGTAGAAATTTACCTTTCAAGAAAAAAAGGAACCCAGTACACATATTGGATAACAGTTAATCATAGGCATGCTGAAGTGTCTAGTAGAAGTGTATTGGTGTTTTCCACTTACTATGACGTACTTTAAAAAAATTAAGCTTTGATACGTGGGTGGAGGAATAGATGGACGGGTGTATGATGAAGTAACTATAGTAAAATGTTTATTGTAAAACCTAGATAATGAGTATATGAGTGTTTGATGTAATGTATTTCAACTTTTCTGCATATTTGAAAATTTTTACAATTAAATACTGGGAGAAGCCAATGCATTTGTTTTACTTACAAAATCCATTTCATTAATCAAGTGGAACACAATTTTCACAATAAATTTAGTCAGAGAGAATACATATAAGATTTTATTTGTTTTGCAATCTCCAAATGTTTAATGTTTCGCTAATAGGTATACATGCAACATTTGTTAGCATTATTATTTATTTTTATTGTTATACAATGGTGATTATTATGTACGATTATGGATTCAGTGATAATATATCTTAAATGATGCTTAATGGTAGTGGTTGATGATTTTGATGGTGTCAATACCCCTGCTTAAGCAGGTTTTAAGTCAATGAGTGCAGAGTTAGGAAGAAATGCTCACAGTTGGTTCTTGTGACCCTGTGCAAGCTGACCCCAACTTACCTATGTTCTGACTTTATCAAACAAGTTAGGGATTGTTATGAACCAAACTGTGCCCCTGCAAAATTCATATGTTGAAGTCCTAACCGCCCCTCTTCCCCCGCCCCCTGACTGCGTTTGAAATAGGGTCTTTTTTTTTTTTTTTACATTTATTTATCTATTTTTAGAGAGAGCTTGTGTGCACATGGGGGAGAGGCAGAGAGTGAGGGAGAGAGAATCCCAAGCAGGCTCTGTACTGTAAATGCAGAACCTGACATGGGGCTTGACCTCAGAAACCATGAGGTCATGACCTGAGCCACTATCAAGAGTCAGACACCTAACCTAACAACTGAGCCACACAGGTGCCCCAGAGTTAGGGCCTTTAGAGAGGTAATTACAGTTAGGAGGTAATAGGGGTGGAGCCCTAATCCAGGAAGACTGGTGTGTTATAAAAATAAAGAGATACATGAGATTAGAGATCTTTCCACATATGCACAGAAGAAAACCCAGGTGAGGACACAGAGAGAAGGCAGCTATCTGTAAGCCAGGAAGAAAGTTCTCATCAGAAACCAGCTGTGAAGAGGGGGCCTGAGTGGCTCAGTTGGTTAAGCGTCCCACATCCCACTTTGGCTCAGATCATGATCTGACTGTTCTTGAGCTTGAGCCCTGCATCGGTCTCTGTGCTGCCAGCACAGAGCCTGGAGCCTGTATCTCCCTCTCTGTCTTTGCCCCATTCTACTCCTGCTCTGTCTCTCTCTCTCTCAAAAATAAATAAACATTTTAAAAATTTTTGTTGAAAAGAAACCAACGCTGAGGACACCCAGATCTTGAAATTTTAGTGTCCAGAACTGTAAGAAAATAAGTTTCTATTGTTTAAACCATCCAGTCTGTGGTATTTTGTTATAGCAGTCCTAGCAGAGCAGCATGGGGATCTTGCTTTATTTCCTGAAAGAATGCTGTCAGATTAGTATTACTATTACCTCTTAAATTTTTTAAAGATTCACAGGATTTTGATTGATGACTTTTGACCCTGATCCTATCACTTTTGAAAATTACATATTCTGGTGTACAAAAATCTTCCCCTTCTACAAGGAAGGTGACCTCAATCACACTGTCTTTTAAGAGATACTCTTATTTAATATGTAAGTGCCATATTCCAATTCTAGTTGGAATATATTCATAGCTAGCATTGGCTAGATAATTAGCAGTACTTTTTGTCAAATGCTGTCAAATGTTGAAGAAGGATTTATGCTAATAGTAATTCACTTTGTCTTATGATAAGACGTTAATCAGTGGCTCATTTTTCTCTTTAGCTAAAAGATTATGTAAATCATGTTGGGAAAATAAAACCCAGAGGCAGCAGAAGCAGAAACCAATTGGAAACATTGCTTTCAGGTAATGAAGCCCTTACACATCCATTTTGGGGATTCATTAAGTTTTTGGAGGGGAGAATTTTTCACATAAACTCATCTGAAAAACAAGTAATTGAGATTGAAATATGTAATTGCCGAAGTCATGAAATATGTGGGGAAATTTGGCAATTTGTTTCATTTCACCAAACACTTCATTAAAATATTGTTAAATATTGGTGCTTCAATAGATTTAAAAGATTTAGAAAATGAACAAAAATGTGTTTTACTACTTAAAGTAGTCCATTAGAGGAGAAACACAGTTAAACCTGTCCCTGGTGATGAAGGCAGTTAACAAGGTATATATCGGGTGCTGTAGGAACACACTGAGCGATTAATACACTCTCTGGGTAGAAGACAGACCGGAAACCACGTTAAAGTTTCTCTCTCTCTCCCTGTCTCTCAGCTTTTGTATTTTGAAGATAACTGCTGAGAAGGGCCAAAATATCCCTTCAGGAAACTAGAGCAAGCTACAATTGTCCCAAGTCCTGTGATGCGCTCAAGCCAAAAGACCATTCTAGGCAACTATAGAAAGAACCGGGGGGTGTCTTTCTTTGGAGAATTCCAGAAGCATCACCACGGGTGGAGAACACTTTTGCAACAAATGAGCACGTTCAGGGTCAATGAGTACCGTCCTCAGAAAAGAGAAAACTGAGGTCTGAGAGGTGAAGCTGTTTTACCAAAATGAAAGGAAATAAATCAGTACCAAAGATATCCAGGAACAATTTTGCTGGTTGATGAGTCTCAATTTTATGACACTCATTGCAGACATGAAGACTCTTTAAAGAGCTGTCCAGGACTTTTCCAGAAGCAGGACCGACTACATAATTCTGGGCCCAGGACAAACTGAAAGTGCTAGGTCCCTTGATTACAATTATTAAGAATTTCAAGGAGGCAACAGTAGGCTTTAAACTACATGTGGTGCCCTGTACAATCGCCCTTACTCCGAGGCCCTGGAAGCCAGTCCTGGCCAGAGGGCACTGTTGCTCTAAATATTGAAGCAAGCGAGGTATTCCCCATTTCTGTCTGGTACAGGGAACCACAAGCTTCAGAAGGTAATAAATGTAGATCTGAGTTCTGGCTCCATCACTTATCAGCTACTGGATTTGGGGTAAGTTATTTTCAGTTTCCTCACTGAAATGTCATCATGCAAATTAAACTTCCAGTGCAGGTTCCAGAATCACATGAATTACATGTGTGAATTTTATCCCCATGAATCTGCAAATAACTACATGTATTATTAAATAAGACTTATAAAAATTAATAATTTAAAATCTTGCTATTAGTTTCAGAACAAGAATTACACTGATTAAAACAATTTTTTTGCTCATTATTTTTGCCCCTCTTGGCCATCAGTTTCATTCCTCATCTCAGCTTGAGCTGCCAAGCATAAGTTAGATTAACCATGAAGATCATTTTAAGATCAGAAATATTTCTCATTTAAACGAAAGTTACATATTTAGGATTAAAAAACATAATGTCATGAACATTATATATTCCACATATTGTATTCTTCATAGTAATCTTTCACCATTACTTTTTGATATTCATAGATACATTTAATGTACATAGTGCTTAACAGCTTTAAAAATCTATCTATGTTTTCCCTATCACTGCTGTGTAGAAAAACAGGAGTACTGGTTCCTGCCTGTGGACCTCTCTCTCTCCATTGTCTCCAGGTCCCAGAGAGCTGGATTTTTCAGTAGATCTTTAAGAAATTGGCACCAAGGTTCAAGGTATCTATTCCCTGAACAAGATCACTGTAATGTTCTCTCCATTCAAAAGAGAACAGCAGAGGGCGAGTACCTCTGCCAGTACCCAGTCCTGCTGTCCAAGCACCCTCCTCTATGAAATTGCAAAAACAGAAGACTCATCCTCCTGCTGACATGTGCGAGTTCCCATGTGCATTACGTGATGCTTGCTGCTGTGTGCCCCCAGCCTTTACAAGACAGACCTTAAGTCATTGTTGGATAACGGGGACATGAATTATTCATCTCATTTTACCAATGAGAAATACAAAGTCAGATCGATGAAATGGAATGCCCAAAGTCACAAATCTAATGATGAGAATTGACGTGGCATTTGCACTTCCTATTCCAGGATAACTCATCAGTGATATAGGCTCCTGAATAACAATAGTTAACACATTCCTTTATACTAGATGCTCTCACAACCAGTTTATATTTATTGAACATTTAATCCTCCAACAAACCTCTAGAACAGGTACTAATATTACCTCTTCTTTACAGAGGAAGAAACTGAGGCAAGAGGAAGTTTTGTGAATTCCTCAAGGACTCATAGTTTGTAAGTTGCAAAGCTGGAGTTCAGAAGTAGGTGATCTGGGTCCAGAGTCCATGCTCCTACTCTCTAGCTGCACAGAAACTCACTTGCTAGCTCAGGAGGTGCTTGGACAACTGTCTGACCATAGCTGTTCCTGGGCCACATAACCAGTTTCTTCTGAGAGAAAGGTAAAGAGAAATCTCCCCAGCAGGACTCAGTTGATGTTCAGAGCATTGCTGGGAGGACAGGGCAGAGTTTGTGGCCCAAGTCACTGGTTAGGGCAGGTTGTAAGGCCACAAGTAATAGAATCGCAGCGATCTGATGGTGTAAGTCTGTAGTCTTCAACCTATCAGACTAATGACACACTAGATACACTTGATAGTTAAATACATATTGTTGTCATGCCCCTCATTAGGCATTCAAAGTCATTCAGGACACCACAACCATTCTTTGTGCAGGATTGCCATATGCATGGAGGAGGTTTAGCATCTCTAGCCCCTGACCTTTCAATATCAGCAATGTCCCTATCAAAGTGACAACTGTAAGGGCTTCCTGAAGACCCCCTCTCATCTCCAATATGGACTCTGAGATGTGATTCATTCCATGCTAAGAATCACCAGTATATATCCATGCAAATCCTTGAGGGGTAATCTAGAATTAAGACCCACAGGCAATTCATCTGTGCCTCACTGTAATGTACTTCATATCTTCATGTGCCTCGTTTTGAAGCAATTCCAAGTTTCTGAAAGTGTGCCCTAAATTTCTCCTACACAAGATCCCTATTTTTCTTTCACCTCTTGATTCACAAGCCATATATGAGAGATTCTGAGCTCATTCATGTTGCTATAGCTTCATCAAGAGACGAGTCCCAAGAAACAAACCTTGGAAGCAAAATGTTTGAATGACCCTCTTCTGGGAAACAGTCAACTGGCTGGAGTGGTTGAGGTGGGGGTATATACATGGATAGATTTGTAAAGAACAGCTAAAACAAGAGAACTCCCAGAAGTAACTGGTAAGAGGGAGCTGGAGAGCAATTCCAAATCAAAGTCCTTAATGAGTGTCAGAAATGAGAGACAAAATACATATGCCAGGTCTCTAGGGTAGAAGCAAGTGTTAAATGAGAAAAAGGATCAAAGGTCAGGAAACAGATGGAGATGGAATTAAGAGTTAGCAGCCCAGGAACAGAAGAGTAGGGACAGTCTGGGATGATAGCCAGAATGTTGTGTTTGGGGCTTATTATCTCTGCTCGGTGGTGACAGTTGCACAACTCTGAATGTATCAAAAACCACCAAGCAGCACACTTTGAAAGGGTGACTTTTATGCTATGAAAAATCTTCCTAAATAAGTCTGTTTTTAGAAAAGTATATGTTGGGATGGGTAGAACATCAAGGAGACAGAATGTGACAGGAATCTGTGTACATAGTAATCCTAAGATCTTTAGATGGTAGCACAAAATTTCTGTGGGTGTACAGAACTAAAAGTGAAATTGCATTTCCCAGCGATGGCATCCAGCATAGTCACAAATCATAATATTATTAAGACATTGTAGATCTAAGAGAGCAGCAGAGGGATTACACCCATTTTCTTGATCTGAAAAGCATGATGATGTGATTTCACACCCACCCGCTGGTATGAGGAAGTGAAGAGTTTATTCTAGTTTGAGGTAGTCAGAGTCATCAGGAATATCAAGAGCATATTCCAAAAACTCATATTTTTCTGAATTTAATGATATGATTCATATAAAATGCTTTCTTTAAATCATTCCCTAATTTTTTGTTCTGCAATTATTTTTAACCACATATGAAATGTAGCTGTCAGTATATCTCCATTTGTTTTCTTTACCAGTATGAAGCTCAGGCATGACTCAACTTACTCTAGCCAATCATTTAAGCAAATTATTGAAGACTTGGCTCAGGTCTAGCAGAGCACAAATAAATAGTAAAATGTAGAATAAACATGTAATGGATATTATTAGATCCTGTCCAGTCATGGCTAATTTTGTGGTAGGTTGTATCATAGTTGTTCCTATGTCCAAGAACATTCTAAGTTTGTTGGAAACGTCTACAAGGTAAAGGAACAGGAATGTGTAAACATGGTTAAATAAAACAATGGATATAACCTCCTCTTTGGATGTGTACCAGAGTAATGGGGGAAACAATTACCACACCAACTGACACGCAAACATTGTTAAACAA